>CM031858.1:73441635-73613151 GCA_018697195.1 Certhia americana
CAAAAAGCTTTGATCTGAGAGGTTTGCCGATGTAATTACCACACAGTGTATAAAGAAAATAATGGATTTGAGGTTCACTCCTTAGCTATTTTCCTGACTTTATTAGCCCTTGAATTGAACTAAACATGCTGTGTTGTTCACTATAGTTTTGAAACTCAGCTTTAAAAAACAATAATCAGATGAGTCATAAAAAGGTTTGATTTCTAAAGCCAAAACCAGCACTTAAATTTTATGAGAAATCTGTTGGGATTTTGAAACATGGAAATAGATTTTTCTGTGTCTTAGAAGTAATAAATTGACAGGTGTTAAGTGTATGTATGGGAGTTTCCAGAAAAAAAAATTCTATGATGAAAAAACAACAGCAAAATCACATTAACTATATCAATAGCTTAAATTTATCTTAATTATGGCCTTTGTAAAAGTTAAGACTGTTTTTTTTTTTTCCCAAGAAACTGAAACATTAGATCTCCAAGTTCCATTAAACAGCAGTTTAAACTCTCCTGAAACAGATGCAGAGCAATCACTTGTTTGAAATATTCTCTACTGAACAATTACCCCCAACTCCATACCTCCATGTGAAACCTTTATAAGAAGCAGTGAAGATCCTGAAACAGAAATGAGATAGCAGCTGCATGGTATATCTTGTTTTCTGTACCATGACGCAAAACGTACGTAGCATTTGCAGACAGAGGTCCATGAAAGCTGATGCTGTTACACCCAAGGACATTATTGAGGAGCTAGCTCAGTATTTTTCAGAAAGCATCAGCTGATGGCAAATATCTTTATTATGAATGTTTTCTTTTTCCTAAGTTTCTATACTACAAGGTAATAATATTTATCTTTTATTTTAGTCTCAAAAAGTAATTTTTACATACCTGACGATTTATGCTGAGGAAGTAATTAGTTTGCCAAAAAGAGTTTTCTCTAACTTTTTATCTTGCTATTACTCCTTAATATTCCTAAATGCTGGAAAAACGAAAGCAATCTGTCAGGCAGTACTACAACAAAACCAGTCCATCATGATAAGAACAAACAATTTCAGAGTATTAAAATAAACCTAGAATAAAAAGATGAAACACCTTAGAGTTCAGTGTAAAGAAAAAGGCAGCAAGTGCTCTATATCCATGTAAAAGCCCTCATAAGAAATCTAAGTTTTTCTTTGAGCTGTTTGTGCCAACAAAGTGTTCTAAATGAAAAAAACAATGACAGAGAAGGAATAGCTGCTTACTTGGGAGCTGTTGAAGAATTGTCTTGGATGATTCTGCAATTTATCATACAATTCCAGCCTCCAAATCGTCTAGTGCAAATATGTGAGGATATCCACAGACACATATCGCTCAGAACAAAGACAAATAAAACAAAGGCACCGTGATCCAGAATCTTGGTCCTTATTTCTGCTAGGAGAAATAATTAAGTAACCAAACCCACCAACATACACTTTCCGGAATGCTTTTATATGATTGAAATGTTGATATCACAAGCAGATGTTGTTGGAGACCTTCCAGATGCATAGAATTAGATATTTTTTTATTTATTCATTTATTCATTTACTACCTGTGAGAATCTGAAGTACAACACAGTTAACTGGGTATATAGCTACTCTCAACACTGGAAATGCTACTAGGAAAAAGCTATGATATCATGCTTGCATTTGGGAAACTACACAGACATTTCTAATATTAACGAATTACTTTCAAAAATATGAACAAACTAGAACAAAACTGAGCTATTTTAAAACTAATATACATTCTCTGCCTTAATTATTTTAAGGAAATTCTCTTGATATTTTGAAACAGTGTATATGGGGTTTTTATACTGAACTCTTCTACCACCTTAAGACCTACAGGTAAGATGGTAGAAACTTCAAATCTAATATAGTTGCAAAACCTCAAAGTGTTTAAATATTCTTCTGTTAAAGAGAACTTTAATTTCTGCTAATGGAAAAGCTGTATTCAATTCATATATTGCTAAAGATTTTGTCATTTATTAATTATGAATTACCAATTAGGACATAAGTAATATAAATGTGGCTTAAACCCAAATGCATGCATTTCGCAACATTGTGATTGCATAGCCAGACAAAACTTAAGTAAAGTATGTGAGCAAAAGGGGCAAAGGCAGGTAGATGTAGTTGCAGGTAGGAGGCACTCAAGTAATAAAAGTTGCTAGGAAAAAAAAAGATAAGTGGAGGGAATTAGAAGTGGCAGAAGTCCAGCTGAACATGCTGGAAGTATGATTGGCAGGACAGAAGCAAACCAAACAAGCAGGTAAACAGACTTCCCTTCTCAGGAGGAGCAATAGCATAAAAACATCTGGCATATGACAGATGAAAGAGGCAAGCCTATTTCACTTCCAGCTTGGCTTATCAAAGAACTCTTAAGCCTGATCATTCAGATCTCTGAAAATAAGAACCAACAAGAATTGCAGTCATTATTAAACACAGAATTATATATTCAAAAATAATTTAGAACATATATCTTAAAAACTACATTTCATATATAACAATAGTGATTAATATTGTGTAAGAATGGCCATGATCAGGAAGTGTATTGTTTGTGAGAGAATTTAGTAAAATTCAGTTTTAAAGCTTAAAACTGGTCTGATTTTTCAGTCTGTAAATGCTCCTATTCCAGAGTTATCTAATTCCCTAAGTGATACATACATCTATTCAGATGTAAACCAGCATTCACTTCATTGCTACTCAAATACTCAATATATTATATGAGCACTACAAATTTATGGCAGATTTGCTCAATTTAAAGAATTCCCCTAAATGCAGTATTTGTGGAATTAACGAATTTTGGACTTTTTCATTTCCCACATGGGTCTTTCTGGCCTTTTACTTTAGTTTAAATGAATTTTGTTCTACATATATTCACATTCCCTCTAGCAAAGCAACAGGTATGTAAGAAGACAAATTACCCAAAAGAATTTTCCAGAAGTTTCACCATTTTTCTGATACCTTCAAAAAGCATTGCATCAGAGCACAGTAGAGACCTAACTATAGCTTCTTAGTATTAAGTTTGCTAAGTCCTAGACTCTGCCAGAAAAAAAGCAAACTAGATAGTCACAGAATTTAAAGAGAAAACAAAAGCATTTCTCATACAAGAGACAGAGGCCAGCTTGCAAAAATCAGTATGCAGTGACAAATGGATCACTCACCATTTGTGGTGGGGCTCTCCCTTTCTTCCCCTCCCTCTGCATCTGAAGGAGGTCAGGGTTCTGCTTTCAAGACTGACAGATTGTGACAGCTTTCAGATATGTTTGGGATGTTGGTTCCTTTTGTCGTTCATCTTTTGCAACAATTTATATTTAGCTTTTTTGATTTGATAGTTCATTATGCTCTTTTCACCATCACTCTGCAAAACTGGAGATGAATTCAAGAAAGCAAAAGGCAGTCAAAAAAGCAATCCTATTTTGTGTCTCAGATTGCCTTTCTACTCAGAACTACTTTGGTATCATTGCCTCAAAATGCTTAGTGCCTCAGGGCTTGTGTTGTCTGAGGCATTATGTCTTATAATCAAGTTTATATCCTCAACAGAAAAATCCCATCGGACTGAGAAATGCAATATTTGTAACTTTAAGAAATTGTACTGGTTCATTAAGCACTTCCAAAAGTTATTTCCCTCTTAAAACAGTTGCTACTGATTGCATTTGTAAAGTGCTCCTCTTATCCAGAATTGCAAAGCATATTCTTCTGCTCCTGTAACTATTTATCAAGAGTTACAGCATTTTTGCAATATTATCTATTGGAATACATCTATAATATCTGTTGGAAAACATCTTTCTAACTACAGCTCAAAGCTTCAATGGCATTGAAGCCCTGCTCACAAATGTTTTATTTCAGATATATATTTTTAACCTTCCACTGATTTCAACAACACATGCCAAAGCTGATACACCTCAAACCTGTAGATCACTAAAATGTCACCATGACTTGTGCACCATAAAGTAGTACCATGAGTTCCCATGGCAAGAGTTGTGCCAGTTGTTCCAGGTTCAGAGATGCCAATGAATGAAGCTGTTTCACCAAACTCTCCCTTTCCACTTTGCTTTTGCTCTTGCTTCAACATAGCTGGGTTTTCCACCATGGTCTTCAAGGCAATTACCTCACAAACAGAAACCACAATTAGATTCTGTGTTTCCTACGAATAACACTGGAGAAAATTAGTACGTACTGAACTGAGATGAGCTATATACCTTTCTGCTGAATTCAAAAGATCTTGGAACTCAGCAGGGAGCATACCAATTATTTCAAATGAAAACTGAAACCTGTGTATTGCATAAACTGTAGTGTTAAATGTGTGGAAAATATGAACATAAGTTCTTTCTCTAGAGGCTGAAGCTCAGACAGTATCCTCATGTGACAGTGTTTATGTCCTTCAAAGACCTTGCCAGTGTCTTCCGGAAAAAAAAGGAGGAAACAAAACAAAGACCTAATAATAGGGGTTTTTTATAGCAAAAGCTCTAAAAAATGTGGAGAGGAAAAAAAAATAAACCTTATTATACATCATAAAGGAAAAGGAAACTTTCTCCAATTTCTCTTAAAGGCAATAACTCTAAGTAACTGAATGTTGAAATGTGTTTTTTCCTTCACATGCTAATAAGCCTAACTGAATATGTCTGAGGTTTTTCCTGATCTAGGCTCCTAAGCATATTTTTTTCCAGTATCTGCAGAGCCTGTTAGCTGTCTGTTACAGTTATAATAGCTATTTGTTAGATATTTTAAATTTTAACTGCACAAAGAGTTCCTGCAGTTTGTTAATCTTTCCAACGAGGATATAAAGGTCTCTTAATATGCTTTTAAGGATATTTTGAAGACCTAAATATTTAATATTAAATAATTAAACCTAAAAGGCTTTTTAAAGAAAACTGTAAAACAAACAAACAAACAAACAAACAAATCCCCAAAAGCCAAACAAACAAAAAAAGAAACTTAATAAGAGAACAGAAGTAAGTGAAAATGAATGCTTAGCAGTTAAGGTATGAAACAATTTCATCAGTAGCAGATTTTTTAAACTGTAGTTACAAGTAAAATAGATGTGTCAACAAACATAAAGAATATAATCACCACTGAAGAGAGACACTGGACAAAACTTCTGCACCACCCATGATTCACATAGCAGATTGTTCATCCCCTTAGCATAAAAGATGGAGCATTTACTATTTAGCTGTAATTTTTTCTGAAAACAGCACTCTTGCTCACTATTGAACTAAGATTTTCCTGAAGATGCACGTTATATCATGAAGGGAATAAAAAATAAGATTCTACTGTTTATTTTGACACACAATACACCTACCTCTATGTAAGACCTTTATCAAAGTCTCAAAGCACACATAATATGAGCAATTAAAGACAGTGTCAAATATGACTCAATTTTGCCTTTTAATTTCATAAGAAATTTGTGCCGAAAAATATGTCTTTAATGCAGAAGTTAACCTTTCCTGTTCAGTGTACTCAAAAAGGGAACATATTACTGAAAACAGGTGAAGGGTTCACAGGTCAAATCTCCATAAATATTCCTGTTGTTTTCTATAATTTATTTAAGTGTTTGGTAGGACTTGATAGGACAAGGGGAAACGTCCTCAAGTTGTGCAAAGGTACCTTCAGGTTGTATGTAACAGGCTTCCCAAGAAAATGATGGGGTCACCATTTTTGGAAATGTTAAAAAAACAAGTAGATGTGGCACTTTGTAATATCGTTTTAGTGAACACGGTGGTATTTGGTTGAAGGCTGCACTCATTGATCTTGGAGGTCTTTTCCAACCTTAATGATTCTATGATTTTACATTTTAAAGTCAAAACCAAAAAATATCTCCGAAGCTCGGCCTGGCAGCTGTGCAATCCACACATGTAACATGAGTTTCAAAGTTCCACGCTGGTAGTATCACTATGTCTTCAGACATCACTAAGAACTATTTAAAAAACCAAGGAAACATTTCTTAATGTCTCTAGAGTCCAGTAGGCTACAGTAACACTAATCTACTCAGGGAGAAATAGTCGACAGGCAAAAGCAAGCAGACTCTAAAGTTGTCAGAAGTTTAGGTAAAAGACATTCTTACAGAGATAGATATGAGTAGTACACCTGTCAAAGTGAATTTAACTCAGTATCTTCCTTAGATAATGTCAAGGCAGCTCAAACGGACAAGAAATATAATTAATTCAACAGTTCAAATAGGCTGCATGGTTGTTCAGTCATAAACTATAAAGAGATAAGATATAGGGTCCAGGTGCTACCTGTCCACAACAGACGTCCAAGCACCTCATTTGGCTGAGACAGTACCAAAAGTCACAGTTTTCTTCTGGCTACCTACCCAGAAATGGCTGGAAGGCAATTGAAGATATTAGCATAGAGACCATTAAAGTATATCACCCAAGGATGACATGTCTTGCCCATTATAAAAAGAAGCTCAGGTAGACATTTAACTTCATTAAATAACTATTTAACTCCCTTATATTACTCTGAATGCACGCTCATAAAAATACAGACTATGCCTATAGAAATCACTGCTGGATTTTTAGAGACTTTCTAGGGAGAAATAAAGTGCTTTTGCCCAAGTACGATACTCAAAAAATTGCAGTCTATTATGTTAGATTAGGCAATAAAAGCCCATCTGCACACCTTAAAAAGGATCCTTACCCTGGCTGCTCTCAAGTCCATCAGAGGAACGATCAGCCCATGTCAGGCCCATCTCCAGAAGTTGAGAGGCACATGGATTCACAGTGGGAGGAAGGAGGACGATGGATCCAGACAAAGGGATATCCTGTTCAGGCCCTTCTCATGGCTGTCCCAGAAGACCCTCAGCCCCATTTTGTGTGTGTGAAGCCCATCGTGAGGATTCAAGCATGAAGGATCCTGCCAGCTGAAGGAGTGACGCTTCCTGGAAGAATGGCATATGTACAGAGATTGCACAGGAACACAGTATGGGATGATAGGAAATAGAATGAAAGGCAGGGAAAGGGATGGATTTAGGCAATTTGGGAAGGAAAAAGTGTGTGGAAAATAGAGGGATAAGGGATAAAAGGGCTGGTTGCTTGAAAATAAATAATGTATGATCACTGCACTTTTCTAGCCACATCCTGCACTTGAACAGTTAAATCTGGTCAAACTTCTTACTGACTCTTTCTAATTCTCTTCCTGTGTGAATGTGTGTACTAGAGGGTCTGAGTGCAGAAATTGTACAGACCACAGGTTGGAGGTCTGTAATATCAGCAGCTGCATCTATAATGTCAGCAACTTGAGAGACTGGAATGAGAAACTTTTAGCGACAAAACCTGGAGGTTCCTGGGTGTCCAGGGGTGATGTTGTGAGGTTTGTATCCCCAACTTCCTGTTCTGTTTGGGCTGGAGATGTTCTTTAAAACTGGCTCGGGGAAGTTTTGTTTTGGTTTTGTTATCAGCGTGCGGATAATAGTTGGAGGGACACAGACACATAGGGCTGCTTTTTGCGGCTGCTTTTGCTTCTGCTTAGCTCTTTAGTTTGTTTAACTAGACAGTCCAAGATTCCTCCGGACTGCTTTTCTTTCCCTCTCTCCTTTCCTGGAATCATTCCCAGGACTGGACCTGGGAAACAGCGAGAGTGTACTCTGTGGCCTGCAGCAGTCTACCCAGCGCCGGAGAGATCAACAACAGAGCGACCACTCCCCAAAGAGAGACTATCTGAATTTGTTATCCCTTCAGAATGGTGATTGTTCATCTTGTGTGTTGGGAGGTGCTCTGTCTGTTAAATAAACAGGTTCTTTCCTCTTCTCTCCGAGGAATCCTTCCCAAACCAGTTGGGGGGGGGGAGGGGCCATGGGGGTTAGCTCTCTAAAGGGGCCCCTTTGGGAGTTTCTCCCAAAACTTGCCCTAAACAAGGGCACTGGGTCACAGGCTCCTGTATGTCCACAGCACCAGCAACTGGAATGACAGAAGGACTGAGGGCCACCATGTGGACTGGGAACAGAGGTTGATTGGCCTACATGCCAGCTGAAGGTGGAGTGAGATTGACTGCCAGCCACAGGAATGGGACCAGACATCAGAGCCCCACAAGCCCATGTTGCCAGCAACTACAGCAAGTGCAAGTTCTAGCAAGAAAAAAATGGACCAGGTGGCAGGTACGTGATGCAGCCTGAGCACCGAGGAGGGATGCGTGTCTTTTAAGTTAGGAGCATGTGCAATCCATGAAATCAGCAGTAGCCCTCTATGTAAGCATAAAAGTGGTTTACACATGTATTCTGCCTGTGTGTTCCTGCTGGGAATACAGCTTCAGTGTCACTGCGGGTTGGGCCTGGGACATGGAACAGTGTAGCAGTGTTGCCTCACTTGGTCTGTGAGATTCAGGGCCCTGAATATATATTTTCCCTGGACATCTTCTAAAGTAGGTAAGTGCATTTGGATAATTACAGTCACAGGCTGTAGAATTGGAGCAATTCTTTCATGAGGTTCAGGTAGAATCACCTGAAGAATGCTCCATTCTCTGGAAAATAGAGGGGAAACAAAAGGCAAGATAATTTTGAAAATTATGTCCAGTATTCTCTTTTTCTTGTTATTGATTTTTAAAAATGCCAATCTACATTTCAGCACTGTCTAGAATAATCATAAAAAATGTATTACTTATTTCAGATTGGCCTTTAGGGTATAACTGCTTCTTCCTAACCCTATTTGAACATACCAAACAAAATGTTTATCATAAGTCAAATTTTAATTTGTGAAAAAAAAAATACCAACCACAAACAAAAAATTACATCTACGTTTTTGTAATGTGGACATTTGCCTTCTTGGGGAAAGAAAAACAAATAACAACAAAAAAAGAATCAAAGATCATCTTCATCTAAAGGCATCATGTTATTAAAGAAGGCTTGCTGATGATATATTTGTTTCAGAAGCACTTACTCAGCCACAGTGAATCATCCAATAAGGTATTGAAAACTAGACTGCAGGGAAAGCTGATTCACATATATATATTTTCCAATTCTTTATTTAAAAATTATTTTAATATTACTCACAGTGATTATTGCTAGGTACATTTTGAAATGTTTATGATCTTTCAGGGCAAGAGCCTAACAAAAAGTTAGCTTTATAATGCAAAACAAGTGATTTCATGGAAAAAAAAAAAAAAAAAAAAAGAAAAAAAAAAGTCTATTTTGCAGAACAGGGACCAAACAATCAACCGTCGAATTTATCAGTAAATTCATAGCATCACAGAATCATTGAGGTTGGAGGGTACCTCTGGAAATTGCCTACTGCAGCCCTTCCCAGCTCAAGGCAGGGGTAGTCAGAACAGGTTGCTTATGAACATGTTAAAATGTCTTCACATATCTCCAAGGATGGAGACTCAACAAAATCTCTGGGCAACATGGTCCAGTGATTGGACAACTTCATAGTAAAAGAGATTTTTTTCTTATGCCTAAAATGAATTTCCCATGTTTCAGTTTGTGCTCCATTGCCTCTTGTCCTTCAACTGTACACCACTGAGAAGATGTCGTCTCTATCTTTGTTACTCTCACCGCCACATAAACAAATAGATAAAATCTTATAAAAGGCTGCTCTTCACCTTATTATCTACATTCTTAATGAAGATGTTAAACAGTAGTGTCCTCACTATTGATCCCTGGGGAACACCACTAGTTCATGACTGGCCTCTAAACTGAACTTCACAGTACTGATCACATCCTTCAGTCAGTTTTCATTTTAACTTACTGTCTGTTTTCTAATCTGTACTCCATCGGTTTTTCAATGAGGATATTGTGAGAGAGACACTTTACTAAAGTCAAAATAAATGACATCCACTGTTCTCTTTTTGTCCACTGATCAAGGAATTTTGTGGTAGAAAGTCATAAGGTTGGTCAGAGACAATTTCTACTTTGCAAATCCAAGCTGACAACTCCCAATCACCCTCTTGATATGTTTAGAGTACCTTGTTTATTTCCACATCCTTTGTCTTCAACTCCCTGACTCCTTTAACAATCTGCCCACATTTTCCCTTGTCTTTTTTTTTTTTTTTTTCTGCCACATGTATAATTTCTTTATGTCCCTTGATTTATTTACCTGCAGATGGGCTTTGACTTTCCTAACCTCATCTCTGCACATTCAGATACTGTCTGTTCAATTCCTCTTTTGTGTCCAGATCTTTCTTCCATCTCTTCTGTGCACTCATCTGAAGTTTGTGTTTTGTCAGAAGCATCTATGTAGGCCTTCTGACACTATTTCTCAACTATAAATTACTACCTCCTAAAATACTAAATGCAAACTGGAAAAAAAGGGAAAAGAAAACATAAAATAAAATTTATGCTATAGTTACTGCTAGTTGAGGCAGACACAGAAGATGTGTGTATCAGCTATAGTGCATGAAGATGAATTACATGTAAAAAGGAAGCATTTATTCTATTTGTAAAACAGAGCTAGCATCTGATAAATTACTGGTTTTGGCCCAAATTTTCAGCTGGTATTTATTTACACAGCTCCACTGAAGACAAAGCAACTACTCTCATTTGTACCTGCTGAAAATAGAGGTCTTTAGAATCTTTTTTACTCATTACGTTTGAATGTTAAGGATTTGTTCCCTGTTAAGAAATTAAGTATATCTAGACACTCTAAATTCTTACCAGGCATACTCAAAAGTCTAGGCATCATGTTTGTTCAGCAGTTTCTGCCTCAGAACAGTAGTTTGCTGAAAGATTCTTCCTCTCTTTAATGGAAGTAGGTGAACTATTGAAACCCAGACAATTACTGCCCCCACCACTGTACCCACACAATGGGTAACCAAAAGTAGAAAAGTTTATGTATCACAGTGATGCCTTCTGGAGGCTGACCTGGAACAGAGAATAGACAGAACAATAGGATAAAGTAGGTATTCATTAAAAGGTCTCAATGGGTACACCTGGGCAGCACAAGAGCCCAGTTGGACTACACTCAAGATGCACCCCAAAGTGGTAACAAAATGGACGACCGATCATGAGGCCTCACACTTTTATAAGTTCTGGTCCATCAGAATATTAGAAAAATTGTCCAAACATAGCTTCAGGTTATGAAGCTCCATCCTCCTTGTTTTTTCTTCTCCCTTCATTGTTTTCGTTCTTGGGCCTGAAAGTTGCACCGGTTGTCCTTGGTACCAAGCTAGAGAAGGAATTGTCTTGTTTACTTACTCTGTGAAGAGAACTTAGTAGCACTTAATATGAACTCCAGAACTACCCAATAAAACAACACAGAATCTAAAAAATATGAAAGCTAAAACTTAAGGCATCAACAGTACATGCTTGCTAGACTAAATCATATTCTTTCACTGAAAAGCTGAGCAGAGAAAGACAATGTAATGAAAATCAGGACTTGATATTCTTATAGTATTAAAAAAATTGAGTTGACTAAAAAAATCTAAAGCAATAAGGAAAATCACATTTCTTACAAAAGATATAAATGGAATTTGTTTTGTGACAAAAGCAAAGGAATTAGCTATCAAATTCTTATGGGGCTTTAAATATTTTCAGTGTCTGGTTAAAGATAGCTATGGATCATAGTAATAAAATTTGAGGTGTTTTTTTAATAAATAAATTTTGTTTAGGTAATATTACTCTCAAATTTTCTCAAATTAAAATGCTTCTATTTTTGCATGGATGATCATTACAACTGTCAAAGTTTTAATTTCTTTTTTTTTTTTTTTTGTCAGTCAACTAAAAATACTTTTACTGAAGTTCAAAAGCACAAACCAACATGGAAATCCTCAATAAAAGTTAGCTACAAATAGTTAAACCAATATGAAAAGTCTGAGTGACAGACAAGGGAATAAAGTATTGCCTCTCAAGGATGAACAAGATTAACATAAAGACCAAGTGATAGACAGATCCCATCAAGACCAAATCTGGAAAAAACCTTCCAAATACCAAGAATATGGTGAATGTACAGCTCAAAAAGCTCTAATGAAATCTTTGCAAACGTGTAAGTGCTACATTGAGTTTTGAAAGATGAAGCTTTATTTATTGCAGTTGATACTACCAACTTAGAAAAACACTGAAGAAGGTCACTTCCAGTTCCTTCAAGATTATTATTTAGTGCAAGAGTAAAATTGTAAGAATGTGAGTTAACTAAGCTACATCAATGTGTTGATTAAAAAGAAATCACTGACCCAACCTTAAAATGCTAGTTAAAATATTTAGAGATTTTTCAGGTTTATCCTATTTAATGGGAACACATAGGAGTAAAGAGTATTGAAAAGGGAGAATTATAATGCCTACATTTGAAAAGGTAAAAGAAGAAATATACAATTACAGAAAAGGCATCCTTCTTTTAAGTTTAAGTAAGCTTACAGGAAAAAATATGAGATTATCAATAAAGGTCTGAAAATAAGGAGCAAACAACCCCAAATTTGGATGCATTAAAGTCAAATGGTATTCAACCTTTTGTATGACATGGTAAAAGATCTGTTTAAAAAAATAATTAGGAGACTGTAGATATGATTTTATTTAGGGATTTTGACACCAGTTCACATGACATTGTATCTCATATGCAAATTTAAAAATATAGTATGGATAGAATATTTATGTTTTATGGCCTGTAGCTCTTTTTTGTAATGTAATTCCTCAAGGGATCCATCTTGATGCTGATTGTGTGTAGTGTTTCAATTAATGATTTGGCTGGTGATATAAACACTTCATGCATGACATAAACAGCTGATGAAAAAGAGTTGTGATGGTTTGCAGGCATACTGAAGATAAAGGCCAGAATTCATAATCTCTTAACACCTCTTTCTCCCCCTGAAAAAATAGTCTTAGAGGAAAGTAAAGTACATGAGTTGGTAAATACAAAGCAAGGTCTTACACATAAGTAGAAATATTTTTCTAACCAAGTAAAGGATAGGAATAACAGTTGTTCAGAAAAGGTCTTTGGGTTTTTAGTGGGTCATAAAACTACATGATATTTAATTATGTCATGATGCTACTCTAAAGGCAAACCATACTAACATGCATAAGCATAAAATCCTGCCTGAAAGACATGCAGTTACTCTCTTTGCTTTCCCCAGTGCTGATAAGGCACCGGTTGGAATTCAGTGTTCAGTTTGTGCCCTGATTGTCAAGAACGATGGGGACTGACAGGGAAGAATTCATGGAGATCAATATGAACTTTACAAAGAGGAATGAATGAGTTTGTTTAGTCAAGAAAGGAAAGATCATAATGTTTATGATTAGAGCTTTCAGACACAAATACTGTTGCACTGAAGAAAGAGGGACCAATCTTTACTTCGTGTCTTTGCTGAATGGAACCTAATGAACTGAAATTATAGAAAATAATCAGGCTAGATATTAAAGCAAAATTTGAAGACAAGTGCTATAGATTGCCTGGAAATATGGTGGAGCTCCATATTTGAAGGTTTTAAAAAAGTAACCACACAGAGGGTTGACCCAAATTCTTTTCAAACAATTCTTTCCTTCTAGACTTATTTCCGATGTATTCTGTGAAGGTTGTGAAACATCATCCACTGAGAGAAGCACTGGAATATCAAGCAGAAAGAATGAGCTGCTTGATAACTCTAAGAAAGAAATGAAACTTAAAATTAGTTCACAAACTCTTGGGTTTAGAGACTAAAATGAAAACCTTCAATTACAACCTAGAAGTTCTTTATCTGGAAATGAAAATATTAAAAAGACCAGTGTATATCTGGTAATCTTACAGGAGTCTCCCATCATCACATTTTGCTTTGAAGAAAAATGCTGTTTTTACGTATACTAAAAGATATTTTCAGTATTATAAAGATCATTATGAAAGTCCCTTGTGATAGTCTCCTCTTCTAGATAACTGTATGTGGTGTCTCTTGATCATCTTTAATATAAGAAATATTTCATTTTCACTTTTATACAAGCATAGAGCAACTATGAAGATAAACAGACAAATGAAAAGCCTTTATTATGACATGGTTCAAAAGCAGTTATTTTGTACTATAAGACTAAGAACTGACACCAATAATAAGTAGATTGAGGATCATAGAATGATTTGATTTGGAAAGGACCTTGAAAATCAGCAATTTCCAACCCCATTGCCACGGCAAGGTGAACCTTCCACAGACCAGGTTGCTCAAAGGAAACAAAGAAAGAGTTAAAATCTTTATATAATACTTAGGAAAAAAACAGAGGTTAGATCATCAGCAAACTTATGTTAGAAATTTTATAAAGGAGTTTTTATTAGACAGATTTGCAAAAACAGTAAAAAAGCTCCCCTGCCAATCAGAGACAAAAATCCCTTCAATATAATTTGATGTGCTTCTGAGAGACAGTGTTTGAGTATAATAATTTTACTAAAATTACAATATGTTTTTCAGCTATATATAGGCATAAGCAATTCATAGTTCCTGTTTATTCAATGATCTGCATCCATAAAAATGTAAATAAGTAGGCCTTCTTTACAAAAAGGGAAGTGTAAAATCATTTTATTATACCTATATAGGCACACACACTTTCATATTTTAACTTAGGCTATTCATTGGACTATTCCCACAGATTTGATAACAATCTTGTTAATCAAGCAGTGATCTTAACCAAGCAGTCGTAACCTATTCCAGCTCTCCTTCTCTTTGCTTGCTGGTTGTCTGCTAACACTGTTTAGGTGTTTTCTCACTCATTTAGAACATACAGATTTCATTAGTTTGCTCCCTAGTTCATCTTTCACTCACTAACATACTTCAAATTAATTTTTGATACAACTGTCTTAAAATACTTGCTTTTGCTAAAAACCTCAATGGAAATAGTACAGAAGTAATGCAGATTATTTAGAGAAAAGAGTTGAATTACTGACCTTCAGTGTAACACCAATGGCTTGCAGAGTCCTATTTCTTTTCCATGTTTCACTAATGGGAAGGATTACAAGACACCTTTTTTTTTCTGTTACCCAAGTGGCATACCCATAGACTGATGTCTAATTTAACCAACAGAAAGGAAACTTGTAATAATTTTCTGCACCACTACTACTACTACTATGACTGCTACTACTATTATTATTATTATTATTATTATTATTATTACTTTCACTTCAATACAGCTTCAGGGGAAAGTTTAAACTGTTTTTCTAAATCAATTCAAGCCAACTTTCAGTTAAAATAGGGTGATTAGATTTGGGATTTTTATTATAAGAATAATACATAGCCAGTCTTCATTATTTCTGGGATTTTCTTCTAGTACTTTGAAACAATACATGGAAGTAGATCTCTACATTATAAATGTGCTTCATCTGAACCAATATGAAAATAGTATTTTAAAGTTTCACACTGTATCTCATAAGTCAGAGAAAATATTTTTGTTCTTTCACACCCTCATTATAAATAATGTAAAGAGCCAATTAATAGAATATGTTTTGAATTATGAATTAGGACCAAATTAAAAATGCAAAATTACAGAAAAACAATGACTGCTTGTTTTAAATTTCCCTTCCAGACAGGTAACCATTTTTAACTACATCTGCTACCCACAGCTGACCTATATCTTTATCTATTCCTATGGCTAATGAGGAACAAATTACTTATTACTCATGAATGACACTAACTACCCACTCTTGCACAGAAGAAGAATATTACAATTTACATTTAAATGAGATTTAAAATGTTAATGAACAGAGACACTATTCTAATTATCCATAAAACTACTAATTACTTCAGAATCATACTCTATGTTTGCCCAGCAGCGTTAATGAAGAAAAGCTCTGGATTTGTAGAATAATTCCCAATAACAGGAGGTCAAGAATGGGCAAACAATGCCAATTTATATTTAATATCATTTGATAGGAGGAAGATTGCTGTATGGGGTGCCCATACAAAAATACCTTAAGAAATCTCCTCAAAAACATTTGATATTTTCTTTAAGATTATGTAGAACCTTAAATTTGTTTCTTCCATGTTCATCTGGGTCACTTGGGCCCAGATGGACATGGAATCTTGGCCTCTGTCTCCATTTGCAATGCTTACTTTCCCTTTGCCTCTTTCTGCTTGTAGTTGCTGTTGGGGTTTTGGTTTGTTTTCTTTGGGTTTTTTTCCATAACTGTCATCTAAACATTCAAGAGCAGGTTGGTAATGAAATTCACAGGAATATTTTGTGCACACAACATAAATGTGGATTTTTTTCAGCTTAAAAGGTCAAATTAAGTTTGTTTGGTTTTGTTTTGTTTTTCTGACCTGTCATACTGATTTTACTGCATTCCTATCTCTGTGTCAGGAGAAACCAAGAACTGATATTAAGTTTTTCTGATAGAAAAAATATTTTTTACTTAGCACACACAGGAAATGTAGTTGGTATTTCATTCAGAAATATCATCCATCTTAAAACAATTGTCCCTTGAGTTTTTTTAACTTTTATTCATTTATTCCAACTTTTCTGCACACACACAGATTCCAGGTATCATTAAAGGATCGAGAAATTAACAAGAAAAATTAGTTCTTCAGAGGGATATAATTGAAATAATTCAGTAAACTGTAGTGGAGATGTAGTAGAATGACATCTCAAACTTTGCCTGATAGTTCAAAAGGAACTTAGTAACTTAATTTTCAATAGTGTGGATGCACAAAGTTATGACAAAGATAGAAAAGTCCAAAGAGATTTAATATTTGTATTATAGAACATTACTGAGTGTTAAAAGCACTCATTAATCTATGCTTAGCCTATATTAATTGATATTTAAATAATTAAAAATGTTGATACATTATTTTGAGTCTCCTTCTGTTTTGATACTGAAGTGATTTTCCCAACTTTGACAATTTTTTCTGGTGTTTTCATACTGTTCTTCCACTAACTTAACAATCTGCTCAGAAATTCCAGTTTCATTTTTGTTACAACTCATGCTCATTTGCAGTCTACTCTTTATGTCAAATTCAGCAACAATTTCTGATGTCTAGAAATGATTTTTTTTTTTCACAAAAGAGGTCTTAAGACATTGAAATGAGTAATTGATACTGAATTATGCATAGAATTAAACTCTCATCTGAGTCTATTTTTTAATCATTGTCACTATTACTATCTTCTGTTTCTCTTAGTAACAAATTAAATAAAGAAATAGGACAAGAAGACAAGAAGGTCCCAAGATTCATTTTAAAGAAGGTTAAAAGTTCAGCAGTCTCCAGGTAGACTAGGTCAATATCAATTCCACCTGCAGCATCCAGCAAATGAGCTTAAAGGGAGGGTAGCAGAGCTACTCATGATTAAAAATTAGAATAACACTTGCAGATTAACTGCTAATTACTCACAATATTTGAATCAAATGTTTTGCATTGAATAGAGACAGATGAGAGTTCTCTGCCCATGCCAAAATAAAAGGGCATACTGTAAAAATGATTTCAAAGATTAATTAAAAGTCAAGATTTTGGGGGGACTCCTTAAATAACATTCTATTCTAAGCAGAAATTTCCCAGCACTTACAGCTCACAAAAAGAGCATAAAAATGAAAATCCCTTCCTGTCCTTCATATTTCTGTAGACAACATCTTTTGCACAAAAAATGAATGCTCTTTACTACTCTGGCTTATTACATGAACCAGGCAACTACATAGGCCAGAGCAGGTAAAGGGCCATATCTCTTGGATAAAGTCTGATAGTAATGGTATATTTTAAACACTGCCAGTATGGGTGAAAAGTTTCTGTAAAAATCCAGAAACTTTGCAAAAACTACTGATTTAGGATTAAAAATTGAACTTGCAGTTATCAGGAGCATCTCAAAAAAGACTCCACAAGCTGAGCTTTTAAAACATCTTAACATGCTAGGTATTCATGTTCATATGGGGTTAATAAAGAATTATTGTACAACTGAAGGAAAAAAGGTGGAATACTTCCATTTAATATTTTAGTATGTACTTTGAAAGTAAAAGGCACAGGAAACAGCCTAGCCAAAGGCCAACTCTTGTTTTCAATGCAAATCTAATGCAAAATATTCAGTGGAAGGAGCACTTGCTGCTGAAGTTTAGAAATAAACCTTGTTGCAGCAGCTGCTCCTAACTATACACACACAACATATTTGCATGCTATAAATAAAATAAAATGCATTACTTCTCTTGTTACATGTGGCTTTCTCCTCTCTCTTTTATTTTTGATTTCACTGTTAGCCCTTTTTTGAGCCCCCACTTATGATCATCTCTCTTTAATCTTTATGTTTTAGTCAGGAACACTTTGGTCTTAGAGAGAAAAAAATAGGAACCAAGATGTATCTGTCTGTCTTCTTTATTTTGTCTCTGAAAATTTGTGAAATACCACATTCTGGTTAAACTGCATTCTGGTTCTCCAGAACATCTCCATAGATGTATCTTAGAGTATCTCCATATGTGGTTTTCCATTTAAAATTCATAACCATTTCATTATTATTATTTTTGTTATTGCAAACTTTTCAAAGTTGTCTCCTCTTCCTGAACTCTGAATTGTGTAAATGGATGGCACTAGGCGTAAAACAGATTATTTTTTTCTTCAAGTTTCAAAGGCTATGAAGTGTATTTGGAAAGATTCAATATATATCTTGAGTTTGGGATTTTATTTATAGTAGGCACTTTCATGTCCTATATGTATGTGACCTGTATGCCAGATCTATGCAAAAAATTGAATTGACAGGCACAGGAGATTTATATTGTATATTTGCATCAAATTACACTGTACATACAATCACAGCAATCACTAGCAATGCTTCATATCATAGTTCACATTTTTAAATGATGCCTGAGTGTCTAGGCATCAACTTTCCATCCAAAACCTCTTTCCAGGAATTTTGGAAAACTAACCCAACTTTTTAACTTCTTATTTTATGAATGCTTAAAATTAAATTTAAGTATTCTTTTTTAAGGAGACATAAAAGTATCACTCTATGCTCCTGACTGTCCATATAAAACTAAAACTATTCAGCTAAAACAAGCCACTAAAAACTCTCTCTGGCCAACAAGATGAAGTGAAACTTTTAGCTCTCTCTCAGTGCCAAGAAAAATTCTACAAGCTTCAGAAGGGTGATGTTTCACATGAATTACCTGTTCACAGCATAGTCATTCAGTCATTCATCCTTGTCATCTCCCTAGAGGTCAGCAACAGTCCCATTTTTTGTGGCTTTCCCTTGACTACTTGCAAAATTGCCTATAAGAGCTTTCATTTCATATGAAAGATTTCTGAATTAACGTCATCCAAATACTACTCAAAAGAAAATTCAGAGTTCAGGTAGAACTTCCATATACAAAAGAACAATCCCCAAGAAATACTGGTGCCAGTTTCTGTTCTGCAAGGTGAATTTTAACTGAATGTTTGGGTTTTTTTTTTCCCTCTAATTCTCTGTCACTCAGTAAAGAAAATGCAGATAATTTATCTAGAACAGCTATGGGCTTTAAAAAGTACAATTTTTTAATGACGTGTACAGCTCCAAGGTGCAAAGAAGCACAAAATAAACTGTGTTTTATACCTACTGTTGTTTTTAAAACCCTTTTAAAGTATGTTTAATGACTAATAAAAATCAGCATATCCAATGCTTTTCTGAACTTAGTTCTGCAGAAGATGTGGGAAGAACATTTTCTTGTTTTCAGCAAATATCTTCTCTTATCCAAATACTACATACCTGCTAATAATCCCAAAACATGGGTTACAGTAGTAACATTTGCACTAAAGCAGTTCACCCTTTCTAGCTAACTTCCAGAACTAAATGCATTTCAAAGGCTTTGCATAAATATAATCACTTGCCACAAATGTTCAGGAGACTCTATTGATGAAATTCTGATTATTTAAGATGAACTGGGTCTGGCTGGTATGGAGTCAAATTTCTACACAGCAGCCCATATGGTGCCATGCTTTTTACCTCTGACTGCACCATCCTCAATAATACACCAGTGTTTCAGCAATTGCTGAGAAGTGCTTGCACATTGTCAAGGCTTTTTCTGTTTCCCACTCTGTCAGCTCAGAGAGGAGGCTGAGGCTGAGCTGAGGTTGGGTAGGGACACAGCCAGAACAACTGACCCAGACTGACCCATGTCATATTCCTTGTTATGTCATGCTCAGGAATAAAATACCAAGGAAAATAGGAAGAAGGAGAGACGGTGGTTATAATTTCTGTCCCCCCAAACTAACTTTATGAATGCTGAGGCCCTGACTCACAGGTGTTTGCTAGGCATTTGCTTGCTGATGGAAAGCATTGAGTGAATTCCTGCTTTGCCTTACTTTGTCCTCACTTTGCTTTACTTTACTTTGTTTTGCTTTGCATGTGCAGATTTTGCCTCATCTATTAAATTGTCTTTACCTTGATAAGCCTTCTTGCCATCCTTATAAATTCTCCCTATCCCACAGGAGAGGGGAAGGAGTGAAAAGCCATGAGGGTTTAGCTGCTGGCCATAGTAAACATATTACAAGGCAAATAAAATAAACTTTGAAGTGTATTTACGCAAAATTAATTTCACAAACTTACAAAATTGTGTATTATCTTGTTCAGATATGTCTGTATAGGTATTCAAGTACATTAATTGCAGAAGCCTTTGTGGACAGAACGTTGTTCTAAACCAGAAGAGCCAGTGGGCTTTACACAAAATGCCTGTGGGCCCATATACAGCCAGGAGCAGTCTGGAAGCACTGGATAGGTAACCTACTGAGATATTCCCTAACATGCTTCAAAAACTTGTCTTTAACCAAGTTCCACCCTTGTGTTAGTCACTAGGGACTTTAGGAGGAAATAACTGTAGACACGATGCAGTCCTTCATTTCTCTGAGCTGCAAACCCTTTTTTTTTCTCCTGGAAGAATTCTTTTGGAAAAAGCATGAAACAAATTCAATGTAAATAATTCACTCAGTGTGAGAAAGCAACACTGAAGCTATGTGACAATAGGAGGAGTAAACTGGGTTAAAGCATCATGCCTCAACAAACAGTGGACAGTGGAAAAAAACTGGGTCATAAGAAATACTCATCTAATCTGAAAATTTTTCACTTTCCCATGTTTCCCAGCTCTGAGATTTGCTTCCTGTGGACATTAGAATCTGACTGACATAAATGATCAGATCAGTGAGTTTTAAACTTAAACACTTAAGTAGTAATCCAAAGTTAGTTTTCAGTTATTCACTCAGAAATTACAGCAAGTTTCATACTGCCCTGTTAAATCAGCCACTCAGACTCAGGCACGTGGAACAAAATAGAAAAAATCTGTAGCTAAAAAAGCGCTTAAAGACTTTCAAATACCCAAGCCAGATTTCAGCAGCTATATACAAAGAAAGTACACAGAGATAGATGTGCATCCATGCAAGAAATGAGAACTCTTGATCAGGTACAAAAGCTGCATTTGTTGAATAGCTATATCAAATATCTGCACGATTGATAATTACCCATTGTCAGAGGCTGATGCAGTATGGGGCACTCCCCTTCATACTACAGAATCTAATGTCACAAATTTAATTTATCAAATGTTAGGGCCACATCTCTAAGGTATTAATTAACTGTGTACTAACAGCTTGTACAGTTACCTAATCCTTCAGAAATACGTTATTTTTTCTCTCAAAACTTGGAAGCTGTTCCAAAATGGTTAAATAAACTACCACTCAGCTGTCACTTAAATTACATGAATACTATCCTTCTATTCAACATCGTATGCAAAACCTGTACTATAAACACAAAAGCACTAAAATAAATTTAAAATATCTTGAATCTTGTGAACATCTGGCTATTCCTTATCTTGCATGCCTTAGGATGTACCAGAGCTGCTGCTTATTTTATGAAATGTGTCAACTTAAATCACATAATTTTGGCTTTTATATAGAATTTCAATGCAACCATTTTACTGTATCTCATTTTCTTTTCCTTTTTTCATTTCGTTGCATCAAATGCTTTTCAGGTTTCCTGACATTATAGAATATCATCCACAGGAATGTAAATATTTGTTATTGAGCTGTAAATGGTGACAGGAAATAGAATCATAACTGTGACCATGAGTGACCAGGTGCAGAGTTTAGCAGAGTGAATCTTGAGTTGTGGCCCATCAGACTCCAGGAGCTGGGAATAACTTCTGCCCACCTGCCAGAGCCTGGCTGGGTCCATCCAGAAGTTTTTCCTTCCGAGACCAATCCATGTGGCTGCTGCTTTCCATGTTGGGTGGTTTTACCAGGAGAAAGGCTGTGTGTGGATCACAGCCAGACTCCGTGTGGTGTAGACAGCTAAACAGGGGGCTCCCTTTCAACAGCACCCAGATTTAACACTTCCAAAATCTGCATGAAACCTAAGAACAAGTCACCTTCATTCTGCCCAGGTATCAAGGCTGACACTCACTAGAGAAAACTCAGATTCCTTCAGACTGTGACACTGACAAATCTGTTGACATTCCTCTGTGTTGAACTACACCAGTTCTCTTGCAGAGATTCTGGACTCCAAGCAGCAAAGGAAGAAACCTGTGTGTTAGCACAGAAGCAGGGACAGAGCAAATCCTGGTAGTTAAACCATACAAGAAAGCAGAAGATCTTGAGGTGTCAGATACCACAGAAGGACATCAAATTTGAGATCTCCCTGAGTGGAAAACAATGAGCAAATCTCTTGTGAGCTTGTGCTTGGGTGAAATAATGGTAATAAAGATGAAGAACAGGCATTTTATGCAAGCACTGCTTCAAAAGTCTTCCTGGCTTTTTTTCTCACACCTTTTTTCCTGATGAAGATGCTTCAAAGTTCAAAACAGAAAAGGTAATCAAGATTAACATTAAAATAGACTTACTCTTTATTTGCATTCAATACAAATACATAAATCATACTCCCAGACTGTGATCAAAGCTACACTGAGTCTGTACATACCTTCTGTACAAAGAAGAAACAGACAAAACTCTAGCTAAGCAGCATATGCTATACTTGTGCAGTATGTCAGAACATGTGGGAGAATGAGGGGAGCTGAGGACACTGGAATTATGTCAACTGTCTCCTCATGACAGAGGAGAGGTCTGAAAGTTCAGTGTGTGAATCTTGATGCCACCTGCTCCTATACTCACTGGAAGTGACTTTGCTTTCAAAAAAATTTTGGCTTGATGTAAGTACATTGAATGCAGTGGAAACACAGCTAAATATCATAAAGATGATAATCGGTCTCTGTATTTGAAATAGAAAAATTCAGCAGATCTAATAATGTAACACTGACTCTTCTGAAAAGGTCATGAGCATTTAATGTGTAGGCAACACACATTGTACTACATTGGTTATTTAATTATAGGAATATTTCATGCATGATAATCCACAAATTCATAAAAAGACTGCATAATATATATGCATGTGCATTTGTTACACCTTCCAACATTTACATCTAAATATTCTTAATTATTTTATCTACTGTGTCTTATTGAGACTGAATGGTTAACTTGAATATACAGGCAGTCGTAAATCAGCAGTGAACATGAGTGACACACAACAGCCTTTAGCCTTCTGACTTACTCTTCAGCTGAACAGATACAGCATTATTTTGTTATGATTACCAATTCAGAACATATTCATAACTAGCAGATGTTTTCCTCTTGGTTGCTTGGCAATTAAGAGATTTTGCTGCAGCTGAATTTTGCACCTGGACAGCAAATGACCAAACCAATTCTATGAAACCTTTGACTTACAAATACTGTTTCTTTGTTCAAATGACTATTTTGAAACTAACATTAGATCTATGTGTCAAAGATAATTAATTAAACATAAATCACTGGTGAATTTAATCAGATAGCATTTAATTTCCAACTATTATGTAAGTATATAAAGAACTCAGAAGAAAATAGGATAGCATTCTCCACTGCTGCTGCTAATTTAAAAAAACTCAATCATAAGTTAAGTGCTAGGTATAATACCATTTTTTCTCTACAACAATAAAACAAAATAAGTGTGCATCCATTATGAAAAAATAACATGGATAGCCAAAGGTTATTTCTTGTTACATGCCTTCAAAGAATAGCGAGCAAGCCAAACAACTCTTTATTTTATTTATAGTGTCATGGTTTAACCACGACATAGTGATTGTGAAAATTAAACAGTAAACTGCTTGGGAGGAACTTAGAAAGTCCTTAGAAAGTGAAACAAAGCTGAGGTGAGCTATTTGCAAAAATAATTTTAAAAGCATCAGCTTGTTATAATAACTAGTATTCATAATCACTTAGCAAATTCTGGGTGCAAGGATTTGCATCTGCCAATCTGATAGCAAAGACATGTACAAGACAAGTCATTCTATTTGGTAATAAAGTGGGAGAGAAAAAAAAAAAAGGAAAAGAAAAGAAGCAAAAAAAAGCTACAGCTGATAAGAATCACTACACAACAATCACAGATTTCTGTGCTGCATTAAAGTACCTGGATGCCAGACAGTGGGACCTTCAAACAGTGCTCCAAGCTATATTTCTGCTATATTATATTAATGAAAAACTTAGAGGTCTGAGAACAAAATTCTGCCTCTTTACTCCCTCTCTCTAAGACCTAAACAAGCAGTCTTTTTTCTTTTCTTTTTTCTTTTTTTTTTTTTTTTTTTTTAAAGTCAAGGGATTGATAGTAAGAGAATTACTCCCTAATATTTTGAAAACAAAAGGTTGAAATGTATAATTTAAGATCTAATAAGGTTTGATGGAATTGAGACCTTTGGAAACTAGTTTAATGGGTACATACTTAAGGTATATTCAATATATATATTTCAAATATAGGTTAGTTCCTTTCTATCAAATAAAAAATAATAATAAAGCAAGAGCTTGAAATAATATGATTTTTTTCTCTTTATAAAATAACACAATGCACAATTAAAGGAAAGGTAACATCCCAACAGTCAGTACCGAGGCAACTAAACACAGCCTGACACATGGCATCACTTTAAGAAAATTACTTTATTATGCTAGTTTAAAAAAAAGCCCAACACATCACTAACACTTTCTGTGTCCAATCACTGCAAACTCATTTGTTATTCATTGAAACATCCATCAAGGATCAAAATAGATTCATTTTCTATTCATGATGCTCCCATATGCACTTCTGCAGGTCTTGCACTGTATTTCTGCATTTAAATGACAGGTTGTACAGTGGGAAGTAGCATTTTATATTAACACTTTGAATGCCACCTTGTAAACTAGACCAGAAACACGTACAAGTGTATGTTTTATTCTGAATATTAAGTTAAACTCATTGCTTCCTATGGCAATTTCTGAGCATTTTAGCCTAGGATTCTTGGTGGTTTCTGAAGCCCTGAATCTTCCCCTTTAGTATTTAACATTTAGCCAGACATAACATTATTTTCAAGGAAATTAGTAGTACATATTTGTAATATGTAAACACTGTAACAACAATCTTACATGCTACATTTAACTTTATGGAAAAGATAGCATGTTTTGGAAAAATTGAGGGAATTTTGTTAAAAGAGATATGAAATTCTGTAGAAAGCTGGAAACTGATTTTTAGAGAAATTGAGTTATTGATGCCTTCTGGAGGCCGACCTGGAACAGAGACTAAACATAGCAAAAGGGTAAAGTAGGTATTTATTTAAAGGTCTCAATGGGTACTCTTGGGCCATGCAAGAGTACAACCAGACCACACCCCAGATGCACCCAAAATGGTCACAAAAATGGACACCTGGGTCACGAGATCTCACATTTTTATAAGTTCTGTTCCATCAGCATATTAGAATCAATTGTCCAGCCATAGCTTCAGGTTATGAAGCTCCATTCTCCTTGTTTCTTCCTCTCACTTCACCGTTGTTTTTGTTCTTGGGCCTGAAAGTTGTCCGTGGTATCAAGCTAGAGTAGGAATTATTTTGTCTATCTACACTGTGAAGAGAGGTTAGTAGCACTTCATTTGAAACCTAAAACTACTCACCAAAACAGCACAGAGTATAAAAAATATACTAGCTAAAACCTAAGGCGTCATTATAACCTGGGACCATCTTTTCAGCGTAACTAATAATTAGTGCAAATTAAAGCACAGTATGAGGAAACAAGGAGAACAAAACAACTAATAGCATACACAAATTGCTCTTGTGTTGTCTGCCTGAGGTTTTCTACTTGCAGCAGGACTTAAAGATCAATCACATTCTAATATGATGTCATACAGACAGAAATAATTTTTCATCTTCTCCACATAAAGAGGATAGCAAACTTTGTTCTCAGTTTTCAAGGCCTATAAACAGACCATCTCTGTTGAAGATAGCATCAAACCACCACTTCAGACATGAACCTGTGCTCTTTTCCAAAGGCAGTATGAAGACTAAACAAGCTTCTGCACAAGCATCCCAGCTGTTACACGTCACATTTTGAGGTGTCTTAATTTTATCACGTGTTTCACTCTGAGACCAAGAGCTTAGCACAGTATTCTCGATTCTAGCTAAAAGGCCAGGTGGCTCAAATTATATCCCATGGGACTGAAGCACCCATAAGTGTGCTCCTTTCCTAAAACGCTGCAGGAGCATAGCAGATGTACAAAGCCACTAACCAAAATGGCAGAATACTAATTTATTTGATAATGCAGTAAATCTCTGCAAAAATCGTAAAATCAACACATTCCAGAAAGCATGATATTTGTGGTATAATCTTAAAAGATAAGATATAAGCAATTATTTTTCTTATTTTTCATAAGTTGCTATAAGAAAACACTGGTAGAAAGTTTAAAGAATAAGTACCTTGTAACAGTTTTCGACCTTATTTAAAAGTAAATTTCTAGTAGTCCGTTTGCATAAGAATTCTTATACTAAATAATACAAAAAAATCACATTCATATTTAATGTATCTCAAATTTCTATGTTACTGACTATTTTTTTCAGTAGTTTGCTACTGAATTGCACGTCTGAATCTTTCCTCTCCTTTGTACAATGCCAAGTCTTCAGTGACTTAATTTAACAGCTTGTGACAGGAACTTAAAATTTTAAAATATATATATCTACACAGACACTGAATTTTTAACTTCTTTGAATTTGAATAAAATGAGATATTAAATCTTTGCATGAAATATTTATTCATGTTAGAAACAGACAAAAAAGAAAGAATAGCTTATGCATAACTCAGAACAAAGCAACCGTATTTTGCAAAGAAAAAAGGAAGGGTTATTTCTTGACTTTCCTCACATTTTATAGTGGATTATTATTCCTAAAACAGAAAGGACAAACAAAATAAAATAAATATTAAATCTTTGACCTAAAGTGTTATGACTTTTGTTTGTACTTCACCATAATGTGTTTTTGAACACCTCTTATTCAAGAATAATTGCTATGCTGTATAAATTTTAAAATAAAGTTAAAATAAGTTTTATTTCATAAATTAGATGAAGAACTTGGTGTAGTAGAGAAAATTCTACCTACCCTTTAGAGAAATGAAAAAATAAGTGACCATATTCGCTTTATTCTAAATAATTCTTATTGAACTACTGGCAAGACCTACCAAGCTGCCAGGTTGTTCCTATGAGATACTAGTAATTTAAATTTAAATTTAAAAACAAAGAGTTAAAACACAAAGCAAGAAGATTTTTGTCTTTATGAATACTTTTAGGCCTGAATTCAGGAAACAAACTTTATTATGCTAAAACACATCAGTCCACACACACAATAGATGTGCAGTGGTTTGCTGCCCAGCAGTGCTCTCCAGGACATTTGTAGGAAAATGCTGGTATTCAAGATAATTCAAGGACACAGGTTAATCCAACAATATGGCTGTACTGCTCTAACATCCAAGATAGCCAGTTTAAAGCTGAATTAAGCCTGAATGTATGTTCCTAAGAGAGACTCTAATGTTTCACATGATTTGAAAAATTCTGGACATTTTCTCTGAGGTTTTCACTAGTTTTTGTTGATGACATACACACAACTACCTTTGCAAAATTCCTCCAGAAGGAGCTCCAGCTGCAACATTCCTTGCTGAAGCTGAACATGGTTGCCTGACCAACCTATTCTGCAGTTTCTCCTTGTATGCATACTGAAATTTATTTTTGCCTTGTCTTTGCCCATCCTGTAAAAGCATCTTACCATTAATTACTTTGCAAAACATAAATTTAAAGGACCAGAAATGACTTTGCATACAACTGAAAAAAAAGTTGAAAGTTGGTTCACATCACCTGTGAAAATAAATAAATTTCATCTTTGTAGTGGATGCAATTAACTTATTGGTTTGAGCTACATAACAATATTCATTTAATGAAAACACTAGTAAGTTTCTGTGACCGTTTATACATTTTTGCCATGTTTGTCCTGATGGTTCAGTCCACAGGGATTTTGAAATACTTTGTTGATTCTTAAATAAGACATTGAATAAGTAGTGAAAAAGAAATGCTGATTTATAAAAAATAACTGTATGTATTATTATGAGATCCTGATAAAAAATATGTTTTGAATAAAAATATGATTAATCCATTTCTACTAAATTGCACCAATGCTCAAAAAAAATCTTAAGAGATAAAAAATTGTATTGACACAGAATTTTTAACTGAAATAGTTTCTTTTCTAACTATCATCTCCAACATTGCAAAACCATTTTATATCTTTACGGTTGTTGGTATCTAACAAAAGAAATTCTACACCATGTAACAGTTTACAGAAGTCAAAATTATATTGGTAGAACAGCAAGTAACAGATGTCTTAAGATCTATTTTAGTGTAAGAACTCCAAAACAAATGGGAAACATAATGAGACAACTTGATAATAAATTCAGTTCAAATTCAAGCATGCAGTAGTTGAATACAGTTGGAGCTGTAACAACTAAAGGATTGTCCCTTTAATACCTTTTCTTTAAAATAAGAAAAAAAATTGCACTATTTAGCAGCCATATGAATGTCACCAAGTCTGAAACAGATGTTTGTAATGCTGACAGTGCAATGTGAAAATTTCTGTTTTTATATATATACACACACACACACACACACAGAATTTTTAAGCTAAATGTTAGAGAAATTTTGCACCACTAAGCTATATTCGCATAAAGTCCAGAAATCTACTACTTTGAATAAGAAGTTACATAAGTTACAGAATATTCTGTGTTGGAAAAGACCCGTAAGGATCGGGTCCAACTCCTATCTGAATGGTCCATTCAGGGATTAAACCCATAATCTTGGCATTATTAGCACCATGCTCTTACCAGATGAGCTAACCTCAGAGTTGAGATCAACAGAAATCCTCAGACATGGCCAAGAAAAGGATCTAATGGATTCCTAGGTATTCCTCAATCCTTCATTCTTAACTTTGTTAAAAAGCAGATAAACTCAGGGAAACTTCAAGGGCCCCATATCTAAGCATGGAGCTTCAATGACCATCTTGTTTAAGAAGTGGTCATGCTTATGCAGACAAGTTTTATTTAGTCTGTCTCTACCACCAGGGAGATGGAAGTTACCAGTAGGTAAGACAGAGAGAAAGAATAAAAGGATGACGCAGCTCCCTTGTCCCTTGAGGCAGGCTGGAAGCTCTAAGATACAGCGCCTTTAGCTACCCAAGGCTGAACCTCAGCAGAGGCTCCTCAGCATCCAACATAGCTGCAGCAAGATTCTTGACTGGTCCAGGATGACATAAACACATGGAAAATAATTCTTAATCTCTCCAGTTAACACTGCTACACTCTAAAAAAAATGTCAATGCTACAGATAAGGATGTTTTTTCCATCTATTCCCATTCTTCCTCCAGGTATGAAATAAGGGAAATCACAGTTAATGTATGACAGTTTATGTGCTGGGATTCTACATCACGTAATCACAAGAGGTAGTAATTTTCACCAATAATATTAGGGATTCAAACACAAACAATTATAATTAAATATAAAAAAGAATGTACACTTTGCACTAAGCAGCTTTCCCTGCCATTGAGCAGGGTAAAGAAGCCATAGTCTCCTTTAAGTAATCATATACTAAAATTAAAAATTAGCATGAAAGATTGTTTTAATGGATTCTACAAACTCCTGAAGTACAGTAGAAGGATGCAAAGTTCATGCTGGAAGATTATTAGTATATGAGAAAAGAAAGGCAGTAGTTCCTTTCTAGAAAGAGGCACCTGGGAGATAAGATACAATTCCTACTTCAACTGTTGGGGCATCATATGCCTCTGCACACAGTCTATCTTATATTTTTTGTTTCTTAAAAACTGAGGAGTACAAGCTTTTCTATTACTTCCCTTTTCCATATATACTCTGTCTTGCTCCATTTCTATATTTTGAAGTCACTATGATATTTAAAATTAAAAACCTAAACACAGAACACCAGTACATTGTAGCTGCTGTATTAGAGCAGTGAAATTTCACTTGGTTCAAGAATAGAGTAAAACCAAAAAAAGAAAAAAAAAAAAAAAAAAAGGAGGGGGGGTAGGGGTGAAATAGACTTTCTTCCTCCATCTACACCATAAATTGCTTACAATATAACTGGAAGTATACATATTATGAAAGACTGATCGAAATGTTACTTCTGCATGCTGAAGAATCCTCTGTCATTTGGAAACTATCCCAGTGCTGCCACTAAAATATCCCAAGTTATAGATGCTCAGAACATCGTAACCAATGGATCTGTGACTAAGCTGACTGGTTACTGGAATCAACTTTGCCCAACAAAACACGTCTTTGCTGGAATGACACACCTATCAGTATCAGCATATCTGAAAATCCTGTCTGTAGGGCAAAGACCTTGAAGAAAACTTGCTGGCATGCTTATACTTTTTACAGTGTTCCTCAGTTTCATCCCATTCTATGATGTCTTTAAAGATGGGCAAAGGGAATAGAAAAAATAATGATACAGTAGGAAGAAAGAGCAAAAGTTACAAAGAGCTGGTAGTGAGGAGCACAGTGGTATCAGCTGGAGGGAAGAAAGCCTGCCTAGTGAGAGACAAAAAGACCAACACTGATAATGGGAAGAAAGAGTCAATAAAGTCACTGAGAAGAGTCCCACAAGTGGCTGCAGAAGCTTCATTTCTTTGTTCAGATGAATCCTTGGGGCCTAGAGAAGGAAAGTGCAACAAAATACACAGCCAACAGTTATCTCCATCCCTTTCAATATCCAGCCACATATAACCTCTGACCTCTGGCTTCAAACAATCTTTGGGACTGACTTCAAAGTTGCATCTGACATTTCCTATCATTTCTCCTTTCAACCAACAGCATTGCATTCTCCTGCTTTGATGAAAACCCATGTAACCAAAGACTTAGGTTCAAAATACCACTGCTTTATGTCTCATATGTTCCAGCTTTACTATCAGCTGGATTGCTTTCTCTATGTTGTACAGCATTCTTAAATCTCACTAACTGAAGAGTCCTCAAGAACCCTATAGGACAGAGATAACCCAATGTGTAGTCACGCAAAGCCTGATAAGCCCAATGTATGGATCAGTAATTAGAGCAGTTATCCTTAAAGCAGAACTTATCCTGGCAGGGATAAGTAGATACCAGTATGCCATTCACAATTAGAGAACACACATAAGATTGTTATCAATGAAGCTTCAAAGTTGGAAATATTTTAGCTTTCTTCACTTTATAACTGAAGTGGTACTTTAAGCCTCCAAGAATCACTGCTTCTGTACAGAACAAGAATGTCAAAATTAAAATGTTTTCAATTGCACTGTAAATAACTAAAGGTGCTACTACCTTCTTTGCAGAATCGGTGTGTATATTTCTGAAACTGTCAACCTATGTACATTGAAACTTATTGCATACACTGAATTTCTATTTACTATATATCTTCACATATATATCTTTAATATCCCTATTAAAATCCCATTCTTAATCTTGTCTAAAACTTCATAAACAGCTATTCGCACTACTGAAACTAAGAGCAAGACCACCACCATAAGATAACTGAGAACAGATGCCTCAGGCTCCTAAAGAAAGTCCTTTGCTATGGAACATACTGTGTGATTTAAATTCCTTTCACAATGCAAGACACCTCCAAATCAAGTTTTTAAAAAAAAAAAAAAAATAAAAAAAAAAAAATCACAGCTCCTTTCCTATTAATTTTGTTTGGAGGAACATTCCAGAATTTGTTTTCTCAAAAAACTAAGAATCTTCCAGTTTATGAATAATATTTTTTCATAGTAAATCAACACCCACTTATTTGTGTCAGCATGGCTCTTTAGACAGCTAGTTCTTTTCTTCACAGTATTTACACCTGATAGGTTTGCAAATTTCACTCACAACTTTTTAGATTTTGGTTTGCTAGAGCAAACAAATCAAGCCTTTTCAGTTGAAGGGGGTTTGCTGGCTCACCATTTTCTTGACAGTGTTCTTGCAAGCACTTGCAGCTGCTTAAGTTCTAGTTTTTCTTTCCTTTTTGTTCTTGAATATAATGTTTCATAATTTGTTTCATCAAGATCTTAATAGCACTAGTTGTCTCTTTTCCTTTCTGTTTCTGTTTCTTTTCTTTTCTTTTTCTTTTTTTTTTTTTTAATGTAACATAGTTCTAGTTGCATTCTGCCCACTTTGCAAATACATCACAACAGCAGTTTATAGCTGCACCAGCATACTAAGATCTACCCTTAGCCATTTATTTCCAGATTAGGAACTCTCAATGGAAAAAGCCTAAATGACAACAGGAATAAGAGCAATGAAAACAAAAAATTAGTGACACAGAATCTAATAGCAAACATTCTCTGCAATATATTATTCTGCTTTTGTGTCCTCCAACTTCATTTTGTCAGCAGATTATGCTGAAAATATTTCCCTGCTATTAATGTAAGGGTCATTAATGAAAACATTTAAGAAAATTACTCCCAATGCTAGCCTTTGAGAACACTAATGATTTCCCTTTGCTTGATATTTTTTCTTTCAGCATGAATGGTTGCATTAGCCAATACTTCATCCTCCTTTTTAATAACCTACATTGCTTTCTGTCTTCTAATTTAAGACATAATCATGCAAAATTTTCTACCGAAGGCTACATAAAGGAGGTCTATTTTATTTTCACGAGGGGAAAACCCCTATACTATTCTATATCACATTAACCTCCAAACCTTTACTTTTTCTCCCTCTGCTCATAGTGTCATGATTGCAGCAGTGGCACTCAAGCTTTTTCAAGAAGTTTAAAGAAAAGCAGAAAATATGAGATTCAAACCAGCAGTGGAAGGAAAGAGCAAGGATTAAGGATAGAAGAACAATTAATGACAGTGTTAACTCAGCTGTTTAACATTGTACTAGAATATATTAGGTGTCTTTTCTTGAACCAGCAGAAACACATCCCTTTCTCTTGTGATCAGAATATTATCAGCAGAAAATTACTGTGGCTGATAAACATCTGGGTCTCTTTCCTGTCAGAAAAAGAAAAAAAATTCATGATGCAATCAGGATATACGTTTGGAGCTGGCTGCTTTGCCACTGTGTGGTAAGAGAAGAATCCAATGCCCACAATCTTAGTTAGCTTTGGGTAGGGAAAATTAGGGGCATTGAAATTAGAGGGTGCTCCAACAGGCCCTTTAGTCTGGACATTGAGGGAAATCAGCACTGAGGATTACATCATGCAGAGTTCATGCTCCATAACTGGGAATTAACCAGGAAGAATGTATATGTAACGTGATGTGGACAGTCATCCATTTCTCCATAAGGACTTCCAGGGAAGCCATACATATAGAAATAACAGCTATTCAAGGGGCAGGGAATAATGCCTTGGACTTGGAAGTCACACAACGGTTCTTAGAGGGGTTACTTGTTTTTTTTTTTCAATATGTTTTTTAGCCTAGATTTGTTGGGAAATGATGAAGGCATGAATACATTGCAGATATACTTCTGTCAGGCAAAGAACAAGTAGCACATTTAACTTCTGAAATAGATGACCAAATTGGTTAGACAATTTGACAGGTGCTCCTACACAGTGAATGGAAGGCCAGAGCGTGAGTATAATCTTTAGCAAAAGCAGAAAATGCAAATGAAATTTAAGCCTTTTTCTCTTTTTAAGTTTCTGGAGGCTGAAGTGTTCACAGTACAAACCTATTCATTTTGGTTGCAAACCTAAGTTCTTGTAAAGAAGGAATTAAATCCAAGTAATTATATTAAAGCACTATTATTTTGTAGTCTTTCACTCTAGATTCAAGAACAGTCAGGATCCTAAGAAGAGGGAGTGTCTACTGTAAGAAGTGCACATACATATGTAAATATATGTGTGTGTGTGTGTGTGTGTGTGTGTGTAATTTCACTCTTGCACATACCCCTGTACTTAAACATCTATAAATTTAAGACTGTAAAGGTGTTACGTTGACCTTTCTTGACATAAAGGTTTGACTTAGAACTTTAAAAATAGTTTAGGCATAGAAGACAACAATTGATATTCTTTATTCAAAAAGACCCCAAAACCTCAATCATCTATCAGAATAAAAAGTCATAAGTAAATTGCCTGAATTAAAAAAATGCAGTAAGCCCTCTATATAACTCAGTCATCAAGACAAATGGCAATAGCTCATTTGTAGTACAATTGGAATGCTTATTTTCCCTAGCACACATTTTGACACGTTGTTATGTTATTGCTCACATTCTGTTAAACCCTGACATATTTCAACGTTCTAAAAAGATATTCTTACTTTTAAAACAGAATTTATATTTCCTAAATAATATACAGGTTTGCTTTCAAATTTCCATTTCAAAGGTTCAATTAATTCAAGTATAAGCTACAAAAGCTACTCATCATCCAATCTGACTATAAAAATGTGGAGAAAAAAGTAAGTTAATTTTCTTCTATTCAAGTTTTAACAGAAGAAACAGAGGTTCACATCAGATGAAAGCTTCTGTTCTTTACAGGTTTTTCTTCTTGCAGTCCCTGGCATACAAATGGGAAAAAAAAAAAAAATCCAAAACGAAAACCCCCCAAAACCCAAACTTTAATAGCTTTAACATCAAACTTAAAAAAAACCCAAACAAACAAACAAAAAAAAAAAAAAACAAACAAAAAAAAACCCTCAAAATTATAGTTGCTTATCCTAACTATGACTTTGATGAATGACTCAGAAAAAAAATCCAGAAAATAAAGCTTCAATTTTATATATCAAATCCTTCTGGCTCAGTGATAGACAATCTTCAAAGGTAGCAGAGCTTTGGTAAGGTTTCGTCTGGATTATCCTAAGCTTCTTTGATTTACCTGAACTGCTGAAGGTCCAGTGGCTCATAGTCCCTTGAATATTCTTATTTGGCACAGTTTGCTGCACAGGGCTCAAGTAATGGGTCTGCAAAACTGCCAGTCCTGTACTGGCAACTAGGAGAAATGATCATCTTGTCCCTTGTCTACATTTGGCAGCTCTAACAGGAATCTCAGTTCTCAGCACAATCTAATTTCCCTTCATGGAAAAAAAAAAACCCAACCCAAGAAACAAAGGAAAAAACAACATCACAGAATAACATAAATACAAACTGAAAACAACTCAATGTAATGCAAGGGGAAGTAAGTAGCTTCAGTCTTGATATCTTCCTTTCTTGGTATAGATGGACATTTAGTTTGAAAACTCTGCCAATCAAACTCAATGTTTCTCAAAGAAAAGAACAAAACAATTTAAACCCATCAGTCCTCAGCAAAAAGATGAAGTGTCCAAGTGTATGCTTGCAACTGAAGTATTAACGGTCAGCAACAGATAGTTGCTCAAAAGGTGACAATAGTTGTGAGAAGAATATCTGGTCAGAAGGTATGCCAAGTAAAATTATATTTCTCAGATCAATGATGTAGCAGGAGAGGGATGGAGATATGTAGACTGGAATCCCACTAGCATAAAAAATTTGGAAGTGTCTCTTTCCTCTTCATGTTACTTGGGCCCTCACCATGCTGTTCTCTACTTCCTCATCAAAAACTGAAAGAGACACATCCTGTACCTCACCTCTATTTCTGAGCTTCAAATAATCTGAGCAATTGGTAAAGTTATGATTTATATGAGTAAGGCACAAGAGTCAATCACTTACATTGCTTCTCATTTTAGAAGTCTCAAGCGACTTTCCATTTCTGGAATGGAAACTAGTGAAAATAAAACTAAACCAAGAGAAAATAACTGCTGAATTTTCATCAAGGCTTAATTTGCCTGGTTATTTTCTCTGCAACTCCATGAGTTTATATTATGACTCAGTCTTGTTTGGCTATACAAGTGAATAAAGATACTATTTAACACTTGATGGAAAATTCCCTGAGCCAGCTGTAAAGTTAACAATAGAGAATATAATACAATCACAGCAGCCAATGAACTTCTTTATATAATTTTGAGATGTGGTCCCTGCATTTATTTTTAATTAAAAATTGGGTCAACCAAATTCCAAGTAAACCTGAAAACTCTGGTATTAAAATTGTTCTGATAAGTACTAAACATAGGTGTCTTACAGTCTGTAAATACTTAAAACAGAGAACTAAAATATTTAAAGAAGGACTGGTCTGGCATGATTACAGTATAGATACAGAGTTCTGAAAGCTGACATTTTAACTTGTGTCCAGGTGATCCTTTGGCTAATCATCAAAAGAATTATGCAGTGTAGTACAAGTATCTTCAAAGCTGAAATTACACAATGGCTTTGGATTTTTTTCAAGGTAAATTTAGCTGTACCTTTAGTGTAAGTATTATATTTAATTACAATTCCTTTGAGTGGAATGTGAATGGGTTTTTGATAAGAATTTAGAACTACCCAAGCCCTTATGGATGTTTCAAGTCCTTACATATGCTAGTGCTGTTAGTCATACTGATATCCTTCCATAAAGGGTTTGAAATGTGAACATAACTATGACAAGCTCAGATCATCCTTCTCCAGGGATAATGTAAAGAACAAAAAGGAAAATTAAAATCAATTTAGAGTGCTTTAATAACATATTAAGTATAGAATAGAAAAATTCTGTGATGCACTGGAGAAAGCTGGATCCAAACTCAACTGCAGCTCTATAGGATAAGATTTAAAATGTTTAAGGACGGTGGATCTTTCCTCCGGTATTGTATCATTGTTCACATATCAAAAAATCTGCAGCTTTGTCAGCACCTGAGCCAAGTGTATTATGGAGCTTCAAGGCCTGTGACACTTTTCCTCAATGAAATTTCTGTGGGAGCTCTTGTCCCCTCAGACTAAGTCAGTAGCTATCTGCTGGGAAGTGGGGGAGAAAGAGAGGGGCAGGAGTAGTATAGGGAAAGAGAGTAGTAGGAAGGGAGGCAGAGAGAGATCTTCTATAATATACAAGTTTTCTCTTTTAATCTCCTCCCTTCCCTACATCTTTTCTTCTCCTTTTCTTTGCCTAAAATGTAAGATTTAGAAACGATAACCGTAGAATGAGAACTTCAGGACAGTTGGGAAATAATATATTAAAACAATACTGTCATTAGTTTCCTGAAGATCATGTCCACTACATTTTCAAAATAAAGGGGAAAAATTCCCTTCAGCCCAAAGCTAAGGAATCAAATTTTCCATAAACTACTTTCCATGGCAAGTAAACATTGGCTGAATATATAACAAGACGGCTCTTTATCCTCTACTACATCACAAGACAAAACTTTTATTAAAGGATATTCAAATCCCACATGGTATCTACAAGAATTTCTCACAGAGCCAGCTATGATAAAAAAAGACACTATAATGTCATGTTAGGTCAATGGACATAATAATTAAATATTGCTTTTAAATAAATCGATCTCAATTTTGTTTTTATTTTATGGGCTATTTAAGAATCATTTATTATTTTTCTTATATATATAATATATGCATAAAGAAATTTAATGGGAATAGTTTTCATTCTTTGTAGTTTTTATTAGGAAAAACAAAGTAAGAGAAACTTCACAATTTACTGTCACTCAATGAATTGCTCATGGATGTGCACTACCTGCATATTATTTAACTTCCATCAATAAACACAAACACTGAATTAAAAATTTAAGATCCTGATGGAATATGCATTTTCTGTCAGAAGTTATAACTTCAGAGCAGCAACTGGCAAACCAACAATTTTTTTCACCAGCACTGAAAATAAATTCAGCCAAGGACGGTGACTGGCGAACCATGAAATTGTGCACTTAAGTGGACTTCACACTGACAACAGAAATGCCAGATGAAATTTATATAGGCCTGCTAGTATCACATCTGCTGAGTCCTATTCTCCAGAATCTTACCCAAAATTCGTTTCCAGTGCATATAGGAGTCTAACCATTTTCTGTATCGATGCCTGTTTTCAGCATCATATTGATCAAATTCTTTTTCCCTGAAGTTTCAACATCAGAAATTATCCCCTTTATTCCAAACTTTTAAAAGGAAGGTGGCAGCTAGCATTATGTATGAATGTTGGGAACAAAGTAACTATCTGTACCCTTTCAATATTTTTAGGATTTGTTAAAAATTAACCAAGAGAAAAACTCAAACGAAATATAAAACAATATGGTATGCAAAGATAGACCATGAGAGAAGATATATTCTATAAAATCATAAAAATTATTTATACATTTTATATACAAAATTATTTATACATTATTTATACATATGAATGTTATATGAATACATTTCATATATTTATTATATGTATAATTAGAAAATACTATTTAGAAGATAGGTAAGTATGCTTCATTTAAAAAAAGGTTTGATTCTTTTTCATTTAAGAAAAAATGATGATTGATAGCATTGGATTTTTAAAAGATTTTATTTTTCACTTTATTATTCACTTGGAAAGCAGGAAAACTTCACATGACTACTGGAAGAAATTCTGAAGTGATATATAATTCATTAATCTGGAATAACACCAAGACAATTCTCAATGCTCTCAAAACGAGATTCTTCAATTCATTTATACTACTGGATTCACACAAGATATGGAATGCTACATGTTGAACTACACAGAAACCTAAGACGCAGTTTTGCAATACAAATTAATAATGCAGATGACAGAGAGCACCTTAGATAAAAAAGCTGTAAATAGATCAATTACAGAAAACAAATACTGAAAAATATCTTCTCTCTTCATAACTTCCATGCCAATATTTGATGTTAGTAACAATAGCCATTTTCATTTATATGCAGTTGTAGCTTCCTTTGAGAACAATATTTCTCCATCTAAATTCAGTAGTCACAAATCCAACTACCTGTTCTATAGTAGTCACAAATCCAACTACCTGTTCTATAGCAATACAACTTTGGTATTCTGCAAACTAAACACTGAAAAGAGCAAAGCACAGATTTATGTGTTTATAAATTTGTAGCATCTCATCTGGGCAACCACTGTGACAGCAGAGTCTCCTGCAAGCCAGAGACTCAATCCAGGGACAGCAATCCACCATTTCCTTGGGTCACCTGCCACAAAATGTGCACAGAGATTCATGCCAGTGCACACCCACTTTGTCAACTGCCAAAGCAAGGTCACAAATCCAGAAAATGCTGTTCAAAATATTTGACTCAGTAGACCAGATCAAATACAAATGACCAATGAATTCTATTAATTTAAATTGGTTTATGCTGATTTATATCACCTGGGATCCAATACATCTTGAAAATGTTTTTTTAAAGCAAATTTGGTAGAAAATTTCCAGCTCTAGCAAACACAGCGTAATGTTCTTCTTGGTGTATGTCTTCCCAACAAGTTGTCATCTATGTACAAATTAAAGTACAAGTAAAGGAATTAAGGAGAGCCTCCTTAAGTTTTCAAATTAACCAAAAGCAACCAACTTGGATGACAGTCCAGATTTAAATATTCCACTCAGAGAATTTCCATCTCTTTCTCCACACTGGGCAGGTAGAAAAGCCATTAAAGTGCTGTGGTACACTTCCAAGCCCAGTAAAACAAAATTTTTACTTGTTTTTTCATTCTGATAAATAGAAACCATGACAATGAACTTTTCTTACACTTGCATATGACAAGGACAGCACAAGCTATTGGCTGAAATACCATTACCCCTACAGAGTCTATATTTAGTGTGTACTTTTCCTGTAATCCCTTGTTGGTGAGTGCAGGTAGCTCTCTCATTCAGAGTATGACAGCCCTGTTCCCTGATTCAATAGCTGTTAAATCGAGTTTGTTTCTTCAGCAGATTTTGCTGTGTTGCTAGGTGAATTAAATGTGGGAAGGAATGTGAAGCCTTCTAAGTCGCAGCCGATTTGCAAGGAAGACAGGGTAAAATCTCATATGGACTGCACAGTAATCCTTTCTGTGAACAGTTTGAGTGCCCCTTATATTATTTTTTCCCCCTTAAATAACCAAAAGCAGGGGAGTTACCATGGCCTCACTCCAAGGATGCTACTAAGCAACAATCTCTGTTAGTCTCAAACATGTTTTCAGGTATACAAATCTTCATAGTAAATTTCAGTAAACCTATTAACCGTATGTCAACACCAGCAGAAAAGTATACAAACTAATTCCCTCCTAGCACATTCTTAGCAGTGTAGAGAGGAGCTAGCTGGTACAGAAAGAGCTAGATGGCAAAAGTTATTTTCAAGAAGGGATGTCATTACTGCTGCATTACTCTCTGTAGATGATCACAATACTGATTTTTTTATAGTCTCATTCTGTAACAGCAAAAAAATTGTTCAATGACATTCTATACCAATATAAGAGTAGGAAAATATTCATTATGTATCTATATTGGGCCTGCCAGTTCTACTGTTATTTTTTAAGGGTTTCCATTTACACATTCATGTAAATGGAACGCTGCAGCCAGCAAAGAGCTACTGATGTAAATGAGGCCACCATCCAGACAGTAAGTAGCCATTATGATTCCCATTATTACTCACTAATAGAATTCAAATCTAAAAATACAAAGACTGTCTTTAATCATTCTCTTTCACCTCCCCAGAACCTTCAGTAGAGGATGTATTTCTCAACTTTCTTGGCACAGTCCAGTGTAGTCCATTGCTGGCTGTCAGAACAGTTCTCTAATTTTATTAAGTAGGAAAATGAGTTGCCAGATTCCAAAGAGACCAATAATTTATACCACAGTTTCCTGCTAGTTAGCATGTGTTCACACCATCAAAATGTAACTAATGAAATTTTCTGGAGTACTTGGGTATTAAAAGCAAAAATCCCAACAATGGACAATATACCCATGATTTCAAGTAGAAGTTAGAAATACTGATGTCTCCAAGTAATATATTAAGACAAATATGTTCCAGAGCTTTGGAGAGTCCATTCTCCCTCTCATTCATAGTAATATTTTCATCCAGGAAAAAAATTTAAAAAGCAAAAATACCAAGCACTCCCAATTTATATGGCATAAGTTTTCAAAGATATGTATCGCAAATAAAGGTAGTTCTTACCTTTAAATTATTGCTATTTAAAACAGAATTGAAATGATAAACAGAAAACCAAAAAAAAAAATAAAACAGATATGCTAATTTATCTTAAATGTAATTTTATGTTCTGATGTTATAAATGTGACCAGAACAGCTGTTCATTACTGAGAATAATATAATCATATCAGTGTTGTCACTATTTTGCAAGAGAATTAATGAAATTTCATTATATATAACATCTATTTTAGGAAAATACCTCTGAGGCAGCCTGGTTTCCTATAACAGCAACCATTCATTTACTTTATAATAAAACATGCTTGTAAGAATTCAAATTCTTTCAATCATTACTGTCTAGACATCACTAGCATTCTTAACTGTGTCCCTTAAGAAGTTCAATGTCCAAAGTTTAGAATTGAAATATTTATTTGGAGTTACATATTTAATTGGAGTTAAAAATCAGTTAACTTCAGAAAAAGTTGTATGCAACACTAAGAACTCAAAGGAAAAAAAATAATATTTTGTGTTAAACCTGATGCCTAATTTAAAGGATAATTGCTGTACTTGTTTTTAAAGGATGAACAGAAAAAGAAGAACCACTTCATTTTACACGAGTGTTATGAAAATTAAAATAATCTTCAGTTTCAGATTTACAAGATAAACATGGGGACTGAATCTACACGTGAAAGGGTATTAATAACTGTTTTTATAAGAGAAATATGTTTTATGAAGATCATCTGTTGCCATTGCTTGTGCAATAGCATTTCATGTTCACTAATTTAAGACTTTCCAGCATGATTGTTAAGCAAAGAAACTCTATTCCAAAACTAGTATATTGTCAGTTATGTATCTATACATATATATATATATATGTGTGTGTGCGTGTATATGTATATGTATATGTATATATCGATGCAGTTATAGAAGGTTTCAGAAGTTAAGAGGTTATAGAAGGTTACAGGTATTAAATATTTGTCTGCATGTCCTTTGAGACTGTATATAAATCTCCAATATTCTACAAAAAAAAAAAAAAAAAAAAAGATTTCTAGGTGTTTTTTCCAAAACATAGCTTTATATTCCTCCTTTATACCAAATATCACAGAGGTCAATGGAAAGTTTTTTGTTACAAATCTTTAACATGATTGAATTTTCAACTCAGTCTTCAAGGCTAAAGTTCAAAACATGTCGATGCTCAGGCACATTCAAAACAGTGCATGGATATATTGGGACAGTGAGTGAAGTCCTGAACAGAGTGATTCCATAATTCAGACTGACTGCCAAATAAATTCACAGCACCTTTAAGGTAGTTAAACTAGTAGCAAAATATAAATATTTAAGGGAAAAAAACCCAAACAAAACAAACAAAAAAAATACCGTAAAGTAGAAGACAGAAATCATTTAAAGAGAAATAAAAGAATATTAAAGAATCAGGTTTATTATATATTTTTTAATTCTAGAGTCACTTTTTACTGTCATCTTGCTTGATTCCTATGGGCATGTAATTCATCCACACTGACAGGAGTTTAATCCCTGTACATAAATTTAGGTCTTGAAACTGCATCTCCACTCCTACCCATAGAATTTTCCACTTCTCCTTTTTAAATTAATTTAATTTTATATTCTGCATTGTAGAAAGTCTCAGAAATCCCAAACAGATTTGTAACTACCAAAAATTTACCCATTTTTTTTTACTTAATGTGGAAGTTAGTTTAGAAACTTCTCTCACTAAATTCTTAAATCGAACCATGTCTTGAGAAATGCAAGCCTCTTATTGACATTTCAAACACCACATCCTGTACTTGATTGGAAGATTAGCAAATCAACCTCTCACTGCAGGGGAAAGAGAGGGGAAGACGACAATTGTTTTTCTCTGAAGTGAACAAGCAGTGATTAAATTTTAGTTTAAAGCCTTCTGAATGTGTCTGATTGCTGCCAGTTGATCTGGTATCTTATTTCCAGGTACAGCAGGTACTGGTACTTCAGATAAAGAAATGACTTACTTTCAAGATTCATCCAGCGTATGTCCTTGTTTGCATTTGGGGAGTCATCTGACCCCTGTGCAGGCCAGTGTCTGAATCCCTGAGGCATAAGATTTGATTTTCTTTACCATCTTCACTACAAAGAGCTACGTGTTAACATTGTAGAATTAAAATGGAGGTTAATGTTCCACTACTGTGTGCAAGCATAAAGGCAAGACATGAAGTGAAAGCAGAATGAGTTTATACATCACACTGAGAAAGATTATACATCCTTAATCACCTTGAACAGCACTTCACTGAAAAAACATGAAATTCAAATTTGCTACAGAGTAGCGACATTATTTCTTCTATAAGAGAACAAGAATATTCTCTGTATAGCACCACAAACATCCTTTTACATAACGATGGATTAAAGCAAGTCTATTTTGGTTCTCTAAATATTGTTGGGAGGAAGCAGTTTTTTCTAGAAACACTAATGAAACTACCAAGTATTTTGCTGTGATGTTTTTTCCCAAACCATCATGCAGAAAGAACCTAGGATGCTGTGTTCTATAAAATCTGCAGAAAGAAATTCTAATAACTTTGTCAAATTGAAACTTGCTGATGTAATAAGTTTCTGCCTAATTCAGTCTGACTTTTATGACATTAACAGAAATCTGTTAATTCATTAACAGAAATAAGAAGGGCAGTAATAAATATTGGACATTATCTCCACTGAGACATACCAGTTACATCACACCTTGCAGTGACAATCTTTCTGAATTCTACTTAAGGAACAATGATAAGACATTAGTACCTCTTATCTACCCAAAATAATATTATTTGGACCTATGTAGTCTACCCAAATTTCATTATTTGCATTTGGGTTTAGAGTGTCAGGTGCAGTTAAAGTATTATAATGTTTAATACACTGGTGTATTTCAAGATGTATTAGTAAAGGTTAAAAAATACACCAGAAAGAAGATAGTAGAGAGTGGAAGAATGATATGGGAGATAAAGTTATAAAAAAGGCAAAAGCAGAAATATTGCAGTTTTGAGTTCTATGAAATTATCATGGTTTCAATATATTTTTAAAATTATAAAAAAACAGCAAAAATTTTCAGTGACTTCTAAAGTTAAGGTAGTTCAAATAAAACCAAAATAAACCCATTTCACATCGGTTCTGTGTAATCACAAGGATATACAGCAACCAAAGGGATATTTTAAAAAAGTTGTTTGTCAGATTCTGCCATTTTAGAAAGCAATTGGAGTGAAATTCTACTACTCGACAAAAATAGTAGCACAAGAAGGAACAGAGCTGAGATTCAAATTATAGGATCTTACATCCAGTGAGAATTCATTATGTCCATTTTTCTGCTTGAAACTTGCAGTTCCCTACAGTTTTAGCTTTTCACCTGCCAATAAAGTGTTTAAAACTGTTTTGAGATTCTGAGATTCTGAACTGTTTGTTATATCTTCAAGTATGCTATGAAGCTGCATGTATTTCCATATAAACCACACTGTCCAGCAACCCCTACAAAAAGAAAAAGGCTATTGAATTTCCCATATGGAGGCAGCTTACATGCTGGATTTCTGTCAGTGAATGAATCAACAGGCCTGGGAGCTACAGAGTGTAACATATTGGAAGGGGTCTTAAGTAGATTTTGCCACTCAGCAGTACAACAATTATTCAATATGAGAGAGATTTTCCTGTCTTCAGTCTTGTTCTCTGTTTCTGAACCGCACTGGTACATTTTTCTGCTTGCTCTGACACTTCTGATTCTTATCACATCCTTTTTTCCTCAACACTAATAGGACAGCAGAGTTCAACATGGAAGTACTTTTATGAAATAAAACTACAATGCAAACTCCAGAACAGAAGAGAGTCTAACCACCTCTGGCTGTAAGCAATTACAACATATAACTAATACAACGTAACGCAATCATCTTCCCAGGTAGAGAAAAAAAAATCCTGCAGTGTGTAAACACTCTGTGTTTACCATCCAAACCTAATCAAGATCAGGAAAAAGATCATTGGGAGCAAAATAAGTATGGAACATGATGGGAAACAAAAGGCTCCTATGAGAACACTGGCAATAAAATAGGACCAAGGAAAAATCACGTTTGCTGCTAATAAAGGTAGGAGATCTAGTGATGAAGGAAGAACACATAACCATATTAGTACTCATTTTCCTCCTATGCCTTTACAGGTCTAGTCTCACCTTAAGTACCTTACTGTATTTAACAGCAGCCTCAGAGCCCGAGGAAGTGAAGTATTACCCAAAAGAGTAAATCATGGTAGGGATGAGGATCATAAATTGATCAGACTGGAAATACCAAGTCCATAGGAGTGCTCAAGGACATTGCAAAACAACATTGCTTTGAGACTGCTCCTATCTCTGAGAGATTTCACCTTTCTAGCACTACTAATGTTACTGCTATAAAAAGTAGTTTGTTTTCAAAGAGGGAGGGGAAATGAATGAGTACTAAGAGTAAAACCCAAGTCCAAAGATTTTGTATGTGGAGCCAGACTAAGCATTTCTACTTCTCAAATGTCTTTTCCGCTGCCTACTGGTAGCTCACTACCACTACTCTGCATGATTGCCAGAAAGTATTGCCATGATACAAAAAAGAATCACTGCAGAAATCAGTGTTCAACAAAGGCAACAACGCCTTTGTTCTGTAAAACAGACTAAAAAAAATTTTTCATCAACATTTTTTGCTGCCAGAAAATTAAGATTTCACCAGACAGAAACCAGTGTAACAAAAAAACCCAAGGCGTGTGAGTACACAAAATGTTAACAGAAAACAGAACCTTTCTTAACAAGTGGAATAAATTCCACCAGGAAGCAAGAATACCTACTCCTCTAAATCTAAATATGAAATTTTCAGAAATTTTATAAGTATTAGGGACTGAAAAAATATGCAGATTGCCAATCATGTTTGTATTCAACACTCTCCTCTCTTTTACATAAGATTCCATCTCTGAAGTTCTGACATAAACTGGAGTATCTACAGTAGTGACTTGATACTGAAACTGAATTAATTTACTTATTTCCAGGTAAAGATTGTAATGTACATACTGTACTTAATACTAAGCTTTCATTAATGAAACTGTGCTGCACATTTACTTCAGCTCTGTATAAGTGGGGTGGGACAGGGGCTACAGCACTCTCAAGGGAGAAAGGATGGTGAACAGAAGAATAAAATGCCAAAAATGCAAAGCATTAAAACTGTTAAATTATAAATCAACAGAAAGGTCTAGGAAATAATATGAAAATAAAGACCTGTTGTTTTAATGAAGACACAGGAATGAAAAAAAAAAAACAAAACCTCTTTAGGAAAAAAGTGAGCTTGATATCCATCCATATATTATGCATGTCACCACAGCATTAAATATCACATATATGTGGTATATAAATAGAAATTGATAGATCTTTGATTGACCTGTGCAAATTAATTGCCAACTGTGAAATGGCAAATGTCATGTAAAGTAGCTGGGTTAAAAAAACACCAACTTTTAAAAATCAATACACAAAGTGAACAATCTTGCATTGCTCCAAAGATATTTCAAGTGTTATCAGTGTTTGCATTGAGACATACTTCATATAAAGCATTATTTCCTGAATTTAAAAGAATATTGTCCTTCATGTCTGAGAACTAAAAGAAAAGAAAGAAGTAAAAGAAAAAAAAAAGGATATTTTCATATAGATGGAACACACAAATATTTCTGATAGAATGCATGAGACCATACCATGTATTAACTGGCAGAGCCATGTTTTGGATCTTGATTCCCTTTCATTCAGTTCAGACAACTATGGAAGTTTCATTTAAGTATTATGACAAAAAACTGTATATATTTCATGTATAGTAATACTTTCATCTTTTTTATTTAATGGTTTCTGGTCTGTACCAACTTATGTCAGTTGACAACTTTTGAAAATTCCACTTAATTAATTAGAAATCAGATCTAACTTCAGCTTCTTAAGAGTGGGAGCAATTTGAATAATTTTCTAAATTTAATAATTAGACAGAACAGATAATTCGCATGAACAGAAAAAGAAAACAGAGTGATTGCTGCTTACCTAAACTTCAGCAAGGCCTTCAAGGCAGTGTTCCACAGCAATGTCATAGCCATGTCCTGGAAATGCAATCTGGATAGATGGACTGCACAACATAAGAAAGGCTTGTTGGATGAGTAGCCAGTGACTCAGGGTCAATACTGGAGCATGTACTGTTTAATTCTTCCATCAGTGATCTCACCAAAGCTATGAAAGAGATGGGGCTGATCATGAGGCTGGAAAAGAGAAGGCTCTGGGACACCTTATTGCAGCCTGCCAGTACTTCAAGGGGGCTTATAAAAAGGAGGAGAGTGACTTTTTACACAGGCAGATAGTAAGAGGACAAAACAGAATAGTGTTAAACTAAAAGAAAAGAGATCCAGAATAGGTGTTAGGAAGGACTTCCCTTCTGTGAGAGGGGTGAGACACTGGAACAGATTGCCCAGGGAGGTGGCATATGCCAGATCCCTGAAAACACTCAAGTTCAGGTTGGTTGGGCTCTGAGCAGCCTGATCTAGTTGAAAATCTCCCTACTCAGTGAAGGGGGTGGGATAAAATGGCTTAGTTCTACTTTTGTTCCAACTTCAGTCTGTATAGATCAAGGAGATTTTTTTAATAGGTCCTGACATAAGTTTTCTTCCATCACACATTTGTCTTAAAAATAAGTAAGTTATTTAAAAAACTAAACCATATTTGTTTTGGAAAATCAGAGTGATGAAACTGAAATAAAATAACCAGTTAAATGTTACAGAGAATATTAAAAATTACATGAATTTTGAACATGTACAAAACAAATATGAAAACCTTTAGACCAGCTGTTAACTAGCATTTCAAAGCCAAATTAAGTGAGTTCATAGAATGATGCACCAGATGGAAGAAATATGTACACCCAGGGAGTAGAGTTATCTCTTTCTTTATCTGCAATTCTAACTTACTTACAGATACATACTTATCACCACTGAATAAAACTTCTTCACTCCATGTAGCACCTTGAAATAATGAAATAATTCTTGAAATAGTTCTTTATGTCCCTGTCATTTTTTACATATTTTCCTTCAGCATAGAAAAGAGGAAAGTAGTAGGTCAAAAAAAAAAAACAAACAAATTTGAGGTATCTAAAAAAATCCTACATGCTTTCCTATTTAGCTTATGCCTGCACATGATCAAATATTATATGTATCATTTAATCATAAATTAATATAGGGGTTCTTATAAATGAAACTAAGAGTTTTTGAATATAGTTTCTGTTTAAAATTGATAATTTCCTACATTTGGATTATTTTGAATGTGAAAAACTATACAGAAATTACTTTAATTAGGAACTATAAAGGATATGTCAGGAAACTTCTCCAGTACAGGCTTAAATAGAAGATACATGTGCTGAAAACGATGTTATCAAACAACACATTTTACTGAGACCTGATAGAAAAAGTTGTACTAATATGAAATGTGCTACTAGATTGATAGGAAATAAAGATTTGCAAGTTAGTTCATTAACACACAACAGAAGGATATTTTAGTTTTAGTTTTCTCCAAACACTTAGGAGACTGACAAAGAGCATTGGGTTTGTGAGATAAGGTTTTGGTAGTGGAGGGGCTCACAGCTTCTGTAAGAAGCTGCTGGAATCTTCCCCAAAGTCTGATAGAGCCAATGCCAGCCAGCTCCAAGACTGACAAGGTTGAGCCCAGCAGAGACTGAGGCAACGCCTCTGGAATAACAGCTTTAAGAAGGGGAAAGAAGTTACTTCTCAGGAGAAGCCAGAGAAGGGAGGATTGAGAATCAATCAGAGGAACAACTCTGCAGACACCAAGGTCAGTGCAGAAGGAGGGGAGGAGGTGCTCCACAATGTGGAGCACACATTCTCCTCCAGTCCATGGTGAAGACCGTGGTGAGGCATGCTGTGCCCCTGCAGCCCATGGAGGTCCATGGGGGAGATACAGATATCCACCTGAAGCTTATGGAGGACCCCACTCCAGAGCAGGGGAATAGTGTGAGAGGTCCTCCTCATGAGGAGGAAGGAGAGGATGAGACAACGTGTCACAAACTGAACACATTCCCTGTCCTCTGAGCCACTGAAGAGGAGGATGTTGAGAAACAGGAATACAGTTAGGATCAGGAAGGAGAAGGATGACAGAAAGTTGTATTAAGATTTGGGTTTATTTCTCATTAGCCTTGTCTGATTTGAATGGTAGTAAATGCAACAATTACCCCCAAGTAAGGTCTGTTCTTCCTGTGATGATAATAACTGAGTAATCTCTCATTGTGGTGTATTTTTCTTTAACAGTTTGTAATGGACTGTTCCTATTTCCCCATGTTGTTGGTTCAACCTACATTGTATGCACCTACTTAGCTGTCCATTCCACCCTCACCCCGTCCCTTATTCAAGAATGTTCCCATTCTAGATGTCAATCCTTTCTTATGCCAACTCCCTGCTTGTACCTCCCCTTTGGAAATCCCCTAATCCTGGACACCCCCATTGGCCCATATGACCTGTTTGCCTCCCAGTCCTTCATTGAATGCAAACTAAATCTCACCTTGTACTCCTCTCCATTATTTCCCTTTTTGGTTGAAGAATTGTACCCTCCCCTTGTACCCTTCCCTGTTATAAAAGATTGTGCACCATGCTGGTTTTTTGTCTTTTGTCCCTGCTCCTCTCCTGGAATAAACTTCTTTGGGGAACCACAGGAAAGATCTCTCCCTATTCTCTACTCTGACCCTTGGAGCTTGACACCCTGTGCTGTAGAGCACAAGCCCTGCAGCTGCATGTCAGACTGCGTCGCTTTCTGAGAGCAGCCCACTCGTGGAGGAGCTGGCTGGGGAAAAACCCAGCATCCTGTCATCTCTCTGCCCTTATTTTTGTCCACTAGCCTTTTATTATATTTTCTCTTCCATGTCCAGCTGAGAAGTGAAATGTTAGAATGACTTTGGTGGGCACTTGGAATCCAACCTTGGTCAATACTACTATGTACATAGAAATTAATTTTCTACATGTAAAAGCTAAACAAGGTCCTCAGATGCTGCAAATCCATCTAGGTCTTGATTTACAAAACCTTAGGATACTGACTGGTTTTTTTTGTGCACTAATGCTTTAGACCAAAGTTTTTCCAGATTAATTTTTGCAAATGTGGGCATATACTAAGAAATATTACTCATGCACATATATTGTTTTATCCTAAATCTCAAAACCCAATCAAATTATTCATTATTTGGCTTCTTTTGCTGTGGGGCAAAAAATTATTTCAGAGATATAACTTCATGATAAAAACTACAGAAAACAGAGTGTGATGTAGACATCAAACACTAATGTACTTTTTCACATTTTGTTCAACCAAGCATGAATTCCTTTGTTGTTGGTATACATTTTAATGTTGCAGTAAGATGAAGTCAATACCCAATGTACAGAGATTGAAAAACTATGTGCTTCTTTGTTTTCTGCTATAACTGTAATGATTTTGAATATCACTGCAGCAAGTTGTGAAAGAGACAGAAAATTAATAAAACCTGCCGACTGCACAGAGGATAAAATCATTGCTGTGGATTTTCAGCTGTGCTGAACTAGGTTATTTACTGCACACTACAAAAACAGAGGATGTTTAGCTCAGATGCAGGCAGAAAATAAAGGCCTCCCAAGTCCAGATGTCTTAACTCTGATGAAAAGATAAAAGTTGAATTTTGAAGTGTTAATATTTTATTTCTAAAATATTTTAATTATAATTTTTCACCCCCTAAGGCACTTTCCTTTCCTGTTTTCTTTAAAGCAACCAGATGGTTGAAACTTGTGGAACAAAAGCTATTTGCACATTTCAGTCCTCAGTCTTTACAATTTGCTGTAGAAAACATAACTCTGTTACTTAAGAAGATAGTAGTAATTGCACATACAAAAATACCATTGTAGAAAGGGAGGCAGCTACGGACCTGACAGTTAAATACATTTCGCCTCTCCTTGCAGACTAGACTGCAAATCCTTGCCTAAGGAATGATGAAGGAAGGCTTGCTTGCCTGAACAACCTGTAAGAGACTTCAAAACTAGACAGAAGCTAGTACAGCAATAACATGAAGTTATAAGAAGAGTTTTCTAAGGTACTCTAAAATCTATGGAAACACTGTTAGTAGTGCCAAAGTCACATACAACTAGCATAATAATCAGATCAGTGTGAGACCCTTTCTGTAATTACAGCTGCAGTGCACAGGGAGATAAAATATATTTATACAATCTTTAAAAAACATATAGGCAGGCAGCAGCTTGAGCAGAAGCACGGTTCATTTCTAGATTCAGAACTATCTGTGATTTGGAAACAAGCAGCACTATTACAAATTGTCAGAGCTGTATCTGTACCTGCCATGAATGAGAGTTTTGGGCTGCTCAAAGAACTGGCAGCAAAGGTATTGTCAGAAGTGGGTTTTCTATAAAGGTGAAAGCATATAAATATTTGTTGGCAAGGTGCGCTCTATTAATTACTAGATGGTTAAAGCACACAGAGAAATCTCAGACTAAAATCTGAAATCAATAAAACTAAAACTCAATGATCCACATAGAGGGTGGGATGGAAAGAGATAAGAATAAAAATGAGCGAAGGAAACCCACCCATTGAGTCACAAGGTTCAGAGTGGACCCACTTCCCAAACTTTGCCCTGGACTTGACCAACAATTTAAACTAAAAGGTTTAAGCAGCACCTATGCTTAACAGCACTAAAGTGATAGCTGAATTTACACAATTTTACCAAAGATTCTATAGAACTGACTACAGCACAAAAGTAACTCACTTATAGGCCTAACTTGCTTACAAATCTAATATATTTAAGAATCTAAGAGGGTAAGATTCATAGTACATTTTCTATGTCATATTCACATTCACACACAGACTAAAGGCGTATGTACAAGGCTCCATAGTCAGCATTCAACAGCAAACCTCCAAGTACAGCAAACATGGGAGTTCCCTATCTCTGAGAGACATTCCACTCAGAGTTAGCTGGTCACAGCCTGCTGCAGTCCAGCAGAGCTCAAAAGGTCACACTTAGGGCCACAAGTGAGTTGGCTTTAGAGTAATTTTCCATACTGGCTTCAATCTGTTTCAGTCACTTTCTCTGAAAGTTTGATAACAAATATGTTGTTCCACTTGAGTTGTTATTCAGACAAGAAAAATAGGTTTCCAAGGCTATTCGTTAAAAAGCAAAAGCTTGTTAGACAGCAGAAGTTCCTGGCAGTGGACAGTGCTTCTGCTGAGCTCAAGAAGACCTTAGGCCAGGTGCTGCTTGCCAAGACTGAGGCTTAATGAGCATTTCTGAGATAACAGTGCAGCTCAAGGAAAGGGGGGAATGCCCACCATAATACATTACTTCAGCCAAGAGGTAAAATCCAACTTCCTTGCTACTCACCACCCAAGGAAAGAGTCTTCAGTGGACTCTGACTTTTATCTTGGTCTAACAGTTTCGAAAAAAATAAAACAAACAAAAAAACCCCTATTTGTACACATTATTTGTACAATAACTGTACTAAGTTAGCCTTTGGAAGGGAGGTGGAGAAAAAAAAAAAAAGTAGCTTTGACACATAATGATTTGGATGTGAGCTCTGTCCTTGTAGAACAGTCCTCTATTTTAAATTAACTTCACAGTCACTCAGATAAAGGTCAAATATATCCTCAGCTATACATGCTTAATGCAAGTGTTCAGGCACTGCAAAGAATAGTTGCTGTCCTTTCACGTGAAAAGAAGTGCTTACTCACTGCAGTGTGCATGACTGACGTCCATCCCTGACCACATATTCCACTACAGGATGCTTATTTTAATGTCACTCAACAAATGTAGGACAAGCCACCGAGGCTCTTTCCAAACTGTCTTGATGTTATGTTTTGCAGTGCAGTATGAGTTGCAATCTGCCAGACAGGGGCATTAGACTTGATATAAAATAGATAGTTTAAATCTCACTGTACTGCTTTATTTCCCATCCCATGATGCAGAATAGGTCAGTCTAAATCAAGCCTGCAGTACCAGCTGCTATTAAGCTCTCTGTGAGCTCTAAGCTCTCTCTGCACTGGGAGAGATAACCAGAGGAAGGGGGACAGTGGACGTATATAGAAATACAAATTATTAGATGCACATGCTTCTTAAAAATAGTAGGTTTTTTTCCTGTTCATTCTCTCAGCATTTAGCAGTGACCCTATGAAAGCTTTCTGGTCTCCTATGTGACACCTACTACCTCCACTCCACCTAAATTCCTCTCATGAAGCAATGGCCAGGAGTAGCACTGCAGATTTTCATCACAAGGAACAATTTTAATAAAAATTTAATCATAAAGGAATACAAAAGCCTCAAAAGTGCTGTGATATTTTCTTTAGAAACATCAGGGGATATGGGCCAAAGGGACTGGTGTAATGCTAACTGTCCCATTGAAATATCACTTTCTTTCTGGCAAGGTAAAGGAATAAAGAAAACCAGAATAAAACACATTATCCTCCCTGCTCAAATTATACATATTTCAACTATAAAAAAAAAAAAAAAACAAAAAAAAAAAAAACAAACCTCCCTAAAAAACCCGACCAAACAATAAAGAATTTAATCCCATATAACTTCATGGATCACAAATTCAGTCTGGAGAAACTCAGGAGGTACCTAGTCCAACCACCCAGAGATAGCTAGGCCAGCTCTGAGGTCAGACTGATTGCTCAGTGTTTGATCCAGTCTAGTCTTGAAAAGACAGAGTCTGAACAGTCTCTCCTACTCTTTGACTGCACTTAGGGTGAAAATATCTTTATAGAAAATCAAAATCTCTTATATCAACTGGTTTACCTTTATAGCTTTTTCCTGCCATGCAAAAAGAGCCTGCAAAGCACTGTTTGCATGCCTGCAAAGAGCCTGGAATCTGTTATATTTTGCATGCAGTTCATCTGTAAAAGCAGTCATTGTATAAAATACAGAGAAGTTTTTGAAATACAGGCTGAAACTGACATTTTGAGCTTGTGGAAAGAGAGTAAAAAAGTGTCCCACCTTGCCTGTCCATTAAAATTTAAGAGACACTCCCTGGCTTTTGTAGTGTCCCTCAAGGATACTTGGAAAGCATCAGCTAAAACCCCACAGGAAAGACAAACAAAGTGCCATATTTCTGAAGACAAATTTGCCTAGTTTAAATATACAACTTTTCTGAAATAAAAGCATTTACAAGCACTTCAGCTAAGGGTGAGAACTGCTGCATAGTAACTTTTGAAGCTTTTTGATAACTGACAATATCCTTTTTGGTTTAAACACTGAGTTCCCTTCCAAGAGAGAAATAAAGTCCAGCAATGATCCTACATGTGTTTGGTGCAGACATTTGTTACAACTGCTTCACATACATCCCTTTCTCAGCAGAGCCTTTTAGGCTCTTCATGAATATTAATTTACAGACTACCCAAGAAGCACAGATTTTTTTTTTTATTTTTATTTTTATTGTTTTTATGAAAACTGAAGACAGACAGAACACCTATTCCTAACTTCACAAACAAAATCTTCAGCAGAGCAAGAAACTACACCTACATGCCTTACTTGCTTAGGCAAACTCTAGTTCAACAGCTTCATTTTTCTCCAGACCACTCTTCTACTCAGTTGGCACAATCTTTTGGAGATCTTAGATTAATTGCTGACAAAGAGACAGGATCAGGAAAGAGTGCTCGGCTGGGAGACCAGAGGTCATGCTCACTGGCAAATGATTGGTTACAATGCAATATGGGCTCCGAGTACCTCCCAAAAGAAATTTCAGAGAAAAACAAAATGTTCCTCTGATCACTCCAGAATATGCAAGCCAGTTGTGGAGGTGGAGTTTACTGTAGTTTGTTTGGTGATTCTGAAAGTTTTTTGCACTTGAACAGGTGGTTTGAACTTTGAAGAATAGACATCAGCATTTAAAAAATTCAATAAAAATCATCATAACAAGAAAAAATCTCATTCTATGCTGTTTTCTGCTGATATAAACAATATGGACATGTTACTACATAGGTTTGCTTTTCTAATTTAAAAAAAATCTGTGTATGGAATTTTGCTTATGTTATTGCTTAACTTTTAGAGAAAAAAGTGTTGTAACCAGCTATTGAGAAAAAATGATTCTTGATAAAACAGCGATAGCTAAGTTCATTTACTATTGATATAGTGTTTTGTTTACAAAATTTTTCCACACATTCACGTGAAAGTGAGATAACACCATGTGTGCCAATCTTTCACTCTCACAAAGAGATTTTTATTCTGAGGGCTCTTGTTAGAGTTATACAGTTGATACTTTCATTTTTGCAGATGAATTAGAGAGGAAAAATGCCTATCTTGATGTAACTTGCTTCCCTCCTCAGCTGGACAGGAAAGAGAAAACATAATGAAAAGCTTGCAAATCAAGATAAAGACAGGAAGGGATCACTCATAAGTTGCAGTCATAGGCAGAACATACTCAGCCTGGGAAAATTAGTTTAGTTTATTGCCAATCACATTAGAATAGGACAATAAGAAACAAAACAAAAAAATTAAAACCCATTCTTCCCATTCCTCCTTCTTCCCAGGCTTAACTTCATTGCTGATTTTCCAACCTTGTTTTCCTCCAGTAGGACAGGGAGTGGGGGATGTGGTCAGTTCAGCATATGCTCTCTCTGCCACTCCTTCCTCCACAAGGGAAGGATTCCTCACACTCTTCTCCTGCTCCAGTGTGTAGATCCTCACCCATGGGGTGAGTCCTCTATGAACACCTCAAATGTGAGTCCTTCCCATGGGCTGGGATGGACCCCATGGCTGGAATGGGTCCCTTCCATGGGGTGCAGTCCTTCAGGAACAGGCTGCTCCAGAGGGGTCTCCTGCAGGGTTACAAGTCCCACCAGAAAACGTGCTTCAGTGTGAGCTTCCCTCAGGCTCACAACCTCATTTAGCCATCCACCTGATCTGTTTTGGGGTCCTCCATGGGCTTCAGGTGGATCTCTGCTACACCATGGACCTGTATGGCTGCAGGGGGACAGTCTTGGTGTTCACCACAGGTTCAGTGCCTGAAGCACTTCCTCCATCTCCTTCTTCACTACCCTTGGTGTCTGCAGAGCAGTTTCTTTCATATATTCCCATTCTTCTCTGCTGTTAGTGTTCTGACAGTAGATCCCTTTTTTTTCTTACTACTGTCTCTGATTGGCTCAGCATTGCTTCCTCTGCTGCTGTTCTTCTTGGCTTATATCCGAGGTTCAACAAAATTCCTCAGTATTTCAGTGTAGAAATGCAACATTTTAAATATGGGAAAGTGTTTTAAAGTTTCTGAACTCTCCAAAAGTTCTATGTTTCTTCATTCTAGAGCACATCATCAGCGTAACTCCAGAAAGCAGTGTGCAAAATTGCAGAACACCAGCAGAGACTTTCAAGTAAGTTTTCAGACATTATTCAAATTGTTAAAATAAAATAAAAGTGCCATCATATACAACAACTTTCTCAAAGAACTTTACCTCCAGTAAAATAACTTCTTCTTGAACAAAAATCTCCATTAAGCACCTCTCTGCTTTTAGTATCCATTAGGAGAGAAAAGGATGTTAGAAAATCTTCACATTATGACAAATCTGAAAGCTTTTGAGTGTTTTAAGCAGTGTACTATTGTAAGCAGTCTTATAGTTTAATTCTCTCCCTTCCCCAACATCTTTGCTATGCAGAGGAACACTTTTTTCAATGAGGGGAGGAAGAGTTGGTCTAAATATATGCACACACACTTACATGTCTTGTTATGCACAGATAATTTATATTGAAACAGCCATCTCTGCCCACTGTTTGGACAATCTAGCATAATGGTAAGTTACAGTTATTCATACATGTATTTTGCAGATACAGTTCCTTGTGCCTCTGTTCTCATTTTATGCCTCTTTACAAACAGTATATTTTAAACAATCATATAAGCAAAAAATTAAGTTGCATTATTATGAGACATGTAATTTCAGAGTTTATTAAAAGAACATTTCTGAAGATTCACATCCCTGTAGGCAACAGCTGGTGATAGAAAAGGAGCAGCTGGTGGTTTTCAACAGCTGGTGACAACAACCATTGATGAGAGATACTACATTATTTTTTTTATAAAAAAGAAAAACACTAATACTGTTTCTGAGCACTGAGACAGCCACACTGGCAAAAGGAGTCAATAGTGTTTGCTTGCCTTATAAATTCAGGGCATGTCTACTACTGGTAACAGAGTAAGAATTGACAAAAAACCTAACAAAACACCATAACATAACAAACAAAGGAACTAATTTGAGTCCAAAACCTACACTAGTTTGGGTATGACAAAATAGTTATGTTAATGTAGCATTTTGGCAGGTGGACCTCAGTAATAAATGAATACCAAGTTTTGTGGTAGGAAGATTTAAAATTCCCACGCCTTGCACTATTACACAAACTTCCTTAGAAAGGGTTTTTATGCATCTGCTAAGACCAGATAAATTTGCAGGGTAAGGTTCCATTACCAAAGGTCCCAAAGACCTGTAATCTCTTTTGAAGGCCCTCAGAGAACACGTTGACATATCCTCACCTCTGTGGGGAAGATCAGCAATGGGTGGGCCACACCAGGCTTGGAAGTTTCCTTGTGACATTCTTAACCCATGGAGGCAGCAGGGTTGGGCTCATTTGACCCAGCTTCTTGATTCACAACTGGTACCCTCCTCCTTGCTGGGGGATGAATAGAGGATCCTCTTGATCTTGAATACTGTCTTCTAGCTGCTCCTACTTTAGGGAAGCCCAAGCATGATCCCATCAGTCTATCTCCCTCTCTGATTCTCTGATGCTTCTCAGCTTTTCTACTTCATTTCATATCTCCACTAGACTGAGCATCTTGTCCACTTGGTCACATCTGATAAAACTCCCAGCCCTGATACAATCCTCTGAGAGGCATGGGCATTCCCTGTAGCCTGAATGGCTACATAGAGTTTTACATGTTTTTCGTGGGTTTTTCTGAGCTCTGTCTGTGTTGCTGTATCTTTTTCAACAATCTTAAACAAGACCTCAGAGTGGACATCATATTTGAGCTCTCTTGGGAAATGTAGGGGACGAGCCAGCGACTGAGCTGGCTGCTTTTGCTGCAGTGCCTCCCCCTGCCTGTGCTAATGGAGTCATTTAAATCTCCCTCAGATGCTCCTGGCAGCACCCCTTCTTTGTCTGACTGGCTGATGAGGTGTGCCAGGTCCTGAGGGAGCCCTGGGCTGCTGCTTCAGCATTAACCCAAGTAACAACCCAAATTCCTAACACCACAATGAGCATGGTAGAAAACGCATGCTTCCTCAAAGTTTCCATCCCCTTTGTAGCACATTTCTAATGCACAGAAAGCAATTTAGTCTATAATTAACTTCCTAAAACACCCATCTTGTTAGTATTGGCCCACATGCTCTGTCTTTTAAGACTTAATCTGTCAGCCAAATTTTTTAAAAACAAAGAAATCACACTTTTAATGAGTTAAAATGTACAAAAGAAATAAAGGTTAACTAGCAGTGTATAAAGAAGCAAGCTATTACTACTAGCAAAATTTCATTCTTTTGGAGCATGGAGCCAAGCCAAGTTGTGTCTTGTCAAGCTGAGCCAGGTAGATGCATGGTGGGACAGGCTGGGTGTCCTGGCTCTTGCAACATGACAGGATAGAACTCTTCAACAGAGAGCTGGGCTGTTCTGTTCTGCCCAACAGAGATAGAAAATTCACTGTTAATCACTGAGTGCTACAGTGATGCTAGTGAGATCCCAGTCTGAAGACAAAGGGCTGCTGAGAGAGGAGACAGGGCTCCCCCAGCCTGTGGGAGCTCCAGCAAAGGTACAAGCAGCTATGGTCTCATTACAGCCAACATCTTCCCTTCTTCAGAGACTTCTCTACCCATGGTCCTTGTCCTCCACCAGAACATTTCAAACACAGCAGTCGTAATGTAATACAACTCTTAGAGTTGGAGATGACTTCCAATCGAAAACAAATATTTGCTAAATATTGCTGTTTCCATGCCCTGTCAATGCGCTGAGACTGCTGCCATTCTGATCTCTCATGCTCCCAGACATAAACACATTTCAGCAGTGCCCTACATGGCTTCCTGAAGGCTCTCAGGGGCAAGGAGTATATATTGAAGTGCTAATCACCCTCCATAGGACTCTCTAAGTCGTAACAGTAATTCTCTCTCCTGTATCCTGGCCACATCATACTCCAGAATCTCATCAGGAGATTTAACGGAAAGGAGACCAAAGGAAAGCTGTTCCTACAACTAAAACAAACCAAGGGCTTCAGCTTACATGGCTTGCCCATTGTCAGATTTCAGCACAGGAGACTCTGGACTAGGGAGCCTTTTGAGCTGAATGGTGGCAGGGGCGCAGTGTGTAAGTGGAAATGTGTATTGGTGTTTGGCCAATATATCACATATGGGACAGAGCCCTGGCTTTCCTGGCCTTGCTGGCTGAGCCAAATAGCGACAGCTGTAGTGTTTGACCACAGAGACACTTTTGACCCACCGGGCAATGCGGACAAGTCCAGACCTGTTGGAGCTTCCAGGATTCTCTTCCACGGAGCAGTTTTAAGGCGAGATGAAGGAAGGAGTCAATTTCTGATAGAGGGTTCAATCCAAGGCTTTTATTCCAGCACACATGCCTCTGAATGTAGCAAGTCCTCTAACAGAATCTATCAGTATTGTAGTCGAAATCTGTAAGAGGCTACAACTGCTGATGGAACTGAGATGACTCTGATGGAACTCCCCAGACTGCGTAGTCCCTGTCCTTTTACCTGGGGGAAGGGGAGGCGGGGAGGGGGAGGAAGGCCACCAACCAGGTACGGAAGGGGGGTTTTCCAAGGAAAAAGGACACCTGGAATGCCCAATGCCCTAAAGGGTACAGAGTATCTTATAAATCTACCAACCACTCGATGCCCTTTTGGGACTCCAGGGTTGATAGACAACATATCAGGGGTCAGGGTGGGGAAAGGAAGGCTGATTGACACTTCAGGGGGGGATTTTTAGGAGAGAAACCAGGTTTTCCAGGTAAACCATGAAATTACACCACTACAGAAATGCAATTTGGGGGAGAGGAGGAAAGGTCAGAGTGTAGTTAGAGATGCTATGTAATCTCTATGCTACATCCTATATTTCCCTAATCATCAGGACAACATTGCAAGTGCACATCAAATGTGCCCCCATGCTGGCCAGAGGTGATTCACATTCACACTCACACTCCCCTCTGGGTTTGAAGCAGAATCCCAGGGGAAGCTCCATCTCTCTTTTTGCAGCACAGATGAGGCTGCACATCAGCAAGATGTGAGAGCACCACAATGAGTTCCAGATGGGAGTTGATGAAGTAAAGAAACTCAGAAAATCTGCAGATGGTTGTAGACATGGACAAGAGGCCTCTCAAGGAGCTGAGGGAGGCTCAGGCATGGCACCACAAGGAATGGGGCAGTAAGGGGGTCTGCAACCTTACTGTGAGCCAGTGGGAAGTTTGAAAATCGTTCATACTTGGATCTTAGGACTGAGACTCTGCAGGTGGTGGCATTCATGTGAGGGCAGCCCAGGGGCACAGTGCCGACAACAGAGCCTGGAGTGCTGAGATTATGCAGCAGAATGTCATCATCAAGGATGCTAATACATAAACTGGCAATCAGGTGTGTCCAAGAGAGCCTTGTTAGAATGGGCAACCAGGGTGTTGCTGTCACAGCCTCACTTGGTAATGCTCCAATACCCAGAGCAGCCAGGAATCCTCAGACAATGCTGTCCTGCACTCACCTACTCCTTAGCCATCCTGGAAGAGTGAGGATTAGGGTGACGCTACATGCTTTGCAGTTCAAAGTCTCCTGCATCCATCATGTCAGGGCTTGCACCATAGTTCAGCAGAGGTTGTCTCCCTCCCCTGGTTCAATTGTAAGTCACTTATTTCAGAAATATTTTCAGATACCTCTCATGGCAGGACACAATCTTAACACCTGTTCCCCTCTAAATCATCTGGGGATAACTCAACAAACAAAACAGAGACAATAAAAGTGAACTACTCAAAACTCACTTAGTTGGAAAGGAAAACTCATGTGGTTGGAAAGGACAACACTGGACAACACTACTTTGCAGAGAACCTTAGCCATTTGAAAAATTGTCTGTTCCAAATCAAACAGGAAAAAAAAAAAAAAAAACAAACCAAAAACAAAGAACAAAAAAAAAAGTGGCATTATTTTCTTCACATGATTCTACAAACGGTTCCACTGCAAAATTTCAAAATTACTATATTCTACTGTCATATTATGATAATTTCGAAGCAGTGCCATTGTGACAAGACACATTTTAATGTTTAGCTATGTCAAATAGTTATCATTGTGCAGACCACACAGATTAAATATTAATATTGTCTTTAAAATATTAGAAATGATGTATCAGTAAGTATATTTTTCTGGGTGTTTCTATACAGACATATTATATGTGTAGATATATATACATACATAAATGAATCTATATATATATATTCATAAAACTATTAAAACATGCTAATTTTAGAAACATGGCATTTTCTGATGAAAACCTGTTTCAGTAATTTTAAAATTTTTTTTAAAGAAAGTTATTTGGTTTTATAATTTTTTTGATTCAGATATACATCCCTCCCCCTACTGCCCCTCCAGTGTCCACTCAGCCTGCATCAATATTCATATCTCTCTCTAATCATAAGATGAGCTCCCTCAAGGCCTATAGTAGTTAGGTTCTCTTTATATGACCATTAAAATAGATAACTGGTTTTGCCATTAAGCATCTCTCAGCCTTCTGTGCAGTTATGCAGAAGTGCTTATGGTCCAGTTCATAACAGGGAATCCACTCTGACAGAGCCCTAGAGAAGCATTTGGGGTACTATTTTGCCAATAATGCTTAGAAGCAGAAAGTTGAGTGAACAAAGTCCTTCAGTGAAAGTTAATTTAGCTATAACCTTGAGTCAAAACCTTACTGAAGAAGTACATTAGGAAGAAATCTTAGCTTAAATTAATTCAACCTGAAAGCTCAATAGAGACATATTAACATTTGTAGCTAGACAAATCAAAGCAGGGAGGCTTTTGGTAGAAAGCAGCGCTAATTAAGACAGAAAAAAGAACTCCAGAAATTTCTCTAACCTAGAAAACTTCCAAAACCTGTGGGGGAGCAAAAAAAAAAAAAAAAGATATTTTGTAACAACGAACATTAACCAGTAAAAGCCCTTTTTTAAAGAAAGCTGTTTTCATAAAGATCATCCTCTATTATTTCTTATTTCTTTCCCTCTGTTTCTTCCTTTTCTTGCCCCTTTTTCAAGCAGTTTTTCATCTTACTCAGTTAACCCCCCTTTCTAATTTCATGTGTTTCACCTTCTCTGCAGCGCTCCTTAAGGAAGCCTTTCTTCAGTTAATCAGCTGAATGATAACAAACTTTCTTGTTGTAACCACAAACTTATATTGCAACACAGATGTAGGACAGCCATCTAAGGGCTATTACAAGCAGATGTAGGGCAAAAGGTAACAAGGCCTTTACACCCTTCTAATTAAAAGGAAAAGTCATTTCTCCTAGAGCTTTGATGTCTAAGGTGCTTATGCTTATATTCAAACCTATTAATTTAGGCTAGAGGAACATGGCTGAAGGCTCAAATGTTTTCCACTGGTGATCTGTGAACCCATTCTGTCATTGTTTTTGGTAAAGCCTCAGTTCCTTTTACTTCAGGACCTCTTATTTAGCTCCAGCTCTCTAAAATTTAAATAAACTGAATTTTGGTGTTTAACTTTTGAGATTATCCTACAAAAATAATTGCAAGGACAAATAAATTCCAGTGCTGCATCAGAATATTACTCGGGTGTGTTTTTGAGCATAATCAGTAAGAGTCAGTTATGAAGGAACCATTATTATACGCTTTTCAGTCATTATGTGAGACAATGATTTTATATAGATACTAAATTGTTGTTTTGGGCAGTTTCTGTTGTTGCTGCTACAAGATTACAGCACAAGCAATGATTTGGGGTCTTCACAGTATTTCAAATACTCCTTTTATGAATGTTACATACTTCTTTAGTATATATGAAAGAGCCTATCATATAACACAAAATAGACTCCACCAAAAAAAGTCTCCAGCACAGGAGCAGCAAATAAATGAAGCTTGGCTTTCATTAAATTACAAACAAGCTACTGAATACATGATGCCCAAAGGGTATAACTTCTAGTCCTCTAAAACCTGATCATTAAAACGGGACTCTAATGTGATTTAGTCTAGATATAAAGAACATCAGAGTGGGGAAAAAAAAAAAAAAAAAAAAAAAAAAAAAAATTACACAGAAATAAATTATTAAATTGATGTTTATATAGATTTTTCTGAAGAAGTTCAGGACAAAAAACCCCCCTGTGATTACAGTTATTATCATCTCTGGCTAGTAAGGTGATATTTTAAGTAATAATAACTATTTCAAATCTATCTTGAATATAGAAACAATTTTTTTTTTCTAAAATCTGAAGCCTTTTCATACACCTAGATCTTTTGTATTACATTGCTAAAATGCTAGTTCTCATTAATTTAAAACTTACCTGCTTAATCTACCTCCTAAAAAGTCCTGTCTTAATTTCCAGAGGCAACACTGCTTCAGTATAATGCAGATGTGTTCAACAAAGACCAGAAAGTAGCATCAGCTAGTCCAGAACCCACAGGAGCAAAATTACATCATTTCATCACATGAAAACAGTAAATCTCCCTTGGTTGTAAGGGCAGAAAGTTTCAAGAGAAAGATAGATTCTCAGAATTTGAGCCAAGCACTGTTTGCTAGCTAGAATTAACTCACTTCTGAAAGCATATTACATCTTGTACTATGAAACATTACCCTCAAGGCACATGAACATAAGAAAGGAAAGAAACGTCAAGAGCCCAGTTTGTAAAGGTGTCTAGAAGAAAGTCTTGAAATCAGAGAAACAGTAAAGAATAACTAAGGCAAAGCCCTGCAGGTGTTTGGCACAGGCATTTCCTTAAGAGTCTTCTTTCTTCCCTCTAGCGGGTACTCATAACAACAATCATACCCATTTTTCTCATAGAGAAATTTTGTTTTCTACTTTTGTAATTTGGGTTAAAAAGTCATCTTGGTTAAGAGGCTATCTTAGATAATAACTCTAAGATGGGAATGGCTATATTATTTAAATTGTTGCATTATCTGTACTGCAGTTTGTACAGGTACTACTAAAATAAATACAAACTTGAAATTCAAGTACTATTTGCCTTGGTGTAGCTGCAAGAAAAAAGGAGGGCTGTTCACATGCTTAAAAAAATAATAAAACCTAAAATGTTAAAAGAATTTTGCTCCAGCTGAATGGCCTTTACCAGAAGTGAGGGTCACCCAGCAATACAATCTGGAGTGGTTAACTGATGGATAAGAGCACCTTATTGAAGGTTCCTGAAACATCTTCAAAACTGCTTTTCACTGTTCTGAATTCAGCAAGTCTGAAATTTAACTTTCATTGTTGCTGGTTCTGTAAAGCAAGTTTTGTTTGGAACGTTTCATACACAATTACTAAATCTGGTAATGCAAGCAACGATTTTCTTGTATAACATGCAATAAAATTTCTAATTTTTTCAATAATTGGTGACAAAGAGACAGAAAATTTCTCTAAAAGAGAGTAGGTACTTAGGAAGACTGGAGCATCAGATCATTCATATATTAATGAAAAAAAAAAAAAAAAAGAAAAAGCCCTCAGAATTGAGTGAGTGCTAGGAGTTTCTTAGAACATGGTGATATTAACACTTAAATTGTGTTAATCAATCCCTGTATGGGCCGTATACTTAAGAGTTGAACTTGATGACCCTTGTGGATCCCACCCAACCCAAAATAATCTGCAAATATGTGATTCCTCCACCCCAGCTACTGCCCCTCAGTGGGACACAATATCAGGCTGGGAAGCCTCTCTTGGTCCTGTCCCACAGGAGTAGCTTCTCTTGTCCTCTTTCCAGCCAGCAGTAGGACTGCACACCCATTCCAAAACAACATGGTTAAACGCAGTTAAAATATTGATGCAGGCAGCTACAAAGAGTGTCTTCACTGACATCCACTTAAAACACCAGCAACATGTACCCACAACAAAAACACCACCAAGCTTTTTTTCCTCTTTGACTGACTTGCGTTGAAGTCCATTTACAAAAAGAATACATGCTCTCACTCTGTTTTTTCACAAGTGTATCTTAATTCATAATATCTCTGTACTGGTTTTGGCCAGGATAGAGTGAATTTTTTTCATACTATCTTGTATATTGCTATGTTTTGAGTTTACTATTAAATCATTGTTGACAGTGTAGGGAAGTTTTAATTATTGCTGAACAGGGCTTATCAGTGCAAAGGTCTTTTCTGTGCTTCATATCCACCAGCGAGGGGGTGCCTAAGACATTGAGAGGGGGCACATCTGGCACAGCTGACCCAAACTGACTAAAAGGCCATTCCATACCATATGGCATCATTCTCAGCAATAAAACCAGCAGGGAAGGAAGAGGGGACACAACATTCAGAGTTATGGCACTTGTCTTCTAACTTCATTTTGATGGAGCCCTGCTTCCCTGGAGATGGCCGAATATCTGCCTGCCAATGAGAAATAGTTTTATAATGAAAACAAAATAAGGAATTCATTCACGATCTCAATCTCAGACCATGAGTTTTCTCAATTTTACACTTTCAATTCTCTTCTCTATCCCACTGCAATGGTGTGAGCAAGCAGCTATGTGGGTCTTAGCTGCTTACCGAGGTGAAACCAAAACAGTCACAAGTAACAGCACAAACTCTAGAATCCCCTAAAACACAGTTTAGAGATTCTGGGTTCCTTATGCAGCCAGTGCTTCAGACCTTGCATCTTCCCATATCCAGGTCTCCTTCTACTTACCAGTGAGCCCAATTTGACATCTGTTAGCACATTACATGTACTCACATGGAGAATTGCAAAACCCTAGGGAAAAATAACCATCTGCTGTTAGTAGACCTACAGGCCCCATGGCCCACAGCCATTTCTCCAGTGATAGACTTTCAACCATTTATCTCCTCCAGCTGCTGGCATTTAGATCTTTGAGCACATGCACAAGATACCTTACATGAAAAATAGTTAAGATCAGGATTATTAAGAAGATAGGGTACACTGAAGTGGACAGGTACTGGTTGCTTTGTCAGCAAAAGAGTACTGAGTAGTGTGGGAATTGAGAATTCTGAGAAATATTTCTTTGCATGTTTAAGGGATTTTAAAATCTCTGACAAACAAGGTTTTTAACCTTTATACATGGAAAAAAGACTTTTTAAAGCTCTGGAATGAAGCAGAGTTTTCAAGAGTGTGTATTAGATAGTAGATTAGTGTGTAGTTTTATCACAGGGTGAGAATTTTAGATATATGGGGGTTTTAGACTGATAAGTAAAAGAACAAAACATGGAGTCTCCACATGGCTTTAGGGCTTCTTCTTCCTTCTTCATCTCCTCCATATTCTGCAGTGGAGGTGGCATGTTATGGCTGGCTTAGAGTAGAGTTTGACTTTCTAACATGAGTAATAGTTATTGGAAAATGATTGTAAATATTGCTTACGTGGGTTCTTATATAAGAGATACACACCACCCTGAAGGTGGGGAGTGTGCCTGGAGTAAGTGCCTGAAACTGACCTGCAGTGCAGAGCTCTGCTGGTCAGGAGAAAGAATGTTAGAGATAACAAATAATAAACAATCATGAAAACATCAGAAGAGATAGCTCACAACCAGTTCTTCAAAGTCTCTGTCTGGGGAGAAAAGATTTGAACATTCTCAGGTCTCGGTGCAACCATGAAAGAAAACCATCATCAAAAATATTTTTATAAAAACCTGAGAGAGCAGCAGCTGGCATGTGCAACTGGCCACTTTTATCAAATTTCTCTCCTTTTTCTAATGTTTGTACAACCACCACCACCTCACACTCTACCCTTAACCTTGCATTTCTCCACCCATGTCTCCTCCCAAACATCAACAGCTTTACTCCCTGTCAGTCTCAGTTTGGCTTCACTGACATTCAAATCCAGTATTTCTGACACTATTACCTAGGTCACCTTGGCCTTTCTTGACAATTTTTCTAAAGTTACCTACCACTGTGTTTGCTAGATAGCATCCCACAAGGTCACATAATACTCATCTCCATCTCCTTAAAGAGGTCAGACATTTCCTGCACAACTGATTTGTCATAGCAGTACCTCTGCCATCGTTGCACTGTGTTATGGAATCTGTGTTACATCCCACAGTCTTGCATTCCTCATTCATTCACCATTCATTCTCATGGCCAGGGCCTTGTCCTTTCCCTGCCTGTCTCAGCGTTATGTGCACACACACACACACACACACACACACACACACACACACACACACACAGACAGACACAGACATATGTGACTTCAACTCTCTGAGCTGTTTTCAATCAACCTCTGAGGGAAGAGCTTTAAACACAGCTACTCTACGAGTTAACAAGCAGGATTTCCTTCATTCCTACAAGATTCCTGAAGATCTAGGACTCTCCTAGCAACAGCTGCTCCTACTCTTGATGGATGTAAATTACAGTGGATTGCTGCAGTTACTGCTGAGTGGTTGGAAAATCTTCACTAGTTGAGCACTGGGAAGATTAAAAATGAAATACCATGTTTCCTGCAGAGGAACAGTTGCTAGGTAGGGCACTACTCTTCTGGTCTAGGGAGTTCTTCTGCAAGTTGCTGCTCTGTTACAGAATTAGCATTCTAATTCCTGCAACAAGTCACAGAGGAAAAGTTTCATCCTTTTGGTTAGGTCATGCTCCAGTATGCTAACAACAGGCTGAAGCCTTGAGACAATTAATACGTTTGAAGATCCTTTTGTAGTGCTAAAGCAGCATATGGAGACCTTAATGAAAGTGAAAGTTGCATTACTTTTTGATTAATATTGCTGCCAAAAGCACAAGTCTGTTTTGGCAAAGAAAGAAAGCATCAGTGCATTTGTTTCCTGAAATTAAATTAAGTTTATTAGACAGGAAAAAGAACAACTAAATGTGACTTAATAGAAAAAGCAGGATGAAACTCAAGATCCAAAAAGACAGAAATGTCTAATTGCAAGGATTTGGATAAAAACTACTATTTCTGAGTATGGCCTATATTAGGATCTATAAAATATGACATCTGTTGTCTTCTCCAAAAGTAAATATTAATTAATAGATTAATAAATTTTGTCTTCATTAAAACTCTGTGAGGTCACCCCATGCAGTATATAGAATTTATTAGTCTGGACTAGAGTTCAACTACATCAAGTGTAGGACAGCCAAATGTCAGAATATCTATTGACTATGCCCCTGGAATCTTAACATTAAACTGAAACCCACAAGAGGAACTCAATATCAGTCCATCCAAATGAAATCATAACTTATCTACTTAAACTACAGGAACTCTAGAGGAACTAATCTGCCAGCAAGCAACATAAATTGAAGCAGATCATGCTTAGTTGCAAATAGGTCCATTATCCTAATAACTGCTGAGACTGCTGCAATTGTTAACCCATTCCTGGATAGATAGAGGTTTACAAGTCAGAATGAATGATTTGTGAATGATTTCTAGAATTTAGGGACTTACAGGACCAATGGACATTTTTGAAGGTTTTAGTAAAACCAAGTTGCTAGCAGCCTGGAAAAGTTTCAGAATATCCAAAATGTTGTGGAGATCCTCATCAGGAGAAATAGCTTCCCATGGAGCAATTATGATTTTATAGATAAGAATATTTTCTGCAAGGAAAGAAAAAAGAGGTACACACAGAAATCTCTAGCTACATGTTTTTACAGAGCTTCTCTTGTAAAAGCTGTTCTAAAATCCATTAAGTGTGAAATAGGGATGAGATATGGATATACATGACAGTTATACACATATACACATTGGAACATGAATGAGGAAAAAAAATAACTCATCACCAAATTCTTTTGGGACTTTCAATCTGAACTTGTGTAGCAAAGATTACATGAAAGAGTTTTAATAAAACTGAAGTTATAAAACGCAGAACCAAAAAGCTATAATGAAAATTCCAAAGCAAACTGTACTAGAGCCACAGCAGACAGTGCTATAAACCAGTTTTCTTCATGATTCAGAAATAATTCTAATTTCTTTTTCTTAGTGACATTTAAATGTGGCGTTCTACACTTACATCTTACTAGATTTAATTCAGCCACACACATTAAAAAATAAATCAATTAAATAGAATCATCTTATCAATGAAACAATTTTCACTCTAAATGTCTTTTTGTGAACTTAAAGAGCTTTCACTTTCCCAGTGAAGATTTTTATATTTTCTTAAGCATGTGTTACCTCTTCTTAAAGACAGTCAGACTTCTTGAGGTCAGGAAAGGGAGGGTGACTGCACTTTCAAATACCAAGAATAAACTTAACTTCTCTCCAACTTCTAGTTGGAGAGAAGTTAAGTTGGACTTACTTGTTTTTTCCAGATTTAAAAAAAGTTAACACAGCAGTGAAGGTTAGCCATTATTAGCATTAGCAATGAAGTCACAGTGATAGAAGTGATTTGAAAAGCAGTTCTGTTTTGAAAGCATATCCTTGCAGGTAATCTTACTAGCACTGTAACAGAAAATACCAAGGCAAATTCAACTGAGACTATAAATTCTGACAGAATGGTGTCCTGACAAATTCTTGCTTGCTTTTCACCAGAATCACTCAGGTTGCATATGACCATTCCTTTCCCTTGGAATCCTCCTTCAGATTGTTCAGAATTCCATGTCTTCCTGGATAATTTAGTGCTGATGCAGTGTTTCACAAAATATTTTTCACTCATACAACAGATTACCTTTCTGACAATGTCCTCCTTCTTTGCACCTACATACAGGTTTTTATGTCACAATAAGAAATAATTTTTATTTAGTTTTCATTATGTATCAAATAGTTTTTTAACCATCCCTTTTCATCTGTCCTGTTATTACTGGAAGATGTTTCATGAATTTTGGATTGTCCCTCTTGATTTTTTGCACATGGAAAATGTTTTGGCAATGGTGCTCATCATATCTGTCAATTTATTAAACAGCTTGACTCTGACATTAGAGCAAATGTTAATTTACACAGGCCATTTTTCTTCCTGAGAATTCTTACATTAATGTGCAATATTTAACATTTTGTATCCTAGTACTTGAGAAATTAAACCCAATTTTTCCTCCAGCCCAGTGCTGCATATTGTGTGTGTGGGGGGGTGTGTGTGTGTGTGAGGGTGTTTCCTTGATTGTTTGAGATTTTTTAGGTCTGTTCTTTTGTTGTTGGTCTTTTAGAGGTAGTTTTTTTTTTGCTTTTTGTTTAGTTGGTTGCTTTTCCCCCATAGATCATGCCCCACACTAATTCTTTTGCAAGTAGTCTTAATTCCTCCAGGTTTGGTGGTACCACTAGCAAAAGGGGAACAATATGTTATTCATCTGAACAGGGTTTTAGTTAATGCCCCTTTAAACATATTCTGCCTTTGTAAGGAAAAACAGATTAAACCTACACACTGTTGTACTATCTTCATCTCCCAAAGGGCAGATAAATACAGGATTCCAAAGAGATAAATATTGCAACATAAATCTTTCCTGTAAGCAACATAAACTACACAGAGTTTCAAACCTGACATCTTTGTCCAAATAGAAAGTGGAACCTGATTATATTTTACTTGAATTTCTGCTCTTACAAGCCTAAACATTTTTGAATTTTGATCAAAAGTTCTAGTCAATAAAAATTCAGCAAGGAAAAAGTGATGGACTTGGATTCTAAGTTGAATTAAATTCCCGACACTCTGCTTGGTCTTAAGGTCACTCAGTCAAGCATCAAGTCCTCAGCTGCAGGAAGAGAACAGCATCTTCATCTTTCCCAGCTACAAGCTACCACAGACACAGGCAACAAAATGAAACACAGGCAACTCATCACAGCAACAATTGTGAGGGTGATACTGTACAAACCCCTAACACTTAGTTGCTCATTATGCAAGCAGACTATTCTCATTTACACCTGACAACACCTAGCTGGCAATATAGGAAAAAGAACAAGTGAGATTTGAGGCTGATACTAGAGACAAATGTGGCCTTTGTCCAGACAAGGGTGAACACACTGTAACACTGACATCAGAGCATGTTTGCGATCACCAATGTGATCTTTTTTATATGCCACAGTTACCTCCTTGCAGAGAAGCTGCACATTTTATACTCCTTTTTCAGAAAATGTGAAGACCCTGTCAATCTCTCTTAGTCCAAATGTTGCTTTAAAAAGAAATAATCAGTAATGCCAAGATTTCCAGGAGGGTTGGGGGGGTGTGGAGAAAAGCTTGGTATCAGAAAAACAATGCTGCTTTTCATATGTTTCAGTGTTCTAGTATATGCACAGGGACTTATACAAGGAGAAGCAGGAAACAGCTTATCTCTGAGCTGACAGAATTATAGTACATAGTGCTAAAAGATTAAAATACCTTAAATAGGTTAAATTAAAAGTTGTACCATCAAAATTTTGTCTCAATGGCATCACTAGGACATTGTACAAGCCAGCTTCAGTTTACTTTTTCTTTTGCTAAATATGTTCAGTGGCTCCTTTTTTTTTTTTTGTTTGTATGTGTTTTTCTCCAGGATGTGTCTTATAATGAGCAGCATAGCTATTATTAAAATTTTTAGCTTTTCCATCTCCTGTTTTCTCTCTTTGTAAAAGCACTAGCAATTTTCATCTGAGTACACTATCAAATATTAGGGAGACACCTGGTGTAACGGCACATATAATCACGCTACGTAAACTACTTGGGTTACACTTATCTGGAATTGTTTAGGTCTCTTCTTCCCTTACCCAGATAATAAAATCTTCTAACTGTGCCTAGTTTCAGAATTTTAATTTTCTTTCAAGACAAGGACATCCTCTTACACTTCAGTTTAAAATTAAAAGTAGCTAACAAACAACACCAAACCTACTCTAATTCTTTCTTAAAAAAAACACAAACAAACAAACAAAAAACAAACAAACAAACAAAAAAAAGCACAAAAACCCACAAAAAACCCCAGATTTTATACAATTGTGTGAAAATATCAGAGGTAAACAGAAAAACAGAGTCCAGAACTGTAGAATGTAAATTTTCTGAATGAAAGTGGGTGAAACTGTCAAAAGATATGAAAACAACGAGATTTCTCCTCACAGCCGGTGCTTATTTTCACTACAGTGTCATAGTCATATGAAGATGCTGAGGATGATAGCATCCATCAGTGAAGAAGAAAGAAAGATCTCTTAATTGGTTTGATACATATTAGTCAAACAAACAAAAAAAAAATTCACATGCATTTCAGACTAACAAGAGTTACAGCTTCCACCTACACACACTGTTTCTTTTGTATATTTCTACAGTAACACATTGGGTCATTTACAAAGGTTCATATTGTCCAAAAAATCAAAACCACTGAATAACTGATGCTTACAGTGAACCAACTTGTTGACTGGAGTCAACAAGAACATGGTTTCAGTTAAACACTGCTACCCACTGTGGTACCCTGGTACCCTGTTCTGCACACACTTGGCAGGTAGGAAGCGTCCCACTGTCACCAGTCCCTCTGGATTCAGGGACAAGTTGTTGGTACAGATTAAAATACAGAGGGCAGCAAGGGAGAACAGCATCAGAAACCACTTGGGGCTTCAGTAAAGCATTTTTCAGCCTGCTCAAGGACAGAAGAGATGGATGCTATGTAGTGCTGTTACAAAGGGCAAACAGGCTCTGGAGAAACTGGTCAATCTTCAAGAACAACCTCTTCAAAGTGCACCAATTAGCCTACCCCAGCATGCAATAAAACAGGAAACCAAAGTGTCAATTCACAGGTTACACAGGGATGAGCAACAATGTTCAAGCTTCAGGGCAGCTATTTGTTCGACAAAAGGATGAACCTAAAAGGCAAGTATATTTATTAGTGAGTCCACAGAGTAAGAACACATTTTCTGCTTATCAAATGTTAAAACACTGATTCAAATCAATCATTGTACATAAATGCAGCAGTGTTACAAAGTTAACAATGGAAGCAAACAAGCAGAGAATGTACTTTTACATCCAATACTGAAAATTCATGTAGGAACTTGTGCTTGTAGGTTTTTAGGATTTTTTTTAGGATTTTTTTTTTTCCAAGCAATTATGGCCCATCCTCAAAACAAAAATCAAAGAGTCGAACACTACAAGTAATTACTTTCATATTCGGATGAATTCTATCCTTTGCAGATCTGACTCACTGAGTCAGCTAAGATGAAAATTAGATGATAAAAAAGAACAGAATGAATTTTAAATTGTTAAGTCATGTGTATTCATCAATATTTCTTTCTTAAGCATTAAGAGATCAAATTATTCAGAAGACAGACTCAAAATCCATTAGCAGCACTTAAAAATACGTTGTTATATAAACTTCTATATAAATGTGGTAAGAACATCCTATTTATAACAAGAAGTAGTTAATAACCTAATAAAAGCAAGGAAACAAAAGAGGGGAAAGTGAGCTGAAAGAAATATATCACCTTCAATTACAGTCCCAGGAGACTCTCTGGTGTTTCTGTTTAACATTCTGCTACAGGAAACTTCACTGTTACAAGATGGTAGTTAACTGGTTATATACATGGTTTGTTTTGAAGCTCATTTTCCCATCTCAGAACAAAATACTTTACTTTACAATAGCCTTCTAGAATTAATAGGAAAAAAGATTAATGTTTTGATGCATTTTTTTATTTTTCTGTTTGCCTATTTATGCCACATGTCAATTCAACATGAGAGCCTCATTTAGTCCAAAAATGTTAAACTTTATAATGCTGATGGTGTTCTGTTTTATGACAGAGCATCACAGTATACTGTAGGCCACCCAGGTGACTCCTGCAGTACTGAAGGTTATGCCTTAAGTTCCAACTTTTATGTTTTTTAGTTTCTGTGCTGTTTTAGTGGGTCGTTTTAGGTTTCATATTAAGTGCTACTAAACTCTCTTCACAGAGTGGATAGACAAAACAATTCTTTCTCTAGCATGATATCGAGGACAACTTTCAGGCCCAAGAACAAAAACAACAGTGAAGTGAGAAGAAAAAACGAGGAGGATGGAGCTTCATAACCTGAAGCTATAACTGGACAATTAACTCCAGTATGTTGATGGACCAGAACTTACAAATAAGTGTGAGACCTCATGATCGGTCGTCCATTTTGTCACCCTTATAGGGAATCTTGGGTGTGGTCTGGCTGGGCTCTTGTGCGGCCCAGGTGTACCCATTGAGGCCTTTTAATAAATATCTACTTTATCCTTTTGCTCTGTCTAGTCTCTGTTCCAAGTCAGCCTCCAGAAGGCATCAAAAGAGTGATAGACAGCTCTATCAGAGGGGATGTGATACTGGACATGACGGTCACCAACACAAGTGAACTAATCAGTGATATCAAGACTGGAGGCAACCTGGGCTGCAGTGGTCATGCATTGATGCAGTTTTCAAAGGGTGGATGAAGCTGAACTTGGCAAGGAATGCAAAGAATAAGAGGGGCTTCTATAGGTATGTCAGAAAAGTATGGTCAAAGAAAGCATTCTTTGATGAACACAACTGGAAAACTGGTAACAGTAGATGAAGAGAAGGCTAAGGTATCAAGAATTTTTTCATCTCAGTGTTCACAGGAAAATTCACTGCCCACACCTCTTCAGTGGATGGACTGGTAGACTGGAAAAGTAGATTCCTTCCCATTGTAAGAGATCGGATTTGTGTTCACTTGAAAAACCTGAACATATAAAAGTCCATGGGGTGCATCTCATCAGGTTCCAAAATCCTGAGGGAACTGTCAAGCTATTCTCCATGATATTTCAAAACACACGGCAGTCAGGATAAGAACATGGTAACTGGAAATAGGGAAACACTTCACTCATTTTTAAAAAGGTTAGGAAGGGGGAACCTGAGAACCTGCCAGCCTCACCTCTGTGCCTGGGAAGATCATGGAACAGATTCTCCTAGGAGCTATGCTGAGGCACATAGAGGACAAGGAGTTGATTCAAGATAGCCAGCAGAGCTGCACCAAGCAAAAACCTGCCAGACAAAACTACTGGCCTCCTATGAAAGAATGACTGCAAGTGTGAACAAGAGAAGAGCTACAAATGTCATCTGTCTGGACCTCTGTTCAGCCTTTGTTGTGGGTGTTTGCCCCCACAACCTCCTTCTTTCTAATTTGAAAGGATATGGGTTTGATTAATGGACTGTTCAGTGGATGCAGATTTGGCTGGATGGATGCAGCCAGAATGTAGTGGTCAACAGTTCAATGACTAGGTGGAGATCAGTGGCAAGTGGTGTCCCTCAGGGATCTATATTTGGACCAGTACACTTTTATGTCTTCATCAATGTCATAGTGCACCCTCAGCAAGCTTGTAGATGACTCCAAACTGAGTGACTCCACTGACATGCTTGGGGGATAACATGTCATCCAGAGCGACCTGGACAAGCTTGAGAAGTAGACCCATGGGAATCTCACGCAATTTGACAAGTACAAGTGCAAGCTTCTGCATCTGGATCAGGGCAACTCCCAGTTGGCTGGGGGAATGAAAGGATTGAGGGCAGCTCTGCTGAGAAGGACTTGGGGGTATAGGTGGAAGAAAAACTGGACATGAGCTGGCAATGTGCACTTGTAGCTCAGGAAGCCATCTGCATCCTGAACCTTTTCAAAAGCCGACAGGTTGAGGGAGGTGATTCTGCCTTTCTACTCGAGTCCAATGAGACCCCACCTAGAGTATTTTGCTCAGCTCTGGAGTCTTGAGTACAGAATATACATGGACCTTTTAGAATAGGTACAGAGGAGGGCCATGAAGATGATCAGAGTGGAGGAACTTTCCTATGAAGACAGGCTGAAAGAGGTTGTTCAGTCTGGAGAGCAGAAGGCTCTTGGGAGATCTTATAATGGCTTTTTAGTACTTAAAGGGGGCTTGTAAGAAAGATGACAAAAGGAGACAAATTTTTCATGGAGTTTTGCAGTAGAAAAAAAGGTACTGGTTTAGACTAGATTTAAGGAAGAAATTTTGTACAATAAGTGTGGTGAAACTCTGGAACAGTTTGCCCAGGGAGGTGGAAGATGCACCATTCCCAGATGCATTTAAAGTCAGACTGGACTCATTTCTGGGTGATTGGGCTAGATGACCTTCAAGGGTCCCTTCCAACAAAAATAATTCCAGGATTCTATCTAACCAACTCCATGGCACAGCATGCTGAACTTAGAAATCCCAGGGATTTTATCAACAGGACTCACTCCAATTCAGAAAGCAATTCATGTTTCTGTAATCACTGCTGAGAAGTATCTCACTTTCCCTCCACACTCGCTGATAAGAATGAATTGGCAGTGGGAGAGCATTTTGATCTCAGGTCTACATACCAGATTCTGCTTGGATGGAATTTTCTTAAGAGTAGTGTATATATAACCTTTGCAGTAGTGTTCTGCAGGGAATGTGTGACAAAACCAGTATTGATAACCCTCCAGTGTTTTTTACTACTGCTGAGAAGTACGCACATACGTCAAGGGCTATTCCCTACCTGCCACCTTACACACTATGCCTCCTCAGCTGGGAGTGCTGAAATTGATGGGGAACACAACCAGGACAGCTGACCCAAACTGACCAATACCATATGACTTCCCTAGCTCATGGTATCATGCTCAGCTGTAGAACTCAGAGAAAGGAAGACAGGAGAATGTGTATGGTTACCACATTTGCATTCCCAAGTAACTGTTATATATGCTGAGGCTCTGCCAAAAACTGGCTTTTTGTCTGCCTGCCAACACAGAGCACTGAATATTTGTCTTTGCTTGTATGCACAGCTTTACTGAACATATTTAACTGTTATGATTTCAGTCCCTGAATTTTCATCTTTTTGCCCTTCCATTTCTTTCCTCATTCCACTGACAGGGAGTGATGTAGTGGCAAGTCCCAAAACCTAAAATTACAGTGATATATTTTCTGGTCATCAAAACACCCAGAAGTCTTGCTGAGCTTAAAAAAATACCCCACAACATTACATTTCTTAAGAGGAATAACACAGGGCAGTTTTTATTTCTATAAAAAAACTTAAGAGTAAACAAATAGAGATAATTATGGCAAATTAAAAATAAAACTCCAAGTAAGATCTTGAGAATTATTAGTGAGATCTGCATTACTCTAATTAGTCAATGTTTCATAGGTTCTCCCAAAGGCCAAACTACACATTCCAAAGCCTTTCAAAAGGCATGGCGTTATCACAGTTATGACTAAGGGCTCTAAAATGCTAATGTTAGATGTAAATGTAAGTGTTAATAAATACTCTCTATGTTGTCTGAGGAACATATGGGATCTATTAAGCAATAGGACACTGCACATTTCCTTTCTCTCTCAGATGTGTCCATGTAACAAATGCTTTTTTAAATTAATATTTTCTTTCAATCCATCTATTAATACTGGTTTTTTAAAGCTAAAAATATCCAAACCACTGGAAGTCTAAGGCTTAGGAGTTGTGCTGCTGGTTTAACAGATTTCTCAACAAATAGGTTAGTTTCATTAGTGTGATTTTAATAGAATATAATGGCAACATATTTGATTAGATGAAGGTTTCTATGCTTATTTTATTTCTACTTAATTTTACATATATCTATGCAGATCAAATGTAAAATATGAAACTACAAGGAGAGACTTTCTTCCTCCTTTCCACTTATTGATCAAGAAGTTACGACTGAATTATCTCTGGTATTTTGTTTAGAAGCTTGAGTAATTTAAATAGCTCTAAAATACTTCCTACTCCATTCTTCTAAAGAAGTGAGCCAATATCTACTTCTCAGTCCTCCCTTACTCAAAGTAGGTTTAGTCAACAAAATATAACAAAAATATAAAAAATATATAAAAACAAAAAATAAAAAAGTGACTCAGGCTATTGGAAAAAAAATGAATCACTGGGTTTGATAGTTTGTATTTCCATTTATATAAACACAAGCTTCATTTTCTGCGCCCCTCCCCCCTCCCCAACCCCCCCCCCCCCAAAACACAAATCAACCAACCCTAACACATTTGAGGATATTTTTGTTGGATTTTGCTCCCACACAGTGAAATTCTAATCTCCTTCATTAGAAAAGAGCTATTTTACTTAATGAGAAGCTCCACTGGTGTCACCGGGGATACCAATGAAGCTTACTCAAAATATCAAAACCTGATTCTTAAATCTGGAAAGGGAAAATAAACAGTACAGAATACTGTGAGGAAGGACACTCCAAGGGCAAATATGGAGGAATGCAGCCCACATATCAACAACCTGCATCTAACTAAAGCAGAACCCTGCAGTATTTATGAGGCTTCAGTTAAAGGGACAGCCCAAGACGATGTTTCTCTAAGCACAAAGATGTGTCTCCAACCTTCAAAAGCATTATAATTTAGTCCAGAACTAAAAAGATGTGTTTCATAATTCAGCGCCTAAGAGACTACATTTGAATGCACACACCATAGCAGGAAGTATCAAAAATACACCAAATAAGAACATTAAGATAATTCCACTACAAGAGTTTTGAAAAACTGATAATGCATCACATGCTGTGATACAGCTTTCTGACTCTTGTGGGAAAATGATTGGTCTTTTAAGAATAGGTAGTTCCTTTTCAATAATCACATCCTGCAGTTATTCTCTTTACAATATGCAAGCCAGTACTGTTAAAAAGGTTTTCACACCTTTTGCTTCAGTACCTTTCTGGAATGTATGCTGTACTATCTATGGCAACCAGCTGTGCTCACATTGGATATCCTCAGTTAAGCAGGATCAGATTTTGGCACTGCCATTGTTAGCTGTAAGCATTTGTTTGTTTCATTAGTGGCAATTATGTCCAGTAGGGACTGCCAAAGGCAAATAGTGATCCACGGGGTGGATTTAATAGATAAGCTTATATCAGTAAAAAGTATTCCATAAAAATGTGAGAAATCCCTGTATTTTAGTTTTTATTACTTTTCAAAATGTTACAGTTAACTTCTGAACAAGAAAAAACTGGCTTTTTAGACATTTGAGCCTCCAACTTACTTTCAGATTGGTTGTGGATCTGGAAAAACTATTAAAGAGCAAGCTGCAAATTTCATCAAACAATTCCTCATTTCAAGATAAAGAAAACTTCCTGCTTCTTGTCAACCATGATTAAGCCTTTAAGTTCACTGACTTGGAACCTGACATCAAAATACCTCTTTGTGTATCTAACAAGACTACAGTACTAGCTGAAACATTAGGAGTTTTGGCTTCACAAAGATCAACTATACAGACATCTGGACCTGAAGTTGAAATTAACAAAAAAACCCCAAGTACAAAAATACCCTGGTTTATATTATCCTAGAATAAACCTTGAGATCTGGATAGGAATAAGGACAACTCAGACAAGTCACTGTAAACTGCTGAAAGCATCAAGTACTAAATTCCATCTCAAAGACTCAAAGTCTTCACTTCAGAGAAGAGTAGAAGAGCTAAAACAGAACTAAAAGACCTATCCTTTGGCTTCAGATAATTCCATGCCAGGAAATGTGGGGGGAAAAAATAAGATAATAAGACCAGTTGATTTCGTAGCTGATTGAGATCTTAAATAGTGCTGAAACTTTTCACCATAAATCCACAATTTGTTCAACAGAACAGGATACTCATTGTGCTAAGCACACTTGGCAAACGGCATTTTAATTGTCAAATATCAAAGATTTGTCAAGCGTGTTATGACTTCATCCAACACTTTCTGGCCACAGACACAAGCTAGAAAATATCTCCAGATCTGAGTTTTTCTTCCTGAGACCAGCAATAAAAAGCTTGGGAATCACTTGGTCTATATGTTTTAAATAATAATAATAATAATAATAATAATAATAATAATAATAATAATAATAATAATAATAATAATAATAGTAATAAAAAATGCATCAAAACCACAACCTGAAAGTTTTGATTGTACTATTTTCAGGAGTTAGCTGTGAAGGCAATGGAGGTTGACACACTGATAACTACTGGGAATTCAGTCTGTCTTACAATTAAAGAGTTTAGCTGGGATTATATATACTTATAACTCTCACCACAGTATAAACCTTGATTTCAGCAACTACACTGAAAATTCTGAACCACCAAACCAAAAAAGAATTAGGTAACTAATTTCCATTAACAATCTGAGCCAAAATTATTCTCCTTCTCTTAAAAAAAACCCAAACAACCAAAAAAAAATCCCTACAAATCCCTCTCCCAAGAAAAAGAATTTTAAAAAATAAACATAAAAAAGAAAAACCAAAACCAACTTACTTCTTAACAAACATTATATGTCACGAACTGTAGCAACACCAGTTGGGGTAATCTGGTTGCCCTGATGAGCTTCTTAATTCCTACTTATAAGCATTCAATCTAATGAGAATCTACTGAGGGGAAAAAAAAATCCAAACAAGTTTTGTAAGATATATTAAAAAAAAAATTGTCAGTAATGAAAAAAACATGTTTAATTCAAATGTTCCAGTGTTGCATCTTAATCTGAATTATATTTTCCCCTTAATGTACAGAAAAAAAATTAAAATGCTTTTACAAAAATAGCCGCTCCTGTGACTCTCCATAAAACAGAATACAAATCTTTTTTCTTACTTTATTTACACTTATATACTTGCAGGAATTGGAAAGCTCTAAAAAAATTCTATTTTGGGGAGAATAATCTGTTTCATAAAATATCATCTGTGTGGGATATTTATTCAATCCTTTTATAAGAAGAGATTTGGCAGCTGAACATTATGTATGACAGACTTCTTTCACACCATCTGTTATCTGTAGCAAATCAGAAAGCTTTTTTCATTATTTTTTGTGAAGAACTCTGTGCAGTTCAGAACACTTCAAAAAAGTATTTGTTATTTTTTAGAGGAAAAATACTGGCAGTGGTCATTCAGTTCTACGGCTTAAATGCTTTATTCTTCAGGGATCCTTCTCAGCAGTAGGCTAGTTCACAATAAACTAGAAACTTTTAAGCCAACAGAATAGGGAAAATAACCCCCTGTTTTCTCTTTCTAATGTACTCCCTAACACAGTATTCTTTCATATGATCTTCATTCACAGAGAAAGTTAACTAGGCTCTAGTGAGGCATTGCATTATCTCCCATTGTCCACAATGAACAATTTTTTCAGCTGTTTACTTTTGTTAGAATGAACTTTTACTGATACCAAAATGTAACGTTATTTCACAGGGTGTGTTCCTTTCCTGGACTGGGGCTCACTTTTGAATGAATATGAGTTCATGAATAAAACTATGAAAAAGAAAAACTGGAAAAAAGCACCATCACACAGATGCACATAATCCTAAAAAACGAAACACAAAAGCAAAACAAAAAAACTCTAAATCATTATTTTTATATTGGGGTTTTTTATAGATTTTTGAGATAACGTTTCTATTTTCTCAGTACCATGCTTAATAAAATTCATCACCTGTTTATTTCAATAACAAAAAGTTATGAACACAAGTTCTAAGTGTAGAAATTATTTTGAAAGAGATTTACTCTTTTGCTTCCATCTTTTCCATGGCTTCCTTCTTTCCACTACACATCCAGAAGTGCTTTAGTGCTTGAAAGTAATCATAGAATCACAGATTATGCTGAGATGGAAGGGACCCACAGTGATTATCTAGTCCATCTTCCAGCCCTGCACAGAGCATCCCCAAGACTCACAGCATATGCCTGAGAGCATTGTCGAAACACTTGAGCTCTGGCAGACTTGACCAAGCAGGGGAAGACCTAAAACACAAGATTCATGTTGTTCTTACATAAGTCAGGATGACATCATAACATTTCCTGGAGCAAAAGCTCTAGCTAGAAGGGAAAGAAAAAGTTTCAAAAATACTGATCTCACATATGAACCACTCAAACAAATTCATTTGGTAAATAAAGCTTCACACTGATAAATTACCATTTCTAAATTAACTGAAGTCGAAAATTTCTTGGAATTTGGGAAATAAGAATGGATTAGTAGAACAAAAGAGGATCAATGCAAGCTTCTTATCTTTTTTTGTGAACATTATTAGCCTGCCTAGGTTTTTCCTCTACAGATCAGGGTGGATGCTGCTAGCTGATATTCTCTATGTACATATATATGTACAAGTTCCTAGAAACTAAATTTATCCAGTAGTTAGCCCCAGATACTCTGGTCTCCCTGTTTATTACTACCTGGCTGTAGAAGTCCTTGGGTTTTGCAGACACACTGTTCTTGTTGTTACTCAGACCCCCTATTGTTCTGCACATACCTCCCTCACTCCACAATAACTGTCCCAGACCTATAGTTTTCTCAGACGATGACTGTCAGGCTGTCTGTCCCAGAAGGTGAAAGAACAGCATGGCCAACCAAATATCTAATTGTCAGACTGCTGGTGTCTCCACTGTCTGGCACCCAAACATACTCACACCTATAACTTGCTGCCAGACCTCTAATCCCATGCAGCAGCTAATTTGGTTTGAAATTATCTGGTGAAGTACACACTGCAACACTGAAATTCCCTAGGGAAACATTCACACTCTTTCCAGTTACGGGCATTTAGACCTCAGCATGCAAACAGCTGACAGACCTCTACTGAGAAAAACAGAAATAACATTTAACATGCAAAAATGAAAGATTCTGGTGGTCAGATCCAGCCAAACTTATTGGCCAGAAATCTGTTTACACTGAAGTTCTTTCTCCCTCCTTGCTTCACTCTGTCTCCTTGTCTCTCCATTTGCATATGCTTGTTCCCCCAATTCACCCCTATTTCTCCCTTTCTCCACCTTTGGTCCTTCTCTAATATCTCATACATCTTTGACAGTGCCAGTATCCCCTTAAAATGTTCTACAAAATTTATTACACAAGCACAAAATGACCCTCCTTCTGTATTCCATCATGAGTCTCATAATCCTTCAGGCAATTAAATACCCTTCAATCTTCAAGGCACTTGCACTCATTAAGATACAGCATCCCTCCACTTACTGTTTATTTGCATTTTTGGTGATTAGCCTGTAATTATATTACCTATTAATTATTAGTTTTTATCTTCCTAGAAATCAAATTGATTAAACTGTGCTCTTTTTCCTAAGACTGACAGCAACTTAGTTGGTTTCTATTTCCTTCGTTTTCCTTCTTCACATTCATATCCCATTGATTCTTAATGCCAACTATGCCATTTGAGTTATAATTAGAAAATATTCAATTTTAAATCTCTTTTAAACCTAGGTGATTTTTAATCAAAGTCAATCAAACTCCATAGGTTGTTTTTATACATCCTGGTTCTCCTAAGTGAGACTTTGAATCCAACTGGATTGATCACTAGACCCTAACAATAAAATAATGAGAAACTTAGCAAGAACTCCCAAACAGGCTTAACTTCGTTGATTTTTGAGTTCTCAAGAATCCCTAAAATGAAACAAATTCCATAAAAATTCAGAAACCTTTCAACTGCACTATGTTGAACAAAATTAGACTTTTAAACCTATAGTTTAAAAGAAACAAGTTTGCTCTTTGAAAGTGGTGAAAATACTATCAATGAATTCTGCGGTACTTTTATAAAATAGATGTATGAATGCTAGCTTAAGAATTGAATTAAATACACATTTTTTTTTTTTTTCATAAAAAAGCAATTTACAGATCTCTTTTGCATGTTTGTGTCTCCTGCAACTTGAAAAGCATCTGAATGCTGTAGACTGGCAACAGATTCTTTCAGATATAATAGAAAGTTTTATGAAGACTTAAAAACCAGAAATTATAATCACAAGAGGCTGTTTCATGGTCCAAAGATGTCTGTAACTAAGATTGTTTTGGGGCGTCTTCCTCCTTCCCCCCAGAAAATAAAGTCAACATTTCTTCAAGAGGTATTTTCCATTAACAACAGTATTTTATCCCTACAGGGATCCTGTCCCATAAATACTATCAGTTTTTGTCTATCTTTGCCTTAGAAATACACAGTCCTTTCCATAGGAAATTTCATACCCTGTAGTAATATGTCTGTTTTCATTGCCCAGCTCTCTATTCCAATAAACACACTTCAATTACTTCTCTGGTCTTGACGAGCTTGCAAATTAAACTATGGGCTGTCCTTTTATTATCTATATATGAAGCCAAAATTATAATACAACCGGGCTTCATTTTGATGAAATATATTTGACTCCTTAATATTGTGACAATGAGGAAACTTTTTATTCTTTTTTTCATCCAGGCTTTCATACTCATGTGGTCTCGCAACTGCTCCTCCTCATGTTCCTAAGATGATCACTTCTCATTAGTAATTTCCATTTCCAATTCATTTTCTCAGTGATTCTTCAACCCTTAGGCTATTTAAAAACAGACAAAATCTAAAACATATACTCACACCCAAATGCTGTAACATGAGAACTCAAGCCCTCTTCCTCCTCTGCCTAAAGCTAAAAGAGTGGTAGATCAGGGACATGAAACAGTTTAGGGACCATTCTTACCTTCTCTTTCTCCTTCAGAAGCAGGAAAGAATATATATCTTTTTTACTTTAATATAAAGGAAGACTAGCTGCCTATTGGAGACATATTTTGTACCTCATTTTATAGTGTATTTTATATTTATAGTCGCATATATTCTAGGATAATTCATGATTCAGATATCAGCATGATTGATGAAAAGTCAAAAACCTATTTGTTAAATCTAATCTGTTAAATCTAAATTCATATTAGCTATACTCTCTAAAATATTCATATTCATGTATTAAGTGCCTTTCACACCTGAAGAATAAATTCACTCTTATCCAAATAATTTTTATTTGTAAAATTATGGTCACATAATCTTAGACACATTTTATTAGAATTTCAGAGACTATAAACTTCAAATCAAAGTAATCAAACCTCTTAAATGATATATCAACATTTCCTCATTAAACATAACCAAGATATCATTTTGAATTCTGGGAACACTTCAATCCAATAAAATAAGATATAAAAGCATTTTTTTACTACTAAAAGCACATTTTTTTTAATTCCTGAATACCTGAAAATTACTTCCAGTCATACACATAACACAGAAACTTACTTTCATTAAAATGATTTCTTTAAAAAAAAAAAAAATTTAAAAAATATTGTTAGAGAACCAACATACAGCATGTTAAGACCATTTTTTGAAATACATAGTCCCATAGCTATGGACTTGATGAAAGTGAGGTCTACACACTACCTAGCCCATAAAAAACTAATGCAGTTCTTACTTATTAGTTTGATACCTATTCCCCAAATACCAGGTATTATCTGCACACTAATGGGTATCAGGCGTTTTAGATATCAGTTTTGTGACTGACTGCAAGATGATCTGCAGCTTCTAGGGTAGAGTTTGTAGCCTCTACGTGGGTTTTAAAACTGAGAATGAACCTTGTCTTATTTCCAGGAAAAGTTTAGTCAACTAGAAGGAAAAATATTACCGACATAGTCATCAACTTTCTAGCCTGAAATCCTTAATCATCCAGAATTTAAAAGAAAACATAAGCATTGCACAGTTGTCATGGTTTAACCCCAGCTGTCAACTAAGCCTCACAGACCTTCTCACTCATTACTCCACCATGGGATGTGGAAAGCATAGGAAGAGCGAAAGTGAGATTTGTAGATTGAGACAAAAGTTAAATAGGAAAAGTAAAATCAAACTCTGAATTTGTGTGTCCCCCCCCCCCCCCCTTCTTCTCTCCCCAGCTGTATATGCTGAACACAATGCCATATAGAATGGAATATCATTTTGGTTAGTCAGGGTTAGCTGTCCCATGTCCCCTCCTGAATTGCCATGTACTCCCATGCTCCTCACTGGTGGGGCAGTGTTAGGATCAGAAAAGGCCTTAACTCTGTGTAAACACTGCCCAAGAGTAGCAAGACATCCATGTGCTATCAACAGTGTTCAGCATAAATCCAAAACATGGTTCCATACCAGCCACTACAAAGAAAATTATCCGTGTCAAAACCTGCAAAACTCTAAGGGAAGAATGCGAGGAATTTTGTTCTGTCTACTCAAAGAATAAATATTCTGAACACTAGATTCATCCTTCTTCTCCAGCTAGCAGAACTCATAATAACAATTCCTTTCTCACATAAGTCAGTCCTGGTATTCACTTCCCATTTGTAAGTCTGTGGATTTCAAGTGCCTGTCTATTGATAATTCTTCATCACCATATTTTTAAGTGAACGATGGGGAAGCCTGGCTGGCTCTTGCAGCATGATTGCAGAATTATCTTGTTCATCTAAAGGGGATCTGGTTCAGCTCACAGGCATAGCTTAGCATAAAAACAGGAAAAAGTGTTGCTACAACTGCATTCATATAAAGCTGGTAGGAGGAATGTTGTGCAGCTGGACTATAAATCAGTGTGTGGAGATGATCTGAAAAGTTCTGTATAGCTGGATAAATAGACATTTTTTGATTAAAGATATTGAGACAAATCCCAGTTCCAAACACAGAAGTAAAATTTCAGAACATAATATAGTTGTTTTTCATTTCCTCTTTTAGGAAAAAAAAAGAGTGAAAAATAAATGCAGTTCTCAAAATACTTGCTTTGAGATCTTATTTTCTGATTTTTATTCACTTTACAGCAGCAGTTCCCTTCTAAGTCAGCTCAGAAAAGCCTGAGCAAGATTCAATTACTGCAAAATGAGGATCACAGAGTCACAGAATGCTAAGGGGTTGGCATGGACCTTAAAGACCATTTAGTCACAGCCCTCCCTGGGCTGTGAGCACACACTGCTGGTTCATGATCAAGCAGCACCCCCAATTCTTTTTCTGTAGGGTGGCTCTCAGTCATTTCTCTGCCCAACCTGCAGGTGTGCCTGGGAATGTCCTAGGTGTAGGACCTTGAGTTTCACTTTGTTGAACTTCACAAGGTTTCATGAGCTTGTCCAGGATTCTCTGGATGGTATTCGTTCTCTCCAGCACGTTGACTGCCCCACAGAACTTGGTGTTGACAGTGAACTTGCTGAGGGTGCCCTCAATCCCACAGTCTGTCACTGACAAGAGGCTGAACACCATCTTCTTGCTTAAATCCCCCAAAATTGTTTTAGTTTGCCATAATCTAAATCAGTTATTACAGTAGAGTCAAGACAAGTGTCTCACAATAACCAAAATCAGTCAAGCATTTATTTTTCACTCTTTTTTTTCCTAAAAGAGGAATTGAAAAACAACTATATTATGTTCTGAAATTTTACTTCCGTGTTTGGAACTGGGATTTGTCTCAATATCTTTAATCACTACTGACCCACTACTGACCTCCAGAGACACCATTTTTTACTGGATGGACTGTTAGAATATTCCAGTTCTTCCCATTAAAAGTTTCATTTTAAAAACTTTCTACTTGCTTTCCTTTTATCACCTCTTAAGCTATCCTCTTAGGATCAGAGCTAAAATTCCTGAAGCTGATTCCTAAATATAGGAAACCAAGTCTTTACTTCAGTGGCTAAAGAACTGGACATTTTCCTAATGCAGAGAATCCAAAGCTCCATAAGCAGAGAAGTTCATTCCTATTACTCTTCTACCTAATCTAAATAGATTGAAGGGCCTCTTATATTTGAAAGGAAATATTCAAATACAGATGGCTAAGCAGCATCAGGTCTAAAATTCCAGTTCTTTTATCTCTCTATGCAGTCACCAACATCAAGCAGAAGTCTGGGCTAAATATGAATCACAAAAACCAGCCCTTCATATTCATTAGGCCTGAAATTACCTTTTAATCCAAACTTCTAGGGAAAGCTGCACATTTCTGAGGTGCCAGAAAATAAACTACACGTTTCATACTCTTATACTAGCTGCAATAAGGTGAAAGGTTCCAAGAAAGAATAGCCATTACATTTTACTAATCTTGAATTGAAGCAACAATCTCTGAAATATCAAAGATATCATCTTGACTGCACTGCACTGGTATATAAACGGTGTACCTTAAGAAGTAATTCAACTCTCCTTAGAAGGTATTTTCATATAGTAGTTTTCAGAGAATTTTCCAATCATGTGAAAGAGGCCATTCAATTCCTTAAGGGGGATAGTGGGAAAGAATAAAGACTCTATTTGAGAGAGGGTTACAAGAAGAAATTAGATTTTTTTTAATGGGTTTATTTTCAATAAAATGAGTGAAATAAATAAATGGTTTCTTTTCATTTGAATGTGTACATATTTGGAAAAAAACCTGGCTGTTAGAATATAGAATGAAGTGCAACCTTGCACTCAAACCTGCCTTCCAATCAAATTTGCTGTTTGAAGGAGGCTTAGCACTTACACAGACAGTGGATTCTCAGCCTTGTGAAGACTACTTGAATTCATCTAGCTCTTGAGTTACTGTTCCTTGTTACCCATTGTTACAACCATGTAAGAATGAAGGACACTGCTCAGGCACAATGATATCAAAGTTGATTATATGTCTCTGAGGATTCAGGTGAAGAGGGCAGGGACCTGTGGGAGATTATCAATCAAATCAAGAAGAAAAGCTACAGGAGAAACAGATCTATCCTTTCAGTGAATCCATTGCTCTCAAGCTGCCAAAGCACTTTGGCTCCCACAAAACCATAATGATCTTCAAAGAGCAGACTACTGTCAAGAAACCTGTGATACCTGACAAAATTGGGGCAACAAATCAGAAAACCAAGATGGGATAGTTTTTATGAATGGAGATGTGAGACAGATTCATGATTTTCAGAAAAAAGATAAGTTATTTCATTTTACATAAATGAATAAAAAGAATACATGGACCTATCTTATAGAATGATAATCTGAAACAGGGTCTGTAAAAGGTCAAAGAGATCTATTAAGGAATCACTGGGGCAGCTACAAAAAAGTAGGAAAAATAGACTGAGCATTATTCAAGATATATTAAGCATCATCCAGACAGATGGAAGATGCTCCAGTCACAAATTTTATTCTCATAGAAGACTTCTAACACTTTGATATCTACTGTAAAACCAATGTTCTGAAACACACATAATCCAGAAAGTTTTAAAAGTTTGTTAGGTTATTTTTTTTCCAAAAGTTAAGGGATAGACCAGCCAGGAAAGTGCTCTACTACATAGCAATAGCAGGTTAGGGATATGATAGTGTCTGACAGTCTATGCTTCTGTGACCTGTAGATGGAAGGATTCAAGATCTTGAGGTAAGACAGGGAAGCAAGCAGCAGGAGAATGTTCAAATTTCAGAACTGTTTTTACTCTATTCAATGAAATGCTGGCAGGATTTCGTAAGTTGCATAGAAAATAGAGGAGCTCATGAAGTCTGATTGATCTTCAGGGGTAGCTTTCTTAAAGCACAAAGATTATCAAAAAAGTGAGTCAAGTTTTGAATCAAATGATCTAAGAGCAAGAAAATGAGCAGTCATAGCAGAAAGTCTCCAGACATATTAAAGAACCCCAACTAAGCTCAAATACAAGGAGAGAGCTCAAAGAAGTACACTTAACTGTATATTTATTACAATGAAGAACTCTAGGAGCATTTAAAAGGCCAATGCTTCACTGGAGTGAAGGATAAATGGAAGGATAAATGGGAGCCAATGGGAAGGTACTGGCATACACTGAAGCAAAAGGAAAGCCAAGAAAAGCTTTGGCTGAGTAGTCAGTGAGGTGGGTCTAGTAATGAAGCAAAGACTGCTGTATTTGGCCTCTCTTCTCCCTGCAGGTTTTCAGTCTCGAGTTGGTGTCCTAATTCTGTATGCTTGGAAACAGAGTTTGGAGAGGAAAGGTGTGATTAGAAAAAAGTTTAGTCAGGGGCTGCTTGAATAAGGTGAGCATGTACCAGTTCCAGAGTTTCTAGCCAAAATTCAGCATTGAAGAGTAACCTAGCTAAAGTCATCACAACCATGTTTCACCAGTTTGGAAAGACAGCAGTGAACAGAAAAATCTCAGTTCTCAGAACTAGAAAAATCAACTAGAAGAATATTATGTCCCAAAGAGGGCATAGAAGAGGATGTGGGAAACAGAAGTTGGCCACTCCTCCATTCCACATGTGCCCTCAAAGCAACCTCTAGGCATGTAAAAGACATAGAATCCACCTGAACAGACTCACCAAGCACAAAGCCTGTACCTGAGTAAGTTTATCACTTTGTGTGACACAAACTGAAATCAGCATACAACCAAAAATTAATTAAAAAATAATTAATATCTCAAAGTAAATAGAATCAAAATAACACATAGATAATTGTGCCAATTTACAAATTATCCTTGACTAAAAAATTCTTCAATTTTCTTATTTCCAACTCAGACACCATCTTCTTGCTTAAATCCCCCAAAATTGTTTTAGTTTTCCATAATCTATATCAGTTATTACAGTAGAGTCAAGACAAGTGTCTCCCAATAACCAAAATACTAGTGTTTACATGCAAGCCATTCATACACAGGAGCTTGTTTCAAACACCTTTTCTCCCTCAAAAATAAATACTAGGATAACAATAGCTAGTACTAGAAAACCTACTTAGCATTAGGATGGCATTTCTATTTGCTCAGTACTTTTACACATATGATCTACAGCTTTGCTCATTTTCAAGGACTAGTCAATTTGTAAACAACACTTTTTCAAACCTGGCTCAATTTCTACCCATAGTGTAAATACTGAATTAGAGGTATTACTAAGTCTCCATTGAAATCAAGCTGAAAGTGTGTCAGTTTACATAACATCCTAGAGAAAAAGTTACCCAGTTTTCTTACCCAAATGATTTTTAGCACTTGAAATTTTCAAGCTTTTCCTCCTGCTTCAGCTGCTCTCACTTTCACTTCCATTATCGAGTCTTCTTGTTTTAAGTTATCACCGGTCTTAAACCCCAAAAAATTATTCTCACCCAAAGCAATGAACTTCTTTCTGGACACCTTTTCTCCTCCTTATTTTGCTTTGACCATATGGCTAGGGACACTTAAAAAAAAGTAAAATTCCAGATTAAAGAGACCTTGCAAATGATATTTTATTACCATCTTTCATCATTTTATTTTTCCAGGCTTATAACACAGGTTTTCATAGCCTAAAATTCACACAGTGAGAAAAAACAAAGAAGATCCAGGAAACTCTTTTGTGGACTTCCTAAAAATTACTACAGCATGATTTTTCCTACAAGTCATTTCTCCATAACAGAACACAGTTATAGGCAGGTGTTGCAGGCAGGACACTCTCAAATGTTGCATTGGTTAATTTATTAGCAACTCACACAAGTCTTTGGCCATAGGTTGGGCCCATGAGCCAATACTCCAGGGCATTGTTTTCAGTTTTACTGTCAGTCTAATTGCAATTACTTCTATTACATCCATGACCAAATGGAAAGGGCGAGGAATGACACAGGGAGTCAACCCAGACTATCATGGTTCAGATGTAGAATGGTCAAAAGGCAATCCGTACATTTTGAATGCTTTCCCAGGCAATGGAATGATTAGAAGGAAAGTACTCTGACCAGTAAGAGAAACAGCTTTTTTAGTAGTTTTCAATGTAACAGAATATGATTTTATTATTTTCCAGCTCAGAAAGTAGTGTTTATGCCTGAAAAGAGGTATTGCCAGAGATGCAAATAGCTCTCTGAAGTTCATCTGAAAAACATTAAAACTGCTTGAAATTCTTATTTATACACACAGCTGTGATGCAATTACAATGGTTATGCAAAATACACTAAAAAAATTAGAGTTATAGCAAAAAACATCTACTGGAGTAAATACTCCATCTGTGCAGAATTTCCAAGCTGCCATTCATATGAAAAAGACTTTTCCAGACCTCCACCCTTGATCAGAAGTGAGATCCAATTTCTGAGAAAGCAGAGGTTTTGAGAGGTAGCATGGTAACTGAATTTTTCTTTTTATGAAAAATATGCATGGACCGCCTCTGTGGTGTTGATTTACCATTTTTCATTTATGACTAAGTCTTTTCTTTATGTTCCCTTCCATTTTTGTCGATTTGCATTGGAGTACATAGGTTTTCATTTTATTTCTCTAATTGAATAGTATTGATCAGTATACCTGTGACAGTGACTTAGCCCTCTTTGTAAAAGCTTTTCTCTGCAACAATTTAAGTGTCTTATCTCTCACTTAAATGAGCAACTAATAAAAATTTGTCTAAATCTTTGGTCAATTAGGATATCTTCCTTTTTCTCTTTTAGTTTTGTTTTATTTTGTAGAATCATAAAATTTCCTGAGTAGGACAGGATCCACCAGTATCATCAAGTCCAACTCCTGGTCCCTCACAGGAAAGCCCCTCACACCTTGTGTCTGAAGTAATTTTCCAAATACTTCTTGAACTCTGTCAGTGCTGTGACTACTTCCCTAGGGAGTCTGTTCCAGTGCCCAAACACCCTCTGGGTGAAGAACCTATTCCTAATATTCAATGTAAACCACCCCTTTCACAGCTTCATGCCATTCCCTTGTGTTGTATCACTGGTTACCACAGAGAGATCAGTGTCTGCCCCTCCTCTTCCCCTCCCAAGTTGTAGACTTGTGTTCTCCTCTCAGTCTCCTCTTCTTCAGGATGAACAAATTAAGTGACCTCAGCCCCTCCTCATATGACTTCCCCTCAAGACCCTTCACCATCATTTTAGCTCTCCTCTGGATGCTTTCTAATAGTTTTATGTCCTTCTTTACACAGCACAGGAGATGAGGCTGCCCCAGTGCAGAGCAGACAGGGACAATCCCCTCTCTTTCCACCCAGGACAAGGTTGGCCATCCTGGCTACCAGGGCACTGCTGGCTCACATTCAACTTGCCATTGACCAAGACTCTCAGTTGTCTTTCTGCAATGCTGCTCCCCAGCCTGTCATTCTCCAGTCTGTGTGGACATCCAGGGATGACCCATGCAAGGCGCAGAATTTGACACTTGTTTTTGTTAAACTTCATATGGCTGGTAGTTGCCCAGCCCTCTGATTTGTTGAGGTCTCTCTGCAGACCCTCCCTGCCTTCAAGGGAGTCAGCAGCTCCTTCCAATTTACTGTCAATGACAAATTTCCTTAGTATTCCTTCAAGTCTTATGTCCAAGTCATTTATGAAGATGCTGAAGAGCACAGGGCCAAGGATGAAACTATGTGGAATCCCACTAGTGACAGGTTGTCAGTCTGACATTCATTATAATTCATTCATTATAATTCCCCTTTGTGCTCAACCTGTGAGCTAGCTGTTCATACATCTCATGATGTGTTTATCCAGCTACACACTGGAAATTTTGTCCAGATGGATACTGTGAGAGACATTATCAAAAGCTTTGCTGAAATCCAAAAAGATCACATAACTTGCTTCACTTGATCAGCTAGGTGGGCTACTTATACAAAAAGGAAATTAAGTTTGACAAACAAGACCTGGCCCTCATTAAACTGTGCTGGCTGTGACTGATCACTGCATTGTCCTTCAGGTGTTTTTCAATAATACCAGTTGATCTTTGGCTACATGAATTTTCTCCCTACAGAGGTGAGCAGCATCACTGTATTCCTCCCATGTCACCCAATCTTGTTTCCACAGGACATAAAAATTCTTTTTCTGACTTAACTCCAAAAGAAGATGCCTGGTTAGCCAAGCTGGCCTTCTGTCTCAGCTGCTTGACTTCCAACATTTTGGAATTCCTTGCTACTGTGCCCTTAGGAGGTGGTGCTTGAAAAATAATGGACCCAAGAACTTTCAAAAGCATACTACATGTGGTCCTAACTGAATAGTTACCTGAGCAATCTGAAGTCTGTTCTCATGTGCAGGGTTGAAGTTTCGTTGGCTCTTTTCCTCTTGTCAACAGAGCATCTTGGTGCTCTCCTGGGGCTCCTCTGGTTCTAGAAACTCACCTTGCTGTGCAGAATGTGTCTGCACCAGAACTGTTCACCTGGGTGAGTGATGTTTATAAGATTACCTTTATTTTTGTACTCTTCTAGGTACACCAGTTCCCTGTTGCGACATTGATAAAATGTTTCAACATTAATCATGTTGAAATTGACCACAGCAGAACTTTTATGGGATGGAAGAAGTAGGAAGAAAAAAAAAATTTATGAAAAACTTGCACAATCTGCCAGAAGATATGGGCCAATTCAACCAACTTTATTTTGGCTTAAAATCTTCTAGCAGAAATTAAATGGCATGCCAGAACTCTTATGAACTTTGTGAATATAAATTATTTTCAATATCAGTTAACTTGTCTCATCACTGAGTCAGGCTGGAATAAGAGGAGGCAATAAAGCAAAAAGAAAAAAAAACCTTGGAATGCTGTCTGAAAGGCAAGAAGTTTAGAGAGGGAGCAAGGAAGGGGGCTCCAGAATAGAACTTGCATTATAGTGCACAAGAATCAGCTTATTCTTGAAAGAAGAAAGTATTCCAGTAGATCAGTCTGATTCCCTGAAAGATAGGTCAGGTAACTTAATCAAGTCATAATCAATATCTGTTCCCACAGACAAAAAGCAGGTAACTGAGGATACCCTCCTCTGAAACTAATCTCAGTGACACAGTTCAAAGAGCAGCAAGAATAGTCTGTTTTGTGTGTTCCTTCCTCCTTTTGGTGTAAGACCTTCAGAGCTTTTATACCTTAGATTTCAAGCATTCACTGTTTCAGCCAAGTTCAATGGGAATCCTGAACCTGTGTAATCACCATAATAATCACCAGTATGAATCAAGTTGCCTACAATTGTGGAGTATTTGTAACTTAAATTTCATCTTGTATCTTAACTGATGCCATAGGGATAGGAAGGCTTTCCCTTTGCAATGGTACTGCAAAGAGATTAGTTTGAAATGAGCCATTGTGATCACAAGAAAGCCTAACAAAAGAAAATTTAACTCAGTTTTCAAACAGGGTACAAGTGGTGTTCAGAAAGTGGTTTAGGATCATACTTGAATACAGACCAGTTTGAGAAAGGACTCTGTTCTATGAATTAAAACCATAAACACATGGCAAAAATAAGATCCCATGATCACTGCACTAAATTCTATTATAATGAACAGACAAAGAAGCAGGTTAATTTTTTTTTGTCTGCCCTGGTATTGCAAAGTCTTGTGAATCTTGAATTTTTGTGTGTAAAATAATTTCCAAGTGTTCCTCGTATTATTTTTAGACAATATGTCACTTTATAAATAGCAACACAAGTAGAAATAATTTCATCTATTTTTTAAAGAATGTTTTAGTGTTCTTTTTTCACCCCGGTATAACATAAAATAGTATATCCCAATATATTTTCACAATGCACTGTGCTATTGTTCTCATTCAGAAGAGATGGTACATACAAAGCAAATGTTTAATCTCTCCTGGGTGAGAGGTTACTTTCATGGGAAATTCATCTCATAACAATTTCATATCTGTGATACTTAAGAATGATCTTGCAGGGCCACACAATGACACAGAAATCTTCTTGGGAAATGATACTACATATCCTGTTAAGATTTCGGTCAGCTATGTTTTGAAGAACTTCCATCAGGGTGTAAAGGTGTCCTTAGAGAATTGAAAAGGGCAGAATAATAAAATTATCTGAACTGGGGAATGTGTGCAATAGGAAATAATTTCATTAGGTCACAATGGAACATAAATTGAAGGTTAAAAATGGAAGAATTACAATAAAGTTCAAGAAAAAAAAACAGTACCAGATGCATATCACAAATTATGATGCTATAAGAGAAAAGCTAGAGAAAAGATAAAAAGGGAAGATATATTTGAAATGTAAGAGAAACATTTCTGCAAATAATCTTCTTGTGGCCTCAGAAAAATTTTCAGACCAATCTGCTTTTTCTGCTGCTTCGTATCAAGGAGAAGGCAGTAAGGCCCTACAAAGAATATACAATACTATTTTGGAATATAAGATCAAAAGACTACTGATAGTTGCCAAGGATTCCAGTTTGGAAATCTCAGATTTATTTGTTTTCAATTCCTCTTATTATAAATGGGCTGATAATTAACTTCATACAAAAGCAATAACTTGGACAACCATGAATACAATTATTTTCAAGAAGTTTTGAACACCTTATGCAGAAAGAGAAGTGTACTTAAGGGACTTCAACAAGATGTATTCTTTTTATCTTTGTTATTCTATTATTTTCCCACTTCAAATGATGCCCCCTCCAAGACATAAGCAAATTAAATCAAACAGAAAACTCAATATAATGGTCTGTTCTTGATCTGAGTTAACTCTGGGTTAAGTTTAGAATGACAGCCATAAACAGAAAACACTTTCACGCCATAAACAGAAAACACTTTCACACAAAATATTTACCTATAAGTCAGAGATCACATGATTTGTTCCAGAGGAAAGCATTCTCCATACGAAGCATTCACAGAAATGTTAAAAATAATCAAACCTCAAGAAAGATAAAGTCATCTATATTTCAACATTAGATAATTGCAATTTTCACCTTTTGTCAGATTCCTGTTTACTAGAGCTGATGTTTTGTTGTTGAATATCATTGAGTAGGCAAGCAAATGCAGTGCTGTATTATCAGGTCTTCAGACTCAGACTTTATGCTTCAAACTCTCTTGGGGGCAAGCATGACTGAGACACATTCCATCATCAGATGTGTTATTTAACAAACTAGGACTCCTAAGTCACAGAGCAGATGATGTATCTACATCTAGAGTAGTGTATCCCAATGTGTTATTATAAAAACGCAAGATGTTTTCTCTTACTACCATAGTCAGAGTGATAAAAGGTCAATGCCAATAAAAAAGTTATTAATATTTTTAAGAGGACTTTTTTCCAAAAAATGCATACTTAGTTTTCAGTAAGTTTTATCCTTGTATCACATCATCATGTCAGTATTTCCATACAGTAAGCTCCATAAGATGTATGTGTGCCTTTTCCGCTAGTAAAAATCATTTTAAATGTATGAACAATAGTATCAGAGTCTAACAAGGAGACTGCTTTCTGATGGCATTTCAAGTTTATGTTGAATTGTAGGTGTGTGAGAATGATATAAAATTTTGAATATAATAGAGTCATTTAGGTTGGAAAAGAACCTTGAGATGGAGTTCTACCATAAGCTTAGTGCTGCCACTACTAAAAAAAAATCCTTATGTGTCACATCTACACATCTTTTAAATACCATGAGGGATGGTAACTCAACCACTTTCCTGGGCAGCTGGTTCCAGGGCTAAATAACCATTTTCATAAGGAAATATATCTTATCTGAACATCACCTTGTGCTACTTGAAGTTGTTTCCTTTGTCTCATCACATGCTACCAGAGACAATAGGCCAATCCCCACATCACTACAATGTCCTTTCAGGTAGCTGTCGAGAGCAATAAGGTCTCCCTTGAGACACCTCACTTCTTCAACTGCTTTTCATCAGACTTGTGCTCCAGACCCTTGCCTAGCTCCAATGCTTCTCTGGACATGTTCAAGCACCTCAATATCTTGTTGTGAGGGGTCCAGAGCTAGACGCAGGATTCAAGGTGCAGCCTCACCAGTGCCGAGTACAGGGGAGCAATCACTGCCCTGCTCCTGCTATTGCCCCACAATTGCTGATATAGGCTGGGATGCCATTGGCCTTCTTGACTAACTGGAAGCACAGCTGGCTCATGCTCAGCTGATCAACCCCCAGGTCCTTTTCCACCAAGCAGGTTTTCAGCCACACTTCCCCATAGCCTGTATCACTGCCAGGGTTTGTTGTCATCCAGATGAAGGATAGGGCACTTGATGTTGTCCAACCTCATGCAATTGGCCTCAGCCCATCAATCCAATCTATCTGTAGAACCTTTCTGTCCTCCAGCAGATCAACATTCCTGTCCAACTTGATGCTTTCTCTATGCCTTCATCCAGATAACTGATAAAGATATTAAACAGAACTGTACTCCAATAGAGAGCCCTAGGGAGCCCACTTGTATTTGGCTGTCAACTGGATTTCGATCCTTTCACCACCACTCCCAATGCTCAGCCATACATGCAATTTTTTATCTAGTAGAAAGTACACCTGTCCAAACCATGAACAACCATCCACTCCATGAGAATGGAATGGACAGTGGTGTCCAGGTTTTCAACACCCACAGCCTTGCCATCATTGGACATGGTCATCATGGGAAAGACCTCTAAGATTGAGTCCAGCCATCACCATAACACTGTCAGGTCCACCACTAAACCATTTACCTAAGCACCACATCTACAATATTTTTGAACACTTCCAGGGATGGTGATTCTGTCACTTCCCTGTGCAGCCTGTTACAATTGGTGATGACCCTTGTCATCAACACTAAGCTGCTCAAATATCAAGCTGATCAGTTCCACAGTTTTACACTTGCACAACATCAGTTTTTAGACATGATTTTTTTGGTGTACTCCATACAGTCAATAGAATTCTTCCAACTTACACTGTCCAAAACCACCTCATCCATGGTTCCTGAAAAATATTTGTTTTGTTAAAATTCTCATATCATTATCTAAAAAAAAAAATTGCAAGTCTGATGATTTGGGGTTTAAAAATTACTTTCTAAGAATATATTTAATGGACTACTACATTCAGAGTTAGCTTTTTAAAATAAAGGTTATTTAATCAAAATACTTCTTATTCATAACTAATTCTCATAGAAGGATCTTAACACAGTGCCATTAAAAATGTGATATGCAGAAGTAGAGTTGTACATGTAGAGAATTAGCCCCAAAATAGATTTTGTAGTGCATCTGATGCATTTTGAAGAAATCTTCTACTTCTCCTTTTCTGTAATGACCCTATGACAGGTATGCTAGAGCAAATGTTACTTACAGATAAAATCCCTGCAAATTAAATACATGCTTGCCAGGAAGTACTATTTACTCCTTTTTGTGTAGAAACTACTCATATTTATATAGATAAAACTCTTTTTTTTAGGTCTGATTTGTTATGTAAATTTCAAAAAGGCCAAGGTAATATTAATTAGGAAACTGAAAAAAGAAAGATTAATCCTTGTGATTAAGTTTCTTGTTTAAACTGTTACTGCAAACACCGAGAATAATTTCCCTTTTCAGTGTTTCAGATCAGCAGGGTTCATTGCATGCTGAGTTTGAGGACTCTTAGAAAGTAAGCAAAATGCATGAATTAGAACTGCTAAATATGCTTTCAAGCTGTATAATACATTAAATAAATTCTTTGAAACTACTTCCAGCCTCAAAGCTGTAGAATTTTCTAAAAACTGTAAGATATATCCCTACATGGAAAAGAGTTCACTTTCTGGTTAAAAAGAGTTCAAAAAATAAACAACCTTCTTATAGGTGGTTGATCTGAAAACTCTCTTTCCCTGTCTTCCACAGCCCAGATGGAGAGGATAATTACAGCTGTTGAGATTGGAATGCTAACTTCGTCATGTTTGCCACCGTTTTCTGCTTCAGTCAACTTTTTCCTTCTACGGTTTTTGGCAGAGGTGGATATGAGTAATTCAGCTTCTTCCCCTTGGTTACTAGAGAATAACAGGGAAAGATCTGGAGTGCTCTTTTCAAAAGCCCACAATGAGTAAAAGTTGCGTATAAAGTATGCACTCCTCATGCTAAAGGAGAATGGCCAGCCAAGGAGGAAGTCTATTTACTGTCAGCAAGAGGTAAGTTACTGTTTCTAGAAGAGAGATAAAGTCCAGCAAGTATATAATTCTTCTTTCTCAACACCAAATTAACCTACAATTAAATTGCACAGCACTTTTCCCTACTGATTTTGACCTATGAGCTCTCACCTTTACTATTGGGAGCTATTTTTCCTTCTCCCTATAAGTGTTTGGAAAAGTTAGTCCAGGCAATTCTCACTACAGTCTTATCTCTGGAGAGATGAAAAAACCATCATCATTTCCCCGGTTCCCTGAAAAAAATAACGGTCTGGACTCTTTAATAATAATAAAGGGTGTAAGATCCCTCTCTTACAACTTTGTCTTGAGTGGTCGCTGTTGGCTATTATGGCCCTGAGTCGTGCAAAATAATTATGGACTTCTTTTTGTCTCTACCCCAACAGCAATGTTTCCTAGAAGATGCATCATTATACTGATTTGATGTGATCTAGGCCAGAGCTGGACTCAGGCATAATGTCTCACAGAGTCCCACACTTCATCTTACCATCTGAAACATTTGGTAGCACTTCTGCTAAATGAATACCAAACCAACCAAAAGCCGAAATTTTGTCTAGTACTGCACCTCTTGGACATAATAACATCAATTCTACTCTTGTAGTTCTTGCATTTATTTTTTAAGTTAAGCTTCAACACATTCTGCTTTTACAATTCACTTCGATATACTCATTAGTACCAGAGGCAGTACTAAGCTGCATACTGGTAGTGATTATGTTCAGTATCAGCCTAAGATGCTGGAATGTCTACTCAAGGTGCTTTATTGCCTATATAGAGTATATATTGCATCCTGAAAAACAGAATTACTAGCCCAGATACAGAAAGGCTCACAAAGAGCAAAATGGCTGAAAAGCTAAATATTGTGACACTAATGATTTTGTGTGTTCGCAACAATTTAGAGAACCATGAAAACTGTGTCTCGGTTACAGCTGAGTTGCATAGCATTTTATGCACTTTGAAGTCCTAAGACATCACTCAACCCATGAAAAAAAGCTGCCTTCTGTGAAAAGCGACTCCATCAAACATGAAACATCACAGATGTTTCCTGTATGGTTGATTCCCTCAGGAGCAGGAAAAAAAGGCACTTTCAAAATTCTTTTATAGCACTTCAGTGAAGAAAAGAAAGCCAGAATACAATGGCTCTTATCTTTCTAAATACCATGCTTTTAGGAACATCCTACATTGCACATATATAAAGCCATGAATTTCCATTTATTGCAAATTTCACTGCTTACATATACCAAATTAATGGATGTTATGACCAATTTTTTCCCCTCATAACATAAGCTAGTTTACAATCACCTCCAGAATAATTTGTGTTGTCATTTAGACTCAAAGGTCATTACAAAGCTACCTTTTGCTTGTGGTTGTTAGGTTCTTTACAGAAAAATCTAATGAAGTTGTCTTAAATTTCTATTTACAGTGGTCCCTTCCCTGGTTTTAGACTCTGCCCTTCAGAATAATACGCTGCTATTTTTAATCACTATATTAGCCCTTGCTTATAGTCCATCAGTCAGTTTTCACTTCATTGAATCTGAATGAAAAGCAAAATTGGGACATATTTGAATAGAAGCTCTACCTTAAAATAAAAATCAACAAACCAAACAACATAACCCCCACATTAGCTTTATCCATTTTACAGCAGTAATGGATATATAATAAAGAGTTGAGAGAGCAGACCATTTCAATAGTGAGTACTCTGGGGCATTAACCTTGGGCAGCTGCCAGACAACTACCCAGCTGTTCTGTCACTACTCTTCCTCAACAGGATAGGAGGAGGCAATAACAAGACAAGGAAAAACTCATGAACTGAGATAAAGACAAAGAGACTGCTTACCAAATACTATCACTGTCAAAACAGACTTGATTTGGGGAAAATCTGTGTTACTGTCAGTTAAACTAAAGTTGGTTGAAGAAACAAAGGCAAAGGAAAAAAAATCTAAAACACCTTTCCCTACCACATTCCCTTCTTCCAAAGCTCAGCTTCACTGCTTCATTCCTGATTCTTCTAACTCTTCCCCCTAGTCTATATTTAGCTGAATACCTATTTAAGCGCATAATAATAGACAAAACAAAATAAATCAATCTCTACAAGAACTGAAGACCAACTTGAATCCTGAACCACTCCGGTATTTTACTTCCAGGAAAATTTAATCATTGCAGAAGTCCAGTTAAAATGAGATTCTGAAAGTAGTAAAGGGCAAAAGGGACAATAGTCAATCATTCACATTTCTGCTTTGACATTAAATTAACACAGCATTAATATCAGAGACTCTTGTGTCCTTACTAATAGCTTAAGTCAAACACTCCACTTTTTTCTTTAAACACCAGAATGCCATTTGCATTTCTTATATTTTCACAGCTCTTACTACTGCTAGTTTCTAAATTTAAACAGAATATATTGCAGATCTTTGAAGATTTACTGTTTAATGGTTTTACACTCTTCTAAAAGTGACATAAGTAAGAGAAATAAAGAACTCTGAAAATTGAGCAAATTCTTTCAAATGGTTTGATATTGCCATAAGCAGCCAAACAAATATTTTGAGCATTCTAGTAGTGCATTACTTCATTCTGACATTCCAAACACCAAAACAGTATATCGGCTACTTTATCTCTCAAGTCTGTTTTTGGTTTCTTTCACTGCAAAAAGTATTCTCATCAATACAACCATGGTCCCATCCAAACATTTCCACAGCAGGTTACTAAATTTGTGTCTTAGTTTTGGCTGGGATAGACTTCATTTTCTTCCTAGTAGCAGGTTTAATGCTGTGTTTTGGATTTAGGATGAGAAGAGTGATGACAATAAACAGATGCTTTATCTGCTCTTCAGCAGTGGTTATATGAAGCCAAGGGCTTCTCAGTTTCTCATATTTCACTGACAGCAAGTAGGTTGGGGGTGCACAAAAAACTGAGAAGAGACATAGCCAGGAGAGCTGACCCTAACTAGCCAAAGAGATAGTCTAGACTATATATTGTCATGCTCAAAAAAACCCTGGGGGAGCTGGCTGGGGAATACAGCCTGCTACTTAGGGAGTCACTGGGTGGTATGTTATTGCGTTGGGCATCACTTGGTTTGTATATTCTCTTAGCATTTTTTATCAGTTTCCCTTCCTTTTATGTCCTGTTAAACTCTTTATCTTGACCCATTAATTTAATCTTTTTTTCAGATTCTTTCCTCATCCCACTGTAGGCAAATGGCTATGTTCAGCTGCCTGCTGGAATAAACTACAACAACCATTCAGAATGTATTTTCCAAGTATCAAATTCTATTCAGAAACACCAAAGGTGATAAATATATTGGCAGAATCTTCATCCTTATGCTCTTGAGAATGTCTAGTGTCAGAACAAAGCATATTCCAATATTATCAACAACGTGCCTCATACAACTTTTCATTCTCCTATAGTTCGTCTGTCCTTCTCATGTCAGTAACACCTTTGTAGAAGAGCATTCCACTATGCAGTCCAAGCAAGCCATGTAACTTTTCTCACTTTTGTTACAAATTATTATCTATATAAACATACTATAGTATTGGTAGCATTATGAATGAAGGCTGTAAAGTTACTACAGAACAAGGACTCTAAGTTGAGACTTATGAAGTAAAAATATATTTCTTGTTGTTTCAATGTTTACACAAGAAATTTCAAGGACTATTTTACCCCAATATTGCAGAACCAATCTTACCTCTGCAAGAAGTCTCAGTTTAGATATGTACCTTTGGTTTACCAGTCAATTACAAGATAAGGGTCTGTACTGATTGACATCATGCAAATGTACTAAAACTTGCTGTGGAAGCTTAAATTTAACTCTGAGGAACAGTGCAATTCTGCTTTTATGTACTCTTTCAGTAGAAAAACAATTAACAACATTACAAAAAATTTCTTACTGAAGACCACAGACTTAAGAAATGAGAAACATGGACACCCATTCTCCAAGGAAAACAAAATCTGAAACTCCTGTGGTGCCGGAAAATGTTAAGTGCATTAACTATGTAACTTTAATATTATACTGCTTGTGCTTGGAAAAACTAATTAAGAGGAGTTCAAAACAGCGCACTGAGGTCATATATAGTACAATTCAATCTAATAAAATGTTCTTTACAATAATTTGTTTTGTTTTGTTTTGTTTTGTTTTTTTTTCACTTTAAAGACTGGCTGTTTATCTTCCTCTGCTCAAGTCTATAAAATAATCAACTGAGAATACCAATTTCTACCAATTCATGCAGTGTTATTGGTAAAAGGTATCTGGCAAAAAAATAGGAATTTAGCTTAAATTGATTGAAATTAGCTTAATTTTTTTTTTTTTTTAAGGAAGGAGAAGAACTAAACCAGACTTATCCTTGACAATCACAGATTTTAACAATCATTCACATAACTTACCCAGATGACTGAATGGATGTGCAATAAGAAATGCAGTTTACTTCTCAATGCTGGTGTAACTTCCATACTAACTCATTTGTCTCCTTCCATCCTGTGCAAGGCTAGTGCAGTTGCTAAGGTGAATGGCAAGTATTTGACATTAAGAACAGCCCTTCGTAAAACTTTCAATAAATACCTGTAGCTGCCTTTAGCACACTGAGGACAACATCTGGAATACATTAATCCAGTGATGTAAATAGATGCCTGTAACACAACATATCTATTGACTGATGACATTTATGTTGATTTTCTTGGTATTCACTATTTTTTTAAACATTTTTTTTAATTTTTTTTTTTTTTTTTTTTTACCTCAACTTGTATTGCATTCCTTTAGGAGGGGAGATGTGTTCCATTGGAGCACTTAGAAAGAAGAGAGGGCAGTTTCTGGGGAACCTAGCAATATACTTAGGGATATTTATATGGCAGTACATGTTACCCACAACTGCTGAAGAGAAAATACACAGCTATGTCTCAGAGGCAGTGGATTATCTTCTAGGGTCTAAAAGAAAATTTTCAGTTTGCTGCAGATCAAGAAGTTAGTGCACAGACTGAAACCAAGCTTAATCATACAAATTATTATTTTACTTCTCTGTGACCCAGTCACTGAGTTGCCTCTATTGTAAAAATTCTATAATTCTTTTAAACTGAATTATATTAATCTTGAAAACTCCTCTGTCATCTTTGAGGAATCTCTTAGAAAGAAGTCTATATAGGTATGCTGTAACTGTCTAACCAAGCTATGTCCACACTATTTTGTTAGCATCTCATAACAGACAACAACTAATTTGGACATCATTCCATCAATTATGTTATGTCATTAAACTTGGAACAAGAAATTTTTTAAGAAATCAGAGAGAACTGGTAAAGAAGTCAAAGGAGAGAGAGACACTGAAAACTGTTAAAAATTCTAGAGCCCTCAGAGTGTCAATCACTATCAAGGGACCCAAGAACCACATTCCCAAGCCCACTAAAGGCAGAAAAAAATTAAATAAATTAAAAAAAAGGACAACTATGTAACATCTTTGCTGCAGAAAGTCTGGATGTTAGAGTTACAAAGTATTAGGTTGTATGGGTACATAGAGAAGCATACACAGGATAAATGTAAAATCTGAGGGACAAATAAAAGCAGTAGACTACTGATATTTTCACTTGGCCACATTCAGCCCAGACTTTTATATTGTTAATCATCTCAAAATCCCAGCTTCTAGGATCCTAAATTCAAAACCACCTCCACCTTTATTAAGATTAGTCTCTTCTAAAGCACAAAGAAAATTATACTGACCTTCAGATAGCTGTTTCAATTTTTTACTTTTCTTCCAAAACAGAAGAAAATCCCCAAAGCATTTGCATTCACATCTTTTTATTACAATATAGGTGTAATAAATGTCACCCAAGATGATGGAAATTTGAAAAGGAGGTCAACTTCTGAGCAAGCCCTACCCTATATTTGGGAGTAATATCAGTCTCTCCAGGCTGGTTTAGCCTTTAGAGACTTGTGACTGAAAATATTTGCTGGTTAATGAGTTATCCAAATGAGTTAATTTTAAAATGTGGAGATCTGGTATTCTAAAACTTTCATTAGAAACATGATTAGCATGTGTGGAAAGAAGTGTTACCTTGAATAATGCAATTAGGCTCCATCCATTAGGAGTTTTTATTGGTCATAGAACCAACCACTGGTGAATGAGAATCCTATTTTTCATTGCAACAGCTCACTTCACCCTGTTCCATGCACATGAGTTACGTATGTGGAAATTCAACATGGTCTCAGGGAGAGACAGCTCAAGGTAAATGTTTAAATTTAGAAGTAGTTGAAGGAAGGAGCACTTGACCGGCCCTTGTTCAAGTGAAATGACTTAGAGGTCATTTACATCCTAGAACAATTTAAAAATATTTAAGTATAACATAATTTTTTCTAAATAAAAATCACCTTTAGAAAAGTTTTGCATGGCTACTGAGAAGCCCTGTAAAGTACTAATATCACTTTGATTATTCCAACAACATTATGGCTATCTAATTAAGTTTGAAATGAGCTAACTGATTTTTTGGCAAAGAACATTTTTCTTTTGTGTTTATTCCTGTTTTTCTTGTATGTTGATCTAATTTGAATAGTTTTCCTAGATTAGCTAAGATATTACTGCATGAGTATTCATTAATCTCTAATTAGCATTTTTAAATCCTTACATTTTGATTTAAACATGCATGAAGTCTAATCTCTGTAACTGCAATTAGAATCGTCTATTTAATAAATTTTGAACTATTGAGTGTATTGTTCTAAAATTGTTTTTCATCATATATTTCACAAAGAAATGAGATTATAAAAAGTTTATGGCAACACAATCTTGGAAGACGTTTTTTAGCACCAAGGTGGTCTTTGTCAGCTTTGGGGGTTATAATTTTTTTAAAAATTATTTCTAATTTGATATAAAACCAAGAGTAGCCCCAGTTTATCCAACTATCTCAGTATTATAAAGAGTGATAGATGTTTACAGAGGTCATTCTGCCATGACATTATAGCTGTGACATTTCTGCTTATTAAAAAGAATCAAAGATTCTTACTCCCTTCTGTTAACTAATAATAACTTGTAAGACAATGAGGAGTTTGTACAGTGGTGTAAACCTCACTGTACAGATTGGTAGAGTTCTGCTCATTTCCTGATTTTAAGATACTAAACTTCTGGCCAAATAACAGCAGATTTCTATATAAAAGTCCTTTTACATAGAGAAAATCACCAGGGCCAAAAATGGTGCAAACATATGTTTTTAACTTCCAGCTAAAATAATATAGAAGTGTTGAATTTAGAGAGAGTTAAGTCAGAGCCAGATCTGGTATCTATATTTCCTAAAGACAGGTCTGATCCGTCTTTACTCCTCCACCATACCATGGCTGCTATTTACATTTTAGACAAACTGAGGACTGAGAAAAAGTAAATTAACTGTTGCCAAGTTCTTGACCAGGGAAATTCAAGGCAGAATAATAAGTTAAAGGTCCCTGGGTGCTCTGGTATGAACCTTATCTTTTGACAAGTGCAAGGATATACAAAGGAGGCCACGCCTGCACCTTGAACAGCTGGGCCAGTGGCCTTTCACCATCTGGATAACTTCTTTGTCACTTGGAAGAGCACAGCTTCTCAACTGGTTGTTTGTGGAGCATGATAAGGGTGGGTTGGTCATTCAGCTGTTAGATTTAGCACTTCAGTATCCCTATATTTCAGTATTAGTATTGCCAGCAACTGGCCACAGGCTGAGTGTTTGAAAGATCTCAGGATAGAATTTTGTCACAATTGCTACGTTTGACCTTTTCTTGACCTGCCTGCAGCATTCTTTCACTTGGTTGAGCTGTGACATTTTTAAATTAACTAGGTGTCCATTGCAGATTATTTTTTGCTTGTCTTTACCTTGTGCAATCACAACTTCATATACAAAGTAGTCACAAATATCTCACTCTACAACTAATGTAACAAGGCACATAAAGAAAAGAGTACTGACAGGGAAGCAGAGTCCTTGATTTGTGGTTACCTTCACAAATGCAGTCTCAAGTTCTGCATGAAGTCTCATCCTCTCAAGCTTATCTTACCAAGAATGTCTTGTAGTATGCACAGTGCATTCAGACATCACATTTTCTGGGTTTCCCATATGTCTATTAAACATGAAAAAGGCTCACCATTAGTGTGCCCACTGCCTCTCATTCTGCTTTCCTTCATAGAGCAGCAAGTTGCAATTGCATCTAAGCTACCCCAGACACTGCTCAGGAATCTACAGACAAACATACAGTACAGAACAAGCCCACCTACAGCTGGGCATCTTCATTTGTCTTTGCCATTGAATGGTGTATAAGACTTCAGCTTGTAGAAAACAGCCAAAGAATATTAAGGGGCATTTTGTTGACGAACAAGGTTAAGCTCCAACTTAGACATGAAGGTAGTTTAGAATTTTTCCAGGGTTTGTTTTTGTTTTTAAATATTTTTTCATGACAATGCTTGTATTAGGGAGTTTTGAAAGTGTTTAAAAGACCAATTCTTAAGAGAAGAGTGACTGCAGGGAAAAGTTGGGGAGTTCAATTAACATTTTAGGCTGAAAAGCAATTCTTTCCTCATTCAAAGTTTTCTATAATGAAAAATGACAACTAGAAGTTTCTTAATTGAAAATGTTTCCATTAATATTTCAGCTAAGCTTCACAGCAAGACATACCTCTTCATAAGTACATGAAGAGGTTTTTAAAAATGCTTGCAATGTAATGGTTTTGCTGATAACAGTAAAATGTGCAGCTGAGCCCAACAGGATTGATTCAAGTACATGGCATGTTGCTGAAGGTGTGTGAAAGTCAAACTAGTCAAAAACATGGAAATTAATCCTTCAATCAGCTTAGCATAAAGTTCATCCAAAATTTTGTTAGAAATTCGTGAACCCATCCTCTCTCCATTTGCAGTGAAATCGCAGAATTTAGCTAGCAAAAGGCCCTTTATTCTCTGTGTGAGGCCTGTATATTTTGTAGAATTTAATTCAATTCTTCAAAAACTTTGAAAATCCTATAATAATCTACATATTTACTGTACTGAAATCATACAAACACTGTCTCAAGTGTTTGAGAATCTCAAACTGAGAATCCTCACAGCACTTAGAATCCTTTATCATCTTCCAAAATTTTACACAAAGCTCAACTTAGTTGTGCAAGATTTAGATGTGACTGATTAAAACTGTATATATTAACCATTTTATCAAAACTCCTTATATTTTCCTTATTCTCAGCCTTGGGTGTATGGGAGGTGGGGATTCCTTAAATAAGGGAGGCTGAAGGATGTATTTTTAATAGAAAGTGCTTCTGTTGTATTTGAAAGACACAATGTTATCAGATCCTGTATTTTCTCTTAACTGTACTATGAAATTGTAGATAGAGAATCATCACAACTACTGGTACAATTTAAATCTGTTACCCAGTTCCAACATAGCCCTCACGACCATCTCTTGGTGCTTCAGGCAGGTGTACCCATTTTGTGCATGTACACAACATGTAGATAGATGACATAAAGATTTTCATCTTTACTTAAATAAAAGAAACAAAAACACAGGTGCCAAGAACAAGATGAACAAAAGGACTAATGTGTTACTAGATTGGACATTATGCAAAATTTTCTAGGAATTGTTTTTTTTTTTGGGGGGGGGGGGGGTTTGTTTTTTTTTTTTGTTTTAATTCTCTTTGGAAAAGCATTGGCGTGGCTAGACCTGTCAGATATGGGAGTTCTGTCTCTTCAGTTACTGTTTTCCCAACTTGTACACACTGAATACTCCAATACTCCAGCAATGTGTTGTGTAAAGGAGCAAGCACTTCTAGACTTGCTTATAATATATTTCAGAACTTAGGAAGCAACCCTCTAACCTCTGTGGCCAGCCAAAAAAGTTTCATGAAGGTGAAGTTTGTACCTCAATGTTTATGTGTGATAATGCTGCAGTTTGGACAAAAGAAAGGTAAACCAGGATGGCTGTAGAAGCACCCTCTCTCCACTCCATCCTTTCTTCACCTCCCATCATAAGCAAAGCCATGAAAAGGTGTTACTGGTGCCTAAAATAATGTAGCCTTGAGCATTAAACATTTAGAGTGACAAAGAGCATACATCCATCATCCATGGTTTTTGGCAGAAAATAGGATGGGTAAGAAAGTGGAATTCCAGTTATGACTCAACAGTTCTAGCAGCTAAGAAGGAAGAGAGGAATCACTCTAACATCATCTCTCACAGCTCAGGACATAAGACTAAATCAACATTTCTACTTAAATCATAGACTAATTCATTGTAGGAAGACAACTAGGGCTGAAATTAGAGAAAACTGGGAATATATATTTACATTCCAGCAGAAGTTATAACTTAATCCCATAATCCCACATATAGAATTAAAGCTCCCTGAAAGTTCTTCATTTACATCTCACAATGTTTTGCTACCACAGACTCAGCAAACATAAGAAATTTTGAAATTTAAAATGTCCTCTCACATTTTCATATCACCTTTCCCCAAGGCAGTGATGTATGCCACAGAACTGTGTCAGTATGAATTCAGATGCAGCGTGTGGATGATTATACCTTCATTCTACTTGACTCTTGGGTTAGATAACTAGGCCTAAAGCTGTGTAAGTATTTAAGTCCCTTCCAGAAACCAGTTCATATTGCTGATTTACCACCTGAGCGATATTTAAAATACAAGTATTTTATTCACACATGAGCTGTTCAGGAAAACATTTGGTGTTCAAGTTGACTTCATATATTCCAGGACATAGCACTTGCTTTGCAGTATCTTAGTGCACAGCACCCCTGGAAACAGAAATACAATGAAAAAGAGTAGTGTGTGTCAAACTCAACAGACAGTTCTAACAAAAGCCATAGCTATTGTTAGAAATGAAACTAGGAATGCTGCAGAGCTTTATGAACAATGAAACATCATCAGCCATTTGTCATAATGTGATCCAATGCAGCATAGGATCAATGCAGTAGGCACTGAATCCCTGAGGAAAGATTTCAGTGAAAAACAGTGATTTCTCTATGGAGCCAACCAACCACATGAAGACTCTTTTGCTCCTAAATCAAAAACCTCCTTCATCATGGACAGCAGATGAAAAGTAGAACTTTGTACTATTCAGCTCTACTTTTTTTGCAAAATCATTAAATGTTTACTCTTAACTACATGAACAATATAGGTTTACTTCAATGAGCAATGATTTTTGAGTCAGCAAATAATGATTAGAGAAATTTTTGGAGAGACTGCTATTTCACAGTAGCTTTTCTAGCGCACTCAAAGAGTGCAAGTCACAAGACTCCACCTGATTATTTGAAAGATTTAGAAACTGCAGATGACAACAGATATTCAATAAGAATGAGACAATATTTTTGCATACATGTGCGATGAAGAACTTCTCAGTGCAAAATGTAAACATCAAAACTAAAGCTGAATGGTCATTATCTTTTCATTGAATCTTTTGAGCCAATGTTACTGGTAATTTTTAGTACAGCCCTGCAATAGTTTACCATTTACAAAATTGAAAGGTGAGTAAAAGGTTAAGTTTATACACTCACCTCTTCACTAACACTTGAACACAAAACCTGGCTTAGTTTCCAAGTTACAGAACACTGTTTAACAGACTGTTTTAGCTAGACATCACTTGATATGTAAATACTCTGATGTTTAAAACCTTGCTGATTCTAGTTAATGCACCAAGACATCCATCTCATCTTTGTGATTTGCATTCAAACCTCTACTTATGTTTTTGCCAAACAGTACTTCACTTTAGCAACTGCTGTACAAGACAATTGCTAATTTTATGATGATTTATTTACAACAAAGTGATTGACAAATCACACAAGTCCTCAATATATTAATTTTTACAAAAGCTTTAACCTGTAATGTGCCCTTGAAAACATTCTTGTGGTGTGGAACTTTAGAACTGATAATACCACAAAAGAATATTTGGAATGAATCCACAGCTTTTAAAGCTTTGAAAAGCAAGGTTCAAGTAGTGACTGTTGGGCAAACTGTTGTGTTTAATAACACTTGGATTCACCTGGAGTTAAATAAAAATTGCTGAAACTAAGTTTCTGAAGAACAGCAAAGAGAAAATAATCTTGCAGAGAATAAGAATTTGCAACAAGAATGATTGGTTTGTTCTCACTAAAAATGGTAGACTGGTTTGTAATGAAAATATATCATAATATGAACTGAAGTTAAATTGTGATTTAAAAAAAAATAAGCCTGTAAAAAAACAATAGCCTCATCAAAATAATTATCTCCTACAGAGTTTAAACCTCCAATACACCTAATGCTTTACTGTTTCAAGTGAAACATATAGAATTTTACATATAGAATCAATGGTGGAATAGGCAAACCAGAGAGGAAATACCAGTTGTGGCTACTGATAACCTAGAGAACTGCTCATCCACATCTGCCAACCCCCATGAGCTCTCCAGAGGAATCTAGCATATATTTACAATGTCAGGAATGTATTCACAGCAGTAATTTTTTTTAAGGGTTCATTATTTTATGATGTTTATTATCAAGGAACCTAGTAAAAATTAGTCATTGCCTTCATCAATTAAAACAATTTATCATCGAATATGTATGGATGTGGCAGGAAGTTTAGTCTAGGGGTTAAGAAATTCCCTTATTTTCCCATATATAATCTAAAAATGCAATTTTATTTTCTGAAACAAAGTTACCTTATGGATACATCTGATAGCTTTAGAGACAGACTGTTACATGCAGGTTTGATCACAGAGCTGTGGGATCCACCCTGCTGTGGCTCCTGCTTGTAACTTTGCATATTGGTTCTCTGAACCAGTTGAACAAAGCCAGCTTAAAACCAGCAGGGTCCAGGTGCTAGTAAATATAGGCAAAGTCACCCAATTAAACACTGTCTTTAGCCCCTATAAGACCAGCCGAGATGTGCAAAGTTGCACATGTCTTTTTCTAGATCTAGATCGAAGCTATTTGTTCAGAGACATGGAGTCATATAGTAGAGATTAAGCCTTAGATTCCTGTTTAAAACCATATATTTCTAAACACACTGACATCACAGCAGATATAGCCAGTAGGAGATTTGTTTAGATAAAATTTAGACATCAGTGTACATGAACATAACAAACAAGCAAACAAACAAACAAAATAAGATATAGCATGCACTGGACAGAAGTTCTGCCTACAAGCAATCAACTGGTTAGATTGAGTATTTGCATAACTGTGTTATAGTCACAAACATAAGCAAATTTAGCTCTTCATGCAAGTATAAAACTAAAGGCACAAACTCATGAAGCTTGCTTGCATTCTCTTAGTAGCACAGCAGTAGTTAGAAGTTTGCTATCAATGACTTCAGATTTTTTCCTCAACTTCAAACAGGCTTCATACTGAGAAAGACAGATTCTTTTTGTTATTCTAGAAACCACTCAAACAGAAAAAAAAGTTCACAGCCTAGCAGAACACCAGCCAAAACTAATTCAGTATTAGACTTCAAAACACAAGCCTCTGCCTTTTATACTTACTTAAGTAGTGCTACTTCAAGGAAGTATTTATGGTTCACTCCTGAAGTTTCTCATTCCTTCTTCAGGAACTCAGCCACCACTCACTCGCCTCATAAATGCCAGATCTGTTTTGTCAGATTCAAATCCCAGGGGAAGCCTACACTACACCTTTCCCACATAGTCTTAGCGGGAAATCTGTCATGGAAGTCAGGTCTTCCTCCCACACTATATTTCAAAGAGAACACACAGTTTCTTCTACACTAAATAAATAGATTTTTAAAAAGTAAAAATCTATTTATTTAGCAACAAACATCTTGTTTGAATTTTCACATACAATGAACAGAAACTTGATTCACCTCTTTTTCTAACATAAATAATAAGCAGTTTGCCAACCTACTCTTTCCTTTTTAAGTAATTGGAGACATCTGGTTACTATTTGCTAATGAAAAATAATCAATCAATTTATACTTTGTCAACAGACCTGTTTTTATATGCTAAGATGTTTGGCTTGCTGGATGTATTTTGGTTACATTGTATAGAAAAAACAAAAGGCAGTTCTCTTACTGAGAAGACATTGGATTTTATTTTTAAGTCTTTTATATTTTCTGTATTTTCTATGTAGTAGTAGCCTTTCTTGAGTACTTTCCTGAATATTGCAGCATTATCTCCTGTGTCTGTCTTAGATAATAGTAGTGTACTATAAAATAGAAGATTAATAAAATATTGGGCTGATTTTTTTCCAGCTCAGACTCTTCATATAATTTTAAAAAATGATTCATTCTTACCATATAGGCTACAACAGAAAACAAATCTGCATTTATTCTGAACTGAAAAATGTTATGATATCCAAAAGTTCATTAAACACATATGATAACATTAAAAAAAAAAAAAAAAGTACTAAAAAAGAAATTACTCTATAGTCCTTATATCTATTGACAATTATCATTGTTCTGTGAATCAGAACAATGTTTTGTCAATTTCTGGGGGCACGGTACATCTAAAAAAATTAACTGAGGTCAGGAAGAGAAATGGAGATTAGGAACTTAACCAATACAGAGTTTAACTAGTTTACAAACATATCTATTGGATGGTTTAGATGATCTATAGTGAATTCTACTTCTTGAAGAGCTACTTCAGTTCTAATTTTTTCTACTATCACTGAAATTTCTTAAAAGCTCTGGATAACCAGCTATCTTATAGCAGCTCAAATGGACCAAGTGCTGCCTTTTGCCTTTTGAAAGTTATCCTTTCAAGAGGATAATTTTGCAATATTTAAAATCTGTGCTAAATTATGCAAATCTAGCAGGTTTATCACTACTATGAATTGCATAAGACATTGTGGATTCAAAGTATGTTTCTGTGAACACAGCTTTATAGTACAGTGGCAACTTGAGGCAACATAGTTCACTGTTTAATTTTTTACTTGAAGCTGAATACATAGTAGAAGTTCCTTTGCTGAATAAATCTCTGGCTGAAGCAGAATTTATGTAAAATTCCCAAATGCCTTGCAACCAGCAGTAAAAAGATAGCTTTTTTTTTTTTTTTTTTTTTTTTTGATCCTGCCAGTACCACCTAGAGACACAAATCTTACACAAACAGATCTATTAAAGTTTCCTAGGGACCAACCAGATCAAAAGCAAGTGGGCAAGTACTGGAAGTACACATAGTTTGACTTTAGAAACTGTTTAGGGAATGAAACAGGAGTGGGTGAAAGCATGAGATCAGAGTCAGAAGCTAGGGAGCAGAAATGTACATTATGAATCAGTAAGCATTAAGAATGATGGATAGCTGAGCCCTTCTCAAGTCAGGAGCTATCGGCACAGCTTGTAGTATTCACTGCTTCTGAGGATATAATTCATTACATTACGTTTGGAAACCTCTATGCAAGATAAAAGGACAGAAATGAGGGTTTACTGTTGTAAGCAAACCATTCCTTCCAGAATGAACATTAGTTGCGCTAAGTTTGTATTACAGCATTTTTTTATTTCATTTACTCCTTTATATTAGCATAATACTGTAGTAGAGGTGGCAGCTGACTTAGAGTTCCTTTATCTGCAGCACTGCCGTTTAAATATAAGGTTATTCGTCTCGTGTAAAAGGTTTGGTGCTTTTTGGTTTGTTTGGGTTTTTTAAGTAAACTAGCTAATAACCATCTCTGGCAATTAATTTTGGAAAGGCAATTAAAGTCAAAAGACAAAAGAAGAAGTTAATAATCTTTGACCTACATTACAACCAGCCGCTCTGTAACTGTATGAAATGTCAAACGCAGTTCTGAAGTTTATCTTGCACAAAGGTGAGACAGAAACAGAGGTGGGAGTGCAATTAAACTAAAAGCTTTCAAATAGCAAAAAAATACATAATAAAATAAAGAAGTTTTTATTCTTGTGATTCCCTTATATCATGTGTAAGCTGAATTCACTATCATGCAACATACCTTGGAGCAAGAAGGCAAGTTCTAATTATTAAAAGCAATTTCACTAGGTGTGATGATAGAAACAGATTTTTCTGTGCTGTTTCAGATACGTGTGTGTAATTATATGCCACAAAATGGGAAATCTGATTGCTTTGCTGACATACTGAAGAATGAATTGCTGTTAGTTTGTTGTAATTCACATAGGAAAGTAGAATGTAGAACCTTTCAATTTCTAGATTATCATTAAGGAACAGATTTGTCTTTTCCCCAAGAGAATATACTGCCTTCAGTCTAAAACTCAATGCACCCAAACATTTCATATAATTGAGGCTGTTTATAAACATTTTGGGCTTAATTAATATTTTAATAATAAGAATTAGTTGCATTGCAAAATTTCAGCCACAGTAGGCAAAGATTATTGCCAAGAAGTCCAAAACCATCCTGTCTTGTATAAGAAATAGCATGGCCAGCAGGACTAGGAAAGTGATCAGCCCCCTCTACTCAGCATTGGTGAGGGAAAATCCTAAATCCTGTATTCAGTTTTGGGCCCCTCAATACAAGAAAGAAATTCAGGTGCTGAAGTGTGTCCACATAAGGTCAGCAGAGATGGTGAAGGGTCTGGAGCACAAGTCTGATGAGAAGGGGTGAGGGAGCTGGGGGTGCTTGGCCTGGAGAAAAGGTGGCTCAGGGGAAACCTTATTGCTCTCCACAAATACCTGAAAGGAGGCTGTGGCCAGGTGGTAGGTATTTAGGTACGTATTTAAAAGACGTATTGCTGTGTTTTAATGGTGGACTTGGCAGTCTTGGGTTAATAGCTGGACTTGATGATTTTAAAGGTCTTCTCCAACATAAATGATTTTATGATTCCATGGTATTTTTGTTTAAATTTTGGAAGAGATGCTAAGAGCAGCTATTGATACCAAAGGAGTCACAGCCTTCTGGAGCACATCAGTACCAAAACAAAAACCAAAAAAGTAGCAGATAAAATGTTATTTTTCATAGTGGGAAGTTCAGCTGGTAGAGATGTGACAATATCAGCAGATGAGCTGGAAGAAAAAACAGCAGAAGACACTGTGATGAAGCAAGAGACACCAAATCAAAGTATGTGTTAGGTGTAGTTGAAAATTATGTTGTACTTAGGAAAAGAGGATGAGATGAATAGCTAGTACATTATCTAGGCCAATTCCCCAGGTTGCAGTAATGCAACCAACTTAATTTTGAGATTCTGTTAAAAAATTATTCTGTTAAATAAGTTATTAACTTCTGTTAATAAAAGTTCTGTTAAGTTTTTTGAAATAGTTGTCTATATCATCCCTGTGTTTTCCTCTATACAACCTCCAAATCTAGTTCCCTCAAACTTCCAACTACTTAAACTATCTCAGATCCCATGTATTATTGCAAAGACTTCTACGGGATGGTGGTGTAGCTCTTGATCCTCATTGGCACCATTCAAATACTATCACAATATCTTTCAAACTATTTGAGTTTTCAGAGTAACACCAGGAACAGATTAGAGGCACTTTTCAACTGTGTTTTAAAATACCATTTGCAGGAGATGAGCGTGCCATCTGGTGCTGAGAATTTCTGTATGCTATTTGATTCATAATGCCACCAGTCACTACTTCTGAAAAGAGAGGAGAAACACCGGTGTATCACTCAATCCTTGCTCATTAGGCTTCTTCCATAGATGGTAAAGCAGAACACCATCTTTCCTGTCCCATCCATCTCCCATGAAATGCTATTTGTGTCCTGGTGATGCTTGCAATCAATTTTTTATTACCCAACATGTGCTTTTAGCACCATGACCTTAATTATGGTTTATGATTTTTCTATATGCTTTCAAATGACACTTACTTGGAATTGTACATTTCCTTCTTGTCTATGTTAGAAGAAAAAAACTGGAATTAATGCAACATGCTCATGCCTAGCCCTAGGGAGGAACTAAGTGCTTTACAGTCAGACATACCTTTCAGAAATGCAAATTAAGAGCAGACTCACAAAAGTGGTAAGTTCTAGAGCATGACATAGTTGAGAAAGAACAATTTTCCAGCTCCAGTGTTGCCTAGCAGATAGGATTTCTTTCCACCTGTTTTTCCTTCCACTCTGCTTATCAGGTAATCTAGTTTTAGGAACATTAGTCTTTCAGTTTAGATGGACATTTATGCAAATTATCAAGAATCTCTCTGAAAGCTCTACTAGTTCTTCACAAGCCACTGACAGCTTAAGGACTTTGTTGACTCAAGATCAACATAACTGCAAGACCAACAACAAAATAAGACTTAGGACTTAAGAGAAATTCTTCTATAAGAACAGAAAAGGTAGCACCCAAAAGTCCACCTTGAAAGTTCTGCACATCTTGAAAGAAATTAATGCATCCACAAAATGGATATAAGTGTTTAGTATATTTTTAGAACCTGTAAAAAATTCAATTGTTCCTTTCACAAGGAAAAGCTTGTACAATACCTTGTAAGACTCTCTCTTCTTTTTGTTGTGATATTGTCAGCTCATAAATTAAAAAAAAATAAATCATTCTAGCTCAAATCTGATCTATGAGAGTAAAAATAAGAGCTGATGGAAAATTTAAGGCTAAGACCCCAAATGACATTCAACTTCTCTATGAAATAGAAATCCCCAGAGGATTTTTACAGCTGTCTCTAACCCCAGTAAAAAAAGTAACTTAGAGCACTGATAGTGTGTAATTATTTGAACTAATGAGTGCAAACAATACACAAAAAGCAAGACTAGTAATACGAAGCATTTATAAAGCAGCTAAAATACTTCAGGCCTACTTTTGGAAGTACAAGCTTACCAGACAAACAATAGCCAAATAACATTTTATGCCGCATAGACAGTATTTCTCATTGCTCTATGCATGCATACTGTCCAAGCTGCATACTCAAGAGTCTTGACCCTTTCTAAAAGGATAAGCAGTAATCAATATTTTTAATGGTTTTTTTTTTTGTAGAAAATTATAGATGAATTAGGTCAAGGACAGAATGGGGTGACAGCTCAAGAGTGTTCAGGAGACAAGACAACAATTTTTCATATTACTCCATCAGTAGAAACTGAAACAATACTGAGGCTTCACACTGTGCTTGGCAAAGATATCACTTTGACATGGCCATGCCTCTGACCTTTCCTTTGAAGCAAGTTTCCCAACGACTAAAATGTCCTGAAAATTAAAACAAAAACCAAAGAAAAACCTAACCAAAACTGAAAAAAACCAAACCCCACACATATTTTATTAGAATAGAAATAATGCTTTGCCTTTTGTATTCAGAATGACTAATCAAACAAATAAGAAATTATTATAAACTTGCAACTGTGTTGGCCATGGTACACTAGCAACGGGATGGACTTCTGGCTTTTAGACACCTCTCAGGACCTTCTTTCTTTCACAAACTCTCTTCCTTCAAGAACACACTAGCAGGTACGTGCCTGCTCTCCTAAAGGAGAGCATAACATAGATGTGGCATTGTGCATCATGAAGTCTTTAATATATCAGTAATGTTAGGTGTGGGGAACTCTGGCCTGCCAGAGGGTAGCCTGGGGATGCACAAGAAGTTGGAAGACAACATAGCCAGGACAGATGGTCTTAACTAACAAAAGGCATATTCCTTTCCGTATCATATGGTGTAATGCTCCATCAAAACAATTCGTGGGTAAGTTTGCTTGGGACATTGCCTTTTTTTTTTTTTCTTTTTTTTTTTTACCCTTGAGTTTAGTGTTTTGGGGTTTTTTTGTCTGTTTGTTTGGCGGATTTTTTTTTTGTGGGGTGGAGGGAGCATACAGGGTATGCAGCATGTTTGTGTGGTTCTATTTTTTACTTGTCAAACTGTCTCTCTTAACCCATGAGTTTTCTCTCCTTTACCCTTCTGATTCTCTCTCCCACCTCACTCAGATGGAGTGAGGAAGCAGTGGTGTGGTGCTTAGCTGCCTAGCAGGGCGAATCCACAAGCACTATTTGCAAATTTTAAAGTACTCAAGAAACACTAAAGAGTTTGTTTCTCATGGTATCTTCAAGTAGCTGAATGTAGTGTTTTAGTAATCAACTGGATTTTAAGTGCTATTAGCTGATGCTTCAATGTTATAATAGCTTCCAGCATAATGGCAGATTATGGATTTGTAAAACAAATATTGTAGAAATTGATTTCAGAACTATCACAAGCCAAATAGGTAGTGATGCTCTTGTTATTTTATTTATTCTTGTTTATTATTCTAATAAAACAACAATGTAAATTTTTAATTTCATTAGAGTCAGGCTTGGAACTATAAGGAATCACATATCTGGTGGTTGTATATCAGTGCTTTGTCTAACTTCATATGAGTTCCAAAACTAACATTTTTACACTAGCAAATGGTAAATTATATATATATCTTCCAAAACTTTTGTCAAAAGAACAAGATTTCATTTCAAATCAGATAGACTTTTTTTTTTTACTTTGGAATACGATGAATTAGAGAAATTCAGACCCTAAGTATTCCTAAAATTCTCTTTGTCTTTAACTCTGCAATTACTTATTGTCAGAGTCTGGAATTATGAGATATACTTCTTTGCATGTTTAAGAGATTTTAGAATCTCTGACAGAGAGTGTTTTTTACCTTTGTTCATGGAAAAAGGGCTTTTAGGCTCTAGGATGAAGCAGAGTTTTAAAGAGTGTGTATTTAATAGTAGACTAGTGTGTAGTTTTATCACAGGGTGAGAATTTTAGATATATGGGGTTTTTAGAATGTCAAGCAGGTAAAGACAAGATGGAGGAAGCACATGGCTTTTGGGTTTCTTCCTTCTTCTTTCTTGCCTTCTGCTGTGAGGTGGCACATTAGAGTTGGCTTAGAATAGAGTATAGCCTTCTAACACAGATAATAGTTATTGGAGTAGAATTATAAATCCTGATTACATAGACTGTAGTATAAATATCCACACCACCCTGAGGGTGGGAGCATTTTCATAGTGAGTACTTGAGCATTAGGCTTTTAGTATTAGGTAGTTAAGCATTTGGCATTTTAGCTTTTACTATTAGGTATTAGGCATCTGTGCATTTTGTATTGGGCATTAGGTAGTTAGCTTCGGTATTTGGAGTTTTGTGCTTTGAACGGACCTACAACTGACCTATCTGCAGGTCAGGAACAGAATGTAATGATAAGAAATAATAAGCTATGAAGAGAAAAGAGAAGAAAAGTCTCGCACCCTTTCCTTCAAACTCTCTGGCTGGGAGAAAAAACTCTATTTACATTCTCGGGAAACAGAAGAAAAACAGCCAAATGGCAGAGAGAAACAAAAAAAAAAAATTTTATAATTCCGAGAACTTATGTTCATAGTATCTCAATTACTTGCAAATTCTCCTCACTAAATAGTTTATCTTTCTCAATAGTCTTATCCAACTGGAAGAGCAGGCCTACACCTCTGTGTCTGGGCCTCTAAGAATTATTTTCAAATAATATTCAAACTCCCAGTAGTCCACAGATGACTTTTCATACCATCATTTTTCCACCTTTTGTTTTGTCTATTTACTCTGCTATCTCTGAACTGTACATCCTAATTCCACATGGCTGGTGCTACAACTTTGTGCCCTATGCAAAACTCTTCTCCAGGAAACTGATGTTTCCCTGAAATTCATATGATCAGCCAGCCCTCTTTTCGTGTGATTTTATGGGTGTCATGGCTGACAAGTAGACAATTTCATTGAAAGTCAAAATGTCTTGTGCTTAAGGAATACATATTGGCATTGACAGATAAGCAATGCAGGTCACTGAGTCCTTAATATAACTTAGGTTAGAAGCCACCTCTGGATAGCTAAACTCTAGCATAAAGAATGCTAAATTCAAACTTAGATGTGGTTTCTCAGGATCTTGTATAGGGAAATTTTGAAGATCTCTACAGATAAAAGTTAACACACTCTGAACCCCTCTTCCAGTGCTTCTAAATGTGGAAAATTCCTTCTTTGACTTCTCCTTTTCTAAACCGTGACCTTTTGATCTCTTTACTTTGGCTCTGTGGATCTGAGAAGAGTCAAGATCCACATATTGAGTCCTTCCTTTGGACAATGAAAAGCTAAAATAAGATATCAACAAATTTCTGTTTTTCAGGCTTAATAAATACCATTCCCTGTCACTGTTGTGGATGGCAGAACGACACGGACTGCAGTTCAGAAGGCAATGGCAAAAAGCAACTTTATTAAAAATGGCACACACTTTTATAGTGTGCTCCATGGGTTAAACACGGATTGGTTATCCCGAGAAAACAATACTCATTGGAGAAGAAGGGACCAACACCCCTTGAAAAACAATCCTGCAAAACAGCATTTTCTTTTCCCATGTGGCATTCAATAAAACACCAGGTGTTGAGTTTTTCTTGCATTCTTTCTTCAGCTTTTCCCAGGCCACTCCTGAGAAAAGCTGAGAACTACTTTTCCCTGTTCACAGCAAGTGTCCACAGTCCCCATAGAAGATTCTTTTATGTCGTGCTCCAGCTCCAACTCATTGCCCATAATTGAGATGTGGTGACACTCAGCTGAACCCACTCCAGTTTTCCAACATTTTCCTTCTGCTATATATGCAAAACTAGAAAGAATAAGTTTAGCTTCATGAGTGCTAAAATGGACAGTCTTTGTCCTTGCAACTCTTTACTTATTTTTGCAGCCCAACATGTGATTAAATTTCACTGCTGCAAGGAAACCTTACTTTTTCATATTTCATTCATCCCTCAAAGCTCTCTGGTTCTCTTTTGAATAGCTTCTACATACTGTCTGAGCCCTCAGAATTCACAGATATGCTTTCTGAATCAGTTTCTACATTTGTGTTTGTTTGAGTTCATGGGATGCCTGTAGTCTAGTTCTTTCAGCTTGTTGAAGTCCTGACAAACAAATCCCTGAACGTATCTGGGTATAATACTTGAGAGTATAAGCTGTAAACACAGGAATACACAGATGTGCAGGCTTAGTTAAATATCACCATTACTGACGCTTAACTTATTTGTGGGTATGTCTTAGATGATCCTCAATGCAGAAATAAAAACTGGAATACAGTCTTTTTTTAGATAGTATCCAATCTCCAGCAGTGTGGAGACAGTGGCTTTATAATGCTAGTTATCATTTGTGTGTGATATACAATAAATGACAGCTTTATAGTTTCAAGTTTTATATGGAAATCTTTAGAATCTATCACTATGTGCAAAAAGATGCCCCAAAAAAGTGACCCTGAGACAGACAGATGGTTGCATCAGTTCCTACTGCTCATGTCCCATCTGAATACTGACAATAAATTTAAGTTGTTTTCTTAAGAACTGCAGTAACATTCCTAGACAAAAGTGGAGGCGTAAATAAAATTTGGTGACCTTGGGTGTAAATTTCTTCTGAGGTAATTCTGAAGTCATTGGTAAGATATATATGTGTACTGGGGAAACACTGAATCCTCTATGACAGGGAGGCAAAAACTGATCCTCAGAGCCCTTAAAATCTGTTTGGGCAGGTCAGACAAAATTTTTAAGGTTAGCACAGAGAGTACTATGATGAAGAGATGCATGTAGTTTATTTGCCAGTTGCATACAGTAAAAAAGTATACAGTGTTTCAGTAAATATATATATATATATACACACACACACACACACATATATATATATATAAAATTAACTATTTACCTGTATGGAAATGCTGGTATGTAGTTAGGTAGTACAATGCACTGTCAATCTACTGGAACATTTGCTACACCCACCATTCAGACTTTAGCCATCAGCAAACCTGCTAATGGTTTCCATATCTCTGGCCAAATGGATGCACAGAAATCTGAAAAATTACTGAAAATTGGTCTGGAGCAACAAAAAGATTAGTTGTTGTAGGCAAGCAAACAGATTCAACATGCAAATCCACAGAACCATGAAGCAGAGAAAAATTAAGTTACATAAACTTGATGTAGGTTAGAAAAGACAAATAATGAGTATTGTAAATAGGCCACCCTTAAGCACAATAATGGTCTGTTCTGTTAAACTCATAACCTAAGGGCCACGCCTAATTTTCATGTGCATTGAGATTTATGTCAGGCAGGTAAGCACAAATTGCTGCTACACTGCTCCAGGCTTGATTACTTCTTTTATTGCAAAAGGGAGGAGGAGAAGGCATGTCACAATGTATCTTTATTTATATTTAAGCAACTCCCAACAGAAGACCTTACTGGTATAACAAAATGGAATATAAATTATGTATACATTTATGTGTAGCAAACATAACACATTTTGTCTGTTCTGAATCTGGTTTGGACTGAAGAATTAAAAAAGGAGAAATTGCTTTAGTGTTTAATGAAATCTGTGAGATATATACATATATACTTTTATATATACACACACAGGCTTTCCCATATAATTACTGAGGTATGAAACATTGACTTTGTTTATGCTCAGGCATTCTTTGATTACAGTAAAACAGTTTTAAGACTCATGTCTGTGTTACTTGTGTTGAGCTACAATCAGTGAATCTCCCTTTGGCTTGCCACTTCAGTCATTGGGAAAGAGAATGGGAAGAGACAAAAAGAATTAACTACGGAATTGACTGTATGAAAGACCACAAAGAAGATGTGCAGATCTCTGGTGTTACCTTGGAGAAGAGCTGTTCCCATCCTGTACCTATAGGGCTTCTGCAGCACTTCATAGTGCCTTACAGCCAGTAGCATCCAGTAAGAACCTTAAAAGTCAAAACAGACTTATCAGTGTCTCACATTCCCATTCTCAGAGTGTTGAGGAAAGGAGGTTGAATGGATAACGCTGATATCCTTTGTTACTATGTCATGGACTCTGTGGTTGTTTTACTGATTAAGGCTCAATTCAAATAATATTTGAGTTGAATGTAAATATTGGAAATCATATATACATATATATATATAAAGTTTAAACATTGCTTTGGGACCTAAGAGAGAGTAACTCATACTGTGCCTGCATGAGCAGTTTCAAATTACAGACTTTGTGATAACTAGTTTTTTAATCTTATTATAATAATTATTTCTACTTAAATAATACAATACCCAATTCCACATACCAGAGAATTAGCAATAAATCCTTCTGAAACAATGAAGAAGGTTCATTCTTTCAAGTGATTTTTCATAATGCTGTTAATAGCTGTATTACAAATTAGTGATGTTTCTTGTACTATAGACACACAAACTATGCTATTAGGTATTTTAAGAAAATAGGGAAAGGAATTGTAGGTTTCTAATAACTCTAAAGTCATGATAACTGAAGACAGCAAAGAAAAAAGATAAAGGCATAAATATATTCTGCAAGGAAGGGAAATCCCTTTGGAAAACTCTACTGTACAGAATACAAAGCTTTTCAAAGAAAAAGTGTTTATGAGAGACAGTAAGAACAATGAAAACTTCTGTCCTTCTGAGCTATGAGATGCCAGCAATTGCTTTCAAGGAAAAAATAGGGCAAAACAGCAGAGAGAAGTGATGCGTTATCATCCAAAGCAAAGGGTTGTATGCATTAGATCTCATAATGTCACTCATTTTCAGACTTTAAGTATATAAATTAATCACAACATACATTTATCTCTAGTATTCAAACTTTAAACAAAATTTCTTGCTTTGCTAGCAAAGTATGTGAAATAAAATGCACCAAGAAGTTCTAAGATACCCAGCTATAAAAGCAGATGAGAGCTATCTGCAGTAAGCCAGGAAGGCATTTTATGAAGACAGTTTTGCTACTTAAAGACAAGGACTCTGAAAATTCCAGTTCCCTTTACTTTTGTTTATTCTTGCCTTCTTTCTGTTTTGCCATAAGAGCTACAATTATTTTCAGCATGTTAATTTTTCTTACTGGAGAAAGCAGAAAGAACTTGAAGAAAAACACTTCTCCTGCAGATAACACCAAAATCTAAAGCAGCACTCCTGCAATCTTGGCCTAATTGAAGTTCAAAGAGACCAGTAATGAGTTGGTGTTTCTGTAAGATTGTGCCATTTCCCATTCAGAGGTTTATAAAATGCAGTGGATAAAGGACAGCTTCAAATTTCCTGGTGTTTGCCAGGCTCATCCAGTTGTGTTCTTCCAGCTCTGCTTTGATAAAATAACAAAGACCAGACAGACCTTCTCTCAGTCTGTTCTCCTGAAATAGCATCAGGAAGAGCTCCCTTACATTCCTAGCAGCTCTCTAACATGCATCTCAGTTCTGCCTTCAGGTGGGATCAAGATTTCCTCCTTTATAAGACTAAGCAGAGATAAAACACTACTGAGTCATTTAGTGAACAAAGGTGATATTACAGCAATCATCTCAGATAGTAAATCACTTTGCACACTTTGCACACATTGTGCCACAATGCTGCTTTAAACATGAAGCACTCAATCCAGCCCATATTTCAGCTGAAGAATTGCCACTGAAGACAATATTACACCAGCAATGAACTTGACCTAATGTCCTTGGAAAGATCCCTTCAGAGTGCCATTTCTGAAAAGAGAAATAGCATAGATAGAGCGCTGAGACACAGGCGAAGGAAGAGGGCAGTAGTTCAAACCTTTTCATATGGACAAAATCACTGATTATATCCTGGAGATTTCTGCCTCTCTTAAAATTTAAATTAACCACAATACTCAACCCTTGCTTCTCATATTGGCACTTGGTTGCTTTAAAAAATATTTCATAGCTAGGCAGATCAGAAAAAGCAAAGCTTTTTCCCTCACCCAATCTCACAAAAATCTTTTTGTTGAAGCAGAGGGAATAATATGGCCTTCCATATAACCTTTGCAACAGAATTGAAGGTTTGACTTGCCAGCGAGTTCTCAAAAAATCTGAGAATTTCTCAGAAAAGTATGTATCTTCTGATAAAATGTAAAAGAGGAGGACAGAGGAAAAAATCATTGTCATCATTGTCAACTGAGTGAAGATACTTCATAGGGGTCATGAAGACAATCAGGAGTCTGGACCACTTTTCCTGTGAGGAAAGGGTGAGTGTTGGGTTGTTCAGCCTGGAACAAGGAAGGCTCTGGGGAGACGTTATTACTGCCTTTCAGTACTTAAAGAGGGCTTATGAGAAAGATGGAGACAAAATTTGCAGCAGAGCCTGTTGCGTTAGGACAAAGGGTGAAGGTTTTAAATTGAAGAAGGGTCAGTTTAACTCAGATACAAGGAAGAAGTTTTTGACAGTGATGGTGGTAAAACACTGGAATGGGTTACCCAGGGAGATGGTAGATACCCCAACTCTGAAAACATTCAAGGGATTCTGAAAAACCTGCTCTCATTGAAGATGTTCTTGCTTGGTGAAGGAGGGTTGAACTGGATTTTTTCTATGCTACATAAAAGTAGAATAGCCACTCAGATTGAGTGCCTGAGACAACTTTTTTCCCCTCCATGTTTTTTCTGATTTTTTTTTTTTTCCCAGTGAGGGTTGTGGTAGGGTGGGAAGAGAAATGCAGTTTCAAAAATGATGGTTTAAGCAGAGACTCACAACAATTCTGAAACCAATGTAATAAACCACACCAGAGTGTCTACTAGACAAGGAACAATGGCTTGGTGGATTTCAGGGGAGGCAGGAAGCTTCTTCCAATTCTTTTCTATTTTTATAAGTTGAAAAAATTTCTAGAATTGAAGGGAAAAGAGATAATTGTAATGTTTAAAAAATTTGGAAAGTATCAAAATGTTGAAGGTATGTCAAGAGACTGATGAAAATGCTTATGAAAACCATGAAAATTTTCCTTTCTCACACTCCTCTTGCCAAAACAAAGGAACTAAAAATTAAGACCAAACGTCTCACTCCACTCTTCCTTTGATTTTTGATAAGTCAAAATAAGATGCCCTAGCCTCTCTTCTAGCAATATTTTTTCCGGTACTCTTGCATTCTCTCGACTCTAATGCAAACAAATATGATGATCCAATTTTCTGTCAGTTTTTCCCAGATTTCTGTTACCTGCATCCTCTGTTATCCTCATGTCATGTAGTTTGCAAGCCCCCTTATTCCAATCTCTTGACTTACTTTTATTCAGACTTTTGTTTCTTCAGAACACTTGAGGAGATGCACTGGGTTGGCTACACTAAAGCCTCCTATCAAGTGGGTATTTTTGATTAATTTATGGTCAAGCTACATAAAGATATTGCTGGAACTTTGCTAACAAAATCTGCTGCTTCACTAAGCATTTTTAAAACAGCCAATCATCAAGGTAGCTGAGCAGACAAACACATTTATACTTTTAAACATTTATCTAAAATGAAGTACATGCAAATATCTTTTATACTTCAGAGTTGATAATGAGAAAAAGCTTCAAAGTAAAGTAAAATAGGTCAAAATAGGCTAAAGCTGAAGAAAAAAAGAGTGTATTTTGAGTAGAAAGCCTTTTCTCTGTTGACTGAGTGCATATGTCTTAACCACAGCTGTAGCTAGCTCAGAAATACATTTTCAAATGTACAGCATATGGTATGTAGGGCTGATGATAGACAGATTAGCACACTGTCAAGATTGAAGATGAGAGATTTTCTTTCACAGAGTGACAGAAAAGGATTAACATACAGGAGGGAGCTAATGTCTCCTAATGAGCATAAAAGATTTGCAAAAGCCCTTGAGCTGTGTTACTCATTGAAATCTCAGTTTACTATATAACAGGAAGAAAAATTGAAAAGGAACTGCAAATGTTTTTGGTGTTTCATCCTCAAATCAAGACAATAAATAGATTTATTTTAGAGAAAGAAAGAAAAAAGAATGTTCTGTTTCACGTAATCATTTTTTGTTTAGATTTGGTTTGATACTTATTACAAAATGGAAAGGTATCAGAGAAAAAACAATAGGAACAGGATAAATTATTTTAAACAATTTTTTTTTAACTCTTTCAATATGGAGATAAAAAGGTGATGAAGAGCACAAAATCTCATGAAACTTAAATTGCAAAAGAATTTTGTGATACTCAACTGGTTTTTGTTAAGGCTTTTGATTTTATGGCAAACTAAGCTGAACCTTAAAATTTAGAATGTTTAGAAGACAGGGAAAATATTCTGCAAACAAATTCTGCATCAGTTCTTTTATCAAAACTTCACTGTGTTCAACGGAAAGCTAACTGAGAATTTGAGAGGCTCTAGTTTGCAGTCCTGATAGGAGCTGCATAGGAAATGTAGTAAGAGACTACCTGAGATGCGTCAAAAGGTATGATGTGGGATAGCAGATGTTTGTTTTGGGTTTTTTTTTTGTTTGTTTGTTTTCTTTAACTGCCAATGAAGGAGTAAGAATATTCATATAGAATAAGGTGAATAAGGCCTGACATCTCTCTCTCTTTCATGGCTAAATCAGATTCAAAATGCCTGCAATCAACTTTCTTATTGTCTTTTGAATTTTACATTTATAAAGATCATTCTGAAGTAAAATAGCACAAGAGTTTTATTTTTACTTGCTAGAGGTATGTAATATGTGAGGCCACTTATCTTAAGCCGGTGTAATGCTATAGCAGCAACTGCTGTCTAAGCTATCCCAGTGTTACAAAGAGAAGTCACTCCTTTGTGAAATTTACTACTACATTTGCCCAGTCTTGCAATATCCAGTCTCTCATGGAATTGAGTTTCCTTTCTCCAAAGCTAGCCTGATTTTAGCTGAGTTCCTCCCCTGTCAGCTGATTTTTTTTTTGTCATTTCAAAGAGTAAAGAAAAGCTTAGGCAAATATATTACGAGAAATATCTGGGTGAGAAAACAGCAGTCTGCTATCTGTGCTTAGCACATGCTAAGGTGTCATACCAATATGTATTTCAACAAGCAGCAAGTATTCCTTACTCGGATATCATGAAAGTGTGCAGAGTTCTGCAGCTACTTTGATTGTATTATATCACATACCTGTCCATTCCAGAAGCACATAATCTTGAAATGAAAAAGCTCCACGAGAAGTATTTGAGGTCGAACAATTTTTGTGCAAAATAGGCTGGAAGAGCATAACCATGTTTTCATTATTATTGAGAGGGTGCTATTTAGATTATATACTTTTTAGTGCAAAGGCTTTTGCCTGCATGCTGCCATCTGCAACGCCTCCATTTCAGACAGTCAATATCAGCAATTCACAGGTGTGCAAGTAAGCTGGCAAAATAAACTTTGATCCTTGTCAAGTCCTAGTGCTATAGGAGCTGCATAGTGCTGGCTTCTTGACAGAAACTTTCATTTTAACTGCCAATACTCATTTTGGTTTTAAAATTATATTTTCTCTTCAGAAATTCTGTTTCATTGTACCAATATCCCCTTTCTTAGAAACTGTCCTCTATTACTTACTCTTGCTGGTACAAGATCCTATACATCACTGAACCATTCTATTCAGTACCCTTCTATTTTTTTGGTTTCCTCCGTCCATCCCTGTAAGTAAGATATTCCAGCCTGTAAAAGTACCCAGTTAAATCTCAAAGCAAAGCTTAGGCAACACAAAGTATGTGGAGAGGTTTCCTGTAGCCCTTTGGAACACCTGACATATGTTGTCAATTAAGAAGAAATTTCAGGCAGATATCTTCTTAATGCAGTTTCCCTTTGTTCATTAGCCAAATAGATATTACATGAGGCACTGGGGCTTTTTTTCTCTTTAGTTACCATGTAAAGGGTGGTTCCTGTAATTAGCAGAGCTGCAACATTGGAGTGTGTGCAAAAAGAAGGGGATAATGTCATAGCAGGTTCCCAGGTGGCACCGTCAAACACTGCAAGCTCTGTCCCTCGTCAGAATATGTATCACAAAACAAACGTGAAGATATAAAGGCTGCTGATTTGGAAACAAGGGCAATGTAAAACTGCAGGAGAATGGACTGTAAGAGAATAGAGATAGTGCTGCAGGCAACCTCGCCCCGGTAGGTTTCAGCAGTGTAAGACCAGCATTGAAGGAGGAGAAGCGTGGAATGCTGAGGTGCATTGACCAATCACAAAAGAGTAAAAGGGCATGTAGGTGTTATGCATGTAAGAACAAAGTTATAAAAGGTTGTACTGGAGAATAATAAAGTGCTGGTGCTTGAAGCCATTCTCTGTGACGGTTGTGTGTCCACTGTCATAAAACCAGTTTTAAAAGCTGTGCTTTGTATAGAAGCATTATCAAAGAAGAATTTCTCTTTCAATGTCGTGGTTTAGTCCTGATTGGACAATTTCATAATATTGACACCTGATTAAATCAATGAAAAGGGTGGATATGTCTCTAGTGAATACACATTTTGAGGTGAGATTCCAGAAATAGCTCTCTTCTGGTTTCTGGTGGGGTGAGTTGGGAACCTCAGCCCGGCTGTTCCCCATGGCTGTGCCAGGCCGAGGTTCCCCCTGCCCTCCCCCGGCACCCCTGGCAGGCAAAGGGGAAGGAGAGGCAGTGATGGGGGGAGGAAGGCTCAGCCCAGTCCTGGCTGCTGAAATCTGCTAATCCAGGATGGCTCACACAGCAACCGGGGGCTGAGCCAGGCCTGGCAGCTGCTGGGCAGGGAAAGGGAGAGCAATCAGCCCTGGTGTGAAACATCTGAAGCCTGACTGGGCTGGAAAAAGATCCCAGCCTCCCTCTCTCAGCACAGCTGGAATTGAACACAGCAGGCCTTGAGATCCTGGTCCAGCTCCAGCACAACTGCAATGCGTCACCTGACTGCCTTGTCCCAGCCTGTGTTAACTTTTTCCTGACCAGATAAAGCTTCCAAAGCATGAATCTTACCCAGTGAGAGAAAGAAGAGACTGGATGAAATGTAAAAAGACACAGCATGAGATTTAATGAGACTTATGTCAGAGAAAGTGAGAAGAGAATCCTAAATTGAAAGGAAGGTGGAAGGAGTAGCCTGGTTAGGTTGGACTTCTCTTGTGAGGCCATAGAGAATGGACTAAATACCCTGTAACTTATGGAGTGTTTTTTAGGGGGATGCAAGGTTCTAGTCATAGTTGTGACTTGATGTATTTGTGATTTACTGGAGAAATTGAACAGAGGAAGACCGAGAAAGTGAGAGATGATGCCCTCTGCCCATTGAGATGAAGATGACCTCTGATTCTTGAGATGAAGAGCACTTTTATTTTATACTAGAAGAAGCATCCTTAAACTGTACTCTAATAAGCTGATATGTCCCATGAGTGGCAGTGGCAGGCTGTCTCATGGGAAGGGACTTCGCAGTGGCAACATTTTCTTCCCCCAGGCAGGCCATTTGTGAAGTATGAGAGCAAGAGAACTGGTATCTTGTGGAAAATCTCTGTGGTGTTCAAAAGTGACTCCTTTCTCCTTGATGAATTGAGAAATGATTATTTTAAGGATGAAAACTGACTGAGAATCCCAAGTTTTGTCTTTTAATATTGAAGTGAGAAAGTGAATAGTTGGTGGGGGGAGGAGAAGTGTTTTGAAGGTTTCATTCTGGTACTTGGGGGGTTTTTTGGGTTTTTCTTTTAGAGTTAGTTAATAAAGTTTTATTCCTTTTAAGTTTAAACCTGCTTTGCTCTTGATTGGGAAATTTCAATTTGGCAAACCAAAACTACGACAATGGAAAATTTCAATTTTTTTAAACATTTAATAAATTCTTCACAAGCTTAAAATTACCATGAGAGGCATTTCACTGTACATATAAAATAGTTCTTAAGAAATATTATATGTGAGAAAAGCAATAAAATCCCTTTCTTTTTCTGGAAGGAGTAATAAAGGAACATTGTTTGTGAAAAATATCTACTTTTCCTACTATGAATATGTGCTTATTTAAACATCTAATCAACTAGATAATGGAATTAATTTCCTGAAAACAGTTGTGAAATTCTAAAAACTTAACTAACTAAAGAAAATATATGAAGTGTTCCAACTTAGATCTATTCTGATTTGGGGGAGAATCTAGTTTCCAGGTTTAGATGGCTTGATGATGTTCTTCAGTAAAAGAAACAACAGTTTTCTCACACAGAATAAAGAACATATTGCAGAGTGGTGGAGGCAAAGAAATGTCCCAGTTTTTACTTATTATCTAGCCCTTCACCCCAGGAAGTGAAACTTACTGTTATTTCAATCTTCTGTTTAATTATCCTTGGTGTGCTCATGAAATAGGAGGAGTAACAATGTCAGTTGAGGTCAGATATTTTGGTTATTACTTGCAAACTGTATCACATTAAGTGGACAGAATATTGGAAAATATGGAAGATAATAGTGTAAATCGGTTTAAATTTGACACAGGGGTGATATATCCAGTACAAAAATTATTTTGCATTTCCCATTGAACATAAAAGTAAACCATTAACAACTAAAATTGGGTTATCCCTGTATCCTTTTCCCCCTACAAGAAACTTACTCTATTTTCATTATTTTCTGTGCAATTTGTTCAAACTGTGTATTTGCCAGCATTGTGTTCAATCAGGTGGTCTTTTCTGTGCAGTTTCCCTTTGTGAAATTACATATTTATTCAATGAAAATGATCCCACTTTAAAATTGCTTATTTAATTTGATGATTTAGTCCTGGTTTCAATTTTTTTGCAGATTTTAATTTTTTTTTTTTTTTTATTCTCACTTGCTTTATAACTTTGATAGCTTGCAATAGATTGCTGTGAAACGTACTTTTGATGCATTTTTCTTAACTGAAACAAACTTTATTTTGTTATTCTGCTTCACTTTTGTATGTCATGTGAGTTTTTCACTGTCATTGATGTTGGAAATAAGAAAAAATTGATGTTCCATATTGTATGGAACATACATTGTATGTAGTGTTTTGTGAATTTGGATTTCTCATATCAATACGTATTTAATATGTATTTAATTTAGTGCGTTAAATAGTCTTGAACTCAGAACTGGAATCTATTCCTAGATGTTTCTAGCATGTGACTGGCTTAGAATCAATTTCTGTATTTCCAGTGAGCGAAAACCTCAAACTTATTGTCTTCAGTTATTGATCATGTGCATAGAGGAGCAGAGCAGAGCACTTTCAGTTTTCTCTCTCAGATGAGTATTGCTCATCAGCATTTCAGAGAACTATTCCAGGAACTCATTCTGGATGTACGCCAATATAATTTACATGTCATTAAAATCAACAAGGTGATGTCAGAGTAGCAAACACTGTCCTTTGCTCTAAGCATTGGAGTGTTTGCCCAGGTAGGACAAAATTTCACTAAAGATATTTCTTTCCTCTATGAATATGAGTCGCAAATGTACAGAATATTTCTCATGGCTTTTTGAAATGAAGTTTTCTTCCTTACTACTTGTTCCAAACCCACAAGTATTCCTAACAGACTGAGTCCTGGAGCATTAAAGGAAATCCAGCTCTGCAGTTTCCTCACCCTCATAGACATGGCTGAGTCTAGCAATTTATGTAACTAGCTTTCCATATGTAGAGCCATATGTAAACGTCTCTACAGTCGAGGATAATAAAAACATTGGGGAGTGGGGGAACCTTTAAAATTACTAAAATATTCAATTTGTAGGTATGCAGAAAGTACATACATTTTTAACCATAACTTGATTTTTTTTATTGATGTCACTCTGTGCAGCATTCAGAGAAACCTGAAGTAGAATTAAACCTAAAATAAAGAATTTCTTTTATTTCAGTCAAAATGATAGCTATGTAACCAAGCTACAGATTTTAGTTGGATGTTTTTGTGAATTATGAAATATTCATCACTTCTTCAAAGGTTGTACATGGCTTAAAAATGTTATTAAATAAATTACACATCCTCTTCCTAACTGCATATTTGATACCTATTTACCATATGCATTTCCACCTAGCATTGTCATTACTATTGTTCATTTCGTTTTAGCTGAGACTGCATGATTTTCTATTGTAGAGGTGATAGCAAGAATTTTATAACCATTTGCTTTTATACCAATGTAAGTCATTGCTGCATACAAATCATTGTGTTTTCTATTCCATGTGTCCCTTCTTAAAACACTGGTAAAAGGAAGAAAATGGAAGTGGTTTGCAGAAAATATCATGTTTCTCAAATTAAAAATCCAACATTCGTTTCCATTAATGAACTATGGAGGGGGAAATTAAAAACAAAATGAGTTTGTATGGCTAGGTTTTGGTAGTGGGGGGCTACAGTGGTGGCTTCAGTGAGAAGCTACCAGTAGATTCCACCATGTCCAGCCAGTGTCAGCTGGCTCCAGAACAGACCCGCTGCTGACCAAGGCTAAGCCCATCAGAGGTGGTGATAATGCCTCTGTGATAACATATTCAAGAAAAAGGAAATAAAAAGAAGTTATTGTGCAGTTGTAATTGCAGACAGAGAAGAGTGGGTTGAGAATATGTGAGAGGGACAGCCCTGCACACACCAAGGTCAGCACAGAAGGAAGGGGAGGAGCTGCTCCAGCTGCTGGATCTGATTCTCCTGCAGCCCACAGTGTAACCATGGTGCAGCAGCTGTGCCCCTGCAGTCCATGGAGGTCCATGACTGTGCAGAGATCCACCTACAGTCCTTGGAGGAGACCCACACTGGAGCAGATGGATGCCTGAGAGGAGGTTGTGAACTTCTGTAGGACTTCTTTCCTTGAGCAGTGTCAGGAACAACATGTGATGCAATGATCATAACCCCCTAACTCTGTCTCACTGTGCCACTGAGGGAAGGAGGTAGAACTGTAAAGGAGGGAGGGGTGGGCGGAAGGTGTTTTTAAGGGCTCATTTTACATCTCATTATTCTGCTCTGATCATTTTGTTAGCAACAAATTCAATTAATATTCCCAACTCAGCAAACTCTCTGCAGTAAATTGATACTACATTTTTTTGCATTTTTTCTATGCATCCGTTCTCTTTGGAACTGGAATCAGGAATATCAGTGTAGAGGTTTGCCCATAATTCAGTTATGATATATTAGCTGTTCATGATACTAGTCTGGGATATATCATTAGTGCAAGTCTGCATACCTAAAATACAATACAAAATATAACACAAAAATATTAAACCTTTTTATTAAGACACAATTTATATATTTGATTTTTTTCTTTTTTTGCTTACAATGATTTAGGCATAAGTATTATTTTAGTTCTTACTAGGTAGTTTAGGACACAAAATGTAGCACAGCAAATCTAGAACCTCAGTTTCTTGCAGTCCTGAGGAGTAAGTGATATGAAGAAAAGGAAGAATTTAAAGAATATTCTTTATTTCTTACATTATGTGCTCAGAAATTTTGAAAGTCAGGTCTCTTCAGCAATCAAGCCCCACTACAATGGAGTTCTTAGAGTGTGTGAGTACTTGCTGCTTAGCATATAAAATAAACAGGCAATATGCTTGTGAAGTTACTGATGTAGTTATAGAAAAAAATACTTAAAATACAGAGAAGAAATTCTAGAACAGATTTAAAGTTTACGTGTACAAACTGGCAGCTCATGGATGAGGCCAGTCATGCTCAGAGGCAAACCAAGGTCTTGAGGATAACCATAGCCAAGCGAGATGGTTCTTCTGTGAGGCCACAAAGATACAGAAAAAAGCTTGCTCAAAAGAAAAAAATCCCTGGAATATATTGTGATGGGACAGTGTAGGGGAAGGAAAAAATCTTGAAACAACCATCAACCAAATGTTCACAAAAAATGAACACATTCCACATTGTTTGCAACCCACTGATAGAATCATGGATAATCTTGCAAATTAGCTGTTGCAAAAACAAATCAATGTTTTGCCCTTTAAAGCTAATATCTGTGTGAGCTGATGTGGTTGTCTCACAGATAAACCTTCATTTTTTTCTCTGTATTAATATAGAGAAACACTATTTTGTTCCAAATTTCAGTTAAATCTGAAAAATCATGCTATTGTCTGAGAATGAAGTAGAAGTTTAAAGTCCTGGAGAATGTATTAGTGAGGGAAATGGGAAAAAATTAATGCCTTCCTTTTAATGTTCTTTTCTTTTGACTTTATTTCACTTTATGAAATGATATTTTTAGCTGCAGATTAATTAAATTTTCAAACATATTTAATAGGCAACTGAGTGCTAAAATTAATTTTAGCTTTTACACTGACTTGGAATTCAGTTCCTTTATTTCTGATGCGTGAGTGTGAGTTGAAAGGTGCTGAATAACAGAGGACATTTAATTTTCCTACAAAATATAAATCCTCTGATACACTACTGAGCACTTCAGGATCTGGAAGGCATCCTGAATTGCCTGAATGGCACATTTCAGGTTGTTTATTGTAGCAAGGGGGAAGAACAGACAGCAGAGTAGGGAAAAAAAAAGAAGATGAAAGAGTCTCATGGAGATTGCTGAGGTTTGTGAACATAAACCCTGGCTCGAAGCCAGATCCCTGACCGAGAAAACAAAGAAACCACGAAAAGGACAGAGTCCATCCTCAAACCAATCTGAGGTTATAAGAAAAAAAGTAATTTAGATATACAATAAAATACTACAATACAAATTCCTTGACCAGGATTCCATGCAGGGAGTTTTGTGCTATGGAATGACTGCTCATTTATTCAAATCACATCCTCTGGGATCTGTAGCACCTTCTAAGCTATACCTCTCCCTGCAGATGAGCTGCCTTGAAGTAGTAGACACTGAAAATGGTCATCTCCCCTCCATCCTGTTGCATTCCTGCACTCTCTTTGGGCGTTCTTCTGTGAAAGCACAAAGCTCCAACCATACATCTAATCACACTCTCACTTTAGGATGGCTGAATCCTGCTCCCTGTGCATGGTGCTCTGCAAGACATAGGTTCTCCTTTGTTGGACACTGTTCTCTTCTTGTCCCATTCAACTGTCTCCCAGATACCCCTGGAGATGTTCTGGGAATCTGATGAACTAGAATTTCCTGGGTCCTGTCTTATGAGGGAGGGTAAGATATTCACCCAGGAGACAGAAGAAAAATCTTCCAAAGCATGGGATTTCATTGTCCATGAGTTATCAATAAAGACTTCCTTGGATCCTTAATAAGGAACATTTTTTTCAGAGTTTCAGTGAAGGATGTTATTTATTCTTTCCTCTGCTCCCTGTTTTGAATCTCTTTCTCTCTGTGAATGGACTGTGAGTACCTTATTCATTGCTGGGACCTGTGAAAAGAAATTTTATTAAGAAATTTAAATCAATTACCTCTATCTATATAAGCCTCTCTGCTAATGTCAGATCACAGGTCTAGTAGATGGGAGAGGAGTGAAAATTTACAAACATTCACAAGAGATGATAACATCTCTGTTGTGATATTCAGGCAAACCACTCAGTGGCTGAACTGGTCATTGAATTTCCTTTAAATTCTTTGTCTGGACTTCTTCCCTCACAGTGCTGACACCCATATTCCTCTTTAGAATTTGTTAGATATTTATTGTGAAATTATTCAATTCCATTCCATCACTAAAGATGTAAGCAGAACGTTCAGACTTGTGACATTAAATCAGGCCTACTGTTACAGGAGTGCAGAGAACATCATCAACCCATAACTCTTTAGTAAGACACAGATGCATTTTGGAGTTTGTCAGACAAATGTTGCAATTTTTTTGCTCATTTAACATTGGAAGAATCAATGAAAAACTGCCTATTAGAAGCTTGAAATCATGTTGGAACCATTTGCTCCATTCCACTGATGGAAAAAAAAGCAACTGAACAAACAAGCCAAAAACAGGGTAGAGCTGACTAGACCAGACTACAGCCTCCTGTGAGTGGAGATTCACCCACAGTATTTTCCACTGTCATCAACATCCTTCAATTTACCTCAGCAGAAGTGCAATAGGCTTGTGTGTGTATTAAAGGATTCTTATGTATAGCATGTTTTCATAGCTATTAGAATAAGCTACATCCCATAATTGCAGATGTATGAGGAAAATAACATTGAGAAAGGGTGTTGATTGAGATCAAAAATCCTTGGTTGATCCCTCTTCCTGTGTGTTGAGGCTTCTGTATGGCTTCTGCATGAAAAAAAGTTTGTGATCACTTTCTGATTCACCCCTCTGCCCCACACATATGCACACACAGGGACACACAGAGACACACAGACTTTCTCTGCACAAGCCCTGTCTGCTCCAAATTTTTTATTCTAAGTGGTTTCACAGTTCATGGCTTTTGCCTGCTTCATGCACACAGGTAGTTATAAATATAATTGAAGGGCCTTCAGCATTTTTTGTTTTTTAGCAGGACTTTCTTTTCTTGAGAAGCAATATATAGGGCAGTATCTGGAGGGAGTGTTGTTTTTTCTTTTCCCCACTTGTCTGTGTAAGCTGATATTGGAGTGAATGTGTTTTATCTCTTTATCCTACATAATTTGTTAGGAAGAAGGCCTCAGCAAGTTTTGAAAGCATTTCTTTTCACTATTTTTTTTTTTTTTAGTTCTCTTTTAATTTAATATATTTGCCCTTTTTGTTTCCTGTTTTCCATTTTCTTCTGCCCTTCTCAGAATTTTCTTTCTAATTATTTCTAAAATGTCATGAGTTGCCTTCTAAATTTAATTGGTCTCCCACTGTTTCCCCGCTTTCCTGTTCTGCATTTACAAGATTCATATTTCCACTTTCTCCCTTTGTTTTGTCCTGTGGAACAAATAGCTTATTTGTTATGGCTCTTTTTCTTCTTTTTCTTCAAGGCTTGGGGAACTTTGGCTAAATTTGTGTCATGATACTGTAGAGCTCTGTTGGCTCAATGTGTGTTATGACTTTCTGAAGAGCAGAGCACACTGAATGTGCCTCCTGTTGCTGCTTACAAAGCAAAACAGTGGTGCTTGGAGCCTGGATTTTACAAGACCAAAGAAAACCTGTTTGAAAGAATTCAGGAGTCAATTTTATATTTTTTTTTTCCCTGAAAGTTTCAGAATCTGTATGGGTTCATTTTAAATTAAATGCACATTATTACCTATGTCTGAATACACAGGGGCTGAATTCTTCTGAAAACTCTGTCCATTAACACCAGAAATGAATCTTCATTTTCTCCACTCACTTCCCTCAAAGTCCATATATCTGCAAGTCTTTAAGAAGTGATTTATTTGCACTAAACAAGTGTGATTGTAAAAACAAGCCCCACATTAAACAATTTATCAAAAAAATAGTGCAACAGTCATCAGGGGACTGTCTTTAGAGATGTAATATAGAAAGGTGGAAAGGTGATTTTCAAAGAGTAGAACTGTAAAATGTACCACCAGTTCATTGTTTTTTTCTTTAAAACTGTCATAATGCCACTTTTATGCACACATTTTCCTTGAGTTTAGTCCACCATATCTGTATATGTGGTACTTATTTTTATATCAATGCTACAGCCTGAAACTGTTGTGGAGATGGCTCCAGGTGTAGCTGAGAAGTCTAAAACTACAGAGTCTAGTTTTCCTTTATGGTGAGCCTCATGTCTGAGCTTATACAAAGTCTCTACATATCTGAGGTCTGAACTTTTTCTGATTTGGACTACACTGAGAAATCGCAAGGCCATACAGAGAATTTGTTAGGTCTCAGTTCAGCTGTGTCCATTTCAAAACAGTAAATGGGCACACCACTCTCCTGTTGAGGTAGCCACCACTGTTAGCATGTTCCAAAGAGCCCCTTATCTGCTGCTGAGGGCAGGTTTGGAACGTCCTATGGCTGCAACATCCCATGGTGAGGCATGCATGGGAGGCATGGTGTGCACATCCTGCAGTGCAGCATGTGCCAGTCAATACATCCCACCTTCATACATCCACAGACAGCTCCAAATGTTTTGTCTGCTGTGAATGGATAGACACTGCTTAGTAATTTGCATATAAACAGAACACCAGCTTTCTGTAGAAAATGGACTGACCCTATTACTGTTACATGAAGTGCATTTACTAAACATTGTTTCTTGGTATTTTGTAGAATGTTAAATATAGCCATGATTACTAATCACAAAATCTAATTTTATGCTTGAATTAAGCTACTGCACAACAGGTTTTTTTTTTTAATTCGCAAGACAGTAATTTATTATTTGGCAAATTAACATCTCTTGTATTTTTCAAAAGTCTTTTGCAGCAAAAGTCTCATTTAAAATTATTGATTATTCTGCCCAAAGAAAATTCCAGGATGGATTTTTCCATTACTGCTGTTGCCTTTCCTGAGTAACCTGATACATGATCAGGTGAGTCACATTTTTGGAGGAATCTTCTTTGAAGATCTCTCTCTAATAAACAATACAGTGTTTTTAGCCTCCAAACTACAAATCTTTGAAAACATAAATAAAACTTCACCTGCTTAAAACCATACAACCACTTTCAAAGGAAGAATTGATGTGTTAAATCATTAATCAAGAATAATATTCCCATTTATTTCTTCACTAATAACCTAATAAACAGAGACTTACAAGATGTTCAATCAGATATATAGAACAATTTGTATATGTGTAGATATTTATATTTTTCTGTATTGTCTTTTTACAGTCTATCCAGCATCTAATTCCTTTCATATACAAAAAGCATATTTAACAATTATATTTTTGAAAATACTCTCCTGAATTAGTTATTTACCTGGAGAAACAAGGATGCCTCCTTGACTGATATATTACAAAACTCTTATGAGATTTAGTTTTAATAATAAAGATGAGAGCTCAAGACCACCAAAGAGTAGGTATCCATGGAACAGAAAAAAACTGTTTCTTAACCTCTATGTTTTTTGAGACTTATTGTCAAAGACAACATGATATTCAACTTAAAATTATGATTCTCACATAAGGAATGGAATTTAAGTATATATTTCAATACAGAACCAAATTCCAGAGTTACAGGAAGATATGAGGTTCTCTATCAATTAAATCACCAACTGGATGTCCTTGTAAGTTTGCTGAGTAAGATGCCCAGATAAGAATGAAAATTTTTCAGGATTGTTTATCAGTCTGTAGAAAATCTCTGCATGGTGTACCATTTTTAGCAGATGTGCCTTATGACTGTAGATTAGCTTTGGAAGTCCCAAATTGCAGGTGAATGTGCAAGAGTCCATAACTCCTAAAACCAGAAAGATTTTTAATAGAAAAAATTGCATGAAAATGTAGAGTTCTACTTTTAATTAGAAATATATTTAAGCCTGCAGAGCAACTCAATGAAATGGAAAAATCGCTTGCTGACAAAAAGGTCAACAAATCAAAATACCCATGCTCATGTAGTAAAGAGCTCTATTTCCATAATATTGGGAGACTGACTCTGTCTTCAAGGATGTTATCCAAATTTAAAGAATTAGTGGAAAATGTTATGGTATCAGAGAATGAGAGTCTGTAATAGGAAAGAATGTAAAGGACAAAAATAGATTTGTAGAGATTAATCCACAACAAGAGCAAACACATGTCCTTGGACAAAGTATTGTTACAATATTACGCAAGACTATTGTAAATTATAGCAAAGATTTTGGACAAGGTCCATAACTGAAAATATATCCTCAAAACCACCATAAACCAGAAAAAAATCATGGATTTCTGAAGCAATAAAAATTCAATAAGTTAACTGATGACACAATTTTCATAGCATACATTACAGTAGTACATGTATTTAGAAACTGAACTGGGTATATCAGTATCAAAAAACCTTTTTAAACCAATATTTCAAAATTGTTTCAATAACGCTTTATCCAAATATCAATTCCTAAGCCAGCATCGGTACTTAAAAAATTAACATTTTATAAGTACTTAAATAAATACTGGAACATTGCTTCTTGGAAATTTAAATTCACTATTTTTAACTGGCTTTATAGAATTTGAAAGACATGTAGTTTTTGTCAGATATTACGCATGCACATCTATCAGTTATTGGAGTAATCAGCAGTGAATTGGAAATACACAGTTTGGAGGCTCCCACAATACTGTAGAAACAGGAGTCCTATCCCTCAGTAGAAACAAATACGACAATAAATAATGAGTATAGCTTGCTTCTTATATTTTGGTAATTATTTGGAGCCTAAAACTGTCAGATAAGTATTTATCAGTGATTTAAGGAATAGATAAGGCCATTATGTTCTATTCAGTTTGACATTCTTTGTAATAAAGGTCACACAACTTCATGCTGAGAAAATATATATTGAAGATATGAATACTCGAGAATACGGATTTATTACATTGTGACAGACAGATTATTTTGGAAGGACAGAATTGTTAAAGATTATATTAGCATGTCATATGTAATAGAGATACATAGATGTTCCAAAGTCATGAATGCACTGTTGCACTGCCATGGTCATCATTGGTGGTAATTAATGCAAATATTATAAACCAGAAGAAGTCTTGTGATAGTTTTGACCTCGGGAAAGAAGACTACTTATGCCCACAGGCATGACCTACAGTGAAGGTAAAGGACACCAAGAGGCAACTGTAATCTCAGGTTGCAGAACAAATTCACATAATTCCAGTCCTGACATGAAGAAAAAACATCATAAAAAAGACTGACTAAACTCAATCTGCATTAAATATCTGTCTGAGATTATGAAACAAACTGTACTATTTTATGCTATCAGGCTTTATGAGACAAAAGAAATCTGCAGGAGTGGAGCTGTAATAAAGTTCATAAACCTGCTGGGCATAATCACAATGAGTAACAAATGGATTAAAGACCAAATGAGTGTTCTGAAGGGAAGGGAACATAATGCCACACTTGAAAAAGATTACCAAGAGCTTGACATTCAGTATTTGTTCTGAGTAGATCAGCAGTATCATTAATCTAATAACTATGGCCCAAATACTTTTGGCATTGTGTAAAAACACAAATCTGCCTCAGTTAATGAGAGAATTGTTGGAAGGTTATTTGGATACTACAGAAATATTTTTCCCATAATGTGAGTGTACTTCTATGAAATTATAATAATTAGGGTCAGATATTTTGGTACAAAATTGAAATTAAATTGCCTTAATGTAATTTGCAAAGTCAGATTCAGGGTATTAGTTTTTACCAACTGCCAGGCAGAATTAGTGCATTCTGACAAATGAAAAAAACCCATGCTCAGAGTTCTCTAAAACCAACCATGGAGAAACCACAGAGCTTGCTGCATCAATGAACAGAATACATTTGTAGGCCTTTTCTTTTTATTTTTTTCATTTACGTCCTTACCCCACATCATTTTGAATGAAGCAAGAAAATGAACACTCCTTGCAGGAGAACCGAGTTCATAACTGTCACAAAACACTGGAAGTCAGCATGATAATGAGCCAATTTGTGTGGAAATGAACTCATTAATGCTAATGTTTTGCTGACTCCCAACTGATTCACTAGCTCCTTAACAAAAATCAAAACAGAAGAAGGAGGGGAGGTTCATGAATTTTGGAACTGTTATGTGAAGAAACAAACGTATCTCTTATGTATTCATATTCCAATTTCAGTGATTTACTCTGTGCTCTGATCATCCTGTCCCAGAATACAGTCTGGGGAATATCAGTTTGTATAGAAGATATTATAGCTGAATTCTAGAACTACCCTCTAGGTAGAAAAGAAAGTATTGTTTGCTTCTCATTTATAATTATTTTCTAACAAAACTCTTCTTTACTTTCAAATGAATAGGCTTTCCAACCTGAAGAAAATAGAAGTTTTTATATAAGAAATCTCAAAAACAATTCTGCAACATACTGATTCTCATACAGCACTTTAGATATATACACAAATCTGTCCTTCATGCAAATGATGCTTTTACCAAGCTAATTTCCATGTAAAGTGTACCTGTATCACCAGTAATTTCTACATCCAACCCATGTATTTCAAATTCACCATACTTTTTTTCCCTCAAAATAGACCCACAAAAAACAGGGAACTGCTGAGGTACAAAGGTAAAACATGAAGTTTTGTTATTTCAGAGGAGTATTGAGAGTTTTATCAATACAAGCTGCAAAGTATTAGAAAGCTTCTACTGCAAAGCATATTCAAAGAGCTCGAGGTCACAAGGTATGTGCAGTTCAGATAAACATCTTGACTCTTAACTCAGAAAGATTAGATGGTAAATCTTGCCTGAGTGCTTGAATAAGGAACTGCAGGAGTGCATCACATAAAGTTACAGCTATTTTATGAAAATTAAAATAAATTTTTAAGACTTATGAAGATAAATTTACATTGAGTTTATTTTTAAATTGATATTTATTAGATTAGGTTAAGATGATACAGGGTTCAATTAACATTTAGTAATTTATAATTATTTTATCTACTCTAATTCATACTTAAAGTCTCTAATTAATTAAAATTTTAGAAAATAATTCTTCTTGATTATGCCAATTACTTCAGTCAAAACTTCACTACCATTTATTTTTGTAGGACCATAGTCAATACAATTGTATTTCTTTGCTACTGAGCTACATATTTTGCAAGGAAGAGAGCCAAACTAATTTAGCAAAAAGGTACATTTTATTTCCTAAGCAATATTCAGCATTTATAATAATTTTCTAAATGTGACAGCTATACAGTGAAATGTTTTAGAGAATCTATTCAAATTAATATTCATTTAATGGTTTTTGGTTGGTTGGTTTGTGGTTTTGTTTCTTCTTACATCAAAACACCTTGAGTGGATCAAAGCCTTGAGTTTATATCTGAATAGGATCATGACCACCTCCTAGACAGAAACCTAATATTACCAAACAATTCTTTATCTATTTGCTAAAGGAAAATATCACAATTTATTTTCCTTTTCTATTCAGCTTAGAAATTCTAGAATTATCAACCTGTTAATGATCTAAATTAAGAAGATTAAACAGTGTATTTAGGGGAAGTAAATGGCAATGACATAATTACATGTAATTTCATTTCTTTTTTTCTTGTTTCTTAATGCTAGTTTTTAATGATTGTAACAGTAATTGGTATTGCACTGTTGTACTGCTGAAAAATCATGCCGGAAAACATTGAACCTGCTGCATAGCTCTGAGATAGCTGAGTTAATTTTAAACAAGCAGTGCCATAAAGTAAGTTGATAAAGGAACACATTCAGGCGTATTCCAGTGACGGCATCTCTCTAGTACTATATTTTATTTACGTACCTGAGAGGTATTTGAGTCATACTTAACCCTGTTCTTTCACTCTAGAAGAGTAAACAAATAGCAACTATATTTGCATCTATCAACCTTACACATTGAGCATGACCTGTTCTCAAAATTGCTGGTTTTCAGTGACAACAGTCCCAAAACAAAGCAAATCACATTATTTTTACTAACAACTTGCAGTTAGTCCTTGTCACTAGAACTCCAAAGTTTTTTTCATGGAAACTTGGGTTTCCCTACCATTTGCATCATGTGACAAGAGACCAGCAGAAGGGAAATGTAGCCAAAAGTTACTACTGTACTGCAGACAGAATAGGGAGCATGGCTTGCAGCCTGTTTTTTTGCCCACCTCCCTTTGTAAGGAGAGGGAAGTTTTTGAAACTGTGACCATGTGATAATTTTGACAGCAAAAACATTTTCCAGAGCAGAGAGTTGCAAAGGGTCACCTGCGTGCAAAAGTGGTTGGCTCATGAGCAAATACTATCAAGAAATACTTTTTCCCTAAAGTGCTCTCATTCGAATTCTGTCAATATCAGATGAAAATCTGACCACACACTTTATTCACCCAGAAACAGTCAGGTAACGACCAGTGGCTTTATGTTATTTTTTCCAGTTTTATTTGTATCCTGTGTGACATTCAGCCTTTGCAGCACAGAATGGGTGAAAAAAAAAAGGGCTAAATTTAATTTCTGGGAGCTTCTGAATTCTATTGCATTTCAATGAAGATTCACCTGCACATAGAGCAGCTGATCTACAGAAGCCTATTTTACACAGCTGGAACAAATTAAAATATAAAATGTTATTTCCATTGAATATTTCAATAATCAGTTTCTCCCCTGTGTAGAGAAATATGTTCCAGATAAACTTCAAAAACACATACTTTAGCAGTAGAGCAGATACAGCAGTTTATGCAGATGGATAAAAGGACTATAATAATCTTGTTAGGAGAAGTTGTATCATAGATGGAATTTCTTTGAGTATTTAGGCCTTTATTTATAATCTTCATAAATCACCTGAGTAGACTTATCTGCTTTGAAAAAGCTTAAACTTGCTGACAAAACAAAACTGCAAACATTGAAAGAGTTTTTCAAGAGTTAAGTAAGCAGTCCCCACTGTAGATATAGAAAATAACTGGATTATTATGTGCACCAGATGACTAATGTCATATTAAAATAGTATTGAGACATCTGAAAATCACTGATTGCTTAAAAAGAGAAAATAGATGGGCATGGCATGAGTTCTGTCTCTCCACAATCCCCCCATGAAAGGGCTGAGGTGAGCAATATCTGGGAAAGCGACACAACCAGGCCAGCTGACCCAAATTAACCAAAGGGATATGCCTTGTTATCTGAGTGACATCACCTCAGATACAAAATCTAAGGGAGGGAGGAGGAAGGGAGGGCATTTGTTATTTTATGTTTGCCTTCTGGAGCAAGTGCTATGCCTGCTGAAGCCCTGCTTCCCAGGAAATGGATGAGCAACACTTGTTGATGGAAAGTAAAGATTAATTTTTTTCCCCTTTGTTTATGTACATGTAAGCTTTCAAATTTTTTTCTTCTTTCTTTCTTTTTCTTTAGTAAACTGTCTCATCTCAATCTACAAGTTGTTTTCCATCTTATTTTTCTCTCCCTCTCCCACTGGGAACTGGTGTGATAGAGCGGCTTGGAAAGCGCCTGGTGTCCAGCCAAGGTGAACCCACTACAGGATTACCATTAACATATAAACAGAGAGAGAACAGAACCAGAAGTTTTGTCTCTGTCCCTTTTATATACTCTTAAAGAACAAACATCTGTCTGTATGACACAGAGTATTGTCAAAGGAAAAGACAGGTGAAAATCTCAGATACACTAAGCAAAAAACATTTTAATGTAAACCATTTTTCTGCTTGTATTGAGAATCATTCAGATACTCTTTTTCTTATAAATACTTTTTATTCTTCTAAACTAAATGCAAATTTATATAACCAAATTACTATAGATAAATAATTAAGATACACACTTCATTCTTCTCTGGTGTTTTCAGAAATACAAGAATAAATCAAACTTATAATTTGAAAATATCAGAAATTTTGTTTTATTCACAAAATAAAGCCTTCTGAAACTGCTATATAACTCCAGTTGTTTGACAGAAAAAAAAAATCACCACCCATTACAGAAGCATTCAATTAAATAATTTTATTTCCACTTGGAAATATCACTTATCATGCTCTCTTTATCAAAGCAGTCATTTTCTTTGCCTTGTACCTAATTAATTTAAACTTGCTTTATACAGTTCTTGAATGACAGTCCCTAACACATATTTTAAACTAAAGATGATAAGGGACAATCATACTGCCTAAGGATTTTCATACATAGAGATCGTTTGCAGAAATCTAGGGTGTAAGTTTATAGCAGAGTCATTACTTCTCATTAGTTTCACCTGCAAACACTCAGTGCTCAGTACCCATGGGCTGTTAGACCATACCTTGGAAGTGGAGTAAATGGCTCCATGAAAGAGCAGGGAGAATAATTTTTCAGACTGGCAGCCAGTAGTGAGTCTCTGCTTGGTCCATACTGCTGAGCTATATTGGACAAAAATGGGTAGAAAGTCTCCCCAGATTGTGGACTATGCAGAAATTTTATCATCTCCTTAGAGAAGTTCTCCAGGATATTTCATATATAGATAGTCACAAGTTGACTGCATATCTTGGACAACTGTTATGATTACAGGGGTGAGTCTTTTCTGACTAATTTACACCTGTTTAGGCATCCAGGGGTGTTAGAGGTAAAAAAGACCAACCAAGCAAACAAAAAACAAATAAACAAATAAACAAACAAACAAAAAAAAAAAAAAAACAAAAAACCCCCAAAACAAATAAAACAAGAACAGTGAAAAAAACCCATGAACAATCTTATTTCTTTTTACTATACCCTCCCCCTCTCTGCAAATTAGTTTCCATGTTGCATTCTTAATAGTGAACTGAATGATATCTGCCATTTCCCCGAATTTAATTCTTTACAGAAATGCAAGATAAAAGTGGAGGGAAAAGGGGAAATAAACATCAAGTTGTGACTGAATCTATAGACCTCCTTCAATCCTTCAGGAGTGTTCAGCCCTCTAAAGTTTATTACAGTAGCCGATGTTCAAATACCAGTAAGCTCCTTAGGTGATACTTAATGATTAAACAGATAATCTAATTCACATCCTTCTTATGTATTTTGATGCTTAAGACTGACACTATTTTTCATCAAGATTCTTCCTAGAGATCTATAATCCTCGTAGAACATGCTCCCATTTGAGCTCAGTTTTCCCTTTAAAATCTTCTTTTTAGTCTTGGCACATCCAGAGATTTTGCAACAAGGACCTATTCAGGCTCTGTTTTCTTACTCAGTCTTTTCTTTCTTGATATGAAAATGAGAAAACTTTACAATGACTAAAAGTTTATTTCAAAGGACAAAACTATAAAACCAAAATGGTGCATATCTGAACGTAATACTGATTCCCCTTCTGTGTAACCTGTGCTATTCACAAATAAAGTCCTTATTCCCCTATTTCAGAAATTACCAACAGGACAGTGATTTTAATGGAAGTTATGATGTTAAATTGTACACTTGAGAAAATAATTGTGTTTTCATAGTGTGTTTTTTGCATTGCTCTTCTATGAGACACTGAGAATCACTTTCCCTCTAGTCAAATGAACCAGGAGGCCCCAGGTCCTTCCGTAACTTTGGTCTCATGTTATTTTGTATTTCTGAGTCATGATTTACCTCATGAAATCACTTGCTGCTAGTATTAAATCAATTTAGGTGTTGCTCTGAAATGATGTTACTATCAAGAATAAAATATAGACTTTTTTTTTTCTTTTAATTTACCAGAAGCAACTATAAATGAACTGTAATATTTTCTTATCTTTATATCATGCTATACAAAGGTAAATAACCGAAAATTTAAAAAAAAAAAAAAAAAAGAAATATTTCAATAATGCTTTGGGTTTTTTTCTTTAAGTAGCTTTATGAAGAGAGTGAATTTTAACAGTGGTTAAAAAATAACTTTTTTTTGTGCAAAGCTAATCTTTGTTTTTAACTTGGTTTACCAACTTGCAATATTTGATTTCCACTCAAAATCTATCCACAAGTAATTTAATTTGTAAAACATCACAGTCAGATTTCAAATTTCATCATGGCCATTACTTGCTTATCTTTTTTTTTATAAAATAATAGAGAACAATTCCTAAGGGAACAGAGAAAAAAACAACCATTTGCTAATAGAAATTACTGTATATGTTTGTGGTACAGCTCATTTAAAGCCCTGTAGTTTCCTGTAGGAAGAGGTCAGCAGGTGATAACATTCATATTCTGTTGTGGCCACACTGTCATGTTTGCAGTCAGAATATCATGAGGTGATAGAGATTAAAAATTTCTCCCAAGATAAAGTTGATAGACTTTCTCAGCCTCGAACCTAGTGTTTCTTAAAACTCTCTGTATTCCTAAACCACAAAATGTATCTTAAGAACAAATAAGGGTTACACAGTTCTGAATCTGAATCCAATGGAATAAATTTTATATTAATTAAAGTAATTTTGAAAGTTATTATTTATCAGTATAAGTAGTGTTAGATGAAAGGCAGCTAATAAGTATTAAGAAACAAAATCATAGCTCTAACTTCTTTTTGCTTGTCTAGTTTGAAAATTAATCCTAATAAATTTCTTCATTGTATTTCTAATAAATAAACAATTATTACTTAATATATTGGCCTCCATCATACTTTTTTATATAAGAGTAGTCTTTTGTAAAATATGGGGATTACCAGGGAGATGACATGAACATAACTGTAGACAAGATTTTTTTTCCTTAACTTTGTATATTTAAACTACTAACATTTAAAATATTAAAATGAACTATTTATAAATTATGTGTCTTTTAAATTATTTAACATCTGAAGAATTTAAGAAGAGATGAAATATAATTGTTAGTGTCTTCTAGAAACTGTTAAATCAATGAGAGTCAGCTTATTGGTTCCAGTTGAATTTGCATCAGTCCCTAAGCTACTTTAACAACCAGCAAATTAAATTTTATCCTAATGGTTACCTTCACACTTTGTTTATGATTAATGTTTATTATAAACTTCCCAAATGAGATTAAAGTTTCATTTTAATGAAATAAATGCCATAGACCTAAGTGAAACTTGACTGTGAGTTTGCTGCAAGTATTTCTAGGAAACACAGAGAGTAGGAACAACAAAATTTTGTCATTATCTGAGCAGTCACTATGATTGAGTGACAAAATAAAGTCAATGTGTTTGCATCAATATTGCATCAATATTGCATCAATAATTCACTTAACCCATAGGAATGTGCAGGTTATTCAATACACTATCTTTCTACATCACAGGATTTACAGAAATACTTGCTTAAGTAATTTTATGCTTATTCACTTGGGAAAACAGGCTGTCAAATGTATTTTTCCTTTAACATTTTCTGTCTTCTAGTCCTTTGGGAAACAATATCTGAAATCAGTAGAAGTGCATTTATTCTTCTGGCTAACAAATGACCAAGTTTATTTCTTTGTTCAACACAATTAAGTAGTTATTTAAATATTCTCAAGTGAAGGACTAGAATAGCAATACTTGGCCTCAAGCACATTTCATCTTTTTGTTTTAAATCTTTGCAGTACCTGTACATAATGTTGCTATTGACATGTTAGCTGCAGCTTAAGGAATAATGAAAATTTCAGAGAAATTAATTATGAAATTTTCAGAGAAATTATTAATTATTTCCCATTCAGAAGCTGGCAAGAAAGATTTTATTATTGCTTTTTCTCTCAAGATAAGAATTTTTAGTAATGCCTATGAACTTAAAAATAAGTAATATGAATTGTGATACCTACAAGATCTGATTTACTGAAACAGAATTAATTTTTTTCACAAAGATTTTAAGAAGGATATTTTTTAAAGGATTTTGAATTGACAGCTGCATTCCTATATGTTTTCCATCAAGGTCCATTTTTTAAGTTTTGAAAATTTAAGTCATTAATAAAAAAGTAATTTTATAAAATCCAAATGACTGAAAGGAGCTATGGAGTACAAGAGGGGAAAGCTGCCCAGCAAGCCTTGGCTGCAGAACTGACTGACAGTGTCAAGCACAGGTACAGTGGCTTCCATGGGGCACTGTGTTAACCAGTCAGTTGTCACATATTTCTGCAGTGCAAAGTACATTAGAGACCCAGTCTCAAATGTGCCCTGTATATTGACCCAAAACCATAATCGGAATTCTAAAGAAATGCAAGAATTCAAGCCTTAAAATCATGAGGGAAAAAAATAATCTTTTTTCAAATTTATTTTTGCAATCTCCTGTTATACCCATAAATGCCATGTATTTTACTAACTTGTATTTATTTGGAAGACGATATTCTGTCCTTTGGCAATTGTTAGCAGAATCCAGTTCAAGAAGATTTAAAAGCTACCACCAATGGATAATTGTATGATATATGGTATTAGCCTCAAAATAACTGTAATAAAGAGAAAGGGATTTTCCTTAGGTTTGAGAGCAGCAGGGAAGTGAACTGGTCCCCTGTGATGCAGTGGGTTACATATTATTGGCAAGGATAGGAAAATACATTCAAGATTTTTATTAAACAGCTACTCTGGAGGGAGATATCTCCCAGGTTTCACTATGGGAATGATTTAGGTACCCTGTAAAGAGGTATGGGAAGACCATGTTAGTTTAGTCTAGTGAAATGAAAGCTGACAAGACATTATTGAGGAAAATATTAAAGAATAACACAAGTACACAGTTAAGTAAATCCTGTAATAAGCAGAAGCATACACTGATAATGAATTAATTAATTAATGAATTAATTAAATAAATTTATTTAATTTATAATCCTCGTGGGTAAAAGCTATGACACATTTTAATAGTCGTTGTCACAGGACCTGTTCCACTTTCTGAGATCATCCAGGAGTTTTATTTCTTAAATATACTATCATTACAGGAATTTGGAATATTGGCAATATTGATATTTTGTCTTTTTAGAGTACGTTAGATATATCAATTTTGTTTTTCATTACATTTCATAGGTTCATTGTAAAACGTAAATTTAGTCTGTATTCTGCAAATCCTTCTACATCTAAATTTCTATTACATGCATTTACAGAATTTTGGGTGGTATGGTGCTATTTCCAAACTTACTCCGGATTGTACCTGTAAGTGTACACCCTGGAAACAAAATCACAATGCTTTCTCCCATTTCACATGTGATGCTAAAAATATTTACCAAAAAAACCCCATAATGAATTCAGTGCATTGAATCTTTGTTTGTTTGTTTGTTTGTTTGTTTGTTTGGGTTTTTTAATAATTTAGGAAGGTTAAAATGGGAACAAATGCAATTAACAATTACTTCAGCTATTCAGCTGAGATACTGCTTTTGCTAGCAATTTTGCTTCATCTTTCAGGTGAATCATTGTTCTGTACTGACAAAGTTAAAATAGCCTTTCCTCACAAAGACAACAAAACCAGCTTTTTCACCTCTGAGCAGGTAGTGAGATTGGACTCAGTTCTTAAATACATGCATTTCAAATGTTTAATTATTTCTGAAATTTATAATGGGAGAAGCTAGTGAAAGCGTTATTTTGGGAACGGACGATCATGACTGTAGAACATGAGGTTGCCTGATAGAACCCTTTCAGCCTCCCACAGGCTAAGCTGTTTTGCATAGCACAGCAGCTGCCTTCAGAGGCAGATGATCCATCACCTCCTCAGCGGGTGGTATGGGAAATAAGAAACTATAAGAGGGAAAAGGAACAATAATAACTGTAATAATAGCTGCAAAAACCCCTCCCAATAATAGTAAGTATTTGCAAGGCAGGGATAATGTGTTCCATCTCAAACTTGCTGAGTTTGCAAGCCTTGCAAGGCTGTATTTTGACACATGCTGAGATTCAAACCATTCAGCAAAGGATAAGGAAAGATACGACTTTCTGCAAGACCTTTTCACAGACCCCAGCGGTAAATTATGCGGGAATCTATATGCTGATTTCAAATAGACTTAAACCCTCTGCCCACATCCAAAACAGAACTCAAAACTTAAGAAACAGTGTTAAGGAAAAAAAGGAAGGTGAATATTTTTTTAGCCAACTCTGATGGTTAGTATTCCCAGTTTCTTCAAGAAAGTCTCACCAGTACACATTTGCAGAAGGAACAGACTTGAATTCTATTTTATACTCTAAATGTGTCAGATCATGATTAGCTCTAAAGAATCCTCTCTGCTACTTTATTTCTGTTAGTTTATCATAAAGCAGTAGCTCAGCAACCCCCATGAGAGTTACACATTCCCATATGTGTGACAATATAAGCAAGCTGAATTCAGATAAAAGTAGGAAGAAGAGGAAGAGTGAATTCTGTCTTTCCTGAATGGTTTCAAGGATACCTCCAGTAAATGTTGCTTGGTGTTTCTTAGCTTATTTGCTTCTGTTCTGTGAGTACTTCATGGATAATAAAAGAGGCCTATGTAAGGAGCCTTAAAATTACTGTCTGGAATTTTATTTCCCTTCCTTGGATGACGAAATTGTCCAGGAGTTTATTGAGAATGCTATGATGTTTTGAAATCCACAGAAATTTCAGTAATGACCAGAAGTTTTCCCTGTCGTAGAACTTTACCTTCCAGTAAAATGATAATGAACACAAATTCATAGATTATTGTTCCAAGGTTTACAGTTTGATCTAGGGATTCACGAAATTGAGAATTGATACTTTTTAGATGTACAGTCTTCTGTACATCTAAAGAGTGTTCTTTTGTACTTGAACATATTGTATTTCATGATAATTATAACCCAAAGGAAAAAGCAAAACAAAAAGTAGTATCAGTTACTAATGGTGTCAAGGAAGATTTGCCTTTGATATTAATATTTGCTTGCATTACACGTCATAGAATTGGAATAAACTTCATACATTTTCTAGCTCATTCTCCAATCCAACATATAAATAAATAATTTTAAATAATTTAGGTATAAAATCTTTAGATGATGAATATTCAGAAATGTCAAGGAAAGCTGATACAGATCTTACCCAAAGCTATTAAAGAATATTTTGTGTAAGGAATTCTTGGATTAACTGTCAAAATCCCCTGCTGTTTTTCTGTACTGACATCAGATAAAAGTATCTAGGTAGTATTTTGCTGATAACTTAAAAAGAAAAAAAATTAGAAGAATTCATGAGATACTGCTACAGTTTCAACCAAACATAAAAGTTCAAGATTATCTAAACTCTGAAAAAAATCTTAATCCCATCCTTAAACAGGATTTGTTTTAGCTTAGACAAAAGCTTGCTCTGCTGTTGCTCAGAGAGTTATTGAAACTGGGAGAAACACTAACAAAGCACAAGTCTTGGAGCACAACCCAGCATGCAAAGGGTGGAAAAGACAGGATAAAGTGCAAAAGTTACCCAAACAACCTCATGGACTCACAATGTTCTTTGACAAAGAGTCATATAGGATAGTATCTGACTTTCATAAAGGAAAATATACCTATTTGGTTACTGCTGATTATTCTCTAATTCTGCAGAATTTTTAGTTCTCTTTGGAACGGTAAGGAATTGAAAACTTAAAAAACATTATTTTTTTCACTGGGCACTTCAGAAGAAACCTGCAGAAACAGTGAGTCACAGTTGGATGCTTTGACGTCACATTTTAGTGACATGGTGTGATTTCATTTCTAACACCTGCAATGAAGAGGAGTGGTTGAGACACCAAAAGAAATTAATGAGAAAAATTGAAAATTAAAGGAATGCCTGTATGAAACATGCTAGTGACAAATGTCAAGCCAAGTTTAGAAGACTAGATGAACTACTGAAAGAGTATTGCTGCCAAACTTAAGCATTCCTTTTGAAAGGACAACTAGCCAGATGTGACACTTTTTTTTAAATGTCTGAATAATGCCTGACATTTCCCCACATTCAATCTCTGAGAAAATCCTAATAAAAATGAGTGAGAGAAATATGAGAGAATCCAGGTTGCTACTGAACATTATGCTGCAGAGCCTTTCTGCTTGACACCAGAAAAAGTTTGTTTGTATGAAAGAATAAGTAATTTGCTTCAGCTCTGAGGCTAGCTGAATTTCAATGCACAGTCTTAGATGGACATTGCTTCAAGAATTAGCTTCATAATTGTGAGTAGTTATTTGAAAGGACGGTCCCAAAGACTAATAAAAACTCCATATATGTAATAGATTAGATAAATAATGCATCAAGTTAAAAGACAAATAGCCTTGGAAAAAGAACAAAATTGCCAAATTCTCCTGGATGATTATGTATTTTGGTTTTAATTCACAAAGGAGAAGTAGCTTACAGTAACCAGCTGGCAGACATGAAGTGAGAAGAAAAAGCATAACAAGGTGGCACTGGGAATAATACTTAATCTTTTTTCCTTCTGGCAGTAAATTCCATAGCCAGCACTGAAGAAAGTGACTCTTCTTTGATTATGTGTCACTATTCTTTGAAGCAAAATAAATCAGCTTACACCATTCTTCTGCAGCTGGGCTACTTTGGGTGCCTGTGCTACCTTCCCTTAGATATATATACCTGAGGTATAGCTGTCCTCCAGTGCACACAGTGAAAACCCACTTGAAAAATATATTATTAATAGTCTTTAAACTAGCTCCAGATATTTTCAAGATATTAAAATAATGTACTAAATCAAGTTATTTCTGTGGTTTACATATGTTCAGAAGTTGAAATTTACATTGCCCACATCCATCACCTCCAAATGCACTTGTTTTTAACATTTCTGGGGGCTGAAACTTTTGTATAGGAGTATTAAATTCTATTTTTGCTTGATATTCCTTTGAAAGAAAAAGTCCTATGATTTATTCATTGCAAAGTAAGCCTATTAAAGTGTCAAAGGTTGAGAAATGAGAAATACTGGTACACTCATCAAAATGTTTCTGGCTGGGACATGTTGTGTTATAGTTTAAAAAAAAAAAGATTAATTGAATGGGATAATTTATAGTGACTGCTTTTAGATAGACTGATTGTAATTTAACTTGCTTGTATAGGATGTTTTGGGGGTGGATTGAGAGAAAGCTGATTAATAAGCACAGCTTCTTTGTGGTAACATAGTTTCTTTTAAAAATCATTACTGTATTTATATTTGGTATCATAACTATTAGATTATGTTTGGTATCATAACTATTAGATTAGGAAAAGAATCTAACTATGATGAAAATAAAATTGATAATACATTTTTATGTAGTGCTCATGGACACTATTTTTAGCTCAGTGGAATGTGTCAGCCGATATTACAAAGTGGAAAATAGCTCTTAACATTCAATGACAGTTCTCTGTTAGTGAGCTACCTAAAAGATTTCCTTCATAGTCCAGACTAGAAAATCCCTTATAGTTACTGTTTGCATCTCTGTGACAATAATATTTGCAATAAGGTATTTTCTTCAGGAATTTAATTTATGAGTGATAAGTATAGAGTATGAAGTGTCAGACCTTAAATTTTCTTGCAGACTTAAATTTTCTCACAGATAAAACATTTACTGAAATTTCAAAATTGGTAAATTTTACTGATGAATTCTTACAAAAGGGTTGTACAGTCCTGGCCTCTCTTTCATTAGCACTTGTTCTCCAAAGCTATGTGGAGCTTTGAAATCACAGGGAAATGGAAGAGTGGTTTAAATTTTTTCTCTAATTTTTTTTTAAAATCAACAGGTTGTTGAGATGAAAAAGTTCAGATATTCAGATAACCAATATTCTTCAAATGAGAATGGTCATTTATTCATGTTTGGGGTTTGCAGAAAGTTTTTTGGGGATTTGTTTATTAGGAAATTTCATGGGTTTTTTTTTTCTTTTGTTTCTACTTGCTGTACTTTGCCCAGAAACTCATAACAGAATCACTTGGTTGGAAGAGACCTCCAAGATCATGCCCTAACGCCTCAAGTAGACCATAGCACCAAGTGCCATATCCAATCATTTTTAAACACATCCAGGGATGGTGATTCCATCACCTCCCCAGGCAAAGCATTTCACTCTTTCCATGAGAAACTTTTGCCTAACATCCAACCTATATTTCCCTTGATACAGCTTGACACTGTGTCCTCTGGTTCTGTCAGTTGCTGCCTGGAGAATGAGACCAACCCCCATCTGACTGCAGCCACCTCTCAGGAAGCTGTAGAGAGTGATAAGGTCACCCCTGAGTCTCCTTTTCTCCAGGTTAAACACCCCCAGGTCCCTCAGTCATTCCTCACAGGGTTTGTGTTCCCAGCTCCTCACCAGCCTCGCTGCCTCCTCTGGATGTGATCCAGCATCTCAATGTCCTTCCCAAACTGAGGGGAACAGATCTGGACACAGCACTCAAGGTGTGGCCTCACCAGTTCCCAGTCCAGGGGCAGAATGACCTCCCTGCTCCTGCTGGCCACACCATTCCTGATCCAGGCCAGGATGCCATTGGCCTTCTTGCCCACCAGGGCACAGAGCTGGCTCATGTTCAGCTGGCTGTCACCAGCACCCCCAGGTCCCTTTCTGCCTGGGCACTGTCCAGCCACACTGACCCCAGCCTGTAACACTGCAGGGGGTTATTGTGGCCAAAATGCAGGACCCAGCACTTGGACTTAATAAATTTCATCCTATTGGACTCTGCCCATCCATCCAACTGTTTCAGGTCTCTCTGCAGAGCCCTCCTACCTTCCAACAGGTTGACACAGGCTCCCAGCTTGGTGTCATCTGCAGATTTACTAATGAAAGACTTGATACCCTCATCCATGTCATGAATAAAAATATTGAACAGGACTGGCCCCAGCACAGACCCCTGAGGGACACCACTGATGCCTGGCCCCCAGCTGGATGCAGCACTACACACCACCACTCTCTGGGCCCAGCCATCCAGCCTGTTCTTAACCCAGCAGAGAGTGCTCCCATCCAAGCCACGGGCTGCCAGCTTTTACAGGAGTATGCTGGAAACTAAAATTGCCCTTATTTTACTGAAATACCTATGTAAGCAGTCTATTTCACAAATACATAAGCAAGCAAGAAAGATTCTGATTTGTAGACTAAGAATTGTAATTTGACTGTAATTAAAGTATAATTTCAGAACTGTTGGATGCAGGAGGGAAATTCTGGACCTTCAGATAAAAGCTTCTATTTATATATCAAACTTTAAGAAACAGACATTTTCCTTTATTAAACCCAGACTGTCAAACAACTGAGAAGAATTGCATGACACAAATATTACCCTGTCAAATCATCTAATGGAATTCATAATACTCATCTAGTTTCTCTCCTGCCTGAAATGTTAGGGTCCCAAATGATACCACTTGTAAACAGAAACTACAAGTCCTTTCTTTATGACTGGCAAAAACTTATTCGATAACTCTCATTTTCTTTTTCCTGTGGAAAAGATCTGTAGCACCTTGTAAAGAAGCAATACAGAATCTCAGATTTCCCTAAGAGCACAGGCCACTTTTTGTTTTCTCATGCAAATCTAAGTATCTACATCACAAATAAAAAAAAAAAAAAAAAAAAGGAGATAGAAATAAACACTTTGTTGAAGCACAGCTCAGTATCCCAAAGATTTTCAGAAGCATTCTTTGAAGTTAACTTGAAAAAGAATACATAGTAATAGTTCAGTGCTAGTCTTTGTTATACCATCTGTGGTTCACAGCAGTCATAATATGATTTTGTGAATAAAACTGATTGTCCCTCTTACCTTTGTGAGTTACCTTTGTGGATTGCATCAAATTATCTGAGCAACTAAAAAAATATGCTCTGAAGTAGGATTATAAAAATCATTTTATTTCTTAGATAATAAAAAGAGCAAGTGAGAATCAGCTGAAATTAACAAAATAATATTACAACAGAAATGGCTGGAAAAATGAGACTACGCTATTTAACCAAAAAAAAAAAAAAAAAAAAAAACACAAACAAACAAAAAACAAACCCAACAAGCAAACAAAAAAGAAAAATGTAAGTGAAAGTGATATCAACCATAGCTATAATGTTTTCTTTGAACAATAAAAAATCTGAGAACAAAGAAGCAGTCCAGACCTGTTATTCTTATGGTCACCATGACAGCTTAATTTGCCACTGGATTTAAAGTTTATAGTCACTTAGAGGAATTTGGAGCTGCTATTTGATCATGCTTAGCATCAGTGAATAAAAGACAGTTCTGTTCAGTAATAAATATATATTGTGTATATAGACCCATTCACTTGAATCACTTTTACTGAAGCTGAAAAAAATCTGTAAGATTCATTGACTGAAAAAAAAAAAAACAAACCAACAAGCCAACAAAAAACCAGAACAGAGAACGGAAATTACATTCTTGGATACAAACAACAATTTGGCAAGATCATAGCACAGTCCACACAGTTATAAATTTAGGATAGTAATTAAAGATTGATTGCAAGAGGTAGAAAATAAAAACAAATGTCACCAACTATAAATCTCAAGTAAGAATAACAAAGATCATAAAGCTGAGGTCTAAGGAACCCCAGGATGTGAAAATGTTTGCTATTCCATGTGTAATTCTGGAAGCTTATCATGGACTATGCAAATCTTCGCAAAACCATTGCACTAAATGAAGATGGTATGTTACAAAATTGGATTAAAATAAGGGCATTTAAGTAACACAGTTATTCTAAGTATTTCTGTACCACAACTTCAATAACTGAAGTAAAGTAGTCAGTGTAGATGTAACAAACATAGCAATCTGGGGTTGTCTGGAATACTAGTCAGTATATAATTAAGAAAGACAATCATCTGCTGGAGCATGTCCAGAGAAGGCCAACAAAGCTGGTAAAGGGTTCAGAGTGCAAGTGTTTTGACACTGAGGGAGCTGGGGTTGCTTAGGCAGGAGGCTTAAGGGAGACCTTCTTGCTCTTCACAACTACCTGAAATGATGCTGCAGCAAGGTGGGGGCTGGTTTCTTCTACCAAGCAGCAAGTGATAGGACAAAAGAAAATGGCTTCAAGTTGTACCAGAGGAAGTTTAGTTTAGCTATTAGGAAAAATTTCTTTACAAAAAATATTGTCAAGCATTTGAACAGGCTGCCCAAGTATGTGGTGGAGTTACCTTGGAGGTATTAAGAAGTCTTGTAGAAGGGTCACCTAGAAACATGGTTTAATGATGGAGTTGGCAGTGCTCTATTAACAGTTGGATTTGATAAGCGTAGAGGTCTTTTCCAAACTAACAAATTCTATGTTTATGTGATTGACAAGAGCAGTAATACATATTCTGTTGCTCAAATCTTCCACCAAAAAAAAAAAAAAAAAAAAAAAAAAAAAAAAGATGCTGCAGAAAACAGGAAAGAGGGGAGCATCCATATTTAGGTTACCTTAGGTCAAGTCTTTGTGATCAAGCACTAAGTATTCATCCAGCAAATAGCTGTACAGACTACAGTTACAGAAGTGATAAGTGCTCATGGGGGAGTTTTCGGAGCAGAAGTTAGTGGGATGCTTTGCCCCAGAAATCATTCTCAAAATCATTACTACAGCAGCCAATAACTATTACAAATGGTCTCTTGCCTGATAAGACAGAAAACAAAGTTAACGTGTTGTATGTGTAGACAGCAGATAACTGACTTCTAAGTCATTGACTCATTTACACAAAGCCTAAGCTTTTGACTTCTAAGAAATTTTCAGAGACTAGACTCTCTGCCATACCCCCAAAATACCCTAATTATTTAAGGATTAATAAATGTCTTAATCTTGCAATCAAATTAATATTACTATCTAATGACAACCTCAGAGTCACTCAAAAATGCTATTTTCAGATTTACAGAATACAGATCTATCTGTAGAAATTCACTACAGAGTATTCCCTGTGGCATACTCTTTTATGGGGAAGAATTAAATTCCTGAGAAGCTAAACCAAAGCAGAGATACCCACTTAGCTGTACTACTCATCAGTCTTAAGAAAGCATGTTCATTGTGCTTCCTTCTACTCTGTGAGCTTTGGGCATCAGAAAAAGGATACATCCAAGTAGTAATGACCTAACAACTGGTGTTGTCCCCATGTAACATCTTGACCATCCTGTGAAAAACCTTCCTGACTGTATTTTTTGATTTAAAAGTTCAGGAGAAGAATTTCTTCTTCAAAGCCTGCTTCCAAAATATTAGGAAAAAAGTGGAAAGTCTGTTGTGGATTTATGCAATGTGAGTTCTTTGGAATATATCATACTTCTCTGGGATATATTTCAGAAAAAAAAAAAAAGTTTTTGTGAAAAGGTTGGAGAGCTCTTATGTGGGCTGAAAAACCCTTAAAGAATACTAGTTTATGAGTTTGGGAGCATTTTGATACAATGTATCAAATGAACGTAAGGAAAAAGAAAAAATAACCACCCATAAACCAACATATTCCTAGTGATGACTAGTCAGTCATTCAACCCATATCTTAGGAAAACAGAAAAGAAAGAAGTAATACAAATTTAGGAGTGGAAAAATAGATGATGAAGCATATTTTTTTGAATAAATTCTGTGCTGAATTGAGACAAATTTCTGTATTTTATTTTCTGGAACTGTTCATCCAACTAGAAAAAAATTTACTCTAAAAACCTCAGATGAATCCTACTGGAAACACATGATTTTTGCTGCTCAATATTCCCAAGGAAGTCATCCCTTTCACCCATCATGAATATTAATCATAAAATAAAAGTTCACCATGTTTTTTAAAGTGGTTGTAATTACAAGCTGCAGAAAAGTATCTGAAATCCCTTTTTGCATATATATTCTAGCTGAAACTATTTTTGTGAGCACAGTGAGGGTAAATTCAGTTTTGCATCTGGACACTAATGGTAATTCTAATATTTTATGAATTATGTAAGTACCTTGCTGTAGGTACAGAACTAAAAGGTAGAAGTTTGAAATATTAACAGTTGTTTTATGTTATTCATAAATTAAAGTGTAATTCACTTTCAATTTTGGGCTGGATATGGCCTTTGATTCCTGTCCTAAACTGAAGTGTTGGTGCACGGCTAATAAACATGGATGGATGAAATCATCCTTGTCTGCAGAATACAAACTATTTTTAAGGCCCTTTGAGATGCTTACGGGTTAAAATATGTCATAGAAAATTATCACAATATTGCGTGAGCATCAGTCCATCATTCTGTTATTGCTATGAGCTATCCATAATACCATTATCTTATGATCAGACTGAAGCTTCAGGATAGTTTTTATCTCAGAAGAGGGTGAGATCTCTTTTCAAAACTATTGATTGTTTTCAAGCTGCAGTGCAGTTTGGATTAATGGTAAAATACAAGTATGTTATATTGGGCAATGAAGAGGAAAAAGTAAAAAGGTGAAATATAGTACAGAGGAATAGTAAGAATACACAGAACAAGACATTGTAGTAGTGTGTTGGATAGAGTATTCTAGCTGCTCATTCAAATAATCACCTTAGCAGTACGTATCAATAAGACCACAGCCAGGAGATGGGGGAGACAGGGATTCTGTTCAAAACTCTGAAGAGTACATATAAATAGTGCATCCAGTTTTGAGTTCCCCACAGGGGGTAGACATTGATAAACTGGAATTAGTTCAGCAGAAATCTGGCAAGCTAGTGGGGTCTAGAGCTCTGTGTGGTGATGCTGAGAGGCTGAGCTTTGTTCAGCCTGGAGATGCAGTTTTGAGGGACGTTTGAGCAGCCTGCAAGCACTCAAAATAGGGGCTGCAAGAACAGAGAGCTGAACATAGACACCATGTTGTCTTGGTGAGAATACAAAGCACAGCAGGATTAAATGGCATGAAAGGAGGTTCAGTTCAGACATGAGGAAGTTATTGCCATAGTGAAAAACTTCAGTATTGGAAAAGGCTTCTCAGGGAGGCTGTGCAGAATTTATCTCTGGAGATTTTCAAAGTCTGACTACATAAAGCCCAGAGAAACTTGGTGTGCATTTTTTCAGTCTTGGTCAAGGAAACTGTGCCAGAGACCTCCTGAGGTCCTTTCCCACTGCAAGGGTTCAATGATACAGGCACAGTCAGAATCACAGCACAGAACAATGAACTCCTTAGATACCCACATTGACTCACCAACTCCTTCAAATTGTTGACATTTACCAATCAGACCATGAAGTCTGTTAGGTATGTGAGATGGTCTGTTGAAATCTGAGAGTACATGATGGAGATCTTCAAAAAATCCTCTCAGGTTAAGGAACAAGCAGGAGAAAGAGTACATTTTTATCCCAGGAAACCAAGAAAATAAACAAAGCCCAACAAATGTTGTTGTTTGACACTGTACAAATGCCAGGCACCCATAAAAGCGGCTCATTCACCCTCTCCTGCCACAGCTGGCCAGGGTTCATGAGCTGATATAATGTATGGAAAACCACACAATGAAAAGCCAGTGTACAGAAAGGTGACAGAGGAGCCTTGCAACTTTATTCAAATAAAGGGAGAGAGACCACTGGGGCACACACCCACAGGGTTTTCTCTCTTGAGGTTTTGGAGGACACAGCCTGCTTTTCCCCCAGACTCCTGGTCGCATGTTGCCCTCTTCCTTTCCCATCAGCTGAGCTACTAGGAACTTACAGCCTTCCCAAACCACCTATCCACATATCCCCCTTGAACCTACTATTTTACCCCAACGTTCAGAAGTTCAGGCTTGTGCACTCCCATTTGTTTGTTTCAAGTTGTCTGGGATCTGTAGCAAACCTGCTGCCTGAAGTTAGTAGAGCCATTGAGGCCCGTTTCAAAGACGTTAACACCCATCCCTTCATCCACAGAATTGTTTGTAAAGACATAAGCATGTCTTATGTTAGCATCCCTATCAATAAGGACTCAGAGAAAACACTCCAAGGGCAAAACAGGCTCAAGTTAGAGGAACAAAGTGAGATTATTACTAACAAAATCAGAGAGCATAATAAGAAATAAAGTAAGCCCTTTTCTTTCCTGAACCCCTCCCTCCTTCCCACTGACAGCGCAGGGAGACAGGGATTGAGGACTTTAGTCAGTTCATCACCCCAGGTTTTTTTCTGCTGCTCAGGGAGAAAAGTCCTTCCACCACTGCACACCCACAGGAGACAGCTCTCCATGAACTTCTCCAGCATGGCTCCAATCTCATGAGCAGTCCTGACAAAACTGCTGTAAACGTGAGTCCCTCCCATGAGAAGACAGTCCTTTCAAATCTGCTGTGATGTGGGTCACTCTTCCATGGGGTACAGTCCTCTAACAACAGGCTGCTCCAGCCTGTGAGCAGGACTCTCCTCTCTCCACTGGGTCTCCCACTTGATCACAGCCTCCTCCAGGCATCCACCTGCTCCAGCATGGGCACCTCCCCCACAGGCTGTGGGTGGATCTCTGCATCCCCCTTGGATCCCCATGGGCTGTGGGTGGATCTCTGCATTGCCCTGGATACCCACAGACTGTGGGTGGATCTCTACATCCCCCATGGACTCTCATGGGCTGTGGGTTGATCTCTGCATCCCCCATGGATGGCCATGGGCTGTAGGGGTATTACAACACTTCTGGTCTGTAGCTAGGCAATTAATTCAGCCATAAATAAGAATTTCAGTTCAGCTAATTTAGTTCAACAAACAGGAATCTAGGTGAACATTAAACAATAGGATATATTCAAACCCAAACAGGGACTTCAACCAATTACTTTCCATCTCCAGCTGCAAACATCTCACTGGTCAGAGAGTTGGGTGGTCCTAAATCCCAAACCAATCAACTGTGTAAACCAGGGAGATTCAAACTCCCTGTATAAGGAGAGTCCATACAATAAAACACCTTGCTGTCACAAGGATCTCAGAGTTCCTGTCTCTGTCTCCAACTGACTCCACGTAACACAGGGGCACAGCTGCCTCACCATGGTCTCACCATGGCCTGCAGGGGAACCTCAGCTCTGGAACCTGGAGAACCTCCTCCCCTCCTTCTCCATTGACCTTGGTGTCCCCATGTGGTTTCCTTCACATGTTCTCACCTCCTCCTCTTCTCTGGATGGAATCAAAACTGTGTTCCACACTTTGCTTTGATTTTAATCTTAAATATGTAGTCACAGAGTGTTACCACCATCTCTAATTGGCCCAGCCCTGGCCAGCAGCATGTCCATGCTCGGAACCATCAGGGATTGACTCTGCTGGACACGGTGGGATCTTCCAACAGCTTCTCACAGGTGCCACCACCTATCTGGCCCCCCACCAACAAAAACCAGGCAGTGCAAAACAAACATAACAAACAAACAAACAAACAAACACCTCCTCCAAAACCACAAAAATAATAAAAAGGAAAACAATATCCAACTCTCAGACATAATAAGAGCAAAGAGTAAAACATGAAAGCAATTTTATTCAGGTTGGAAATATATTCAGGTGTATAAAACTATTTTTAATCAACAAAAGATGGCATAAATAAGAGAAATTTCTTTCACAATAACTCTGTACATCTCAATGCTGGATGTTGGAAAGCAAGAAGGTAGACCCCCTATGAGTCTCTCAGGAGGAGAAAAGAATGTAGAATTTGAGTTAAAGCCTTTAGGGAAATTAAGACATATTAAACTACATAAATAAATTGTAAGTTTTGGTGTTAAGTAAGTTAGAATTAAGCCTAAGTAAGTAAGAATATATTTCATGCTTTTTTAAGTGCCTGAGTAGAGCAGAGTGCCTTAAGTTCCAGTTAAAAGTTCAATACTTCCCATGGACAAAACTAAAACACAGTAGAATATTGTTTTGCATTTTTAGACAAAACCATGAACATAGATAGCACATGTACACAGATAGAGTAATGTGCACAAATATACGTGCAGATGTGTACAACTGCCTTTCGCATTTTAAAGTATAATTTTAATAGGTGCAGAAAGATTGTTTTAGAATCGTGTTTTTCGCTGATTGGTCAATTTAGGGTTAAAACCTTCAGCTGAGGCCTGCTCTTTCTTGCCTCTTGCCTCCATTTGCTTTCACTTGCTTGTTTTTACCTGCAAGCACTCTTACATACATGCATTCACATGGACGAAGAAAGAAGAAAAGAAAGAAGAAAAAAGATGGAGAAGCTGCTGCTGCTGCTGCAGCCATGCTCAAGACTCTGTACCAGAGAAGGGCTTGGGAGATGCTGCTGCTTTGCTCGGGACTTTATACCAAGGAAAGCTGTGGGAGCTGCTGCTCCTGCTCGAGGCATGGCCAGGAAATTTTAGCACGGACTTTAAGCGTTCTGAACTCTCGCCTTCAGACCGATCTATTCATGTAATGGACAATTTTATGCCAATCAACTACTGCTCTTGTCACTGAGACACAGACCCAAAAAGCAACTGACAGGTGGAAGTTTAAAGCACTCTCTTAAAATCACATCTCTATCTCTCTATATTGCTATCTGTGTAATCTATATTTATCTATATAGAAATATTCAGAGAGAAAAGAGTCTACATTTTTTACTAAGTAAAAGCTCAAAATATGGAATAATTTGGAGTCCTGTGCATCCTGACTTTGTGAAAATTGACAGAAAAGAATTTGGTTTTCTTCATCAAAAATATTTTTTAAAAGAATATTTTGGCAAATTAATTGTGATTTTTTTTTCATTTTTTGGGTAGATTTTTCTGTTTTAATATTACTGTTATTAGCCTGGGTTTGATTTTGACTGATTAGATTTTTAAAGGCATGAAATAGACTTGATGATCCCAAGCAGTGTGCTGCTCTAGGTTTATATAATGTACATCTCTTTCAAGAAGTATTTAGACGTTAAAATAACCATACTTGATAATAACACCTTTCCTTTCTAATAATAACACTTAAACATTATTTAACCTAAACAACCACTTTTACAAATTCTTATATTTTTTAATATTTATAAACCTTTCCATTCCCCAATCTGGAAAGACATTTTGGCACAAATAGTATATGGAATGGCTAGTACTTAAATTCACTGCAGAATTTGGCCTAGTAATAAAAAAACTAATTTCATTTAAATGAGTAATGTTCTGGAGATTGACATCAGCTGGTCCTGGGTTTTAATGACAATCTCTTATTTCTTCTACTAACGTCAAATAAAGAAATTCTTGCTAGTTTTACTAATTAATTAAAATTTTTCATGTCTGATGATGCAAAGATTGGCTTACAATAAATAATATCACGTCAATAGAAAAGAGATATTATGTGTTCAGTAACGAGTCCTGAGAATTTTCTGTTTAAGTAGTAACTGAAGATAATGAAACCTCATTAAACTGTTCCTTGATTCAAACATTCAAAAAATCTGATTATAATTCTTAGATGGCAAACTGCTGTTTTTGTAGGGAACCTGGAAAGCATGCTGATTTTCTGAAGGGCTCTGATTTACCCTCTGTTTCAACAAGATAGTATGAATTCAGCCATAAATAACTTACACTATGAGTTCCGCATGCCTGCCTGTGGTGTTATGATGGCATTGCTATTCCTCTGATCATGGTGAGGAGGTAAGGAGAGCAAGTCAGAATCTGGATCAGAGGAGGGGATCTTTTGTTTTGCTCCAAAAAAAGTACCTAGGCATATGCTTAACTTTCCTCTCTGACAGTGTTTACAGGTCTGCATAGATGATGTAAGTTGATTTGCTTCATCAAGGCAACATTTTCAAAGGCCTAATGGAGCCACCCATGAACTGTCCCCACAGGCTCTTCTATTAATCAAATTCTCAGAGCAGTAATCTCATTTAGACTTAAAATAATTAATCTAATTCATCCCATGATAATTAGTGCAGGATATTACTATGTTTAATAAACCACATTCTCAAATCAAGAGTTATATTTTTAGACTTTTTTTCCAATACATTTAAAAATAAACTCCTTAGGTAAAAGAAAATTAATAAAGCTTAAATTAAATTCTTAATTATTATGAACAAGTTATATTTATGCTTTTTTTCTTACCATATACCAGATTGCATGCACAGTTAGCTAGCAATTTACAAATGAGCAATTATCCATCACTAGGGAATGAGAAGAAGATATATAAGTTCAAATGTTATATATCTGCAATTAATATATTAGAATATAGAAAAAAAGAATCTGTTAGAAAAAAGGGAAAAAAAACCCCTCCTTTGTACAGGATGTGCTTTTAAATACTTCCATGGAGAGAAATGTCAATGAAAAAGGAAAAGTAATTTGTTTGAAAGTTGGTTGATGCAGTTTTTTTCAGTGCAAGGGTCTGAGAGGACGACTTTAGGCAGAATTACTCCTTGGTTGAATGTTTTCTATCCCAGAGTGCACTGGCAGCAAAATGCAGGAGCATGAGGGAACTACTACAGCAGCTACAGGGATAGTGAAGCACTTACTGTAGAGGGGTATATCCCACCTATACCTGCAGTAATACTGCATTTGTAGCTTTAGTACCCATGTAACCTACTTCTTTTCTTAACAAAAAAAGTTTTCCACAAAAATGTTAAAAAAAAAAAAAAAGCAAAAAAGCCAATGGGCAGTGGAGTTCACACAGACCAATACCCAATAATATCTTCTCCTCTCCAGGACTTTACTAAACTGGAGACTCAATATAGCTGATGAACTGACCTCAGTTCATAGTCCCTGGCTTTTGGTGCAGTAGGACAACTTTTTTCTTCAGATTAGTGGATTTTTTTTTTTTCAAAACCACTTCCAAACCAGCCAAATTATTCTTGCCTATCATATTTTTAGTGGAGTGGGCTTATTTTGGTTCAGGTTTTTTGTTTGTTCAGGTTTTTTTGTAATTTATTATTTATTTTATTTTGAGAGTTAGTTGGAATGACCATACAAATGGATGAAATAATTTGGACACTCACAAAGAACAATATTCTACAAGTATCCTGAAAGTATAAGTTTCTAGGGCTGAAAATGCCAAAAGTAATTTCTCATGGTTGTCCAACAAAGCCCAGATTCTTGTTTCAGAAAGTCAGGAGACATGGATATGTACAAAATAAAACTTAACATTTGTCTAGTGTTAACTACATCTTTTATGTGCTTAGTAATAGTAAACCTTTATCTTAAGCGAAGTTGCAGAGGAATATTTTCCTTTTACATCACTGTTTATAACTGTACTGAATTCATCCTAGCAGTATCTACTCTTGAATAATTAAAATGCATTTAATTATGACTTTATTTGAAAAATGTACAATTAAAGAACCTATAAGTAAAACATTTGGGGATGATTAAACAAGTTTAGTAGGAGAGATTTAATGATTTGGAATACATAAGTACAATACCTGTGTTTCTTCTTATTATAAAATAGACATTTTTACATTTTTACATTTTTTACATTAGATAAATATGTTTAAAAGCTCAATTTACACTAAAGAGTAATGTAAATAATTTACACTAAGAGTAATTTTTTCTTGCCATATACCAGATTGCATGCACAGTTAGCTAGCAATTTACAAAAAAAAACATATAAGCCCATGGTTTTGGGGTTTTTTAAAGGAAAAAAAAAAAAAAAAAAAAGGGAAAAGGAAATACTGCAATACATATTTCAGGTTTAATATTAGATCATCAAACATGGAGAGGGAGGGGGAAGGACCTATATTTTCTAAAAGTAAGGAAAAATATCTATTTCTGACTTTTACCTAAAGATACTTCCAAAATAATACATCTAAAAATTCCTTAGGAGAAAAGAAACAAAAAAGTAAAGAAAAATAAGAAACAACAGACACTTGTATAGAGTTTTTACTTACTTAAATATTTAATTAAAATGTCAATTTTTTTGTCACCACTGTCTGATGACAGAACATGCATATAGGGAAATAGCACCTTCCTTTGGGAATTCAGTTCAGAACTGTCACAAGTACTTTCATGGGAACCACTGGTATTCAGCCACTAGCTAAGCACTATTGACTGAAAATGTCAGTTTAAAATTGTCTAAATGGATTCTCCATGTTTGGTCCATCTAAGTCATGGATGGATAGGAACAAATGAGGAGGAAGAGAAGCACTACATTGCTGCTGCAATCCCTCACGGCCTTTCCTGCAAAGCAGAAGGTGAATTTCCCCGAGAATTAGAGACTGGTACTTTGTAAGAATCACTCACTTGTCTGTGATGCTGCAAGCAATATTTAAACTCCTGTCCTGCTGCAGCTGAACTGAGTGGATTGTGAGATTTTGTGTTGTGCACAGATGACCTGCATTCATAACATGAGGAGAGTGGACAGCTATGTTACAGTTATATGCATCTATGTTACAGTTATGCATATCTTTACACAGATTTACGATTGTGAACATTAAATTTGTACCTGTCTGCCCAGGTACAATCATTGAAGATCCATCATCATGAAGCTCAGATAGATATATTTTATTCTGTCTTACCTAAGTAGTTCCAATAGAATGTTCATATTCAACAAAATAATTTCTTCATGATGCTTAAATATTTTGCAAATCAAAAACTTAATTAAACCTATGTCAAATACTTACATTTGAATACAACTATAAATATGAGCTAAACCAATTTGAATTTTTCTTCACAAAATCATAGAATTGTTTACATTAGACAAGACCTTTAAGATCAAGTTTGAAATGTGTGACTAACTAACCCCTTTTTATAGTTTTAAAAATGCCAATCTTAAATAATACAATCTTTCTCAAAATGAAAAATAACTTATTTTAGAATGAAAGAGAAAAAACCAAACAAACAAAAAAAAAGGCAACAAAAAAGCCACCCTAAAATAAAGCATTCCTTTACATAAATTCCTAATAAATGTCTTCCACATTTTCTAAGCTCTATGTTCTAGGTATTTTTTAAGGCGAAACAGAAGACACTCATGACCTAATTTAAGTCTTTCTGGAACCATTTTTCAATTAGTAAAGAAGTTGTAGGTTCTATATTATGTATTTCAAGTCATCTGTTTACAAAAAGCATGCATTCATCTTCCCATAAGCTATCTATATTTCTGAAAGGGACCTCAAGAAATCTGTAAATTCCCCAAAATAGCCAAATTTACACAAGATATCAGAAATTACTGAATCCTCATTTTTCTCATTTAATTTTTTTTAATTACAGGGAGAAAAGTGTCATTTCAGCCAGACTCATTCTGTTGCTATGGGCTTTTGACCTTAGGAGTGGCTATGAAGAAGTCTCTAGTCCTGATTTTCTTTAAATGTCATGATTTATATACAAACCTTATTTTACACAACTAATAAAGAGTCCCGCTATGCCTGTGAGCTTGTGTGCAGCTCAGTCAGATGGAAAAGAAGATATTGGTGTCTGAAGAAGGGTTTTTCCATGTGGCCTCATATGTTGGAAAACATGTGTGGAGGATGAAATGTAATTTAATCCTTTGTGAGGGTTTTGGATGGGAGAGAATAAGATTTCTTCATAATAGCTGATATGGGGCTGTGTTTTGCATTTGTGCAGGACACATGTTGGCAAAACAGGGAAGTTTTCACTACTTCTGAGCAGGGCCAGGCCAAGAGCCAAGATTTTTCTGCTTTCTGTTCCACCCCACAGCAAACACACTGGGGCACACAAGAATTTGGAAAGGGTGTGTCCTTTTCCTGCACACAGCCAGGAGAGCTGACCACAGCCATGACATACAATGCTGACTTAGCATATACAGCTGCAGCAGAGGCTGGTGCTGAAGGCTTCTGCTTGGGAACTGGCTGGGCATCAGTTCATTGGTGGTGAGAAATTGTTTTAATTGGCATCACTTGTCTTTCCTTAGATTTTCTTTGTTTTCTCTGTGTTCTTTTAATAATAATAATAATAATAATAATAATAATAATAATAATAATAATA
>CM031858.1:73613161-73710140 GCA_018697195.1 Certhia americana
TAATAATAATAATAATAATAATAATAATAATAATAATAATAATAATACCTGTGGTTTTCTCAACCCATGAGTTTGCTCACTTTTACACTTTTGATTCTCTACCATTCCACTAGGGCAGAGGAGTGAGTAAGTGGCTGGCTCTGTGGTGTTTTGTTGTTTCTGGGGTTTAAATGCTGACAGTATTAAACACAAAAATCAATGCATTTGCACGATTCAAAATAATTTAGTTATAAGAACATGAAATACAATTGTTTGGTTTTGTATAAAGCACCTTTTTCTTCTGATGATTCATTGATTAGATATCTGTGGGTCAGTTTTATTTCTAAACAGAAACACTGAATTTTGCTCTCTTTTTACATTAGTAAGTGATTGCACATTGAGGGGTTTTTCACCCCTTTTGAAATTCCAGCATATTGGAGAGAATCAGATTTACACTTTTCTAGTAATCATAATTTACAAGGACAGAAAGCTTTGTGCAATAGTTGTTCCTTGCAAAGTGCAACATCTTCTTTAGAGATTATATTAACCAAAGTGAACAAGTAATTTGCATTGTACCAAAGGGAAAAGATATTACCATGATGCCTGATAATAGAGATCAAGAAAATGCTTCTGGACAATGTATCTCTAGCATGGCTTCAAAAGTCACCATTTCTTACAGTCTATTTCAAATATTCATAACTGAATCACTTTTGACAAAATATGAATGATGATAGTAAAAGACAGTTCTTTTTTCTAAGGGCTAATAAGAATTGGTGGAGGTCATCCAGTTGTCACATCTGATTGCAGAAATCCTTTCTTATTTTAAGAATCTGTATAATTGCCACAAGTTCACAGACAACCTTGAATTTCAGGATCTCTTTCCGTTCTGCTGTTGCCTTCCACCTGTCTATAGCTGTTACTTCCCAAGACAGGCATCATTCCACCATCTGAACATACTGCCAGCCACATTTGACAGCTTTGGATGTGCTTTGCAGCCCCATGCCTCAAAAACGCCTAAACCCATGGTACTCAGTAACTCTACTCTCCAGAATGCACTCCACCACATTCTCTTAGGGAAAAGAAGGTATATCAGTGAGGTTGGAAAGTCTTAGGGGCTTTCCCTTAACACTAAATTATGACAAGTATATTAATTAAGGGTGTCATATTAAGGGCTGCAGGTAAATGGTTTAAGAATTCAGGTAACTGAGAAGGACATGGAACAAGATATCACAAGAAACTACTGGACATGATAGAAAACTCTAAGTGTGAGAAACTTTCTGAATTAGAGATGGTACTGGAAGGGACTGCTAGGTATCACAAGTGGTTAAGGGGAAGTTATGGGAGAAGTGACCCAAGTTCACAGATAATTGGAGGAGAGCACTGTGAAAAATTTTTGGAGCAGAGTCTTGCCAGACTGCTCCCATAGGTAGGGCTGACATTGCCAAAGCAACACTGTCATAAATAATAAGTTTCCATAGAGTTGTGACAAAACTGGGAATTATAGAAAATAGAGTAAATAGAGCAGGTTTCATAGTTAAGCAAATTGTGGAGATAGAAAGGTAAAATGATGGTGAATGTTAAAGTCAGGAAATGAATAACAAGATATTCATGCCATGTACTGATTTTGTCTGGGGGCACCTGTTGGCAGCTTTGGGCATAACCAGTCCCCTGAGCATAACCAGAGAAACAGAGCCTCTTTTTCTGACACACCAAAAGTGCCAGACTGCTACCATGGTCACAAGAGCCACAAATGGTGGAGCATATGCTTACCCAGGTGAGCAAGGGGAATACATGGATTGACAACTCAAGCATCCGTCAATGATTGCTGCAGATGTGGTGGCACCAGTAACAACCCACCACTTCATACCACACAGCAGCAATCCTTGAACAAATGTATTCATTACAGTAAGACATAAAACTTTCTACTAGCTCTTGACAGAGAACATATGAGTGAGGAAACAAAATGTATTTGAGAAAAGCAATGGATATAAACCAGTCAGTTCATCAAATACAATCTGCTGACATGAGCAAAGTCCATCACAAAAGGCAGATGCTGAGATGAGTAATGTGGGCCAGGACACTACTAATTCATATGTCAGTGCCACTAGAAGAGTAACATCAAAGCTCCACAAATAGTTCAGGAATGGGTATTTTGAAACTGCTGCCACATAGAACAGTCATCATCACAGCACATTTACTGAAACAGGAATTTTTTCTTGATATGTGTAATTCTGCTTAAAATAGCTTTAAATGCTTCCAGAACCACTGCATGTTTCTATATTATGTCTAGAGCACAAACCAAAGGAAAAATTAAAGCAACAGTCTCACATCACCTGACACTAAATGCATGTATTTTTGGGGTAAGGTGTTACCATTCTATCATGAAAAGAACTTGAGATTTGGGGGAAGGAGTTGTGGTTCTGGTGACTTTTTTTTTTTTTTTTTTTTTTAATCAAACTTCAATATCCACCTATTTATACCCCCTCAAACTTTTCCATTTTCCAAAGAAATTTAAAGGTCAAAATCTCTTTATTTCAACACATATACAGGTGATTAAATATGGATCGAGGTTTTTTTTTTGCTAGGTGCATTTAAATCCAAGTAAAATAAGCAAAATAATTGCAGTACCTGAAGGTATAATGTTCAAACTTTTGGACTTCTGCATTAGTTTACCAGTATATGTTTAAACTATCAATTTTTTATCTCAAACTTTTTTATTAAATATCCTCTAGGAATATTACTAAGATTTGCTGTAATTTTTTGGCATAAAGGGTAAAAACATTGTGACATATTTTCTTGTTATTTTGAATGGATTATATAGATTCATTAAATTTATAGTTTTGTGTCTGAATGCTTTGTTTCTGTTTTTTTGGTTGTTGATTTTTTTTCCAGCTTATAAAAAAACACAAGAAAATAAAACCCATAAAAAAATGCTTAATGCCAAGAACTTTACAGACAGGAAATTATATCTGCTGAACCTGAAAGAAAATTTGATCAAGGCATAAGACATTCAAGCAAACATCCTATAAGGTATTTGTCAAAGAGTTAAAGATCCTCATATTGATGTATTTGCTCACGGTTATAACTGCTTTTGAAGTATGCACTCCAATAGAGCCAAATGTCATCTAATAGAGCAAATCCCATGTGTGTGTGTTTCTGTGTACACATATTCACATACACAAAGCAATAAGCAGGTTGAGTACAGAATTCTGAGATTAATAATAATGATTTTTTTTCTCAGATATTTCATGGTTTTAAAGCAATACTGGTGAGATCCGTTAGACAGAGGTCACTAGGCAAATCTGCAGGTGTGAGTAACCATGGTCATGATCAATGATCATGAACATTATCAAACAGCATGTGAAACTCAAATATTTTCAGCTTCTGAAGGAACAGTACAGTGTAGGACATGATGACACAATGACAAAAAACAAATCCAGAGACAAACAATAAAGGAGACTCATGGAATTGTTTACGACTTCTAAGATCTAAAAGACCTCTAAGATCATCAAGTCCAACCATTAACCCAGCACTGCCAAGTCTACCATTAAACCATGTCCAAAGGCCACATCAACACATCTTCAAAGTATCTCCAGGGAATGGTGACTCTACCACAGACAGCCTGTTCCAGTGTTTGACAACATTTTGTGAAAAAATTCTACTAATATCCAATATAAGCCTCCCCTGAAGAAAATTGAGCACTTCCTTTCTTGTCCTATTACTTGTTTCTTGGGAAAAGAGATTGATCCCCTTCATTTCAGTTAGTTCCAAGAAGTGACTCCTTTTCCCCAGGCTAAACACCCCAGCTCCCTCACCTGATCCTCATCAGACTTGTGCCCCTGATCCTTCACCATCTCTGTTGCCCTTGTCTGGATACACTCCAGCCTCTCCATGTTTTTCTTGCAGTGAGGGGCCCAAAACTGAACAGAATCACAGAATCACAGATTCACAGAACTAACTAGGCTGGAAAAGATCTTTGAGTTCATCAAGTCCAGCCTATGACTTAACACCACCTTATCAACTAAACCACGGCACTGAGTGCCATATTCAATCTTTTTTTCACCTCAAGGGACAGTGACTCCACCACCCCCTGGACAGCCCATTCCAATCCCCTTTCTGTAAAGAATTTTTTCCTAATGTCTCGCCTTAACTTTCCCTGGCATAGCTTAAGACTGTCCTCTCATTCTGTCAGTCATTGCCTGGGAAAGGAGACTGACGCCCACCTGGCTATCCCCTCCTTTCAGCTGTAGGGAGCGATAAGGTCTCTCCTGAGCCTCCCCTCAGCCCTTCTTCATAGGGTTTGTGTTCCAGACCCTTTACCAGCCTTGTTGTTCTTCTCTGGGTGCATTCAAGCATGTCAATGTCCTTACTAAATTAAGAGGGTCCAGAACTGGACACAGTAATCAAGGTGCAGCCTCACCAGTGCCAAGTACAGGGGGACAATCACTGCCCTGATCCTGCTGGGCACAATATTGCTGATCCAAGCAAGCCTTCTTGACCTCTGGGAACTTGCTGGCTCATGTTCAACCAGCTGTTGACTATCACCCCCAGGTCCTTTTCTGCTGGGCAGCTTTCCAGCTGTTCTGTCCCCAAAGTAGCACTGTATGGAGTTGTTGAGAACCAAGGGCAGGACCCTGCACCTGGTCTAACTAAGCCTTACACAAAATTGATCTCAGCCCATTCATCCAGCCTGTCCAGATCCCTCTGCAGGGTTTTCCTACCCTCCAGCAGATCAACACTCTTACTCAAAGAGTAAGACTTTACTTAAGTAAAAGACTCTTACTCAAGTTGCCTGCAAACTTGATGGGGGTGTACCCAATCCCCTTCTGCAGACTGTAAAGAAAGATATTAAACAGGGCTGTCCAAATACTGAGCCCTGTGGAACACAATGGGCCACCAAGTGAGTGTAGCACCATTCACCACTATTGTCTTGGCCCCACTATCCAGCCAGTTCTTAACTCACTGAAGACTATACATGTCCAAGCCAATTTCCTCAGGAAAATGCTCTGTGAAAGAGTGTTAAAAGGCTTTACTGAAGTCCACGTAGACAACAACATCCATAACCTTTGCCTTACTCACTAAGCAGGTCACCTTGCAATAGAAAGAGATCTGGTTAGTCTAGCAGGACCAGCCTTTGATAAACCTATACTAGCTGAGCTTGATCCCTTGGTGTCTTGTACATTTTATGTGATGGCACTCAAGATGATCTGCTCCATGACCTTCCCTAGCACTGATGTCAAACTGTAATCCCTGGATTCTGCTTCTGGTTATTCTTGTAGATGGGTGTCAAATTTGCTAGCCTTTAATCAACTGTTACTTCCCCAATTATCCTGTACTGCTGATAAAAATTGAAAGTGCTCGTTGAGCTCTTCTATCAGCTCTCTCATAGAATATTCTCAGGTGGATCACATTCACCCCCACAGTTTTCTTTTTAATCTCAGGGGAGTAACCACTTCCCCTTGCAAGTTTGTGGGGCTTATTTTGTTCATATAATCTTTCCCCTTTGCAAGGGTTTATTTTATTTAGCTTTAGAAATAGATCTTTTATCTTGCTTGTAGTTTGTCAAATAGCAAACAAAATTGAAAACACACATCACAAAAAGGTCTGATACAAATCAAAAACCTGTTATGTATTGAGCAAACTAATAAAAAAGTCAGATTTACATGTTTGTCCTGTCTCCTGGGGTCCTGTCTGCATCTGGTTGTTTGTAGCTATAGTTTCTGGGGTTTCTCTTTGCTACCTAAATACGTATTAATGCTAGAGAGAAGTGTCTAGAGCCACTAGTTGATGAGGATAGTAGTTGTTCTAAGAAGACAGAGAGCTATTTACTCCAGGTTTGCCATCTGGACTGCCTGGAGAGAACCAAATAATCTAACAGTTTGTCAAAAGCATACAGCAAAATAAAAGAAAATATCCAATAGAAGATTGAAGGGAAAGAACTGGAAGGACAAAAGTTGCTGCTGTGGAGCCTCATAAACCCAAAGGCTTATTTTTGTTGTTGTTCTGGTCTGTAAGAAAATGTATTGTCATATCTCTGAAAAGCACTGCAATTTATAAGCAATGCATGCTGCACACACCATTCCTGTGACAGCCTAATAGACACTACTGTTAGGGGAATTATTTAGTCTAGTAAAATACGATATATATATAAGAATTATGGAACTTAGATTGAGCCATATCACATTTTAGTATTCCACTTAAATACCCATCTTCTAATGTTTTCTTACCCTTCACAGGTTAGTGGTCTCTTTTCAGCCATCCAATCTATGCATATTTAACTATTCTAATATTTCCTATTAAATGATACTGTCACCTCCCTGAATGTTTTTAATCCTCTTCTCTGAAATCTCTTCAATATTTTTCTGGCAACTAGATGCTGTACATTTAATGCAGCATTTGGAATATACTCCCACTGCAGCCAAACAGAAAAGCCAAACGAATTCTCCATGGCAAGATACCTGTAAGAATTTTCTGCCAAATTGCGTTAACTATTTTTGCTACAATGCCATATTGCCTTCTCAGTATTAGTTTGCTGTAACTGTGACCACAATATTTCTTTCCTCTTTATTGCTTCCTAGATTTATTCCTTATTTATGTTAATTTTGCAAAGACCCACATGATAGTAAGCATTGAGTATAGAACTGTTGCACTCCATTACAACAGGCTGGTAAGCAAGAAGTGCAAGAAGTGGCTCACTGAGAGGCGAAAGTAATTTCTTTCTTACATTTTGGAACTATTCAAGAATAATGGAATACTTTTTTCTGTTTTCAGAGAATCATAGACTCATATAATTTTCACAGTTGGAAGGGATCTTAAAGATCATTCAACTAACTACCTTGCCGTAGGTAGGGACACCTTCCTCACCTTCCTCTAGACCAGGTTATTCAGAACCCATTCCAGCCTGGTCTTGAACACCTCCAGAGATGGAGCATCCTTACATAGACACTCAGAAAGAGAAAAAAATGTGTATGTCAAATCCTAACTGAGCCTTTCCTTGATGAGTCCCTTTCTGTTCCTGAATGATGTTGTCACTCAGCAGACAAAGCATCAAAAATCAGTCTCTAAAGAGAATTTCCCCTGCTCTTCCTTGCAGATAAACAAATTCTTTCATGTTTCAAAAACTTAAATGAATATTCAAAATATTGAAGCCTTATTTCGGAAAAAAACTAGTCTAGAAATAAATTTTCATAGATTTAACTTCGTCCATGTGATGTCCTTTCCAGTCTCCATCAGCATTTTTATATTCTATTTTACCAGTTGTGTAATCTGATGAATGAAAAACTGCCATTATTGATCACTGAGGCTATAAAAGGACTTCAGTGAAGAGGGTGAATGATTTAGGTGCTCTGCAGGTTTTAGTTGATCCTCCCCACTTTACTTATCCACTGCTTCTGCAATTATCTCTTTATCCCACTTTGGTAGTAGAAATTGCACAGTTCTGACTGCTGTGGAGTGCCTTAATTTTTCCCCAAATCTTTTGAAAAATATGTGTATTTTCTCTGTACTTTATAAAAATCTCTTTAGTTACATCACTGTACCAATAAGATTCGATTAGCACCTTTAGCACAAATATTCTTGTGACAGGGCTCCAAGGGAAGTATTCCAGCCTTATATTCACACCATTTTTCAAGTGTGATCCTGACCATGCAATCTTGTCTTTGCGAAACCAGTGTAACATTATTAAATGGATTGTTCTGTTCTCAGTAAAATATCTATCCTTTCATTTGCCTTTAATAATAAATTAGGTCTGGTCACAGATGAGGAGACAGTCAATTGCCAGATGCTAAATACCTAGCCCAAGGATATTGTATGTGTAAAAATGAAGCTGACTGGGCATGTTGCTCACACAAATCCTGGTGCTGTAGTTGCTCAGCTCTGTTGGCTTACATTCACACTGCTGCAGGTTAATATACTCAGTGGCAACTTCTGTCTTCATTTTTCAACTGGAGCCTAAGTGTACGCCAGACTATTTGGGTGTCAAACTGAAAGTACTTTGAAAATTTAATCTGTTGTAAGCCTTCATGCCTTTCCAGACACAATATAATTAATGTACTGTTTTTTACTTTTCCTTGTATCCAGCTTTGCTGCAAATAATAAAAAAAAAAACTTAATCTAGAGGCACCCCTTCTGCAAAACTGTTTTTAATCAAGAAGTGATTTGTAGCTGCATGTAAGCAGTGTCAGGTAGAAGAGGGATTCATAGAGTTCATCCAGTTCTACATATGGAAGCACAACATGAGCATCAGTTTCATGTGCTGATCCACAGCAGGCAAAGATTGCTGCACACAGCTGTTCTTCCGTGAAATGTTTGCACTTTGAATGTGCACCCTGGTTGTCTTTATTCTCATTCTGGGAAACCACCATTCAATTCTTTTTGGGATGCTTTTGGGTGGAAGCTGGAGGAAAAAAAGCTACGCCATCACAAACAGTCTTGGCAGGCTTTCCTGCTAGGGGTTTTTTTGGTTAGTTTTCCTTTTTTTTGTGTTTCTTTTTAATTTTGTCTTTGTGTTTTGTTGCTTTTTTTTTTTAATTCAAAGAGACACTTTGAAGGCTTAGGCATACCTTAGAATTGCTCAGGATCTCTCAAATATCTTTTAGCTCTTCTGGACCCCGCACCCCATCTCCAGTCCATAAGAGAAATTTCTTTTAGGTCATGAAATTTCTTTTTTTGTGATATGTCAGAATGAAATTCCTATATAATTTTTCTTTGTAGGTGGTAAAAGTAACAATGTGAGGTACATGTCTGCATTACTATGTCCTGGTACAATTCTAATCCTTTTGAGACTTTATGGGAGTTTTACCACTCATTCCAACAGCATATGATTTTGTCCTAAATTTCATCCCATGCATTAACAAATTCACTTTCTCAAGCACTTCTTTAATCTTTCTTGCTGTGTTATATTTTAAAAGTAGGGGGGAAGAGAGGAGATACATAAGCAGTACATCTGAGAACACAAAAGTTAATGTGTGATTTATAAAATAGTAAATGAAAAAAAACACTTTTTTACTCATTCTCCTTAATCCTATTTCCAGGTAGTAACATGAGCCATAGAAAAAGAAGTCTTAATAATGCAGAATTACTTTTACATTTCTCTAATATGCTTATATTTTATTTTTCAGTTTCTTCTGTGCTTTATAGAATTTGCATCAGTAAAGAATTTAAGAATAAGCTTTACATTAAACCTGAGCTTAACTACTTCACTATTCCACACAGCAGGTAAGCTTAAGATTAACACTGACTGAAGTCAATGACAGCTTAGAATATACATACTTCTTTCTGAACTGCAGCTTACCTCACAAAAACTGAATTTTGGAAAAATTTATATAAAATCTGTTTGTTGATATTTCTCAGCTTTTCTTTACAATTCACGCTCACCCTCTGCATTGAAGTGCAGAAGTAGCCCTTTAGCCTTTATAGTTACTCCCAAGTTAGTACTCTCTGTGAATTAACTAATGTGCTGTTTTTTCTCTCTGCAAAGTCATTAGTGAGGAACAGAATATAACCTGACCTCCTAAGGCACAACACAAGTAGTCATTTCCTCCTAAGTCACTATGCACCTCATAACTTCCCTTTGTTTACTATCTTCCATCAGTGGTTATTTCACATGATAACATTCATATTCAATTTAAATTAATTTTGAGTAAAGAGCTTTTATAGAATGCAGTATCAAATTCCCTTAATTAATTGAAAATGCCTATCATATTTTGCTTTTCTTTCAGCCACTAATTTTTTATTTTTAATAAAGAAGCAATCAAGTTTATCTGTCAAATCTTTATTAAATAACTTCGCTCCTTAGCTTGAAAAATATTAGGATGAATGCCAAGGTTATTTTCACAAACACTATTTTCTATCTCCAGAGCCAAATCAGTATATGTTATGTAATTAGTGAAGGTAGCAAAAGAATAAAATCAATCACAGATGTACAGGGTTCTGATATTATAAGAAATTATTTATTGAAACAAGAAAATAATCAAAAAATATATGGATAAACTAATGATTAGGACTTTCTAAATTTATTCTGGAGATGTTGTCTGCTAGAAGCTTTTCTGCTGATGTCTGGTAAATGCTGATGTCGTGGTTCTGCACCATGCCTGTTTCTCTGTAATGTTTGCATTTAAAGTTCTTTTCTCCCTCATGAAAGTGTAATGAGAGAAAATACAGGTTTTCCCTAGCAAGCAATGACCTAAAAGTAAAAATGATCATTAAGTTATAAATGTCTAGTCTATGTTGCTATTGTGAACATTTAGACAGGGCAGTATGGGAAAACAAAGTAGAGATGGATGTATGTATAGGTAGCATCCGTCTAGACTTTAACTATTTGCAGTGCCAAAAGCAATTAAACTGCAGAAACATGAGCTTGTTAGTGTCCATACAAGATGTTTGGAGATGCCTGAAAGTAATCTCACTGCCAGAATTCCACCAGCCAGTGGTGTGAGGGCACAAACCAGTACAGGCATGACCACAGAGGGTTCAATTGTATCCATGGATCTTGAGGAATCGATAAACTTTGAAAACATAGCACACAGCTGCTGGGAGAGAACATAAATGTACTGGCACAGTGCCATAACTCCTGCAGCGGCTGTGTGATTGCAGCAGGTAAGTATGCACATCAAGGAAAGCCAAAGAAAACAGACTACAATGCTTGAACTGATAACAGAAACCTCTCTTTTATCATATTTTTTGAGGCTCAGAAAAAGGAATTTAACCTTTCCCTTCTTGATCCTCAAGGGCAATAAAATAGAAACCAAAACCAACCAACCAATCAACCAAACAAATCCCAAAGAAACAAACAATAAGACTGTATATACAGGTTTAAAATATTACTAACTTATTACCTGATATATGTTTTGAAATAAATTTAATTTCTTAGAAGAGTTGCAGTGCAGTAGACAACAGCAATAGGAATATTTTCAAAATTAAAACTGAGTTTTTAGGTTTTATAGTGATGTCTTTCATAAATTACTATTGATACTACTAACCTCAGCATTTTGAAATTAACTAACATTTTGGGCCTAAATTAAATGGTACTCAGAGGACAGAAATAAAGCATAGGGCTATATTGTTCTGTTATTACTCATAGTTCCCTGTAAGAATTTTTATGAAGCTGAGGTCATAAACAGGAAGATAAAAACCAAGCAACGAAAAATGCTTTTTAATTCTCATTGCTTTCTGTGTCTTGACAGTGACATAATCTAAGCCCAGTTAGCAACAATGGAGAGGCTTCACTCCTATGCTGTGATTTGGGGGATTTTTTTGCATATGCTAAGCATGTTTTTTACTGAATTCAGCTCTGCATTTTGCACATTTGCAACTCTACATCATCACCATCATCCTACTGCTAGTGTCTGTCACCATTTCTGAGCAAGGCAGTCTTCTACTATTTGGTTTCCTAGCTATCCAATGCTGCTATGTGGCTATATGTTATAAAATATCCAGTGTTCCATTCAAGATAAGCAGGAAAGGAAACAAACCAAAGATTTGTAAAAGAAACAAAGACAACACTAATTTAAGCATTGAGATAACTGCAAAATTTTATTTCAAAAAACTGTTTACCGTTGGTACTGGAAATTGGTTCAGACAGTGCAAGAAGAGCTCTTATCACACTAATAAATTCCCTTTGTTATAACAACAAAATGGAGCCTTTAATTTAATCACACTTAATTGACATATGACATAGCAGGGCACAAGTGTTCATTCATCAGTAACTTAAGCTTCATGAAATTTTTAGACATAAGAAGATACAATAATCACAGTAAGATAAAAGGTGTAATAATGCTATTGAACACAAGTGGCCTCATGGACAGTGATTAGATTGAAGAGCCATCAAATGAAAGGTCTGCCTATCTTTAGGCTGTCCAAATGAAACTGACAATTCTAAGAAGTGAAAAAGAGAATCATTTATCTACATGAAAGTTAGACTAATCCTGTCTTAAATCCTGGATGAACTGCAATTCTGCCGGACTTAACTTCTAAAACTACAGTCCAAGTGTTAGGATGGGTATAAGGATCTTGGGGATTGAATGTGTTCAATATGTTAAATCTAACAAAGATATAACCTACATGTTCTTTCTGATTATTTGGGGTTTTGTTTGTGGGTTGTTTTTTTTTTTTGGGGGGGGGGAGGTGGGTGGAGAGGGGGTGTTTTAACTGGTTTCCATGCCTGCCCAGACAAATACAAAAACTTGCCTTGTATTCAAGTCATGTTCATCTTTAGTGATGAAGATCCATATCGTCCTGCCTAGCACTGGAGATGTGGAAAGAAGTTCAAAAAAACTTCTATTTCAGAACATCTGAGCTAAGATGGATCAGATGTTTATAAGAGATTGTTGTTTTTAATGTCTCACTGAATATTACCTGAAGGAAATACCAGAACCAGGTGCCAGATAGCATTTTCATTCTGTTATTCTTACAGTAGAGGCACTTTCCCAATGTCAAATACAGATTTTTTTCAAGAAAATTTATTTCCCCTCACTGTATTCACAATTGAAACAAATATCACAAGATTCCCATCTTACCTGCCCCCTACATTTTCTCACTCCATCACAGTGAGTGTGTTTTTCACTGCTGAGACATTAATGAATTAATTATAACCAGGTTAAAGAAAGACCTCAGGGATCATCTGCTATTCCCAGGTCCATCAGTTCTCATAAGAAAAAGATACCACTATTTGAGTTTTTTGGTCAGCTGGGATTTCTTGTACATCAGTGTTTCCAAGACTTACAGATAAAAACCCTCTTATGTGCTTATCTACTGCCTGGAGATCTTTCACATAGCATCAAGAAATGCAGAAAAACTAACTGACTTCAATCTTTGGCATGGGTTTAGAACTCCCAGAGCTGAGGAGTAAAATAAGGCAGCAAGATTTGGCTGATGACACATTAATAAACCAAATTGCTGCCAACAAGTGTAAGCATAAGTCATATTTTGTCATTATTATTTTGGTTTATATTTTAGTTTTGTCATAACAATTTCATTTTATTTTTAACAATTTAATTAACATCAGCAATAACTTTTACAGCCATTTGTTATTCTAGTGGAGATTGAGAACTGCAGTTTAACAAAAACATATTTTGTATATCACACACACAAACAGAATGGCAAAAGCCTTTTTAACTACAAATATTGAGTCCACTTGACAAATTGTCCTGACAAAAGAAAGAATTGGGATTTTTTTTCTATCATGTATTTTTATTCTTTATGTAATCATGCAATGATTGTTTAAGAATATAGTATAGAGTATCTTCTGTGGTGTTGTATTTAATCCGACTATTCTATAAATCTTTACTTTTTTTTTTTTCATTTTTATTAGTCTACAATCATCCTAAATTCAAATAAGATTCAGGCTTACAATATGTAGCCCTGGGAATACAAGGCGAAAATCAGCTAAATGATCCCACCCCAGTACCCATCCTACTACTCCTGCTTTCTCAAGGTGAAGGAGGAGTTGGAGATAGAGTGCAGTTGAGCCTGGGAAAAGGGATGGGAAGAAGGTCACAGACAATATTTTTAACTTCTTTAGTTTAGTTGTAAATAAATTAAATTAACTTTCTTCAAATCTAGTTTGTCTGCAATGATTATGTGAGGCAGCTCTACCCATCTTTAACACAACACAGGAGCATTTCCATCCTCTTTTCTTTTTGTAGGGAGGGATGAGAGCATCTTGGTCAGTATTTGGCAGCTAGCCAAGGTCAACTCATCACAAAATGGGTTGTACATGCACTTCACAGTAAGTATGTATTAATTAATATGGGCTCCCTGATCCACTAGGAATTAACTTTTATGCACCCATATTTTCATCCAGAAAGTTAGAATACTGCTGCATTAAAATTTCACTTAGAGGAAAAAGATAATGCCTTCATCAGATAATATTTTTTTGAAATCCAAGTACACAGTTTCAGGAATGAATAAGCCATTTGTATTACTGAATTGTTTCAACTATTTAAAATCATAAAAGTATCCCAGAGAATTATGTAATCTTGCAAATAATTTAAATTTCTAAAGTAAAGAAGACTAGCAATATTCTATTGACTGCCTGAAATTTAAGCACTATTCATATGTGCTTTCTTTCTCCAACCCCCTTCTAATCTGGTTCACCTGTAGTGAAAGAAAAGAGAGTGATTTGTAGTTGAATTTTACATTGTACTACATTATATTCTGAAGAAACCTTTCTCTAGTGATGACACAGAAATTCAGCAGCTGATGTTAACCTTGTGTATATCATTCTTACCGGGTATCTGAAAAAATACATCTTATTGAGAGGAGAAAAACCAAAGAATTTTTATTGTCAGTTGATCAAAACATTAATTATGTGACTTATGTAAGTATTTACAGCCAAGAAGTTTTAAGTCTAATAAGCTACTCAATTCTGTCACGTCAGGTTTAAGAAGAAAAAATAAGGACAGCAAACTCACCCCTAAAATCAGTAGACTGCAAAGAATTTGCAATTTTTCTTGCACTATTTCATGAGCTTTCTGATCACCAAAGGATCTTTTAAGCCAGATGAGGATTTGAATTTTTAGCTTTGAATACTAACAAGAAGAGAATGAAACAATCCAGGAAAGAAATTACAACACACTTCCAGTCTTAAATATAAAAAATTACCATTCATCTTCATGAAGACAGAAATGGTTTCAGTTCCTTCACTTTTCTCACTTTTCCCACTTTAAGCAGTTTCATCTGGACAATATATTAGTTTTTATTAGAATTAAGAATTTCTGGACACCACTCTTGTGTATACACACACACACACACACACACACACAGAGACAGATATAATATTGATTTGGATTAAAAGTCATAAAAAAAAAAAAAAAAACAACAAAAAACAACACAGCCTAACAATGAGTTATCAGCTACTATAGCATGAGTTTCTTTCATCTAGTAATTTGGTATTGGGAATTGATCTGACAACTCTAACACCTATTAATACTATTCAAGCTTTAACTTTTCACAGAAGTACATGTATCTCTTTCTGTTCCTCTCACTGAAATTTGCACAGCTGACTACTGGAAAGGAATGATTACTCAGTGATTTGATTATTACCACAGGGGACAACTCAACCTAACTCATAACAGTGAGTTACAACTCAACCTAACAGAAGGACAGAGGATTGAAGTCTATCACTGATTCAGAGGTCTTGATGTGCTTCCACAGGCCAATAGCACTGCATGAAACTCTCACCTGAGGTCATTTTTTCAAGCAACAGAGTAGATGTTACATTAAAATTAAGCTATTTTCATATTTAGCAACATCTCCAGAAATTCAGATTAGTTACTACTGAAAATTATCTAGATGAGATTCATACTAAGTGTTCTGTGTTCACTCTAACAATTAGTGTTCAACATCAACTAGTATCTTACCAGTGCAATTCTCTTTACAGGGAACTGAGAAACCTTGTGTCTTAGTTTGGAAAGACGGGGATGTCTGCTAGGGAACCAAAAATGGAAGCCTCCCTTGGACTTGTTATAATTCTAAAATTCAAGGGGTCTCAGGCAAAGATGTGAAGGTAGGAATGACAGTTCTTTACTAGTGCATCTAACAAGGTAAGTTAACAAAAATAACTACAGTGTTGACTGAACAACAGAACTAGAGAGGAAGAAAAAAACCAACCAACCAAAAAAAAACCCTCAAAACCAAAAAAAAAAAAAAAAAAAAAAAAGCAACAAAAAAACCCAACAACCTAGTTACAGTTTTCCTCCTTTTTCCTTTTTCCTTTCCTACCTTCCCCCCTCAGTACCATCCCAAAGCTACCAGAGCGAGCAGCAGTCCCAGGGGACGAGATGTATCTGAGGCTTGGCAGCGGTAGCTGGAACTGTAGCAATGTCCCGGCTGGTCAGGGGGTGTAGAACACAGTGTGGGGAAACCTCAAGAGAAACTGAAGAAGCAGCAGGTGCAGGGCAATGGGGCAGCAGCTCTCGGAAGTGCAGGGAGAAAACAGGTTCTGAAATCCCGGGGGACACACGAAGAGACGGTGGTGGGTCACTCCGAGCTGAGCTCCAGGTGAGGGATGGTGAGAGCTCTCTGCAGTCCAGAGTCGAGCAGTCCTGGCAGTTCCCTCCAAGAGCAAAAACTGCCTAGAGCAAAGTGAAGTCGGTGCCTCCCTGTCTCTCTCTCACTTAGCTGCTTCCTTTGTTTTTTTCCCAAGCACCCATGAGTACTCACAAGCACGCAGCAATCAGCTTCTTAGCATCTTCTGGGAAAAAATTCTATAAGAAAGCAACCCAACCCCCAACACCTTGGTGGTGTGGCTTTAGTGGAAGTCAACAGATTTTCTAGGTGGATCTGAACACAGTGAAAAGGTAGGAGTTCCTGGACTCCTGACTCTCCAGAGCTGGTCCATCAAAACCCCAAGAAAAACAAAACAAAAAACAAACAACCAAAATAAACAAACAAAAAACCCTCCCAAAACAAACAAACAAAAACCCAAGAAAAAAAAAACAAACTCACTCAAATCAAGCATAACAAACTGACTTAGCAGTGGAAGTCATAGAGTGAAAGGAGATTGAGAGTGTAAAAAATGAGTGATGAAGTGATGAAATGTTTGAAGTAAGGAAGAACCCATGTTTGGGGTTTCTTTCCCCAAATATTTAGTGAATATATGCTTGGAGTCCTCATTTGTTTCCTTTTACTTTACACTCTAAACTTTTACACGTTTACTTCACACAACTTGCTGGGATGAAGACTTCACTGCATATATAATTTTTGATTTGGAAAAGAGAGACTAATGTTTAGTCTATTAAAAACAGATAAAACATAAACAGTAGACACAAAGAGAACTGGGGGAGAAAAAGGAAAGAAAGTGAGACACAAGCACCATTGAAGGGTCAATGAGCAATATATTCTGAAAGTATTCATCTGCAAAATCAAAATACAACCAAAATTCTTTAAATATATGTGAACTTTAGAGTAGAACAGTATTTGAACATTTTCTAGCATAAGTATCATAAATGACCAGTAGGCTGAGATATATTAATACAAAATAGTTATAGGAAATGTGTAATGGAAAAGAACTTGTGGGTTTGTGACTTATTTAAAGGATAAGATTCTATTTTACCAAGTAGATATGGCTGCATGATTTTGGTTGGTATTTTGTTTATTTTAAAATGTCCTCAACTTAATTAATAGTATTTTTAAATTTGCCATTATTTAGGCTATTTTTTTTTTTCCAGAGCTGTTATTTTACTCCCTTAAATAAGACAAAGCCAAGAAATAAAGTATTTCTGTGTATATGATAGATGGTAATGGTTCATAAAAATAATGTTCAATGTTTTTTTCCCTAAATACATTTAAAACACATTTTTCAGAGATTTTCACACATTAACATTGTTTTTGACCAACTAAGCCAGAACAGAGTAAAAGTGGTTTCCTTTGGAGGATGAGTTCCAACACCTTATGAAACAGTGAATGTAGATGGATTTTCTTAGTCTTGTAATTCCCTGTAAACAGATTTCTTTTTTACATTAATCTATTTTCTTTTTGAAATAAAAAATTTGCTTGGTTTCCATATTTAGATTTTAGTCTTGTAAATATTTACTGTTGTACGACCCTACAGAAAGCAAAGGAAGTAACTGTGTCATTAAGTTGTGTAGAAGTATGTGGAATACAGAAGGCAGACTCACCCCTTTAATCAGCATATCAAATGCTTTAATCACGATTTGATTATTTTTTTTCAAATAACGTTGAATTGAATAAGTTACCCACATTGTAAGCCAAATGCCTTGTAAGCCAATGAACTATAACAACATAAATGGAGATATATGAGGTCCATAACCTACATTCTGATGAGATAGACTAAATCAGCATTTAATAACACTTCTACACCTATAATTAATCATAATGGAAAATGGGACAGTTATGTACTAAATTACCTAGATTTTTTATCAAATCATGTAACTGGATAATTAGACTTCTAAATCCAGTCATGTGCACCTTTAATTAATTGTTGTTTATTATTAAGTGTGGATTAGCTCCTATTGCACACTTTCATCTACTCATTAGGAGCTGGTTTATGGTCATTATTTGTTCTGCTTCTGAGTTAGGTTATTCTGCTTATTTGTATACTTAAAATGTCTCCTGTCATTGAACTGGAAAAATTTAACAGATTTATAATATTCTTTGTTTCAGCTGCGCTTCAAAACCTTCAGTCTTTCACCTCCAGATGCAAACATGTTATTTCTCAATATATTAACCATCTCATGCTTATGTCAGTCATATTACCTTCCTAATTGCTTCATGGTTTTTGGGATTTGACATGACATTGAAATAGAAAAAAGAGAAGAGTTTATTAACAGAAATTCATGAGATTTTAATTGCAGCAATTTCCTTGTCTTTTTATCCTGATAGAAAGCTATAGTGGCTCCTAAGTTAATACTCCCAAAAAAGTAAATCTTCATTAGTGTGAAACCCTCAATCTTTTACACTGTTCATTTGAAACCTCTTTGACAGTTTACTTTTTCTTTTTCTTTTTTTTTTATATATTATTATTTATATGAAATTCAAAGCTAGATTATCTTTTTTTGTGGGAATAAAATGTAAAGAGTAACTGAAGCTTTTCCAAGTGGAGATTAGCTAATCTTTTGAGAATCATTTAAAGGGAAGAATATCCATTGCCTAATATATTACTGTACACCAATCAATATCTAAATACCATGGGGACAGCCTCATTAGAATTACTAAAATCAGATATGTATACCCATTTCAGTGTTTTATATTGACCTTTTGGAAGTCTAATGAGGTGGAATAAGAATCACGAAAAAAAGCATCAGTAAAGACAGTATAATAGCTACATAAAAAAATTTAAAATGAGGAAAGAGCAGAAACAGTAAGAAAGAGGCTGACGTTGTAAGCTTCAGTGGTTATTTTTAATGCCAGTGAAAATTGAGAAATTAAGGGGGAGGTATTAAGAGACTGAGATAAATTGCAGAGCAGAGAAAGGAAAAGGAGAAAAGAAGGCAAATGGCAGTTAGGAGGTCAAGTACCAAAGAAACTATTGTGCTTCCATAATAAAGGAACAGCAGAAGTTCAGCACTGAAAATAAAGGCCAGATGATGATTCTATTTTTGAAATTTTAAAAGTTGACTCTTTCAGATTTGTACAGAAACTGAAGACACTTGGATCTTCCACAAAGACATATTTTGAATACATTTCCTTCTGGAATGCAATGTTTAGAAAATATTCACAGAAAGGTTTGAAAAATACAGCATTCTTTTTCTAGAAACTTGATTTTCTTTCCTCATATTTCTTTCCTCATTATTTATAAAACTACATTTTCACAATGAAAGACTTTCAATTCTTTTCCCCAATAAGTCTATAAATGTTTCTTTCACTAATAATAATAGAATTCACTCATTGAAATCTAATAGGAACAGAAATTATTGAGGGAATGAAAAGTTGTATACAGGTTCCATAGAATATTCATACAGGCTGTAGTGGAAAGATGCATAGATTAGCCCTAAACTTGGTAACAAATCTCCAAACATGGTGCAATAACAGATTTTTTCAGTGGGATCAGCTCATATCCCACAAAAGTCTTGCATGGACTGTTGTGGAAAGAGAGGAGGAAGGCACCTGGTTTAGTAACTATGGCAGTTACTCAAAGGTTGCAAGTGTGGTCCTTAAACATTCTGTTTAAATAGTCAATATTGACATCTCATTGGAAAATCTGAATTATCAATGCAGTTTTCATTTAGAAAAGTGTTTTGAAATGATCCAAATTTCAGATGTTGCTTGCTTCTGTAACTGGCTGAATAGCATTTCCTCTCTGAGGCTAATTGAGCTACAGAACTCTCTGAAACATTCAGTGGAAATTTTATATGGCTGGTTTGTGCACCCATGTACTAAATTTTCTTATTAGTTCTTCCTCTGCTTCAATTTTGGGTTACCTATACAGGAAGAAAAGGTCCAGCATAAACAAGATCAATTATTTCATGGCAGTAATTTCCTATGCTGTATTATTATAAAATAATTTTTTTTATAGTCTCAGTGAAATCAATTGAGACTGATCTTCTTAACCATTCATATGAGACAGATTTTACTCTCATTTATAGTTCACCTTCCAAACCAGGCATCTCCACACAGCTACACAGCCATGTATTGGTTTGTGTGACAATCAGATGTGCTTGCTCTCAACTTCCAAAGCTCCTGAAATGGGTCTCTGATCCAGTTTACACTGATGTAAATTAGGTAGAAGTTTGCAGAATTCAGTGAGAGTATGCAAGTGTAAAACTTGTGCAGGAATTATATCCTCAGTTTGATGAAAGCCTGTAGTCTGAGCTAGCAGACATAGTGTTTCTGCAGTACTGCTTGTAGAGTTAACAAAAAAAAAAAAATCCACAGAGAAGGTTGATGTTTAAAAGAATATTCTGGTGCAACTCAAGCATTCAACAAGAATTCATTACTTCAATACTTTCTAAGCAAATAAGTCATGTTTGGTTCTCTCTTCGTAACTTAAACTGGACATAATTTTCTATCTAAAAAGAGCTTTGTCTTAAATGCCAATGACTGAACATGAAAAGTGTCTTGGAAATCAAAATTTTAAGATATTTCAGAGCACTAAAGTTGGGATCTATAGACATGACACCCCACAACTCTCACACATTCTAGTCATGCCTCAGCTAAGACACCTGGAGACCTAGGTTTTGAACAGTTTACCTTATTACCTATTTGGACTTCTTTCCATGAAATTAGAAAATAAGAAACCATTCTTAATAGATTTCTGGATCCATACAAGGGCCCCATAATCTTCCCCAGGCATCCTGTTGCAATTTTAGGCTTTTAGGTCTACAATAATCTAACCAGCATAAAATTAAATTACACCTTTACCTCTTTCGATGCAGAATTGACTTTTCATGGTAAAATTTGAGATATTTGACTTAATGCTATTTGGTTCAAAATAAAATGTCAATTCTGCATATCAACCATTTATAAGGAACAGAATTTTCCCAATGTGAAATCATGATTGATAAAAAAGGAATTAAATATAAAGGTATTATATATTGCTGAAACATAATTTTTCACTTAATTTACATTTGAGTATGATTTTGACATGTGACTATATAGAATTTTTTTAAAAGTGGCATTTCTGAGGGTTTTTTGTTTTTTTTTTTTTTTTTTTTCTTTGCTATCCTCATTCTGAAAGAAATTAGACCTACTAATTTTGTTTTATTTTACTTTTGTTTTATTCTGCATAGGCCAAATTGGTGTTTGCAGCCAAGTAGACACATCACTTTTCCTTTTAGTGTATATTAACTTCTTAGAATTTGAATTAAGTTACCTGAAGGAATTTAGAAATGAGTGTCTGCGTATTTTGCTTTTTTTCTTCTTGTTGTTTTATCATATCCATTTCATGGTGCAGATGTCTAATAGCTTCATAATTTAAAGTTTTAAGTTGTTACCCTGAACACTGGTTGAACTTCTCTCAGAATTGGTATGGGACTGATAATCATAAGAGATACGGCCTTTATTTTCCACCTGAAGAAAAGGATAAGATACTTACCATGAGCACAAGAATTCTTATCTTGCTGCTTCACTGAATTGGCATGAAAAATTCTACCTGTAGATATCTGAGCTCCAATTCAACAAGCAATGTAAATACCTACCTAATTTTCAGCTCGTGTATAGTTCCATTGAGGTCCTAAAATTATTCACTGGCTATTTACAGATTAATTTATCTTGACAAGATATGATTTTGAATTCAATGTGAAAAATAGGATTCTACAATAAGATGAGAAGCAGAATGCAAATTATATATGGAAGATATCAAAAATTGAGCTCTCAAAATTTAATTTATTCACCAAAGTCCTGTGCTTATTATCAACACAGGAAATACATTTAGTTGAAATGCATTTAGGATTTAGGTTTTTAGGAGTGAAATTGGATTCATTTTTAGTACTGTATGAGTCCTTTCTCTACAACTACTGAATCTGCAAAAGGTTTCCATAGAGATTAGCAAGAAATGAGAATGTTAAATCTGTATGAGCATCAGGCATAAAAAGTATAGTTTCAGAATTCATTAACTTTTAATAGTTCTTCCCTTCACCACACTCTTCATCAAAGAATGTTGTCATATGCAAAGGAAACTTCCTACTAAAACAGAAAGAAAAGTATTTTGTATTTCTTCATAGAAGTGGTAGAAGTGTGTCACCTTTGTAGCTATTTTAAGAAAATCATGGAGAAATCTTGAACAAGGGCAAACAAAAAAGATTTGAAAGTATATTGCGAAGGGATAAATACACAAAGTTTACTGTAAAAAAAAGACTGAAGGGTGCTTTGTCTCTGTGCTTATATTGTCAAATCTAAATAATTGGGTTTTTTCACTTTTTTCAGGCAAAGTTACAGCAGTACAGAAAGATTGACATTAACTGTTGTGAAAAAAAAATACAAAAAAGAGATTATATACCATTTTTGATTTTTGACAGTGGTTCATGATTACTATCTTCCTGTGATCACCTGCAGATGTTATGATAGATATGTCTTCTTGAATTGCAGTTGACCAGATGTATTTTACTGCATTTAATTTGAATTTACAAAAAATTGCATACGTTGACTAAAGAAGAGAGGACAAAATAATATCATATAATCTCCTCACTTCAATGCTTGGTGCTGAATCTTTCTCAAAGTCAGACTGATTAACTGATGAGAATCAGAAAAGAAACCCTACCTCTCACCAAATCCCTGGCTAAATTGGTCAAAACCACCAAACAAATAAGCCAAAATTCCTTTTTTATCCTTTTTCCTCCGCAGCATGGGTTTTCTGCTAGGATCATCTGCGAATATTTCACATAATCAGGGATTGCAATTATAAATATCTGAGAAATAGACATTTATAGATATTATAATAGATATTATAGATAGAAATTACATCCAATGTTTCTGGCACACATAGTTGCTTAGTATTTTGCCCAAGAATGCAACATGATAGTTTCATTAAATTTGTTGCATTTTAAATATCAACTTCTGGATTAACTTTACTGTAAAATCTATTGATCCTTTCCAGATATCTACAAATAGAATTGAAGAAGCTGAAACAAATAAATATACTCCTGGTTTTGACAGTACTTTGAAAATCCCAGCAGAAGAAGACATTTTTATTGTTGTGACTGATGGTACCTTGAGCGACATTTAGATTGTACTTTTCTTAACCAAACTGTGAGAAGGGACTCAATCTGTTCTCCAGACTACATTTTTAAAGCATTATTTATTAAAATAAAAAAAACCCAAACAAACAAGAAGCAAACAAAAGAAGCTTAACATGTTCAAACATTTGCATTTTTTTGGAACAAGTGATTTTGTGGATCAGGTTTATGCGATGCATTTTATCACAATCACTGCACTGTAAGGCAGCAAGGGAGCACATCTGCCTGTTTGCATTCTTGTGGATGCTGCACATGAATGCTGGTGGAAGCCTTTGAGGGAGGGGAATCTGTGCTTTTCCATGCAAGTAAACTAGACATGTTAAGAGGAAAATACTTCTCTAGTCTGAGGTGGAACAAGTAGAAAAAGTAAAAGCTAGGAAAAGCTACCAGGAAGAGCAAAATGTCATCATAGCTTCAGGTTTTAAACCAACAAAAGTAAGTACTTTCTGGGGTGCCTGACTGTACCTGAGGATTAAGAGTTTACTGGAACCAGTAAGGTTCACTGAGCGGCTAAATAAAACTTTGAATAAAAGTACTCATTCTGAAAAGATGCAATTTGAGAAAAAGATTGCTGATTGCATTTCTGCTTGCATTTTGTCTCATTAAGATGCTTCGTTTTCCAATTTTGAAAATTTATCATTGCAGTTTCTATACTAATGAAAACACCAGTCTCCAGAATTCAAAAGTCTCTTGGTGTGTGGAAATCCATAAATGGGTAAAGGGAAAAAGAGGTTTATCTCAGAGCACTGGTCAGCTCAGGTGCCATCCCTGCCATAAAACTGACACTAGCTGACTTTAAATACACCAGAAGATCTACATAGCTCACATTCAGACAGCATTCCACCTTGAAAAATATTTGCAAGTATTTGAATGCTTATTTTTTTTTTTTAGTTTTTACCACTTGGAGGGATGAGGTAGTTGGGAATGAAAGAGTTGAAGCAGAGAACAAAGAGTGTGGGAGAGGAGGTGTTGTTTTAATTTGTGTTTATTTCTCACTATCCAAACCTATATTGATTGGCAGGGAACTGCAATATTATTTCCCCAAATGATATCTGTTTACCTGTGATGGTTATTGGTACGTGTTCTCTGTCTTTACCTTGACCCACTATTCTTTTAATCTTATTTTTTCTCCCTCTTCTGTTGAAGAGGGGAATGGAAAGCAGCTGAATGAGTATCTGATGGCAGTCCAAGTTCAAGCCACTGAATATCCCTGTGGTGATGTTAAATGCAAAATTTGAACTTTTTTTTTTTTCTAATTTTTTTTTTAAATGTCCGGAAACATATAATGGGATAGATGGAAACTGAACTTCATGGAAGATCTCAGAGCCTAGGGAGGAAAATATGCTGTGATTGTAGAGTTATGAAGTGTTATTTAATGGCATCTTTGAATTACAGGTCTTTAATGTTAGAAGAAATAAACTAACCAACTCTGAGGAAAATGATTTTACAGTCAAGAGGGACATCTGCCTCCATTTCTATCAAGCTGTTAAGCAACAATCAGTGGTCTGAAACTGAATGTCCAAGGCTATGTTATGCTTTAGTCAAAACATTCTTAAGGGGCTTGTTATCTTTACAATAGTTTCTTATATATTTGTAGAGAAACAATTGTAAATAAAAGAAGGAAGAAAGATTAAAGGAGCATGGTTAAGGTTCTGACAAAACATTTTTGCAAAACAGGCTACAGAGAGATAAGCTGTTACCAGGACAAAGGTTTCTGAGAAAAAAAAAAATAAAATTTCTGCTTTGTTATTGAAACAAAATAAATGTTTTAATGTTAAAATATTTAGTTCTCTTGTTTAAAGAAAGATAAAAAAATTTCTGTCAAACGTCCTTCTCCTTTTTGTTTGTTAGTTTATTGTTTCTTCTGCTACCATAGCAGTTGTACCTGAAGAGAAGTGGGATGAAGAGCCATGTTTTCTGGCTTAAAGAAGACAAAAGGTAAGCAGGAAAGGGTCACAGAAAGAATGAAGCTGCTTGTCCATAGTACAAACAGGACAGAGTGGAACAAGGTTATATTTGCTTTTACCGTTAATTTATTGCCATGAGTTCTTTTTGTTTTGTTGTGGTTTTTTGTTGTTTTTTGTTTTAGTTTTTTGTTTGTTTGTCTTTTATTTTGGAGTAATGTACCATGAAGCAGGAAGGAAATTCAGAAAAATACTTTTTCATAAGTAGAACTAGCTAATTGTGCATTTAATTTAGTTAATATCTAGTTTCTCTCACAAACGAATGCTCTGATAGGTTTTTATTATTATTATTCAAATAATAAAATATTGATATTTACTGAGTTTATGACTGTTGATTTATCCTACTCATGTCTTCTTTTCTTTCTTGCAAAAAAAAAAAAATTTTTTATGTGCTGAAATTATCTTAGATGCCTTTTTCAACCTGAATGATTCTATGATTCTATTAAATTTCTATCACACATGAAATTTCAGGACCATGGATGGATGTCAGACATTGGGACTCTGTACAATACCCTGCTGCCACTGAAGGATTTTCATTTTTTGCAAGCATTACAGTTGAATCAAAAACTCAGTGCTCTGCCCAAAAGAAGACCAACAGCTAAAATGTAGCCATGTGCCTGACTGTAAATAATGTCTTTGAGTTATTGGACCCTCTTGTCGAAAGTCCCTCTCTTCATAATCTTTTACTAATACAAGAATTTCATCTGTAACAAGTCCATGAGACAAATTTTCTTGAGTCTTGAAATGAAAATGACAGTGAGAACTTTTTGCCTTTGGCTGGCATCTTGGTGCTTTACCTTTGTCTTTATTGATATTGATTTATCTTTTACCTTTTATCTTTATGGATCTGCGAAGGAGCTAATCCTTCATATAATTAATATGTTAGTTTAGTAAGTAGAACAGAGTCATTGAGATATTCTGATTTCAGAATGCTCTGTAAACCTTCCAGTTTAAACAAAATAAGAAAATGTTGTTTTAAAATCATACGAGACTGGGGATGTAGTTTCATGTATGTTTAGTTGGCATTGCCACCTAAAGTAGAAATCTATACTTTTGTCTGCTTGTATTCATATCTGTACTACACAGGCACAACCACCAACAAAAACAAAACTTTCTTTGCTATCCTTCACTTTCTTGATCTCCACACATAAAATGCCTACCAGATCTGTTTCAGAGGAAATCTGTTGTTGGCTTTTGTTTGTTTGTTTGGTTGGTTGGTTGGTTTTGGGGGTTTTTTTTGTGTTTGGTGAGCTGTAGTAGTAGTAGTAGTGGTAGTAGTAGTAGCAGTGGTGGTGGTAGTAGTAGTACTAGTAGTAGAGTTTGTAACATAAAGTAATTGAATTGCAAGTCATAAAGCCTTTCCCTTAGAAAATAGAAATGTTATTTCAATACATATATTAGTAGCCTAGCTATGAATATTTTTATGTACATGTACAGGATTGTGGTTGTACACTTGGGAGCACAATACACACACACACACATATTTGTATACATATATATATATACATACATATATACACATATACATACATATATATATATATATATATATTTATATTTGAACTGTTTTCCTAATTAAATTTCTTGCTTACATCCTTCTCAAAATAAGTATGCTTTTTCCATGTAATTTTTTTCTTTTTGAGAGCCTAATTAATGAATGAAAGGTGAAATAACTTCACATTCCTTTCAGGCATGTCACTGAGTCATCTCTGCACAGAAGTTTTAGTAATTAGAATGATGAAAAGCAATCTAGGCCTCCTTAGCTGTAGTTCATACAGAATGCAGCAGCATCACATCTTTTACCAAAAAATAAAAAAAGGAAAGTAGTATATTTTAAAAGATAACAGGAAGCAAACAGGAAACCTGAAGAGCAGATCATAATAGAAAATCTGGCTGAGTAGGTTTGTTTCTGGGCTTCTTAGGTATTTTCTGTTTGTAATGCAAGATTTGGAACTTTCAAACATTCCACTTGGATGGGAAAAAAACGGGGCTCTCTTAAACTTGCTACTAAGAGACAAGTCTCTATGCTTTCTGAAAGTTTTGCCCAGTGTCTTAGGTTGAAAGACAGGTGAATACTAGGGAAGGCAGGAGCCTCCCTTGGAATGGAGAATGTAAAGCCCCTCTCTCTGAATTGTTATAATTTTGAAATCAAGGGACTCTTAGGCAAAGATGTGAGGATAGGTATAACAGTTCCTTACTAGTGTGTATAACAAGGTGAACAAAATAACAACAATAACTATGGCATTAACAACAAATAGAACCAGGGACTCAGTTATAGTTTTCACTGCCACTGTCAGCTTTCCACTTTGGTGCAGTTATTGTCACACCCAGCAGGAGTGAGAAAAAAGTCCTGGGATGCAGGATGAGATGTATCAGAAACTTGGCAGCCATAGCTGGAGCTGCAGAAACGTCCTGTCAAGCAGAGGGTGAGTGACACAGTGTGGAGAAACCCAGAGCAAAACTGAAGGAACAGCAGATGCAGGGGCAGTGGTGGCCTGGCTCCCAGCAGGGCAGGGGGAGGCAATGTTCAGAATTCCTGGGGACACATGAGCAGATCGTGGTAGGCCCTTAGGGCTGAGCCTGCAGTACTCTTCGATGCCAAAAAGCAAGAGAGCCCAGATGGGTCATACCCAATCTTTTACCTGCCTCATATTCTCGCAATGTCACTGTCTCTCTAAGAGAAAGCTCCCCAAAAGAAAAAAGTGTAGCCAGGTGTCACACTCTTCCCTGACTTCAGCTACTTCTTTTGTCTTTCTTAAGTACCCATTAAGTATCCAGTATATTAGTTTCTTTGCAGCTTCTGGGGAAAAACTCCATAGGAAAGAAACCCAACCCCCAACATTATCCACCCCGATTTTTTTCCCATACCAACATGTAGCATCAAATTTAAACCTTTAAATTATGTACATACATGCAATACCTTAATTATATACATATATGCATGCAGATACAGGCACAGTGTCATGAGTAGCTTACCCTAAAACAAGATCCCCTTGAGGTATGCATCAAGTCTCTCCATCCCTTTGCATTACCAACCAGGTGCAGCCTGGTCCCTCAGTGAAGACAACTCCACGGATGGGCTTGTCTTTGCTGGAGGCAGAATTAACTCAAACCATTTTTCCTAGCATACCTCTCATGTGTACCACTGGAACCTTATCTCCATCCGTTGTTCCCAAGGCTTCAGACTGGGCAGGGCCTGCTTGGTTAGTGGAACCTCGGGTGTTCACTAACCATGTGGCCTTTGTTCATTAATTTCTTGAAACTTCAAAGTCCCCCCACCAAGTGCCTTTAAGGTGGTTTTCAGCAGGCCATTGCACCGTTCAACTTTCCCAGCTGCTGGTGCATGGTAAGGAATATGGTACACCCACTCAATACCATGTTCTTTAGCCCAGGTGTTAATAAGGCTGTTTTTGAAATGAGTCCTATTGTCTGACTCAATCCTCTCATGGGTACCATGCCTCCAAAGGACCTGCTTTTCCAGGCCTAGGATGGTGTTCCGGGCAGTAGCATGAGGCACAGGGTAGGTCTCCAACCATCCAGTGGTGGCTTCCACCATGGTCAGCATGTAGCGCTTGCCTTGGCGGGTTTGGGGCAGTGTGATGTAATCAATCTGCCAGGCTTCCCCATACTTGTACTTGGACCACCGCCCACCGTACCAGAGGGGCTTCAGCCTCTTGGCCTGTTTGATGGCAGCACACGTCTCACAGTCGTGGATAACCTGTGAAATACTGTCTATGGTTAGATCTACTCCTCGGTCTCGTGCCTACTTATAGGTGGCATCCCTACCTTGATGCCCTGAGGCATCATGGGCCCATCGGGCTAGGAACAACTCTCCCTTGTGTTTCCAATCTAAGTCTATTTTTGACACCTCTATCTTTGCAGCATGATCCACCTGCTCATTGTGTCGGTGCTCCTCATTAGCCCGACTCTTGGGGACGTGGGCATCTACATGACGAACTCTTACAGGGAGCTTCTCTACTCGAGTGGTAATGTCTTTCCACTCATCACTTGCTACTAAGAGAAAAGTCTCTCTGCTTTCTGAAAGTTTTACCCAGGTATTTTCTAAGTGGTGGTCACCTATGTATGCGGTCACCTATGTACTGCCTAAACACTCTGCTTTTTAAAATATTTTGAAGTTACAAAAGAACATATTTCTGAGTGTATTATCAAAATGGCGGGCAATTGAAATCTTCAAGTCTTTTGTGAGCTATTCAAACCTAAAGTGTCATTAATATTCCTGATTGTTACTATCATGCCAATTTTATATTATATTTCTTAAATGTATCTTCTATTTTACTTTTATTTGTGATAATTCTGATTTTTTTTTTCTCTACTGGTATCAAATTGAGAACACTGAAAACACTAATCTCATTCTTACAAGGGGATGGATTGACAATAGCACACTCTTAAATTGGATGAAATACATGCTATCCTCTCAGCAGCCAGATAAAGACTCAAAGAGCAATCAGCCAAAACAGAAGAAAGAGTACAAAAAAACCCAAACCAACTAAACAAACAAACAAACAAGTAAGAAAAAAGATTAATAAAAGAGTAAAAGAGAAAAATAATCTTAAATCTATTATTTTCTCAGGTAAATCTAGATTTTTGCAAAATTATCAGTGTTAGACGAAATAACAACTATGCTCCCTATAAGAAGGAAAATAATAATTTTCTAAATATTATTTCAGAAAGTACCCCAAACTATATTGAACTGTACTTTGCATTTCAATAAACTTAGGTCCTGGTTTCATAAGTCCTCATTTACATAGGTATATCTCAGTGAATGATTCATGAGAATAGGCTTTGGTGAGAGTGCGAAAGAGAGCACTTTGCAAGGCAGGTCCTTTTTTTTTCTTTTTGTGACAGACAAACCTGTTTAAATTAAAATCTGTGCTGTTTGCATCCATCTGGATACTCTGATTTCTGAGCCAATTTTTCTAATTATAAAAGCAGTTTGGCATAAATGTTTTAAATAATTAACTACTTTCAAATGCTATTAGCTGACTGTGAAAGAAGAAACCTGCACTTAAAAGTTCTCTGGTTTTCATTGGTTGTAAAAGTTAATCAATAATTTGAAGAGATAAAATGGTTGATATAATTCCTGGGATCTTTTTCTCACCATAATGTATTTAACATGAGTTGATTTTCCAAGTTGAAAGTTGATTCTTCTATGGATGACTGAATATGGGCCTGAGAACAAACTTGAAACCTGCTCCTGAGGTCTGTATATTTAAGAAACAAAGTCCAGAAGGTTCTGAAAGCCTTATTATCTTATGTTTACATAAGAATTTGTAAATGCAGTTAGGGTAATAAATCATAAAAGTGAAAGAACTAGCATATCTGTGCATCTAACTATAGAATCTGAAGTAATATATAGCTAATGCATTTTTTGAAAATCATAAGATAGATTTGTAAGGCACAGAATGTTATTCAATGTCAAGAATTTGTGATTTTTAATAGATTAGTCTTTCAAAGCAACTATGGCCATTATACTGCATGGGTAATCAAATAGTTCCTAGTCAACTTTCTTCCTCTGAATTTCATATAAATTTTTAATTAATGCCTTACATTACTCAAGCTTTTATGCAATTAGGTGATAAATTATTCAATTTTTGATGTTATGTTTTAGACAGATGTTAAATCAAAGAAGTTAATGATTGAACACATCTTAATAGATTTGTTACTGTAGCTTTCAGTGTCTTTAAAAATAATTTTTGATTGAATTTTGGTGCTTGTAAAAGTGAAAGGCTAAGGACCATTTTATCAAAAGGTTGTTTACTGAGTTTCTGATTAATTTCAGAGTTCTGAAGACAGTGCGAATTACAGGCCATAAACAAAAATACAGATGAAAAGGAATTAAGTGGTATTAAGCATGACCCACCCCAGCTTAAAAGACTTAGGAAATCAAAAAAGTATAAGGCGCTTCTTAACCATGCTCAAAAAGCAACAACTTTTCTGTTTCTATAAGATAAACAAAAAACCCCCACCAAACAAACAAAAATAAAACAACAAAAAAAAAAAATCCACTAAAATTATTCGCCATTGAAGTGTAAAGCAAATCTTTACCCACTGATTTCCTGTGAGCATTATGTCATCCAAGGACTGCTGAAACTGAGTATTAGTCAATGCTTTCTCTGCAGAACTTCTCTTTGGACAACGGAATGACAGTGAGAAAACTGGCTAATGTTCTGGTTCTGGCCAGGATAGGGTTAATTTTAGTGGTAGCCAGAAGGGTGCATGGCTAAGATACAGAGGTTATTATAGACCACCTCACATCATTCTCCAAGGACTGGGGAATAGCTCCCTTTCGAGCTGAGTCGCATGGCATAGAGGGAATGGTTAGATAAAGCTGGGGATTTTTCATGTGAATCGTTTGCCTCTTTCCTGTACCCTCTGTCATTTAGCATTGTTGCTGTTACTGTTGTCTTCTTTCATTACTGTTTCAAATAAATTGTTCTTATCACAAGTTGTGATCTTTACCTTCTGTGCCTCCAATCCTGCTCTCCAGTCCACCACAGGGGATGGTGTGACAAGGGAGACTGAGTGACAAGCACATGGTTTAGAGGGTTTCAGCTGGAACACTTAATTGAGGAACACCATGACAGACACGATGAAGGAAAACAATGTTATAAAATCAGAATGGTTTGGGTTGGAAGGGTTCTTAAAGACCATCTAAATCCAACCCTTCTGCCCTGGGCAGGGAATCTTCCACTAGGCCAGGTTTCTCAAAGTCCCCTCCAGCCCGGCCTTGAACACTTCCAGAGGTAAGACACTTCACACCTTTTCTGGGCAACCTGCTTGTATGCTTCACCACCCTCACAGTAACGAAAATCTTCCTATTACCTTATTTAAACCTCATCTCTCCCAGTTTAAAGCCATTTCTCCTTGTCCAATCATCACAATCCCTTGTAAAAAGTCCCCCTCCATCTCTTTTGTAGACCTCCTACAGACATCAAAAGACCACAATGAGGTCACCTCAGAGCCTTCTCTACTCCAGGGTGAACAACTACAACCCTTTCAGTCAGATATATATATCTGATATATATCTCAGGTATTATATATGTTTATATATATTTATATATATCACACCTGAATAGTTTCCTACTTGCAATCTAGGGTAGCTCGCCCTTCATGTCTGTCAGTGAAGGGCATTCTGATTAAGCTGGCAAATATGGAATGAAAATAATGTTATATCTGATTTCTCATCTTATTCTTAAGACTAGGCTGTCCAAAAAATAAAGTAGTGGGAAAAAAAAAAAGAAAAAAAAGAGAACATCAAATGGAAGATGTAGAACATATAGAACATAATTTCATAAACTGATTTTTTTTTAGTAGTTCTATCAGCATACATTTTGGTTTCCAAATAATGATATTGCTCCAAAGTTGTCCAGGCTGAGGAAAAAGATGCTATCAGAATTCTACAAAAATGACAATTCTCTCACAATCTGACAATCTTTGTTTGTAGAGATTGTTAGGTACCATGGACATATTTTAATACATGATTTCCTGATTTTTGAGGATAATTAAAATGAAATAACCTAATTTCAACTCTATTAAGTTCTGTTCCTCTTTTAATGCTTTTATATATATGTGTATATATATGTGTATATATATATACACACAAACACACATGCACACATACAGGTAATATATTGCTTCCTACAGAATCATTTTATCAAAGATCCTCTATTACTTTACAGATACTGATGTAGTTTCAAGATATCCCTTCTTATATATGTTTTGTAAAAAGGAGCAAATATGGTGTTTTTAATTATCCCATGACATTAAACTATAGCCCTTACTATTTCATTCTGAACAGTTTTCTGACTGAAGAACTTTTATAAAATAAGAATTTTCACACTCTGAATAACCAAAAAGTAAAAAAGTTGCAAATTTGGCAGCAAGCTAATTTTGTTTGAAGTAAAAATCAGCCCACACAAATTCACACCTGTAGTATATGTTGAATGAAATCATGAAAAATAAATGTACAGTTACTGGATAAAGTGATTTAGCTTTCCATATTATATTCTTTAAATGTTGTTATACATCACTGGAAAGCAGAGAGATTTGAATATAATACATTTAAAATGCGCATATATGTTCTTATTTTGCACTTGATTATATTATCACTACTTAAATTATATCTACTGATGAGATAAAAAGTATAAAATTTTTTATTAATAAATATTTTATTTTAAAAACTTTTTTTTTTAATAATTTGTTAGGAAAAAAATCCTGGTTTCCCTGATTCCCAAACAGAAATAAAATACTCTCCTTTTTGTTTGACATTGTAAAAACAACATAAAATGAAATATTCGTAACATTACTCTTATATTTTATGTACTGATAAATCTATAAGCTGAAACAGTTCAAACAGGGAAATAAATCAGGAATAATCTCTTTGCTATTCTGATAAAATTTAGTATTTTGATAATTTCTGGAAAGTTTAGGGTTTCTATTATTTATACTCCCAATCAGCAGGAAGTGAAATTTTGTTGCATAGAAGGATGTAATTTGGTGTTGTGTTCTTGGATTTGTGTGCAGAATAAGGGCAATTTTTCTTTTTAAGGCAGCCCAGAAAATTTTCCCCAGAATAGCAAAAGGTTGTGTATTTCAGAAGATTCCCAACCTGGAAGTCGACTGGAACAAAGAAGAATCTTTTAAAATGCATTCTATAAAAATTAGTTCTATCATAGTAATGAGGGCCACCTTCCCATCCACAGCAGAATGACAGAACAACTTGAAAAGGTGAGAAAGCATATGAAATGAAAATCAAATAATTTTGGATGAGTAAACAAGTTAGCATTACAGCTAACATTCACTTTTGTATCTACTGGCAATTTAGTAAAGTTATTGATTAGATACTTTTAAATCATTCAGATGACCTTTCCAGAACAAATACAATAGCTTCAGAATAAGATCATTTTTTATATAACTGGCTTTACTCCAGTTTAATTGATTACAAACTGTTTGTACCGGTTGGAACCATTTTTTATGTTTATTTTCCCCCCAATTGGATCTGGTTTGTTGCAGAGTACTGCACCAAACAGAAGAAAAGATAAAAAAACTGTCTATTTGAGTCTAAATTATTCGTGAAAATTCTCTATATTCAGTTGCCATTTAAACCATTGTTTTGAAACGAAATATATTCTTGAATAACAATGAAATTTGTGACTCTTGGTTACCGTGACATCAGAAAATGAAGACCATCACATTTACAAGTACATTCCTTCACAAGCCATAAAAACCCAACACCTCATTTGCTCACAGACCTGACAAATGTCTACATAGTTTTGCACTTTTCTTCTTTCCTTTCAGTTGAACAATGGGATGGGTTTGATGCAACTCTTACCTTGTTCCAAACATTCCAAAATATATTTTATTTTCTGGAATTATTTTTTTATATAAATCATTTAATGAAGTATGCTACTTCAGGTGGTTGACCTCTTCTCCCAGGCAATTATCAACAAGAGAAGAGTATAAAGTTTCAAGCTGCAGTATGGCAGATTCAGGTTGGAAGTGAGGACGAATTTCTTCATGTTAAGGGTTGTAAAACTTTAGAATGGAGTAAAATGGTGCAGGAAAGTGATGGAGTCACTACCCCTGGAAGTATTCAAAGAATTCAAATTTTGTGGCATGGTTTACCAAGATGGTGATCACTGAAGGGTTGGATTTGATGATCTCAGAGGTCTTTTCCAATCTTATTTATGCCATGATTCTGTGATATGTCATATAGCTAAAGAAGAGGCCAGTAGCTGCGTATTTTCATGGCAATCAGGGAGTCACACACACACCAGAGACTGTAAGTGCCAGGAGTCATGTCCTTGGCAATAGGCTGCTCCAGTGAGCTGACTGGTATCTCATTTGACTACCCCCTCACACATACTCCCATTCTATGGCCCACTTCCTCTTTCAGGTTTAACACTCGTTTTCCCAGGGCATAATTTCAGGTGCTGGATTAAAAAAAAAAAAAAAAAAAAAAGAATTTAATGAAGGGATACAACAGCAGGTCAGCTTGAGCTGGGTGCCTCTGAAGGGAGATCCAGAACAAATTAATCCCTGGGTAATTTTTTCTTGGTTCCCTCTAGATTAAAATTACTTACCTCATCTTCTGGTATCCTTTTAGTTCTCCTTTAACATTTCAGTGAATAACTGCTAAAAAACATTAAAACAGTAGTATTGTTGCATCAGAATGTATCCTGGTTTATTGCAATTACTTCTACCCCTGAAAGAACAGCTAGACTGGGAGAGATGAAGAGAGGAAGAGATCAGATGGAAAAAATAAAAAGAATTGTGCTGAAAGCAATCTTTTTTATTCAAATCACAGTGTCTTCAGGAGACACCAGCTGAATATTGCATCTGAAGCTAAGTACATTTGGGAGTCTAGAAGATTCCCAAAGAGAATCTATTTAATGTTCCAAAGACCTCAATGATCTTGACTCGAAATCTCTGTCGACAAATGAACAGAAGATTTTAAGATTGAAAAAATAACTAAAAAAACCTTCTTTTAGAATTAAGGACCATCTCAGAGGAAAACATTGACAAAGGAGCTGGAAATTACTGGCAGGCAATTTTTTATGTCCATAAATTTCATGCAAACATGTGAGTAATTCTAACAGATGTACATTTATACTCATGGGTTTTGCTTCCAAAATGCTACATGCTGAGGACTGTATTACTGCACTGGCTCAATCACAATTTATTTGAATTTTCAAGGAATGTTTTTTTCCTGCCACTGTAACTGTTGTATCACCTGTCTAAGCTCTAATTGCAGCAAAGAAGGAGGATGCAAAAAACTTAGTCAGTATGATCATGCCACTGTAAGATATTTATCAGGCACCCTCTTAAAGATCTACTAAAAATAGAATACTAAAGGATTAAATCCAATGTGCTATATATATGCAAATCAGCTTAACAATGGGGGGTTTTTTGTTTGTTTCTGGGGTTTCTATTTAGTTTTGTTCATTTCTTTAGTTTTGTTTGGGTTTTTTTTCAAATAGAGGAAAATTCCCTTCCAAAAAATTTAAAAGGTAGGGAGATTTTTTTTCCACATAAAGTAGAGACTTAGAAAATGTTAGCTATACAGTTGTGCTAGAAGCCTTAATTCTGTTGTTGCTGTGATATGAATGAAATAACATCACCTAGAATATAAAACATAGAATGAGCATTCCAAAATGTAAACTGAGGAATGGGAGAAAACATTACATCAAGTATCCTTGAATATATGTAGTCTTTCAAATTTATATTTTTGCACAACCAGCCAACACCTTTTTTTTTTTTTTTTTTTTTTTTTAGCTTGTAAAGAACAGTTGTACTGGTACCTGATATAACTTAACTGTGCTTTAAGGCTGACAGAAGGTTGTAATTTGAGCTACAAGGCTGAATACCTTTGTTAGCCAGCCATAACCCCTAGAAAATTACACATATTTTCAGAAAGGAGGTCCTAATACATTGTTTGAGAGAGGCCACCCTCCTAGAAATGCAATACAGTTTCTTTTTTAAGTAAAAAGTCTAGATTTTCTTATGTTGTCTACTGTGAAGATAATTTTAGACAGATGGAATCTAGAGTTTAGATGCTATAAAAGAAGATCAGGTTTGTGACTGAGGAAACCTGAATATATTGAATCTATGGGACCGGATGAGATGTATCCCAGAGTTGTGAGAGAAGTGGATAATGTAACTGCCAAACCACTTTCCATAATTGAAAAGCCTTGGCATACAGGTGAAGTCCCAGGCAACTGAAAAAAGGAAAATATTGCACCAATTTTTAGAAAGTGAATAAAGGAGGATCCCAAGAACTACCGACCTGTCAGCCACTCCTCTGTGCCTGGGAAGATCATGGAGAGAGATCCTCCTGGGAACTATATTAAGGCACATGGAGAACAGGGAAGTGATTTGAGACAGCTGGCATAGATTCACTAAGGGCAAACCTTGCCTGACCAATCTAGTGGCCTTATGTGGTCAAGTGATTACAACTGTGGACAAGGAAAGTGCTAAAGATGTCATCTATCTGGACTTCTGTAAGGATTTTGACCTGGTTCCCTATAACATGCTTCTCTCTTAATTATAAACATATGGATTTGTTATGCATGATGCTTATCTCTCTTATGCAGGAAGAGTAGCCTGGATGATCTCATCCAGAGGCTGGAGGTCAAAAGATCAGTGTCCTGATGGCATTGCCAGTGCCCAGTGAAAAGTGGTGTCCCTCAAGGGACCATATTTTGATCAGTACTGTTTAATATCTTCATCAATGACACTTGACTGAGTGCACTCTCAGCAAGTCTGCAGATCACATCGAGTTGAGTGGTGAAGTTGGAACTCTTGAAGGATAGGATGCCATCCAGAGGGTCCTGGACAAGCTTGAGAAGTGAGCCTTAGGGAACTTTAACAAGGCCATGTATCAGGTGATGTACCTGACTGGGAGCATCCCTTGCTATTAATACACTGTGGAATGAAGGAATTGAGGGCAGCGCTGTTGAGAAGGACTTGGGTGTTGCTGGCAGGTGAGAGACTGGATGTGACCCAGCCAGGTGCACTCACAGCCCAGAAAGTCAAATGTGTCCTCGGCTGCATCCAAAGCAGAATGGTTAGCAGGGGAGGGAGGGGATTCTGCCCCTCTGCTCTGCTGTGGTGAGACCACACCTGGAGTGCTGTGTCCAGCTCCACAGTCCCCAACATCGTAAGGATATAGATGTGTTAGAGCAAGACCAGGGGAGGATGACAAAGACAAGCAGAGAGATGGAGTACTTCTCTTGTGAAAACAGGCTGAAAGATTTAGGGCTATTCAGACTGAAAAACAGAAGGCTCTAGGGGAGATCCTTATTATTGTCTCCCAGTACTTAAATGGGGCTTATAAGAAAGATGAAGACAATATTTTTGTTTAGGTCCTGTAGTGACAGGCGAAAGGATGAAGATTAAACTAAAAGAGAATAAATTCAGACTAGATATAAGGAAGTTTTTGGGTTTTGTTGGTTTGTTGGGGGTTTTTTTGTAATGAGACTGGTGAAATATAGGTAGAGATTGCCCAGAGATATTTTGCATGCTTCTTCCCTCGAGAAATTCTAGATCAGACGGGATGGAGTTCTGAGCAACCTGATCTAGTTAAAGGTGTCCCTACTTATTGCAGTGGAATTGATCTAGATGACCTTTAAAAGTCCTTTCCATCCCAAACTATTTTATGATTCTATCATTTTAATTTATTTTTTCATTTTCTCATGTGCTAACACAGAATCAATTCCTCTTTACCTATAGAGATAAAACTTGTTTAATAAGAGCCCTATACTGACATTTTCACTGATTGAAATCTCTTTTCCTCGACTACTTTGAAACTTTTTAAGAACTTAAAATGATCAAGACTAACAAAATGTACTTCAATGTAAAATTGTTAAAGCACATATTTTATGTTCATATGATGAAATTTTCATGTAAAAGCAGCTATATAAGGGCATACTCTATCTGTGTGTATGCCAATCTAAGAGGGACTAAGATGGTCTCTATCATGCACATGTTGCTCTACATTCATGTTACTCTATCTAAGGCCATTAAGTAAATCTCAGACTAAGTTTCAGCTAAGTCAACTCTGAATTTGCCCTCAACTTTGTCAAATTTCTCAGTCTCTGAAGTAATGAAGCCATGCAACTGGATTAGCAGAAATTCATGGAGAAGTGAGGGAGAGAGTGCTTTGGTTAATTATTGATGCAAAACGATATTGTCCCAGAATAATTTACACAAGTTATTATACTTTAATTCATACCTACTTTAAAGAGAAATAACTATATATATATATATATATATACATATACATATATATACACATATATATTTAAATGAGTAATAAAAATTGGAAACATATTACATTTGAAAAGAGAAATTTCCATTGTATTTTCCTTATATCTAGTTAAAAAAGGAGCTCAATTGTAATAATACAATAAAACCCGCAATTTCTCTGAAATATTTACACGCATCCAAAACTACTTCCAGATTTCATATGTTGAAATATTTAAGATTGGGTCTCCAATTATACAAGCTTTCAATCTTTACAAAGATTGGATTCACTGGTATTGAAAAAAAACCCAAAAACACCTTTATTTATCATATTTAGTTTGGGAAGCTCAAGAAAGTAAAGAAGAATCTTCATGAAAAGCCGAAAGACCCCACCCTCCTTGTTTCTTGTCCTCATTAAAAAAAAAAAAAAAGTTTCACAAGATAACATAAAGTCATCTTAGGCCTATTTTATCAACTTATTCTCCTAAGAAGCTATGATCTGACTGAAAGCATATTAATGCTAATTAGAGTATTTCTATTGACTTTGGCTGACTTGGATTTGATGTATGTCTATACTAATGAATTCATCAGAACTGAAAAATGTTTATATTCAGGCTTTCCCATGCTCTACTTTTAACTTTCTCTTTTCCCTCCAGCTTTCTCATTAATCAATAGCTGAGCACAAAATGTGCTCTATTTTCCATTATCGGGAAGTTTTTGAGCTTCAAATTTTCCCATAACGGTACGAAGTCAAAATCTAGGCAACATAGGAAGAAACCCCCAAATCCTCAGATCATTCAATCAGCTTTAGGATCTTTCAAATATTTCGTTTAATATTAATTGTTTCTATTCTACAATAATTAACTAAAAATCCTCTCAAGGATTGGGATAACTAATTCAGAACCATCTGCTGCAGAAATTTGTTGTCTGTGTCTCTGTGTGTGAGCAGGACTGTGATCCCAAAGGCTCATATATCCAGGTGCAAGCAACTAAAGAAGGAAGCCTTCCAAGGAAGGCTGATGAGAAGTCTGAGTGACTAAGCCCAGTCGCTGAATGGATGGATCCAGGCTGTACATCTATAGACAGATAGACATCTACTTCCCACGAATTGTCCTTCATCCTGATAAGCCAGATGAGTGAACAGGATGGGGCCACTCACTGGTATTGTTTATGTTTGTATGAGTCGTAATTATGTCTGTCTACAATGACCAAAATACAAATTATCAAATAGGTAATTTGTATGTGCTACCATTGGGAATACATCCCTAGCCTTGCTACTGGTTGGATCAGCACATAGGGACCTGTTGCAGTCTCACCTGGAATAAGGTTGTTCAATTTGTCACCCCCAAATAAAGCCAAAAGCAAAGAAATTTTCATTTCATCTATCACTAGAATATTGAAGCCATTGTAACATCTAGTAACTAAGAATCACTTGCTAGTGAAAATATCTCATCCATATAAAGAATATAATTAAGATTTTTTTGCATTTTGAAACTGTACAATCTGACCAGATCATTAAGAAAAAAAAAAAAAAATCACAGACTCTTTTTATGAACTGTGTAAGTTTTCAGAAATTTTCAAAAATAGAAAATATTTATATTCTTTCGCCCCTAAAAACATCCTAGCTTGCCCTTGCATTAAAAAAGAAATATTATTTTACTGGAATTTTAATAAAGTATCACTCAAGAGACTTAATTGGCAGATAGCATCACACATGGGAAAGGTGCATAAATTTTTCTGTTTGCACACTTTGTCTTTTATGGCTATAAATATTCAACAATGGAAAGATAAAAACAAAGCTTGTACATAAGAATAGATGAAGTGGCCATTTCCCTTCATTATAAACCACAGAAAATCAATCTGATACTGTTAGATATTTCATGCCCTTATAATTATTCATTTTTAAAGCAGATATAGGCTTACCAAGAAATTAAAGATTTCCAATTTTTGGTATTTTTTCCCAAACTGAACATGAGTATTTTTTCACACCCAGTCCAGAATCCTCTAGTTTCTTAATTAAATTGGAAGTTCCTGTTCATCTCATTTCATTTCACAGGAATAGCTAGCACTAACTTAAATTCTGAGTACAGGGAGTACTGTTTCAATTTCTTTTAGACACGGACAGGCCAATGCAGGTAGGTGCAAACTTAGTCTCCCTATTACAATGCTGAAGCCAAGAGGAAAGATGATACTGACACATAAAGCAGGTAAATCTGAGCCAGCTTGAGTCTAGGTAGACTTACAGCAGGTAAGCAGGTGGTGCAATCAAACCAGTAAGCCTCTCCCAGGTCAGTGCTCCATAACTTTTTTGTAGCACTTATTCAGGATGATGGTGTTCTTCCAGATCCACACTAAAAAGTTTGCATTATATTGCAAGAAAATACAGCAATTTTGGTATTTGCTTGGATTAAAAGTCTGCATTGTGTTCCATTGTGTGATGTAGACATGCAATAAACATGCAGTCTGGAAAGGACTTTATATTTTTCTCATTATCCAGCTGAGAGTAGGAAATGGCACCGGGCAGAAGTGGAAGTCTTGTCTGCTATGGTGGACACAGTTGCCATATTATTTTCTTTCATCACTATCATTATCCCATTGAATTTCTAATAGCTGCTCCCAATTTACCCTACTTTGAGAGCAGTTTGGCTCCTAAATATGCCATTTCACTTTCCTCAGCAGCAGGAGCTTTCCGTGATGTACTAAAATTCCATTTTGCCTCCCCTTTCTTTCTGGCAGCATGCTGTGTCCATCAGATATCTAAAAGCTTCCATCCCAAAGGAAGCTGCATTTCATTAGTAATGTACTGTGTAGTTATATAGTTCAAATCTGGTCTGAAGATAAAAATATTAATAATTGGATCAGTGGTGGTTTCAATTCTTCATGGCCTCTTTTTCTATTCCATCCTCTTCTCTCTCTGCAGTTTGAGGACGTGCATGTATCTCTGGCATAATATTCCTTCTGTCCTGAGCAAGCAACAAAACTCTACAGGGTTTTTAGAGACAGTTTAATTTTTTGAAACAAGTTTTTACTTCATTGCCCCACTCTCAGGGAGCTTCATACCCATAGAAGGTGTCAGCCTCTGTTCGGGACTTAATAGGAAGTCTTTGCCAGCACACAGATCAATGTCAATGAGATAATGATTACTGCTGTCACACTACTCATTTTTAAATGTGAAATCTGGACTGTCTTTTTTCTGGTGCACTGTGTGCAAGGAACTGAATTTTTTTGTGTGATCAAGGACACACTGATGGGTACTGCTTGATAAAACATTAAATTAAGTGCTTCTTAGAGGCACCTTTAAAAGAAACTATTACTGAACTAATGATGTGCTAGTGATTGAACTTGTTCACTTCCCATCTCCATGATGTCAGTCTGATGAACAAGTCAACACTGGAATGTGGCTGGTAGTTAATGGGATCAGATTTTGTCCTGGCATGCAACTGTCCTTCTATATTTAGTACATTTCCCTGAATTCAATTTTTTAAAATAGCTTAAGTTCAAAAAGAAAGAATTACTAGTATAAGATATTTCTATGATAATAAGCATTCTGACATTCTTGGCACTTCAATTCTTCAGCAAATCCATTAATATTAACCTACCTGGGTCACTTCCCAGACCTTTTCTTATATTACACCTTTCTAGAGATAGTTATCATTTAATACAGCTTAAAATAAATAAATAAATAAATAAACACTTCCTAAGAGAGAATCAGAACCTTAAAAGAAAGTTAATTTCCCAAGTCCTGCCACTAACTTTTTTTAGTGACCATGAGCAAGTTAATTAACTCACTATTTTTTACACCCTGTCTTTAAAACAGAAATTGCATCTCCTTTGTACATTCCCTCTATTTAAATTCTCAGGTCTATAAAGCAAGCAGTACCCTTTGCTGTATATTTTTAGAGTAGACGAAAGAATGAGATGCTTATCTCTCACATTTCAGCTACATTCTAAAGATATTGTAATGCAAAAATTCAATAAAATAATCCATGGTCAACTTGTGCACCAAGGACTTACTCTGTTTCTTTCTTTTTCTGCTGTTTTTCAGTGAAAACACTAAATATAATTGACATTAATCTGCTTTCAGCACTATGGAGAGCTCTGTGGAGCTTAGGATGAACCACATATATGGGCACAATCACATCTGCATATCACATGAGTCTGTGCCTTTCTCTCATTCTTTCTCTTATCAAAACATGATAACACAATTTCGACTGCAAAGTGTTGGAGAAAAGCAGGAAGATTCTCCTGAGACAGAAAGGGAAGAGTTCTTTGTACCACAAGCAGAGAAAAAGCTTTACTTTAGCCATTATTACCCCTAGATTTGAGGGAATGTTCTACTTTCTTTTCCACTGACAGCAGCCTTGCTTCCCCTCTGTAGACAGCTCAAACACAAAATTAAAGGAATAAGTCCAGAGAGCAGCCACTAAGCTGATCAGATGTCTGTAGCACCCTCCTATGAAGATGGGCTGAGAGATTCGGGTTGTTAAGCTTGGAGAATTGAAGACTCCAGTGACACCTTAGAGCAGCCTTCCATACATAAAGGGGGCCTGCAAGAAGGTTAGAGAGGGATGTTACACAAGGGTATGTATTGACAGGACAAGGGGGAATGACTTTAAACTGAAGGAGGGTAGGTTTGTGTTACATAATAGGAAGAAATTCTTTACAGTGATGGTGGTGAGATACTGCAACATCCCTGGAGACCAGACTGGATTGGCCTCTGAGTAACCTGTTTTAGTGGAAGGTGTCCCTGCCCACGGCAGGGGTTTTGGAACCCAGGTGACCTTTCAGACCTCTTCCAAGCCAAACCATTTTGTGGTTCTATAATTCTGAGATAGGTGTCCCTTTGCTCATCTTATTCCTCTCTTCCAACCCCAATACTGATGAAATGTGCACAACCTACTAGTAAATTAGAGGATGACAGTAGCATGGAATGATTTCTTTCCTGGAGGGCTGACATAAGAGACCATTAATTATGCGCTTATATTCTCCATTTGGTCTGGATTCCAAAAGATATAGAAAGAAGTCATAACTCAAAAGATTTAGCAGGATTGTGCTACAAATCAAAATTGTTTCACCTGTTTTCTTATCACTGTTGTAGCATGGAAAGAAAATGAAATATAAATTTTGAAATTATATAGTGCAGTCTGTGTAACTGGACATGATGGAATGAAAAAAATATCATGTAAAATCTACTTTCCCCAGTAAGGTAAGTCTGCAAATTCCAACATGTTGTTTTATCTCCTCTAATGAAACCAAGTCAATGCTTGGCAGTTATTCTTACACATTACTTTTCCTTTTAACTCCTCAGTAGTTTCCTTCTCTCTCCCAGAAATTTTCCAAAGATGTGACTGCAAACTTAAAAAAAAAATAGTAATCCACAAACACTTTTTCATTGATCCAATATGGTGTTCTGACATGGGAGTTTGTGCACTGCCAACCATTTAATTCTACTGATTTTAAATTTGCATTCACAGAAGAAAAATATCCATTGTAAGAAAAGGGCTTCGAATATGGCAAATCTTCTGGCCTTTTTTCCTTGTTCTATTTGACTCTTGGAAGAGAAGTTGCTAACAGTTCTGTTTTACATGAAGTTTTTGGTGTGTGAGACTTTTCTGCTATTCACACTTCAGGAAGAGTCACTGTCTATTGTCATGAGCAAAAAAAAGTAATGATCTGTAGGAATAAAATCCTTGAATGCAAGGCTGGAGTTTGATTGGTGCTGGTCCAAAATGTCCCTGTATGATGAAACAAGCCCTTTGTGTGATGTGTCCATTCTTAACAAAAGTGTGTTGGGAATGATGTTTACCTGTTTGTGGACATGTTTCCTTGAGGAAAGTTGAGCCAAATAAAACTGCTTCTAAGAAGGGGGTCTCCTGTTCCCCTTTGCCATCTTTCTCCTCATTATTTGCACCTTGAAGCAGTTCTGCTAAGAAACAAAAGAGGACAAGAAAGGTCACTTTATTTGGTTTACTGAACTGAATTAGTTCATAAGGGTCTTATGAGAACAAAAGCAGGAGTGAGGGAGGATGAAGGACTTAGCTCAGGGTACGTGGAAGAAAGAAGAAAAAAAATTCATTGTGCTGAAAGGGTACCTCCGTCTGAAAGCCTCACTGAGAAAAAGGGCCAGAAAGTGGTGGGGTGGGAGTGCGAAGGAGGGTGGGGGAGGAGTGACAAAAAGTAGAAATCTAAGCAATTAACCTCGTATAATGAGGCCATTATCTAATATGGATTGATTAAAAACAAATCAAAACATTAGCAGAATTATGTCTTTTCAGTCAAGATGATAACATTTTTGTAGAAAAAAAATGATGAATTTTCTCCTACCTACTTCAAAATGCGAAAAGGCAGGTTTATAATTACCTTTTTTCTATCTGACATCTGACAACATGACTATAGACCAATAGTGGCTTGGTATGGTCCTTCCCCTCTTCTCTACAACATCTGTTTAGAGCTTTTTCCCCTTTATTATTTTTGTATTGAGAAAGGTCTCCTGCGGTGAAATTCATCCTAATACAAAACACCAGAACATGCTCTGTGCAGCTCCTGCTTATGGCTGCTTCTGAAGAATAGGTGTAAAGGACCAGAAAGAAAGGCTCAGACATGTTCATTGCTCCAAAGCTTCAGCTTTCATATTTTAAAAGAAGTGATAAATCTCTGTTATATCTATTAAAAAGTAAAAGCAAAGCCTTGCATCATTATGACAATGTATTTATTTCACAGATTATGCCCAAGTACGGAAAAAAAAATCCACTAATTTTTTTCCCCTTAATTTCATTTATCTCTTCATTTTCTCACACACTTGTATTTATAGGTGTGTGTGAAGACAAAGAGGTCAGCAATCAGCTAAATAAACCATAGAGAACATTCCTACTTGGAAGGACTTTAAGCAAAATGATGACATTGTCATAAAGGATGGTTTCTTTTCCTGATAAGGGAGGAAATTTGCAAATTTGCACCACCTTTGGTTTCCATATTATTTATTCTGTGGTCTGACATACTGCCTATGCTGCAATCAGGCCAAGTAAGGAGTACTGTAATAATGTTCTCATCACAGTCCATCCCTCAGTGAAAGCTTAATACCATCACAGAGTGTTTTATATCCTCAGACCTCCAAGATCAGCTGTGCACTTGGTCAATCTTACTCCAGCACAATCAAAACTGTCAGGGGTATCTACCATCAGTCCAGGAAGTTTCAGCCTTGCTACATCTCTACCCCTCACAAGAAATATTTTCCCATATATTATTCAAAACGTAACCTGAAACTAGCACTATTCTATGTCCAGTCAAATTTATAAGGTGCATTTTGGAATTTCACCTAATAGATATTAATAATAATCAGATTCTCCTGCTTTCAGGACACTGATAGTCAAAAGCAGTTTTAATTTCAGCTATGTGAAAGTCTTATGTTTCCAAATATGCACTCATCTTAACTAGGGAGCTGCAAAACATTTTCTTAAAATGCATCTGTGTGTGTGTTCCCTCTTTTTCTTAGGAGACGGTAAGGGATAGTAATGAAATTGTTTCTGGTCACATTATTGAGAAAGATTAAAATGGGAAGCAGAGTCATTTGAAGCTGCATTTATGTCAGACCTCCCAGCCTGTTCTTCTCCTATAGCTACAGATTTGGAACCTACACTTAGAATATATCCATTTCTGGTTTACATTCAGTAACTGAGAAGAGCTTTCACCTCTCAAAGGTGACAACAAATAGAAATACATTTAGATACATGGCTCATCAGTACAGGTCCAAAGCTCACATTCAGTCAAAAGCAAAAATAAAACTTCACATACTGTTTTCCCCACTGGTGTATATACTGATTTCTCAGTGTGTTGCCTGCATATTATATTTTAAAAGGAAACTTGTTTTTTGCTGCAATTGTAAGCAATCAAAGGGTGCTTGCCATTCAAGGACGCTTTGTGAAATGTGCAGTGATCTGCCATAGTTTGCAAATGACGTCCTTGACTTTTTCTTGTCCTGTTGAACTATCTTGATGATATGGACACCTTTTACTTTATTGCAAAATAACTTCAAGATGGAGAAAAGTTTCATGAAAAAGTAGAAAGTGCATATAAAATTGCAAGAAAAATGAAAGGGAAGAGAAGGAATCTGACAAGACAAGACCACCTAAAGTTAATATTCCTAATGTTGCTCCTGTACAACATGATCTAGTGTCCTGAATGATTGAGACTATTTGACAGTGCTTTAGTTCCTGAAAGATCACAAGTGTCACTCTGAAGTCAAGTACTATTTCTCACCTGTATAACAGGAAAACCCCCAGGCATTTAACATCTATATCTCTATGCTTAGCCAGACAATAAACTTTGAATTTTCTAATGTAATTCTCAAAAGCTTGTTGCAAGTTAAGGAAATTGCCCAAGGGAAGCTGTGATTAAAAAATGAAGCTCTCTGCAATGGCTATGACAAAGACACAGTCTGATAAAATATACTTTAATTCCTCATAGTTGAGAATGATATGGAGTAGACCAGTTTACAAAAAAAAAAAAAAAAAAAAAAAAATAGAATTCTTTAGAGACCATTTGCACTGAGACCTACAGTCCTGTCCAATGATGTCTGAATTAACTCTCCACCAGAAAATGCATGTCAGAATGGCTCCTTCCTTGCACTGTTAAACTGAAATGGTTGTCTAATAACGAGCCACAGCTGGAAGGAAAAAAAAAAGTGGTGTTGATGTATGCCTTGGCTACTAGTGGTTGCCTTTTAAGTATAAACATATATATGTAATTTTGTTCTTCACAAGTTGAGCCAGAAAAAAAAATACAATGATGGAAACTATTAGCATGTTGACAGTAGTAGAAAATATATTTATCTAGCTCATAAAAAAGTTTCCAAAACAAGCAACAGAATATACTGTTGAGAGTATAGGAATACACAAAGATATTCAGCTGTGTTCCCGTCACAGAAATGTAATCAGTCAAGCAATTTTCTGACCATGAAGAACTCACCAGGTATGCCACTCTTTTACCATGTGTCAGCAGTTATATTAAGTATATATTCACTCTATGTCTGTCATGGAGATGCTGTGAAAGAAATGCCATGCTGATATTTTTCTTAATGTTATGAGGTTTCCTGACAGAACACAGAATCATTTAAAGACAGACATTACATGGAAATAAACCTATGAGCCTGGCATATGAACAAACCTGAGTGCTCTTGAAGGCATTAGCTTAACGTAAACAGTTGCTGTTGTCATCCATCAATTTGGTCTAAATGAAGTGTTTAGGCCAGATGCAGCAGAATGTTTCATATTTGACATTGTTTTTATTCATCCTCCTTCCACCTTAGATATTAAATATTAAAATATAAAAATAAGACTGCTTCTAACATACAATAATCATTGCTATATTTACTCAGCTTTTGAATAAAAACAAAACAAAAAAAAACCCCAACCCATGTAAATTTTTTTTTTTTTATAGTACTATATTTCATGAGATTTCAAGGTAGACTTGTTTGATCTTGCTTTAACACAGATCTTCTGTGCCTTATGAGTGGAAATATTCTGGTATAAAATCTCTGGTGAGAAATAAATAATGTGGAACATGTAGGTGACATTTTACAAGGTCAGGTTTCCAACTTGTTACTATAATTTAAAAGGTATATTCTCCACTCTTGCCTATTCATTGCTGTTTGGTTATTGCAAATGTTCTCACATGTGAAATTAATTCACACTTGGCCTTTATCTGAAAAGAAAAAATATGAAGGGAAAATAATAGCCATATACTAGAATTTTCAAAGCTGCTTCTTGTATTACACACACTCAAAAAAGGCAGGAGTAAATCCAAAGTAATCTATACAGTGATATTGGTATGAGCAATATGTTTTCAATTTAATAAATACTGGAAGCACACTTTCAAAAAATGTGTAATAGATATCAAAATTTATTAAAGAACAAAAAACCAGCAAAGTTCTATTTATTCTGTACTAAAGTTTCTCTTTTAGGCAGAAGTTTTGTCTTGACAAAATGTACCTGTGAAGAACTCCCCTCAAGCTCAGTGAAATGCTTATATTATGAGTTTGCATCTTCACAATGGGCAAGGATTGAACTCTGAGGAGTGGAAGCATCATCCTAGGCATTGTCACCAGCCTTCAGTGGTGGTCCTCTGAAGCGGTTTGGTGAGTATCACCAAACAGAGATCGTGAGGTCTGAGAGGTGTTCTCCCCAGGGAGAGGTGCTGGTGCAGCCCTCTGAGGCCCAGAACAGTTCAAAGGGCCTCACTGGGAAACATTGTTTATAGGGCTTCAAGTTGTTTTGCTTTAGTCAGTGCTAAATTTCCACCCCAGCTACAGTTCAGATCAGTACTTACTGGAATTTTCCTTGAAAAGTCCAGTAACAATATTATCTTGAAACATCCAGAAGTCTACTGATTATTTTTTGGCCCTAATGAGGTCAATGATACCAGTCTTTGTGTTTCCCCTGTGGTCAGAAAAACATGAGAAAGTCGATATAAAGATGAAGATATGGAATGACAACACTGGCCCAACTCAGCAAGATCGTGAAAGACCCTGCAAATGATGGCTTTTGAAAATCCTAGATCACAATGGCATGGGAAATTTGGGGAAAGCGTAAATAAGAATTTTCAGTTCTTGCTACTGTGTTTCCTTGGGAAAACTATAAAATACTCAACAGTTTTTCAAAACACAAATTATTTGACCCTAAAAATATTAACAAGGCAATATCTTTGTTTTTATTCCCCCTACTACTAACAGATTTCATCTTTCTACTCCTCAGATATATCCAATTCAATCAAATCAGTCTTTAAATTCAGATAGGAAAAACCTACCTACTTCAGAATTTTACACAGTAAATACAGAGGTTTTCTGACATAAGCTTAAGCTGTAAAAAATAAAAACAAGGGTTTTTTTTTTATTTTTCAAAACAAAAGTGTTTTAAAACAAAAACATATTGAAGGTTAATGACTCTTGAACTAGCATATTCACTTTTAAACTGGGAAAAAAAAAAAAAAAAACAATTCAAAAAGTCAAAACAAAGCAAAACAAACTCCAGAAAAGTGAAGGGGAAAAAACCAAGAAACTGGAATGTGCTGTGTGCTGAAGGATCTGTGAGTTTCCCCCAGTGAACGCTAAAGGAGAGAATAATTTTCACTTGCCATTGAAATGTTGATACCAATACTCCTGGAGGTGACTGTCTCCCATTGTACAGTTCCACCATTCCCACTGCCTTGTCTCGTGTTAACAACAACAAATCTGAAGTAAAATGCAAACAGATAAGTCTCTGATTCTACATGGAAACAAGCCAGGTGAGAAAATGGTAGCACCAATTAGCAAAGCAACTAAACAGGGGAAAACAGGTAAAAAAGGAAAAAATAAAAGAAGAAATAAAAAATATCTTGTGTCTTTGGGCACAGAAAGCTCCTTTCTCAACAGCTTTATTTTTTGTGATGAAATTCAGCTCTTCTTACCAGAATTGAAAACACAAGGGAGAGGGCAGTTTGTGCTTTAAATTAAAGCTTATTCCTCTGTGTGTAAAAGAACCTGTCTAGTCTATTAAAGCAATTTAGAATAGTTCTTCCTACTATAAAGTAAATCTGGACTGCCACTAGTAGTAAATGTCAGAGTTGCACTTACTATCCATGTCAAGAAACACACCACTGAGTGGTAAAGAGACATGGAGTAGTTATTCTTTTAAGACAAAATTAGAGTCCCTCATAAAGGTATTTCATAGTGACAAAAAATCAGTAATTCAAAGCCTGAAAAAGCCTGATACAGATCCAGATGCAGGTGGACAGAAAGATACAAATGAATATTTAGATAATTAGATAAAGATACAAAGAATATAGGAAAAAGCTGTAATTTATATTTCTTCTTTCACAAGAATCCTCATTGAAGTCAGTTATAATATGTAGTTTGGTGCTTGTGACACATCATTTATTTATAATTCAGGATTAAATGGTAAGGAAATCACAGGAATTGTCTCATGTGATACTCTCCAGCAGAGAGTTTAAAGCTAGTCACAATTTTAAAAAAAAGGCAAGTCTAATTGAAGATTTAACATGATTAGATTTTAAGATATATTAGACAAAATAAATGGGCAATTTTTCCACAAGGAAAGATCCAATCTAGAAGACTGCAAAAATTCCCACCTTCAATGTTTTTGTTTTTTTCAATATCAAATCTATTTTTTAATAGATTTACATTTCAGGCCCATCTGACAAGATGCAAGCATGGCAGAATCTGTAATCTAAGAATAATTTTCTCTGAAATAGATAAAATAATTTGTTAACAATGTTAATCTGCTGTCCCTGTTTAGCTTCCCCTTGATGTTGAGACCTTACTGTGGATATATAAAGGAGCTTTTAACTTCCACCTGACACTTGTCCAGAGTTCCATATTGGCAGTACAGTCCGTGAATATTGCCAGGGGATGGCTCTTAATATTTCTCTTCACCCACCCATCTCTTTTTCCTAAGCCATCATGGTCTGGCTTACTGAGTTAAAAGGAAGATGAAGCCTTTTGCACTTTCTTCAGTGATTGTGGAAGACCCATAAGTTAAAGCTCCTATGACTCTTCATGGAGACTCCAGGAAGAGATACCAGGCAGTGGTATGTACACCAGGACTCACAGAGCCAAGGATACCAACCATGAACTAGTGAAGGCACACAGCAGTTACTAAAGCAGTTCAATTTTGCTCTTCCCAGCATAAAATAGAAAATTTCAAAACATTTAAGAAAAGTCAATTAAAAAAAAAAAATTAAAAGCTGCCAATATCTCAAGTCAGAATAGTGTAATTTGTTACAGAAAGATGCAATTTGAAACAATCTGCTTGGAAGCTTAAAAAGTATCTGTAAAGCATTCATGTGCTAAAATAATAGTATTTTTATTCCCAAAATTATGATTACATAGAAGCAGGAAGCAAACAGAATTTCTTCCCAATGAAAAAGAAAAGTACAAACCAAAACCTTACTTTGATTCTCATTCTGTTTGCAGTTGATTTCATCTTAATTTCTTCCTTCCTCACTTTCTCTTGTAGAACAAAATAGTAAGAGGAAATCTTACACTCATTTATATGTCCAAGACGGGTTCTTTAAGAGTGAATCTGAATTAAAAGGTCATTTGTGTACCCTTGTCTTTGAAATATAGATATTGTTGATCGAAGTATATAGAAATAGTTCTTTGTAAAGCACCAGCTAATATTTCCCCTGGTGACTTCTGGATCACTCATTATTTCTGCTTTTATAAAAGCAGGAGCATAAAGACTAATGAGCCATTGATACTTGAATAATAGAGCCTGGTGGGACACAATCAATAGTAGCTTAATCCTTATTGGTTCCTACTGCATTTGCCGCTAAAGTGGCCTGAGAACAGCCTTGAAGCAGCTGCAGAACTTATGTGTTTTTGAACTGAGCAGAATAACCTTCTTCATCTTTGTTGAGAATTCAAATTTTCATTTAGTATCCAGAGTTGCTACTTTCCCTATAATTCAATGTTAAAAAAAAAAATAAAAAAAAATTCAAGATTTGAATTAGTTCCCAACAACTTGATTCAAAATAATAGACTTGTAAGTCTGCAGACCTGTATTCAGAATTTTAGAACACATATATAGTACTAGTGAAAGGAAGAAACAGACAATAAAAAGGTTTTGTAGAATGAAGGAAGAATTACAGTTTTCAAAATATGGTGAGAGTTTTCTGTCTTTTATTAAAAGAAAGAAGTTTTTGTGAAAAAAAACAAAACCATAATTTTGTGAAATTGTTCATATATGTTTTTTGGTATTTTCCTAAGCAGAAATACCATTTTTTCAAAAGTGAAGACCTGCAAACTTTAATGTATAGTAAAACATTACTTAGCTTCTTCATTTCAGGTAATTTTAACCAGCTACACTTCAGCTTCAGCTACTTAGTACAAACCAAGATAGTACAGGTGCCAAAAAATCACAGCAAAATTATGGGGAAATGCTTGTGCGATTTCAGGAACGGAATAAAAGTCTTGAAACGCTTTTGCTTATAAAGTTTTCCAATATGTTCACAGTCTGATAAGATGCTACTTTAACCTACCTTGAAAGGAGAATCCATATAGAAATCTCCATGTTTTCTGTTTGCTTTAAATGGTGACTATGACATAAGGAGCTCAAGACTATGTGCTCTGTGGTTGCTTCCGTGAATGCATGGGCTTTTTTCAAGGAAATATTACTCAGTATAAATAATTTTTTAGAAAATGTCAGCATTCAAATAATCTTCATTTTCATTATATGCTACCTCTAGGGCTCTTGTCCTAGTTAGATTAACCCAGCTATTCACACTTTAAAGCCATCAGTTGAGCCATATGAAAGTACTTTGCAAACCTCCCCTAATTGCTTTTGTAAATGTCACACCTTTCTGCAGAGTATCTTTTTACCTACAGCAAATATTTCATTTTGATCAGTCATGCTTTACTCACTGCAAATTTCAGTGAGCTTATGGCTGCTGTACATAAATAGTTGAAAATAGTTTTGTCCTGAGTTCTTGCTGAGTGTTGTTGAGACACGCTAAAATAAGCCCTTTATTCATTAAACCAACGGGAAGGCTGGGGATTGCTTACAGAAGTATTTCAATATCATTATTATGTTTTGAACCTCTGAAAGGTAACTAATCCATTACAAGCTTGTAAAATAGCAATTAAGCCATACTAGCATCTGGAAAGTGCTCTCTCTTGCTTATCACAGGCATTTTAGTTCAAGAAGGGCACATCACCTTTTCAGTTTCAGTTCACACAGTAGTGTCTGGAAGATATTTATCCATTTGGAGTGTCTTATATACAGAGAAGTCATCTTTTTGCTCAACAAACCACAGTTATTAATAAACCAGGACAATCTATCTGTCTTGATTACATTTATGCTTTTGGCATAAATGCTTATTTATCTGCTTCTTTACTTACTGAAGGTAGGAGTGAATTAATTTCACACTGTCTAGTGAAGTTTCATACTGGCTAGTTAAACATCCAGGAGATTGTTACAATCAAATCATTCAGACTCAATTTGTGCAGCACTTATGGCAAAGCCCAGACGAGTTCACAGCTTCTGTCCTGGCCTGTGGTTGTAGGCAGCATCTATGGCAGCCATCTGTTTCTCTTAGACACTGATGGAAGGGGGAAAGAAACTGACACAGAAAGAGGGTTTGGGACGATATCTGGCGTATTTTGATACTGAGACAGCGAGATGTGTCACTTCTCATTGAAATTTCACTGTCTACTTAGTTAATTTGTGCTTTCCTTCAATTTAATAAAAATTCCATTTAAAGACAGAGAGATCTTGAAATGACGGCTTTTGATTCATACAAGATATTTTTTCTAAGCATCTATGCACAGTATTTTGCTATACAGTCTCTGAGCAATGTAAGGCACACAATTTCAGAGCAATAGGATTTTTTTTTTTGGTATTTCATCAGATTCAACACTTTTAGTCTTTCTATCCCAATATGAACATAATATCAAAGTTCACTACTATTTTAAATTCTTAATTACTAATTTGCTTGTGATGCTTTTCAGTATCAATGAAAATACAGTTAAAATAGGAAGTACTAAACTAGGGAGTTCACTTTCATAATAAAGATGACTGGTATTACCAGAAATTTTGTTTGTTACCTACAACTGGTATTTGAAAATATAATAGAAAATTGAATTTGGAAGGTGAAAAAAATAAATGCAACCTTAAATACAATAAGAGGAAATCTGATAGTTTCCATAGATTCAAAAATGGAAACATCTTTTTGTTCAAATGATGAAGACTGCTACAAAATTATTTTTTATGTTAATTTTTTGCTATTATTTATCAGACATTTTAAAATGAAAAGTAAGTCAATGTCTTAAAATATTTAAGTGAGAAATTTCAAACATTTCAAGATATTTTTGTAGGGACATTTTCAAACAGAAATTTCAGCAAACCCAGCATACATATTACTTTTGTTCCAGTGAACCTGAAGACTCTAATTGCTAGTTTTACTTCACTTTTGTTATACATGCTTTACTAAAAAAAAAGTACTTAATGATGTTATCTGGTTTTTATTCTATAGTAAGACTCTGAAAAGTGAAAGCTTAAACTTACATCATAATGTAAAATTATGAAAAATATTATATTACTCTCTGTCTTAGTACCAATGAAAAAATTATGACTACCATTGTCATACCAAATATGTATTTCAGAAGATTAATTTCTATTGCTTTTTCTACTGAACTATTCTGTGTAAAATATATACCAATACTTGCCTTTCTACCTATATACATACACATATATTCATATTAAGTACAATTGTACATGTCTTTATCATACTCTAACATTCTACACAATGTGTTGTACTTTTGTATTTTTAGATATTTGGTATTAAGGTTTTTCTGAAGTAACTTGGGTTCCTTAATCCATGCATTATTTTTACGTGTTTCTTCCAGGAACTTTGATGAGGCAACATTTTTACCATTGCGAATTTTCCAGTTATAGAGTTTGTAAATATTCATATATCTCTTGCTCTGTATGGTTTTACAAAATAGTCTTAAATGCACACATTCCATTATGTGGATACGTGAGTCATGTTTCTTTGCCTTACCTACACTATTTGCTGATTTTGATTTTTACTGCACTTTGTGTTTCTGTTAAATTATTGGGGGTTTTCCTGACTATCTCATGGCTTATACAGGTATCACATTTTATTGGAGTGGTTTTCAGGTTATTGGTTTGAAAGACATATGGGATTTTCTCATAAATGTCTGTCCTTTCCAAAGTCTCTCATACTTTCCTCTTTATTGCAATTCTGGCTGTGTCCCCAGACCATACATTCTGAAGATATCTCTGAAAATCTTCTTCAAGTTCTTTTTTTGTTTGTTTTTTTCTGTTTTGTTTTGCTTTGTTTTATTTTGTTAAGGAAGATCTCATTACTCTTCTCATTCATTTATTCCTATTTCACATTTTCTCTGTAAATTCACTTCACTGACAAATTGTCACAGACCTGAAAGGAAAACAAATTAATACTTGTGCAATATTTTAAGAAGGTCTGTAGTTATACCCAGGGGAAAACCAGCTCCCCACGGCGGCTTTACTCATCTCCTTTAATAATTGGTTTCCGTTCAGGTGTAATTTTTATGTATCTTGAAGAACCTTTTAAAATCAATTACACAACTCCTGAACAAGTTAGTTTCCTTCACCTCAGTACAAAATGCAGTGAAATGCTTAAGAAGCACTTCAGTGTTAGCAATATTTTATAATAGTTTTATATCTCATGTTTGCATCTTCTGTTTAAAGGTAAGTGAAATCCTAGTACCAAAAGATGATGAAAAGGATGATGAAATGGTAACTTTATTCTCTGTAACAGCAATATTCTACCCATGGCACTCATATCTGAATTTATAGCACAAGGGCAGCAATGGCTTTGGATAATAAATTATTAGTGGGAGTTTGTAGCAGCTTTTCTACCATATGAGTCACTGGCTCAATGGAGTCACCAGAAGTCAGTACATTTGATTTTGTGAAAATATTTTTCTGAAAATACAATTAACATCAGAATTCTCCAAATGTCAGAGGTGGAACAGCTGAAAGGGATATAGTTTTCTTGCATGAATAGAGTTTTGCAGATGATGATGATTTAAGTTATCAAAATGCAACTAATTCTTTGGACAGAAGCAACAAAGGACAATGAGTACAACTGTTGCAACATTTTTGCTAGTGAAAAGCATCTGAGGGTCCTTCAGACCCTTATGAATCTAAAACTCTGTCAAGCAGCTCCATCCTCTTATCAATTGGTCTCTGAAATGCAGGAGCATAAAAAGAGACTTGCTGTGCAGAGTTTCTGTTAGTCACCCATCTAGAAGACAGCAGAGTGAGAAAGAAAATGAAATTATGAAGGGATCACTCACACAGAGGTAAGGTTCAAACGAGTATGCGTTTTTGTACCATAACTTACATAAATGCAGATAAATTTATATTCCCATTGATTTTAATACTAGTCTACCACAAAAATAAAATCCCCAAAGAACTCAGATGCTAACAAATCAAGCATGAATTTCGCATTATGTAAGATTCATAGATCACAGATGATAAAAAAATAGTGCATGAACTAAAAACATATGCTGCTCTGACTGCTTTAAAGTCTGAGAGTTTCAGCAATAGATAATATGACAAAGTCTCATGCCACTTATATGGGTCTTTTCAAAAGTTTTGTATTATAGTATATGGTAAGAGTATATTTAGTATTTTTATTTAGTCTTAAAAAATGAGCACATGCTTTGATATACTAAGGGAGCATGGCTTTTTTTTTGTTTATATAGCTATAATTTATTTTTTTCAAACTGATAGCAGAACCAGAGATTTTTATTTATGCTTTGAAATCAACTCTTGAAACTAAAACTACTTAAATCTCAATTTTTTAGATAAGAGTCCTGAAACTTTGGATTTTACATTACAAAGGAAAATAATTTCAAAAACTGAGACCAAAGGAGTAATGCATGCATTTGTTTTATTTTTGATTTTGGTTTGTTTGCTTGTTTTACAGCAGTTTCATAGTTCTATGTTCAAGAAACCTAACAAAGGCTTGGATGGATGAGAAATAATTTCATGACAAAAAAAAAATGGTGATATTGGACACTAGTAATTCTGATGTCTAACTACTTTTTACTAGACTAGAACCAAAAGGATCAAAGGGATCAAAGTGAAATAACCGCATTAAGGCACCTTCACTAAAAATTCTTTCCCACTGTCTTCCTTCCTATCCCTCACATCTGGGTGAAAAGACCGTGATTTCATAGATTTGTCTGTGTAGCCACACACGTGAAAATGCACATACACACATACATTGCTCAGCTGGTCAGAGCATGGTGCTAACAGCACCAAAGCTGAGGGTTCAAACCCTATATGAGCCATTCACGTAAGAGTTGGATCCTTGTGGATCCATTCCAACTCAAAATAGTCTACAATTCTATGTGTGATTTTCCTGCTGTGAGAGACTGGAATGTTACAGGTCAATGACTTAATACAGTCAGCCATTTGCAGAAGTGGCAGGGTGTTTTTGCCAGGGTTTGCACCACACTCCCTGACCCCAGAACCAAAGGGAAGGAGGAGAGCTTTTGGATGGGTATTGGCAAAATCTCTGATTTGTAAAAGGCGGAGAGGGTGAACACCCACTACCAGAGGCTACAGACTGGGGTTTGAGCAAGATGAAGGAAAAGGCCAATATGAAGCAGACTCTGGGGAGGTGGGATAGCCTTTTTGATCATGCCAATGTCCTCTCTTACAGAAGGGCTCATTTGTAAATGTCCCTCCCTGGCTGATGAAGGCCACATTCATAAGGGACATTCCCACTCACATGTAGGCCTGAGGCTGTTCTTCCCTTCGATGAGACCTAACTGGCTCAACTACACTGACATGAGTCTTAGAAGGTGTCAGAAACCATCAAAGACCCCCAAAGCAACCCCAGAGTAATTTCCACCAGAGGACTATACATGATCCACAGTGATATATCAGACACCGCAATATTCTGCCTTCTGGGGAGGTGCCTGAATGTCCCCACCTGAACTGGAATATAAATTAACCGATTGCACTTTGTGTTAACTGGGCTTCCCCCAGATCAGACAGATCAAGAATGACACTGTAATTTTGTGCTGGGGGGAGCCATGCTATTTGAGGCTATGTTTTATGTTAAAATTATTTATTGGATAGAACCATCAGTCTGTAAAAAAAATCATCTGAAGGCGCAGTCCAGGTTTGCCAAAGGAAGCTTTCAGGGGGAGGCCCCAGAGGATTGCAGGAATTCCCAAATTCGTCTCTGGTGAGACGAAACTCAGCCAGCAGACAAAGGTGTTTCAGGGAGAGGCCCTGGGGAACTGCTTGAGTTCCTCAGGGCCCCGCAGCTCAGGCATTCCGAGTGGTCGACAGGAATAGCGCTGACTCTTAGCTTGGATCTCTGGGTGGATGAAAGCTCTGAGTGGCTGGAGCCCTGGGCAGCTGGAGCCCTGTGTGGCCGGGGCCCCGCAATCTCCTTTCCTCTTTTCTTCTTTCTTCTTTCTGTGCAAGCAAAGCAAAGCAAAGCAAAGCAAAGCAAAGCAAGGCAACAGTAGCAGGGTAGGGTAAAAAGCAAGAATTGACAAATTGCTCAGGCCTCTAATGCCAGTTTTTTAAATGTGACAAACACCACAGCTTCAGCGTAATTTTATGTAAATTGGGGTTTTTTGCCATTCACATGAAAGTATACATGCATGTTCTATCTTATTTTTGTCTCTAACTCTGTTTTTTTGTCCTTAATAGTATCTTTTTTTTTTTTTTGTCTTAAGTTCTATCTTGGTTTTTGGTCCATGATTTTATCTTGGTTGTGTCACAAATTCTGTCTTGGTTTTGGTCCTTGATTTTATCTTGTTTTTGTCTCAAATTCTATCTTGTTTTTTGTCAAATTGTTCTATTTAAAAAATACAAAACAACATTGTGCTGTGTTTTTAATTATGTCTATGAAATATTAAATCTTATCTGGATTTTTAAGGCGCTAGCCTCCTATAATTACTCAGAGATCTTAGAGAGCTAACATGCTGCTTCTTATTAGAGATACTTAGAAAACATAATGACTGATTTCTAACTTACTGTGGTTTAATATATCTTAATATATCTCTAACTCAAATCCTACATTTTTTTCTCCCTCTGATGAAACCAGAGGGGGTCTAACTTCTTGATTTCCAACATGCCACCATCACTTTGGCCAACAGACATCTAAATTAGAGAAATCAAGTTTTCTCACTGGATCCACAAGTGGCAAGCTCTCTCTACTCATCCTTTCTTTATTTTCCTTATATATTTTCTTAAGTGAGATTTTAATGATTTTATATTGCTGTGTTACTATAGATAATAACCTAAATATGTACATACCTGTATTCCACTGCAATCAGCTTGTTCTAAAATGAACCCTACACGCATATATATGTATTTATAAACACCAATCATTCAGCATCATTTCCCTCTAAGTCACCCCAAAGGATTTATTTACAGGAACCTAAATAACCCTTGTGTTCAGGGGTGGGTCCTAACACCTATACTCATGGTTTTGAGATTAAAATATAGTAAGGGAACTGAGCGGCACTGTTACATTAAAGTCAGTCTTGGTTTACAGGTGGTCTAAAACATCAGTTACTATTATTCCATTAATCTAAATGAGATACTAATCCAGAAGGATTGATCCCTGAATAAACTGTAGCTTCCCTTGGACTTCTCTATAGAGACATTAAAAAAAACAAACCAATAAACCAACAAAGCAAGAAAACTTATTCTAGTTATGTATTTCTTTCAAAAATCCAAAAAGTTTGCATTGAAAATGTTTTTTTAACAATAGACAAGGGATTTTTTGCTGTAGCACTGGAACTTTGCACACATACCAATGATGTTTCCTTTACATTAATTATCAGCTGCTCCCTGACAGAACTGTCTTTCTTTCTACATGATTTCTGATAGTAAAAGTAATCTGAACTTAATTAATATAGTTTGGACTTGTCAGTTACAGATTGATTTCTTCATTCCCACTTTCTCCCAGATTTTCCCTAAACCAGGAGAGGACTTAATCTGCACAAAATAATATGCTGAAGAGTAACACATGGAGGGACACCCACACACACAAGAGCAGAGTTTTCAATCATATCTGTGTTAAAGACCGGTAAATTATAGTTAGTCTAACTACTGAGATGTAAGATGCTGAAAGAAGAATCAGACTTTTCTGTTCTGAATGAGGATAAATCTATTAGCAATCTTAAACTACATCTACATTGGCAAATAAATAGCATGCATCAGTAAATCTGTAGTCAATCATTTGATGTAAAACACCTGATTCATGTGCTATACATATGTCAAGGCTTGTGAACTTTTCGTTTTCTTTTCCTGAAGTGCTCTGGACTAGTCCAAGTCTGGTCCCATGGACTAGGTGCCCATTTGAGATGGGATTACATTTGGCTGAGTCCTGAGGTTAATTTTTCAACTTAGTTTCACTCTGAAGGTATCTTATTTATATACCTTAAGACTAAAGCTCTCCCAAACCCATCTGGGACACTAATACAAGCAGATCCTGAGAGCTTAATAAGGCTTGGCAGAATTGCTCCATCCTTGTCTCATGCCAGTGGCAATCTTTGGCTAGACAACAAGACATGACAATTCTAACGCATGGCAGTGCCTCTCTGCAATCTGAATTACAGATGATAGTGCCATAATTTGTGTGTGGTAAACTGAAAACTATATGTCATTTCTTCTGCCATTAAATATAATTCAATATAGAAATATTCACACCACTTCCACTTATTTATGGATAGTATACTCTACTTGGGGTTTAACTGTCTTTAGGGGAAAGATTACCTTATATTTCCATATTATTAAGGTATATTCTTTATCTACCTTATTCTTCTATAAATATTGAGGTCCTATGTCAATTACATTAATTCACAACTTTTGCCTACAGCTAGATTTTAGCTGTAAGTGTTAGAGTTCGGTTTGGCCCAGAGTATTGCAAGCTAACTGAGCAAAACTAAGATAATATTGTCAGGCTACTTCTAACTGGTTTCATTTAAACATCTTTATCATAGGCCTGAAATTAGAAAAATATACCTAAAAGAGAGGTCAATCTTTGATTATTATTTCAAATTCTGCAATACAAATTATGTCTTGTAGTTAGAGTAGTTAGGTAACATTCCTCGTATCTTTTCAACCTTAATGAAGAAAAAGTAAATAATTCCAAAAGGCAGAGCAAAAATATAAAGGCTTCTGAGAACTAATTTGATCCAAGAGGGACAAATACTTTATTTTCATAGGAAGATGAAGAGACATATCAGCAATACTCCCAGGCCACAATGTTCCACTGTGAAAGGACAATCTAATTGGGACACATTTTAAAAGAGATGCTTGACATACCTAGATCACTGACTGAAAATACAAATTCCTTTCCTCCCCAAGACTCACTTCACAACAAATATTCAGAAAATACAATCTTAGTTTACCAAAAATAAATACAGTAAGTTAAAAGTCAGGATACAAACCACCCATCTATACATGTATGTATTTGCACAAATTATTAACATATTTTATGCCAAAAGGGAATGAACAAGTTCATTATGGAAGGAGCTCCTTATTAGAATTCTCACCTTTAAATCCAAATGAAGACCTTGCCTGATTGTACATGAGTTACAGTGGATTGTAATCCTTCTCTTCCTAATTAAACTGATTTTCTAATTTCATTTGATATGCAAAGATTTGCATCATCCTCTGCAGTCCCCTGGCTTATTACTGATCTCCTAGCACAGAAAAAGAGCTAATAGAAGAAATGAAGGGGAAAATGACTGCAACAGAGAATGAGAATGCTGTCTTTTCAAGCAACTTTGCTGCAACATTTATGTAAAGACATCAATCTCTGAATATCATAATTCTATAGTGCAAAAATATTTTACGCTTCTTTAAATATGAATCTAATAAGACCAAGACTGTTCTACCTTTATTGAATGTTAAACTATCAACACCTGCCCCAAAACTCACTTTTTCTGAAGGATTGTTTATGTTCGTTCTCAACAAAAATACAGAGTAGTCATTGTTCTTTAGGTGAAAGACAATGTCTTATGTTTATCAGATATCTTACTGAACCTTGATTGTTATTTGTTACAACATTCCAATATGATACTCACATACAAGTGTCTTATAAACTGTAACACTTGTACTAGTGTCCAGGAACCTATGTTGTCTGTGAAGGATGAAAATTGGAATAAAAAGATATTCCAACTGGAAAGCAATTTTGCAGGCTATGTATATTATCATTATGTTCATCATGGTAATGAGAGAAGAAAGTCAAAACATGACAGGATTCAAAGTGAGCTTTTAGGAGGTAGCTTCTGGTTCCTAGAGAGGCTTCTGCCAGGTTTTGGGCTAACTACTTTGGGCTTGTCTCTGTATGGTGTCATCAAAGCAGGCATGAAAATAGATATCTCTTAAATGTAGAGCTAAGAAATTATCATCTCATGCAGTCATTATTGAACATAAGTGTTTAAACAAAGATCAATGAAACAACTACTCTTACAAAACACATTTTGTGAGTTGGACTTGCTACAATATAATGCCTCAGGATCTCTTTGATGCAGAAAAGAATTTCTGTGTTCCAAATAAATCACTGGAAGCCTCTTTAGAGTAGAATAAGGGCAAATTTGCAAAGTGCAACATCTGATGCTGAGGACCTGACCTCTACATTATATGTATTTTGCAAAGTTACAGTACCTATCCAGTAGTAAAGCTATTTGAAATTAAACCAATGAGCAGGTGTTAGGCATTAAGTGCACCTCAGATCTTCTAGGTTTTGTTTAACCTCAAAACAAAAAAATTACAAGCTCAAAGACTTTTTAGTGAAACTAACTGAAACAGCATATGGGACTGGAAAATTTGTTTCAGAAAATCAGTTCTGATGTGAGTGAAAGTACGCCCAAGAATTTATCTGAATTTCTGTTTACTAGAAAAAATAAATTACTTCTAAAGGAATAAAAAGGAGATGTGACAGGACAAATTCAAGAATTTGCACACAGGAATTGTCCCTTTTACAAAAAGCATAAGGAAGTGTAATTGATCAACAAAATGTTGCGATGGAAAACAGCTCAGATGAGATGGTCAAGATCAATGTGCTTGGAGTATAAGGGAAGAATGCAGGAAATGACTGACTATTCCAAAAAGAGCTGTACCTCACGACTACTAGGAAAAGTGGGTAGCCTTTGTTTTAAAGAACTGCAATATCAGAAGATCAACTGTTTTTATCAGCTGAGTGTACCAACTTGTTGTGTAAGCAGTATTCCTGGAGCTACCTAATAGAGGTAGATGCCTTCTTGAGTTGGCAAGACCAGCCTGGTGAAAGTGTAAATGTGGCTTAGCCCAACAAAGGATGTAAAAACTGAAGAATTCGAAGAGTTCAATAGACTTAAGCTGGCTTCAGCCCATTTTTCCTCTCTAGTGACTACCAAGTGCCCAGCATCAAGATGATGAGCATGCAGAGAGACCAGTAATGGTAAAGAGATTTGTACTGTGATTCAACTGTATGTTACAACTGCTATGTGCCTGTAATGTGCTCTCAGTACACTTCTTGTGCTTGTGTGCCTTTCTTAATGCAAAATACTGTGCAATGACAAATTTTGTATTACAGGTTAAACTGTCTTTATGGAGAAGAGGGTTTCTCTGAAGGAAGCTGGAAAGAGAGCACTGGACTCTGACAGAAGAATATAAACCTTACAAGGTGTTATTCCTTTTAATCAGCTGAGTACGTTTGGATTCTATCAGGAAATCTTCAGTAAGCCTAAAGCAGAGATAGCCATTTCTATTCTGTTTTGAACCTGTTATGAATTTCTCTTGTAGCATTACCTCAATTTGATCATTTGCATATCTAAAATAATTGCAGCTTAGATTTAAATTTAAAAGATACTTTTAAAGAGGACAATTATACACACATATTGCTGCTGTACTATATTATTATCATCAAAGAAAGAGTTCATTTACATCAACAGCATGAAAGTCAAACAGGCAGTCATAGGAACAGTATAATGAATAGAAAGAAAACCACCTCAGCTGCTAATAGGAATAAAGCTTTGTCATAAGAATAGCTTCACTAATTCCAATATGATTTCATTTTATTCATCCAAATATCATCTGGATGAAAATTTTCAATAGTTACAGTGGGTAAAACCTAAAAAAAAAATCTTGTGGATTCAATCAACTTTTTTTTTTCCTCTGAATGCATTTGACTTTTAAAGAGAAATCAAAATAATAAAGTAATTTATTACGTGATTCTACTTGTACTCTGGTTAATCACATATATACATTGATCAAATCACTGTTAATGATTTTGTTTCTTTTGTTAAAAACTCTTCAAAATACCTAGCAGCAAACTCACTGTGGAAATGTTCTTATCAGTAATTATTAGGCATTATATTCCCATTCTAACGTATTTATATAAGATATATAAGAGATTTTATAAATTATTACACTGTGCAGGACAATGGGTCATCTGTTCCATTTTTCCTAATTCAAGGAATGGCAATAAGGCAAGAACGTGAGAATGTGGCAAATACAGCATTATCCTTACACTGATATATTTTTCACAGGTACAGGCCACAAGGGATTTCAAGACTAGATACTGCATTTAGAATACTGCATTTAACAGGCACTGAAAACTTGTTCTATCTCTTTGGAAGTAATTTATACCTACAATTATAAGTTGTGTGGAAAATAGTTATTTTTCTTTTAAGCTTGCTAACTGATAATTTCACTGAGTGGAATTCTTGTGATTGATCATTCTCTGTTTATCACCTTAACATCATTCATCTCTGTGTAGTCTCATTCTTTTGCCCCTCATCTATTACTTTTTCAGTCTGATGAATTCTCTTCCATTAGTACTTCCTGATTTCATTCTGAAACATTTTTGTTAGCTTTCCATCTTCTCTTTTGCTGTATCTGAGAATCTGCTCTGTATGTCAGTGCTCCAAGCCATTTTCTATGGTGTGTGGTGGATCCATATCTAATTAAGAGAGAGTGCATGGCAGAGCAATAGGCTAATGAACCACTGCAAGGGCTTGCTCTGAGCAAATCTTCAGTTGTTTAGTATTAGTGTCACCATGTGGAAGATTGAACATAAAGTCTATTAAAGTTTGTATGTCAACAACACCAAAAAATAAACAAAATTACTTTCAGTATGAAAGGCACTAAAAATGTAATGAACACTGAAATGTAAGTCTTAAAAATTGCCTGCCACTGACAGACAAGCTGCCTACCACCACTGAAAAGTCCATCCACAGTCTGTGGACACCATCAAATACTTTTGATTGGAAGTACATACAGATTTGAAGGTGTATGGATTTTTGCTGTGGATCCTGGTATTTTATAGGTGCTCAGTTTCTTTATAACTGCATCTTATTGAAAAAGTCACTCTGCTGTGAGTAAAGTCCCTGCTAGTAAAATTTTCTCAAGCATTCATTCATCAGAATTGTATTCTGAATGGTTTCACTTTTGAAATAACACAACATCTGTCAAACAAAAATGCTTCCCTCAAGCTTCTCCAATTGTTTTGTACCTCCCAGCCATACACATCCATGGAAATGCGTACGTCTTCCACACCATTTCCCACAGAAATATTTTTTTTTATTATTGTCAGGTTTATTTGTCACATTCTTCCAAAACTTTGTATTATTGTCTTCTCATGATAAGCCATAACATCTTCCATTAGACCATTCAGAGTAATTATGGTTATTTTTGACTGTTTGGCAGTAGTAATGATATAATTAAAAATAATAATGACTACCCTGAAATTTTTACTTTTCACAGACTCTTGAGATCTTGTTTTGCTTTAGACCAGCATTTTCATCTTTCATACATTAATCAACATTCTGTAATCTTCTCTGATCACTCAAACCCTCTAGAGTTTCCTGAGGCAGAGTAATTTGAATATCCAAAATTATAGACTAACTGGAATTTTTATTTATGATTACTTTAAAATATTTCCATTTTGTACTCTTTGCCCTCTTGAACAAAGAATATGAAAAGAGAAGGCAACAGTCCGTATAATCACACTTTCTCTTTGTTGACTACAAATATCTCTTATGCTATGTCTGTTTTTACAGGCAATTATGCTTGTGGCACTGCCAGTAACCAAATGTGGTGGAGAGCTCTCCTGGAACACCAGGCCAGCATAGCTTGTCAAAACAACCCTTTGTGAAATAAAATTTCTTAAAGACAACAAACAATCAACAAAATTCTAGTATTTCTCCAATCAGATTATTGAGATTTATGTGGGATTTTTTTGTATCACTCTCTTTTTTTGAATCTTGTCACTTGGAAAGTTGACACATTTTCCTCTATATTCTAAAGTGACTTACATTAAGTACCAAAGAAAATCCTGTGAACTACTGCCAGGAAGAACTCCTTGAAGTGAGGGCATGGTCCAGTTTCCTAAGTATCTCAATACATTAAGTGCAGGAAGTGCCATTAAAAATACATACCTTGACTTATTATCATATGTATTGGGGACTTATCTTTGTAGGTTTTCTTGGGGTTTTTTCTATTTTGGTTTTGTGTTTTTTGGGGGGTTTTTTGGTCTGTTTGTTTCCAAGTCTTTTAATTAAAAGTGCAATTTTAATTTTGAATGCTGTCAGTTTTATCCTCCTAAACAGTTAATAAAATGAATTAACTGTTGTTCATTGTCTTTATATAGATCCTCATAAGACTCTTCCTAGCTGTCCACATTTTCCATCACGTGGTTTACATCCCACCTGTTTTGATTTGGTCATTTTATTATTCAGGCACACAAAATAGAAGACCTTTCTGCAGTTCTTCAAAATCAGTGTATTTTGATCATACTGATACTGGGAGCATTGACAAACTTGATCATTAATAGTCACATCTTTTTTTCTGATCATTTAACACTGCATTGTATAATACTGGTCCTAACATAAACCAGGCAGAATCTATGTGTAGAAAAATGGTTCATAGTGAAATGTGATACTATAAATCTCAAATGGTTTCATATTTGGGACTAGCTGTAGTCCAGTCTGAAAGTTGTTGTGGCTGAAGTATAATAGAGATGATCCTGAAGTACATTCTTTCCTATTTTTTGTCCAAAAAATAAAATAGTTGTACACACTTCAAGACTATCCATGGCACAAACCAAGCACTTCACAGACAATGCTGACTCTTTTTTTAAAAAGAGCAATATTCCTCTGCTCAAAAAATGCCCTTTGGGATACAGCCCCACAAGGAGTGATAGCTTAATTCTCATAATTTCTTCTATCTTTTTAACCAGTTTTCAGTATGCAAAGCAATTTCCTTTTTTATCCCATGAGCAAGTCAGTTTCTTTGTGATCTTTTGGTGAAAGACACTATCCATATGCATTAAATCAGTGAGAAACTCTTGCCCTAGGACACAATGACTCCTTCAAACAATTGTGGGGATATGTGAGGTATGATTTCTATCTTCCTATTCTTTTTTTTTGATCAATAAATGGCTAAATTCTTGTCCTTTACTGTCCTGGGTTTACCTCAACTGAGCCTTTTTGGTAAAGAAATAATGCAGATTCCTCTGTAGTTGACAGAACAAATAACCAACTAGAATTGCCCTGTTAATCCATATATTTAAGAAAAGAGGAGCAATAAAAGCTGTTTCTTGCATCCAACTTTTGAAGAGACAACTGGGAGCCTGCACGGCCTGGCAGGGCTGGGCTGAGCCCTGCACCAGGCAGCCCAGCCAGGTTGGCCCATGATGCAGCATGGCTCAGCTAAGATTCCACTGCCATCATATTCCAACCACAGCCCACTGACTTTTTGCAGAGAGGGACCCGAGCCTCCACCCCTCCCCCACCAGGCCCATCACAGCGAGGCCACCCAAATTCCCATTGCTGAAAAAAACTATCCCAACACTACAGCTAGCTCAGAGAAGCTGCGCCGTGCATTGCAAACAACATGACCCCATTCAGGAATGCAGAAACAGCTGAAAGCAAGGCCACCGCCACTGTGAGCTTCCTCAACCTCTGCCCAATAGAGATCACATGATGAACAGCGAAAGGCCATTTCATAATGCAGGGCCCATGTAAAATTAACTCTTTCAGCACTGCAAAATTCCATTTAAAAATGGATAAACCTGTGGATGTCACTTCTCCCAAATCAGAGAAAAAGAAAGGTGAAGGCACGTTGTCATGGTTTCAGTTTGAAACCAGGTGGAAACACAAATTGTATATCTCAGTTTTAGTTTGCCAATTAGAAATTTCCCAATCAAGAGCAAAGCGGGCTTAAACTCGAAAGGAATAAAACTTTATCAACTATCACTGAAAGACAGAAAAAAAATCAGAATGAAACCTTCAAAACACTTCTCCTCACCCCACCACCAAACTATTCACTTTTTTTACTCCAATATAGAAAGACAAAACTTGGGATTCTCAGTCAGTTATCACTCTTAAAATAATCATTTCTCAATTCATCAAGGAGAAAGGAGTCTCTCTTGGGGACTGATGTGGCCCACCGGAGTCCGGGCTGGCTCTGGAGTACTCTGGTGCCACGCCAGGAGCAGGGAACCACCACGGCAGGGGTTAGGGCCAGTGGCAGAACCTGAAGAGCTGGAGACTCTGCGGTGGTCAAGATAGGAAGCCGCAGCTGGGCTCAGGCAAAGGAGAAAGGAGGGGCCACTCCTGGGTGAGGTTCTGACAGGTTTATTGCAATGAAACAGAGCAGAAGGGGACACCAGGAGGAGAGACTGCTGTGCATGAGTGAAATACAATGTAACATGGAGGGGCAGATACAAAGGAACAAACAATGTGGAGATTTCAGAGGAGGAGTGAAAGGGTTACATCAGGGTTCCTGGGCCAACCAGGCTGAGGGGGAGGAGAAGGGAGGCTACATGCCCCAATGGGGCATTGAGTTGGGGGTGACACCCTGGAACGCCCAGGGGGTGGTACACACATGGGATTGAGCAAGGGAAGGACTGACATGGAAGGTGCTGGAACAAGGGATAGGGCTCGAGTGATGGACAGGGAAGGCACTGGAATAAAAGGCAGGGAAATACCATATAGGGCAAGGATAGGGGAGGATACAAAGTAGGGGCACACCAACTCGGGGAAAAACAGGGGTACATAGAATGAACAATTTAACAATGCAAACATTAACATGAAACAATGAGTTAAAAAAAAATACTGGCCACAACAGGGGACCACAGAGATTTTCCACAGGATACCAGTTCTCTTGCTTCCACACTCCACAATGACCCACCTGAGGGACGAAGTTGCCATTGCGAAGTCCCTCCCATGAGACAGCCTGCCATTGCAGCTCATGGACCATATCAGTTTATTAGGGTACAGTTTAAGGATGCTTCTTCTAGTATAAAATGAAAGTTCTCTACATCTCAAGAAAAAGAGGTCATCTTCTCTCAATGGACAGAAGGCATCATCTCTCACTTTCTCAGTCTTCCTCTGTTCAATTTCTCCAGTAAATCACAAATACATCAAGTCACAACTATGACGAGAACCTTACATTCCCCTAAAAACCACTCCATAGGTTACAGGGTATTAAGTTCATTCTCTATGGCCTCATAAGAGAAGTCCAACCTAACCAGGCCAATCCTTAAATCTTCCTTTCAATTTAAGATTCTCCTCTCACTTCTTCTGACATTAAGTCTCATGCTGTGTCTTTTTACATTTCATCCGGTCTCCTCTTTTCCTCTGGATAAGATTCATGCTTTGGAAGTTTCATCTGGTCAGGAAAAGAGTTAACAGAAGACGCAGCCAGGACAAGGCAGTCAGGTGATGCACTGCAGTTGTGCTGGAGCTGGGCCAGGATCTCAAGGCCTGCTGCTGCCTTCCCAGAGGCTGGGATCTTTTTTTTCCAGCCTGGTCAGGCTTCAGATGTCTCACACCAGTGCTGATCACCTCTCCCTTTCCCTGCCTGGCAGACGCCAGGCCTGGCTCAGCCCCTGGTTGCTGTGTGGGGCCATCCTGGATTATCAGATCTCAGCAGCAAGAACTGGGCTGAGCCTTCCTCCCCCCATCACTGCCTCTCCTTCCCCTTTGCCTGACAGGGGTGCCAGGGGAGGGCAGGGGGAACCTCGGCCTGGCCCGGCCATGGGGAACAGCCGGGCTGAGGTTCTCAACTCACCGCACCGGAAACCAGAAGAGAGATATTTCCGGAATCTCACCTCAAAATGTCTATTTAGGCATATCCACCCTTTTCATTGATTTAATCAGGTGTCAATATTACAAAATTGTCCAATCAGGCCTAAACCATGACACACGTGGAGAGAAACATAGAGACACCAATGTCAGTGAAGAAAGAAGAGCTAAACTCCAGATGAGATGAGAATGAGAAGATGGCTTAGTCTTGGGCTGAAATTCTCTTCTAAGGCTGTTGTGAGGATATGATTGGTACATCAGACTCTTTTTTTTCCCCTGTAACTCATGAAATGCACTGGGGGATGTAGGATTCTAACCACAGCCATGAACAGAGGCACCAGTGTTGAAGCAAGCAGATGTTCAAGTAGCTACGATCCATTGAGAAGCTTGAACAGAGAGAGATGAGAGAGATGAGAAACCTTGCCCCAGGAATGGGAGAAGAAAACTCTGTTCCCAATGATAAGACAACTTTTGTTTCTATACTAGAACAGTTCATCCTTAAAACTGCTTCCCAATAAGCTGAGATGACCCATGGTGGTAGTTGTGGGAAGACTACCAAACTGTGGGAGTGAGTTCATGATTGCAGATTTTCAGGCGGTTGCTACTTGTGAAAATTAAAACCAGGAGAGAGGTGTTTCTTATGGAAAGGTCTCCATAGCATGGCAGTAGAGTCTCCTCTCCCTGAGTGAAATGAAGAAAGTTCATTTTAAAAGTGGTTAACTGTCTGAAAACACCAGATTTTTTCTCCTTACATTGCCAGTGGGAAAGGAAAAGAAAGAAGTGGGGAGAAGGATTCTGAAGGTTTATTCTGATTCTTATTATTTTTATGTTAATAAAGATTTCTTTATATCTCTTTAAAGCTTTGAGCCTGCTTTTGCCCTTCTTCTGATCCTTATCTCAAGTCAGAAAATGAACAAATGATTCTAGTGGGTGCATTGGTGTTTGCCAGTGCTTAATCCACTGCATTAATTGGTGTGTTGGCCAAGAAATTTGAATTGCTGAACCAAAACCACTACATTTACTCTTCTTTAACATCTAATATTTATCTCCGGACATTCAAATGGAAGCAGGTGTTTTATTTGATTTCCTTTCGTGTCTTTAGTACCAAAGCCAAAATATTTAAATATTTAAATATGCAAACGAATAGCCCTGTGATATCATATTTAGGTTGCCTTTTAATTCTTAATGATTAATGCATGTTATTTTTCTTGCAGAAGGTAAGAAATTCTTCTTATGTTTCTGATAACATAACTTCAGAAAAAAAGGATAAGCATAGATATGTGTGCTTCTATTAGCTCCATTTAGTGTTTCAACAATTTGTGGTCAATGCAGTTCAGATGACTGAACTCATTAGTATGGATGATATCTTCTTCGTAACTAAATTTCTGGTCAGAGTGGAATAGAAACCAAAATATTTTTTGGTTTGGGTGGTTGGTTATTTGTTTGTTGATCATTTTCTTTCTTAATTTTGATTACAACGTAAGATTCATCTCTTCCCATAACAGATATGAAATATAAGGTCTTGATTATCTTTTCCAGACATACAGATAGATTTTCTTGTATAACCTAGTTCAAAGTGTTTTCAGTGTATCCTTAGGAAGAATAGATCAAAAAAATGAGTTTATTGTAATCTTTTATATATTTAAATATTATGATGTAAAGGCTACTTTTAATCTAGAGGGCTTAAAGTCTTAAACATAGGCAAAAATAGGCAGGTGATGCCTGGAGAGACTAGTTGGAACAGAAGCTAGACAGTGTTAAAGGAATAAAGTAGGCATTTATTAGAAAGCCTTCAAAGGATACACCTAGGGTATTACAAGAGCCCAGCCATGGCTACACCCAAGATGGACACCTGGTTATGAGTTTTCACACTTTTGTAAGTTTTGGTTCATTTACATATTAGGGTTAATTGTCCATTGCACCTTCAGGTTATGAAGTCCCATCCTCCCAGATTGCTCTCCTCAATTCTCTGTTTATACTTTTTGGATCTGAAGCTGTAACTGTGTCCTTGGTTCTCAGGCTGGAAAAGGATTGTTTTGTCTAACTAACTGTCTAACTAACTGCTAACACTTTATATCAAGTTCAGAGTTATACACTAATGCATTATAGAATCTGTAAAATATGAAAGCTAAAACTTAAGACATCACAGGATGTATGAAACTTTCTTGATTTTTATAATGAAGTCTACAACACAATGACAATTTCATTTGGACAAGGCACGTCTCATTTGGTACACTAATATGTAAAGACAAGGACTAAATCTTACTTTGCTATGAAATATTTATCTGATGTCAGTGAAGCTTATGCAGAGTCAAATTAAAATTTTATTTTTAAACCCTGCTCATATGACACAGACTTGATGTCACCTCTGTCGCTGTTTGTTTCTTCATTTGTTGACTGAAGAAAAATTGTTTGTAGCTCATATGGGAAGAGTATATTATTCCTTGGCTCAAAACTATTAACCTTCCCGTACAATACTGCCACAGTATATTTTTTACACAAGATTTCAGTACATTGCAATAATTTGTATTTGTCCATATGAATAAATGTGAGCATTATTTTCTATAACAAGTTGAAATTAATGAACCACACTTAAAATATCACAATATCTGTATATGTGTGAAATAGAGAATATTTTTGTATTTATTCATCTTTAATTTTCTTCCAACAATAAAGATTTTTTATTTTCAGCTTAACTTCAAGCTGTTATTTTTGGTTAGTATCTATCTTATTGCTTTTATAAAATGTCAATGAATTTGCATCATCAGTGACGGAGTTGATTTTGCTACCAACCTAAAGGCAAACTGAGTTACTTGTCATCCTTCCAAATGTGGAATATATCTATTAATTTCTGTTTTTGTTTTTTATGTCTTCTAGTCTGTTCTGTTGAGCTGTTTGATTGGTATTTTATCCCAAATGCCACCATATTCTTTTTTGCTATGTACATTACTGTATAAGTATTACTATGTATTGTTTATATATTTCCTTCTGATGATATTGTAAAACTTTTCATTAACTTTTTCTACAATTCTTATCCTCTCAATAGTTTTGGTTCCTCATGGGGACAACAAAGAGAAAATTGGTAGTGAAGCTGAGCCCAAGAGGCTCAAAAACTGGGGAGAAAGTGATTTTAAATTTTGAGTTTATCACTACCCTACTCTGATTTGATTGCTAACAAATTAAATTAATTCCCCTAAGCTGAATCTGTTTTGCCTGTCATGGTTATTAGTGAGTGATCTCTCCCTGTATTGTTTTGACCATTTTTGGTTGATTTTCTTTACCCTGCCCAGCTGAGAACGGGAGTGATAAATTTGCTTTACTTGGTAGCTGGCGTCCAGTACATACACTAAAAGAAAAAATATTCATTATCAAACTTCTTTATAGAAGTGAAAAAATTTCCACGTACTGGCTTGGTGTGTTTTCACATTAAGTCACTTAGTAATCTAATTCACTTAAAATACTACTTTATTTTTCTAAATATAGATTTTTCCAAAACATGTCACCCTTTCAAAGATATATTGATGATTTCCACACCAGATAGAACTGATAAGGCTATTCATTGTCCAGCATGGAGCCATGCTGCTAGCACTATTTTTGTAAACCTACAGTTTTGGTGAGATTATTTTTGAGTCTATTGTACAATTAAGTTTACTAGAACAGACTGTATGTGCAGCCTCTGTGTAGAGTTTAGGTGTGTAGAGATTTTAGAAGGCAAGCAAAAACTATACATATTCAGGGTATTAAATAACATTGTGTTGGGTTGCAGTGCAAGATGTAACCAGAAGTGTGTATTTTATCACCAACTGTTGAAACTGGGGTGGGGGTGGGATAATCCTCTGTTAATGGGACAACTGTTAAAAAACTAGCTGGGGTAGTTTTCTTATCTCTTATACAAACCATCCTCTCTCCAGGGAGAGATCTTTTGCTAATGGGTTATTGAGTGTCACTGATAAAATTACACCATCCCATTGGGAGATGCTCCACCCGGGGGAGGAGCCAAGTATTCCTACCTGGATAAAAATCTGGGATTTGGAACACCAAAACAGCCTTTTTCACTGGATTCTCAGATAGGAAGGCTGAACCCATCTATCACTACTGGATCTTCAGAGAGAAACTATACCTTTTTACAGGATCCTCATTTCAACAGAGTGAGGTAGCAGAACATCTGCCACACCAGGGCTGCAGCCAATGTTTAATCGGACTGCCACCAACACCCTGACCCACAGGGTGTCAGGTTGGATCCTGACTCTGTCAGTGGGTTTGGTTTTTTGTATTACTACATTTTTATTTTAGTTCTCCTAATAAAGAACTGTTATTCCTATCCCCATATCTTTGTCTGAGAGCCCCCTTAATTTCAAAATTATAATAATTTGGAGGGAGGGGGTTTACATTCTCCATTCCAAGGAGGGCTCCTTCCTTCCTTAGCAGACACCTATCATTCAAACCAAGACAAACATGTAAACTTTAATTTCACACAATGCATCTCCAGAGCTGTCAGACAGATTTCATACGACATTTTGAAAATTACTTAAAAATTACTTCATTTTTTCTATATTCTTCAAAGGTATACTATTAAGTCTTCAATAATTTAAGAAAAACAGAACTCTATAGTCAAAACAAGGAACATGGAAATAGCTACATTTTTTGCAAGGATGGAAAAGGACTGATTAGAATTCCTTTCTAAACTATGAATTATTTGCAGGTATTCTCCTTAAATCAATAGTAAATAGAACAAAGACTGGGTCATCTACAGCATGGGAAAATTTTAAGGCAAAATTACTTTGCTAATGGTCTACAACTTGAGCAAAAACCTTTATTCTGTCTACAAGATTTCTGAACGTGGAATCCCAATTGTCAGACCCAATCTGGACTGGTTAAAATGAATTTACACATGATAAGATCCTATCTGCCACAAGGTTGAACATGGGAAGAATAAGTAAAAGCAGTAAGAGTCATTAGCTTAAATTGCAGAAAACTAATTTAATCATAAAATTATTTTTAGGAATAGATGAATGAATAAAGGAGTTAAAAGCTGACTTTTGATGACTATGATTGTCTTCATCAGGGACAGGATTTTTCATCATCCATTGTAGTAAAAAAGTCATATTTATTATGTATGGAGAAAAATAGAACAGAAAAAGAGAGCATCAAACAGTCTAAAAGTTATTTCTTCTGATCTCATTATAAAATCAAGTCCAGATAATATGCATACAATAAGAATTCTGATTTAACCATTAATTTTTGAATAAAAGCCAATTTTTTTTCCCTATAAAATCAGAGCAAGTCTTAAATCCAAAGAAGTTGCTCAATATTTCTTTTTCCACTAGAACATGGGTAGACATTATTAGATGTTGCCTACTAGAGAAACTCTGTGGAAAAATTTGCTTATATGAATTTTTAATTACCACAGAGAAATATTTAATGGTTCTGGTTCAACTCCTAAAATACAAAAACCTCCCTCAAAGTCACTACCATCGTTCACTTTTGTGAAGTGAACTTCATTCTTTTCAGATGGTTTCTGACTTAGGCATCTGTTGCGACACATCCCAGAAGGTGAGGGTAACTGGAGTTCTTTTTATTGGATCCCTTAGAGTAGATTAGAGTGAAACAACACTGAAGAATCAGTGATATGTAGGGTTATTTGGGAACAATTTTGGAATGGAAATGAGGTATGTAGCCATTTTGGTCATTGTTATCTGCAGAAATTTAGCAATATAAAAGCATAAAAACACTTAACAAAAAGTGTAAGGACAAGGTAGAAAGTGAAAGAAAGAGTAAAAGTAGAAACAAATCACCACCCATGGATCCAGTGAGAGACTTGATTGTAGCACTTTAGATGTCTGTTAGTGGAAGTGATGTCTTAATCGGTTGAGGGTGGGGGGATCCTGTTGATGCCTTGAAGAGGCTACCTAGAATAAAAGCTAGAAAGAGTTAGAGGATAAAGGCAAATATTTACTGAAAGGCCTTCAAAGGGTACACCACAGGCAGTGCAGGAGCCTCACAGAGACTACACCCAAGATGGACGATAGTCACCAGTTTTTCAGACACATATAATTTTGGTCTATTTGCATATCAGGGGTTAATTGTCCAATTACAGTTTCGGGTAATGAAGTTTATTCCAAGTGTGCCCCCCCCCAATTCACTGTTTACATTTTTTGGGGCTTGCCTTAGACAGTAAGGTGTCCTTGAGTTTCAGGTCTAGAGAGAAATTGTTTTGTCTGAAGAAAATGGGAGAACAGTAGCTGACAGGCTATGGAGTTTTAGAGTTATACACTAAAGCAATACTGATCTGAAAAATATAAAGGCTAAAACTAAAGGCATCACTGTGAAATACAAAGTTCAATGGGTTAATATACACTCAGGTTCAGCTGAGAATGATCTGGTATGTCTCCTGAGTGTGGGGTGGAATTTTACACCATCTGACGCAACACAGTGCAGTCCTCTGGTGGAAGGCCCTATAAATAAGCCTGGGGGTGTTTGGGGGGGTCTTTGACGGTTTATGACACCTTCTAAGACATGACAGCTGCCTCTCACTCAGTGTAGTTGAGCCACTTATGCCCCATCGGGAGAGATGAATATCCTCAGGCGTGCATGTGAATGTCTTGGTACTTCCCTGGGGGTAGTTTTGACACCTGAACCAGTTATGCCTATCAGAAGGGATGAATAATGTGAATGTTCTGATTCTTTTCCTGGGGCAGGGATTTACAACGGAGCCAGTAAAGGAGAACATTGGCATGATGAAAACCACTATCCCACCTTGCAGAATCTACTTCTTATTGGCCGTCCTCCTCATCTGACTCAAACCCCAGCTTGTAGCCTCTGGTGGTGGGTGCTCACCCCCTCTGCACCTGGGGTGTTCCCTTGCACATCAGCAGCAAAGCGCCTGCTGTTTTTGCAAATGGACGACTGAGTCATTACCCATTAGCATTTCAGTCTCTCACAGCAGCATATCTGTGCAGAGTCTTTTTCCAAGTTAAAACACCAAATTTGTACTTTTTAGAAAATTGTCAAGGACTGAAGGAATAGAAAAACTCAGTTGACACTGATCTCAAGGGAACAATGACAATCTACAAGAGCAAAGAATGACATTAAAGATGAATCTGTAATGTCACTACTATTAGTCAATTAATGTGTCAAATGCTAATGTCTGATCTATTCCCCTCTGTAAATACACTTCAGCTTTCCAAGGTTACCAGCTTTACTATCTACAAGAGCACTCAGTTTTCATGCAACAATTTTTAAAGAAAAAAAGAAATCTAAATTTAAAGTTTTCCAACAATATGGAACTCAAATGTGACAGTTTTACATCATTTTATTTAATGTAACTGGGCAAATAAAAGCTTGTTATGGCTTCAAAGCCATTATATTTATCATGCCTCCATTTTTCTCACCCTGAAGCTTCTCCATGTAATAGATTTCCAGGTTATTGTGCCAGCAACAACTGCAATATCTCGTTATTTTTAAAAGGCTTCTAATAGCGAAAGCTATTGAGGTGCTTGAGTAGGAGATGTTATTGTTTGATAAACATCCTGAGAGCTTGCAGTGACTGGCCTAACAGTGAGCTGTTTTCTGAGTACCATATTTTTTAATTATCTGAAGGGTAAGGACAATAAATATATTTTATGTCTGCCCTATATTTGCAATGTATGGCTGCTAAAGCCTTGAGGATAGATATGTTCCAAAAACACTATTATAAAACATTTTCTTGAAAAGATATTTTTGAGCAGTGAATACATTTTTCTGAATTTCTTAAAACAACCCCCTCAGCTTACTGTACTTTAGCAACAATGATTGCTTTAACCATCAAAAAGCAGTTCATGTGAAGCGACACTTTACGTACTACAAACTAAAGATAATACGAATCAACCTAATTATTTATTGAGCATTCTGGAGATACAAAGGGGCTTTTATGTATTTCTAGAATACATGGAATCTTGATCTTTTAACTGTTCTCTGGTGGATTTAGTAACGTGTTCGAGCTCTGTGTCGAGATGGTTGGTTGCAGTGTAAACATGAAGGAACTCCCCATGCAGTGCCTGACCTGCTTCTATCTACACCCCACAGTACTGCACACTACTATGTGGAGCATGGGGATGGTGCGTGTTGAGGGACAGGATGTAACTTGGGGCTGGGGGGAAAAAATAACACAGTGTCAAAACAACAAACTTGCAAGTTTGAGTGTTAAAGGGGAGCAGAGAGAGGCAGGTAAGTTTTATCAAAAGACAGAGATCAAATAGTTACCAAATTTTTTGGGGGGAGCTGCCTATTTTTCTGTTCCCTGCTGGCACTTTGTGATTTTGCAGTTATTTGCAATGTGAAGAGATACACTAAGAAATAAAAATCTGTTGCAGGGAATATGGTGAAATTTGACAGAATGTTCATTGGCTCTGTAAAGGTAAGAGGCATCTAGGAAGAAAGTGAATAATATTTGAAGGATTTTTATGGCTAAATATTGGAGAAATTATTTAGAGTCATTTGCAGGAGTGGGGAGCAGGAAAGGAATCTGAACAACTGAATTGGAAAAGAACTTAGTGAATCTACCACAAAGTACTCTGAGAGTACTCTCTGAACTGAAGAATAATTTTATGAAATGTAGTAAAAGTAAATTACTTTTGAAGCTAGACAAAAACCAGGCAAAATTATTAGAGATGTGTAGGACTGATAATGTCAGAAAGGCCCTCTTTATGTCTGTATGAACATATGTCTGTATGTTTTTATGTCTTTATGTCTGTTTATGAACAGGTTTCATAAATATCAGTAGGCTTGGATTGAGAAGCATTTACCAGGAAACAAAAGTCTGAAAAGAGGAAAAATACTTGCTGAGTAGGGAGCAAGTGTACAGGCTCACAGACAACATCCAGCAACTAGGAGTCCTGCTGGATATGCAAGAATCAATAAAGTCAGGACAGGAAGAGTTTGTTCAGTCTGTAGAAGGCCACTAAAACACACCTACATCAAGAAAAGGTCATGTAAGTCGGGCCACATCCAAGACTGTAGTAGCACTTGTGCAGAGGAAGAATACAGAATTACAGAAACACCTAATGAAATAAACATCACTCTGTAGAACTGCCCAAACTCCTGCCTAAAAGCCAAGTGAAATTACTATGTCCCCCTGCTCCTGAGGAAACGGCTCGGCTTTGTCCCCAGCTGCAGCTCCAACTCAGTAACTACAAGGGGAGGTAAGAGTGAGAGTGAGTTCAGCAAGTGAGTGGGCGAGTGAGTGAGTATATTGTGTGAATACTTACCTTTTGTTAGTAATAACAGTTTGATTGCATTAATAATAACTATTTAAGGAATAAAATGCTTCATAGAAAGTCTTCAGATGTTTTTAAGTCTATCTCCCCTTAACTCAATCCCCCATTACAAAAACCCCAATTTATAATCCTCCCAATACAAAGAAAAATAAGATATTTATACAGTGTATTTGCAGCAAAAGCACAGTTCAGTGAAAAGTGGAAAAGAAATATTTGTAAAAGGAATTGAAGTGATACTTCAATTAGCATAAATTCATTATAAATATATCTAGCCTTTCAAATACACTGCTTTCAATTCAATGCTTCTGATGTCATTAAGTTGAAGAACATTATTACATCTTTGGTACTCAGCATTCAGGGAGACAATGTTGGCCAGCTGACAAGCATATTCAGCTGGCTTGGCTCCCAAATCTAATCCCAGGCTTCAAAGTGTTAGTGAAAAATAGTGTAGGCTTCACATATTTAAAATTCGTATCTCCTTTGTAAAAAAAATTAATGAAAATATCTAGAAACATATAATATCACCATGTCTTTTCCAAGCCACAAAGAAAATCAATTCATATTCATATTCAAAGGACCAACAATTCACATTCTTGTCTGAGTTCCTGCATCCAGAAAGTTTAAAGAAATTATTGCCTTCTGGTTTAGCTCATATGGAAAGGATCATTTCCTTTATGAGCAGAAGTTTCATAATGGCAGCAAATAGACAAGCGTAATATTATGGACTCTGCAAAAGTAACATTTTTAATGTGCTTTCTCAAAGTAAACATTTTCAGATTACAAGTCAGATATTTCAGTACTAAAAAATGTAGCTTTACTGCTTAGTTTGTCTTCGCATTTTTAATAATGCACATTAAAACTCTTTGAGGAATACAAAATAATAAAAAGTAGTGAGTAAATATATGATGAGTTAAAGTGGACAAGGGAAAAGTTGTTTGCCAACAGCATATTAAAAGGAGCTGGTTTACATTTTATCATTCCTGTATCTGATTTGTTTTTTATATATTTTCAAGGTAATTTTATTTATCTATCTCTTCTGCTTGGCATTTTGCCAGAGAAGATTTGCATGTTGTGACTGAAAATTCTTTCTTATGATATTTTTTCCCTTTATGGTGGGTGTCGACCTCTTCTCCCAGGCAACTAGCAACAAGACAAGAGGACATAGCCTCAAGCTACACCAGGGGAGGTTCAGGTTGGACATCAGAAGGAATTTCTTTATGGGAAGGGTTACTTAACATTGGGGTGGACTGCCTGAGGAGATGGTGAAGTCACCATCCCTGGAGGGTTTTAAGAAAAGACTAAACATGGAGCTTAGTGCCATGATCTAGTTGATGTGGTGGTGTTTGGTTAAAGGTTGGACTTGATCTTAGAGGTCTTTTCCATTCTAAATGATTCTGTGATTCTAGTAATGTTATCTCATCTTTTATGTTGTGTGTCAGATATTTCCCTTCCTTGCATGCTTATACTACTCTCTATAATTTCTCAGTGATCTTTTCTTTTCCTGGGCCTTTATTTGTAGAGATTACAAACTAGAAGAAATACTGCAGCATAGGATTTCCCATTTATTACTTCCTTTACTCTCTATATTTATTCAGTGCTAGAACTAATTTTAGTTCTGTGTAAAGTGCATAGTAATGTAGATGTGAGCAGCATAGAATCTACTTATTTTCCTTTATCAACACCAGAAAAATACAGCATGGCAAAAAATAGCAAAATAATTTCCAGTCCCAAAACACGGCATTCTTTCCTTTTCCTTTTCATTTTAGTATCTTTATTTACTTTTAACAATAATGTAATATAAAATGGGAAAAAATAACTTCACAGAAAATACAAGTTTCTGTACAGTTCAAATTTTAGTATAATCTTTAAAGATGGATTTTGGAGATAAGCCATGAATTTAGTGATATAATAGGTTCCTGGGATTATTTTTTTTCTTTTTTTTCTTTTTGAATTATTGTGAGTCAATCAAAATGAGATTCCTGTCTTTATATGCTTTGTCATCAATTCTGAAGACATAAATATTATCTATATGAACGTATACATTAAACTAATTCCAAGACTGAGGAAAAATGTTACAGATAAAAATTATGTTTTCAGATGACTTAAAAGAATATATTGTAAGAATTTTACTGAAGGATTTCTGTTTACTTTTGAATATTGTTTCTGTACTTTATTTGGTGTTATAGAATTACAGAAAGACTGAATAATTCAGTCTGGAAGGGACTCTTGCCCAACCTCCTCCTCAAAGCAAGTTCAGCTTTGGGATCACCAGGCTGCATATACTCATAACTTCCCCTTTTTTCCTTAATGGCTATGATGCCTGAAGGCCTGTAATTCTTACAGCCCATAACCCATGATTCAATTAAAACAATTTGAAATTAAAATTATTATTTCACTGAGATAAAGGGCCACTTTTACAGCTCCTAATCTTGCATGACCTAAGCGCAGTGACCTTGATTTACAATGCCATAAGCTGATATTTAGGCAGTGTACATTCATTAAACACTAATTTTAAATTCCCCTGTAATAAGCATTCAGCTTGCCAAAGTCTTATACAATGTCATGTATTTTTAGGCCACTGACATACAAAATTCCCTTGTACCACAGGAAAAAAAATTGTATGACACTGAGTGCACAAGTATCTCAAACAATTGGCTTTGCAGCATTATAAAAAGCTTAACCCCTGTGAGCAATCCTAAGGATCAAGGAATGTTCCCTTTGTACAGGGCTTTTATTAATGCCTTATGACTGAGTAGTGAGCAGTAATGAACTGCGTGTACTGAAGCAGAACCTCAAGAAAAACACAGAGTTTTCTGTTCCTATGCCTTTGGGTGCTGTAAGACACTTCTGGTTAAAGCTCTGGCTCACAGTTTGAATAAAACATATAATTCTTAGGGACTTTTGACAACTAAGATTTTTATGTATGTATGTGAGCACAATCCTGTCTTACCCACACATTATCAGCATATAGCTTGTATCTGTTTTGGCACAAAATAGAATGAACACTACAGTCCAATTGGCACTAGCAATTACTAGAAAATGTAACATGAGGTGAACTCAATGGAGGCCAGAGAGGAGCAAATTTTAAGCTATGTCTTACAACAGCCTGACTGCAAGTCAAACAGGAGTGATGATTAGGTTTACTGATTGTGATACAGAAATTCACACCTTTCCAGGAATATGCTGTGTGCTACTGTGCTGTCTTGAGCAATCCTTCCTACAGAGACAAAAGAGAAATATTTCAGCGAGGAACTAAGACTCTGGTTCTTTTAATCGCCACTTATGTTTTGATTTTCCTATCCCCCAAGTCATAACAGTGAGGCTTTCAGCCTTGGTGAGTAATCCATACCAGCACATGGACTCACATCACCAGCGAATGATGCAGTTACCACTGAAGAAACACAGTGCTACATGGGAATCACCAAAGGAGACACACATTGGACAGTCAATGAGAGACACTTTAATGTAAATTTTCCTGGTTGGTTGAAATCCTGGCTGAGGATTTCTACAAAACCAAATTAAAAATATTTTGTCAGCCTTTAAACAAGATGTACATGACCTACACAGCCAGCCACAAAACCCTGGGGTCTAATGTACACAGAGTTGTCACAAAAAGGAAGCTTTCTTCAGCAGAACTGAATCGCTAAATTATAATTTTGTTTCCTTCACAATGAAAACAGATTTTGTATGTTGTAACCTTTTTTATTTGGCAATTAAAGCTCAAATTAACACACTGTTTCCATATTTTGTTTCTGACCTTGTAGTAGTTATAGAAGGGCTTTGGTTATGATTCCAAATCCCTTTTCATCTCAAGTCCTCCCCAGCCTACCTCAGAAAAAAACTGCTTTAACATATAAAAATGATAGCTCTTTCTGGGGAAAGAAAAAAATTAGACTGACAGTCCATAGAAATCACTCTCATTTAAAAAAAAAAAAAAAAAAAAAAAAAAAAAAGAAGAAAGAAAGAAGACAAATAAAAAAGACTACATAATTAATAGGAACCATGGCTTCATAGCTTTAGATCTGCTAGCTTTCCCTGCTCTTGTCTGTAACAACTCAAGTAGGTCAGAGCATGGTGCTGATAACACCAAGGTTGTGGGTTTGATCCCTTTATGGGCCATTCATTGAAGAGTTTGCCTTGATGATACTGGTGCATCCCTTCCAGCTCAGAAGATTCTGTCAGTCTGTGAAATACATAAACTTTTTCTCTTTTCTTACTTCCCACTGTGCATTACTGTAAGCTGTAAAAAACAGACGTCTCAGTAAATCCTATATACACAACAACCTGAAGAAATTCCACTCTAGCTAAGTGTAAAGGTGATGTTTTCAAGTACTGGATAAGCCAGTCACACAAAAGAGCTCTACAGAGCAATCTACAAGAAGAAATAAAGCAGTCAGGGTCAGAGTTTATGTACTCCTTTTTCAGTCCCTTCTCTCCGTAATGAGTGCGCAATAGTTCTAGCTCAGTTAACCTTGTCTTATTTTAGCTAGACTTTATTTGATCCAAAAATACAGTGACTTTTCTTCATAGATGAGATAGGGCCCTGTGACCTAGCTGTGAGAAAGCAAAGAGCAGAAACATGACAGGACTACATTATTTCTGAAAGCACAAAGAAATAGCAGTGTCTGCCTGGAGACATTTGTGTGGAAGTTCAGTGTGTGTGAGCCACTCATGACCTTGGGCTCCAATTGGAGGCACTTATTACATGGAGAGGTACCTCCTCTCAGGTGCTCTTCCACAGCCACCCTCCCTTCCACCATGGCTGGGCTGCCATAACAATTCTTTAATTCCTTCTTTTGCAGGCTCAGACTTTTTACCCTGTGGGTACTCCACATCCTTTGCTCATTCTGGTCTCAGGTGTGCCACCTCCTCCACACATTCTGACACTCATTTCTAAAACCTTTTTAATGTGGATCCTTTTTCACAAGAATGTCCTGAAGTGGTAAATCTCACATGCAAACTCTTCTGTTGTTTTGTGGGTTTTTTTTTGTTTTTTTTTTTTTTTTTTTTTTTCCCATATTCTGAAAGAAACCACAAAAAAATTATCATCTCTGATTTTTCTAAATCTATATGATATAGCTTGCTTTTCACCTTTCCATAGTGCTCATCATCCTGTCAAGCAGGCTTTAAATGACTTAATTTATATTAACAAATACACATTTAAGCAGACTTATAGTATGTTATTTTATTGTATCGTATCCATCTCACCTAAGCAGATTAGTATTTTTGGATTTCAGTCATATGGATTCCTCAAGAGACAGGCATGGAACCAAACAACATCAGTTTTTCATCACACACCATTACCACACAACTAAAAGCCATGTAACTACCCTATCAAAGTGACTTGTAAACTTTGCACACAAATACGTAAGCTTAAAGAAGAAAGTTCTCAGAGCTCCCTGGAGTAACCATAAAACTGGAAAAGTACCTTTTTTGATACTTTGCTCTCTATGAAGTTTCTAAATTTGGAAGTAAGTTTGAATTAGAATTTGAAGTGAATTTAAGATGTAATAAGTACTTGTGAATAATTTTATGAGCTGGGGTTTCTGTGATCAAAGTATATCCTAGCTTTATACTTTTCCACACTCAGGAATGTATACTGGTGTATAATTCCTGAGTGTGTAATTATATAGACTTTCAACTGCAAAGCGTGATAATTTATGATTAAATTTCACTTTACTTCCAACTTTTATTGTTCAGAAGCAGAGGATAAAAAGACCCTAATTATTTTTGGTTTTGTATGAGACATGGTTTAAACTGAAAAGTGTAAAAGTAGAAAGTACTCAAAATATATAGGCAAACTCAAAGCAAGCTGTTCTTCATAATGATTTATTCTCTGACAGAAGTTTACAGTGACTGTGTAGAATTAGGAAGAACGTAATATCACAGTGATACTTCTGAAGCATATGGAAAGCCTTTTGTTGCAATAAAGAAATGACTGTGATTGACCAACTGTATATTTCAGAGGAAAAAATCCCAACAAATTATTTAATACAGGTTATGTACAGAACTACTGCCCAAATAACAAGAAAATTTACTATCCAACAGTAGACAAAAAAATTTTTTGTTCCCACTTCTTCCCTTCTGAAATACAAGTAAAAAGAAAAGGTTAGGTTTCAGCACTATGTTGATCAACCATGGTGATAAATATATGTTATTACTATAACCAACAGTCCTCAGTTTTTTCCTTGAAATCATGAGCTACATATCAAATTAAGTGCACAATGGACACTTAGAGGAAATGAGGAAGGTTCAGAAATATTGGTAGACTTTCTAATACTGAGGAACATTCCCTATATTTTAAACAATGCAAAGGTCAAATTCTACAGGCTAAAAGCACACCCTCCACAAACATACAGATAGGGAGAAAACTAATGTCTAATTAATATGTTGAAAATTTCCTACACTTAACACATTGATCTTTAAATCTCCAAAGAGAAATTCTGGTAGATAATAATGCTACTGAATAAAGTAACTGAATAATCCACCTATAACTTCATTGCAGTTATGACTTTGAAAAATACATTTTGCAAACATACTTTTAAAAGTCCCAGACAAATCCTGATGGAACAATGGTTTTACAACCTCTGTCTATGAGCAGTAATTCGTGTTATGTTTTTGTTATATCAAAGATCCATAGCTAGAAGGAACATTCTGTTCCTGTCCACCACCCTTATTTTTGAAACAGAACTATGTTTAACTATGGCATGACTCTTTGAGAGCTTGCATGTTTCCTCATCAGCTTGGTAAAAAAAATACAAGCAGAAAAATGTATGCCCCAAATGTTGTAAGAACCTAATCCTAAGCACTATCCTAATGAAAATATGAAGTAATTGATTTCAAAACTACGTAAAAGCATGTAATCAAGATATTCTTGAATGGGAAATGCCCTTGTATATTAAAAGAAAATAAAATTGGCTTAGATATTTTGGAGTCCGCACAAGAAGCCTCTTGTTAGTAGCCTGTTAACTTTCTTTCGCGTGGCTATTTTTAACTCATACAAACAGCCAGTGAAAGATTGAACTATGGCCTGGCCCAAAATAGAGAGGTTTTCCTTTCTTCCATTTTATACCATCTATTAAATTGCGATTGAATTTAAAATGTCACAGATCGGAGTATTTTCATTTTATATACCATTTGTTTGCTTTCATGAACTCAGAGTATTTAGCTACCCATGAATAAATGTCAAGAGAAGTAAAATAATATTGTTTCACTTTCAAATCAATGCACTGTCTTTTGCAAGTCCTCCATTCCATATCCTGCAGGAAAGACCCTTCTTACCCCTAAGAGTCTGGAGAGACATGTATAAACTTTTCACAGTATTTGGTCTGGCTTACTTCTCTTTTCTTTTTCAGAAGTCAATTGTGATAGTTTACCAATCTCTAGTAAGCTTGAGTGCTGAGTTTAAAGTGCTTCTGTTCCATAGGCTAGAACCAATATGGCCTATCTATTGTGAAAGTATTGCAAAACTTCGTAAATCATCCTAAGTCCTGTTTTTGTTTTGTTGTTTTTTTCTTAATAAAGGTAACCAGTGATAAACATTTATAATTAGGACAACTTTTATTAGCAAATATATAAGGATTCCATCTAATCTGATAATATCAAAGATCTTAATTTTTCAAATGCTCAATTTTACAAGTAAACAAGAACAGATAATACACAAAATTGCTCATGGAATCCTATACTGTCTCAAAAAGGTGTCTGCAACTGTCTGCTGAGTTATTCACAGAAGATGATGTGTAATATTTATCCTCTCTATTAGATAGATGTTGCTTTAGATGGAGCTTTATTTTTCATTTTTGGAACCCTCATTTCAACAATATTCTGTTCAAATTTGAACTTCCATTCAATAATTTCAGCAATCACTCTGGAATATCTCTTCATAAAAAATACTTTTTTATGATCAGTATTCTTTGTCAAAAATATTGTATATATTTTGTTTTTTGAGAAAATTTGAGAGAAAGACTGCTTTTAAAAGTCAAGGGAATTGTCACCTATAATTTTATTACATATCAATATCCTGGCAATCTTTTAAATCATGTATTCTATGCAATTGACAGGAAGTGTTAGATAATGCAGATCTGAAACATGTAAGAATAACAAAGACAGTGAATAATAGTTCAGTGGCAGATTTATTTTGTGTTTCAGTAACACTATCATCCAATTTAAACATCATATTTCCTAGATTTTCCAAAATTCTTTGATGTAGAAAGCCTCCTTTTTCTTATTGTCAATGCTATACATGTAAAGAAAATGAACTGAAAAATATGCCATCTGGATAATCAAACTATTAAAGTTAGCAATCCTCTGCCATTAAACCATCTTGAGTTTGGTTTTAAAATTCATAGTTTATTTGAAGAAAATTGTTAGCATCCTATTCAAATGAGATTTGAAGGGGCACTAATTTGTTATTCAGATTCATACTAGTGCCTTAGTATAACATTCAAAAAGCCCACAAGCTAATAAATGTTAAATAAATAAATTATTCTGATTTATAGTGCATCTCCTTAAAGCAAATAGATAAAATGGGAGATAAGGGGATGGAACTCAAAAGTAATTTCATCAAAGTAAGTATGTAAAAATTGGAATGCTTTATCCGGTCAATATCTCAAGCTTTCAAACTCCTTAAGTTTAAAAATATCTGAGATGACTTTATTTGTAAGACATTGATGGATGAGTTTTGAGCTAGGATTTTTATGAAGTCTATCACACATACCTTGATTTTACATATCTAATTCATATTTTTAAAAAAGATCTTTTCTTTGGAGCAAAACCAGAGTTCATATTGAATGGTTGTTTTGGTGTTACAGCTATAAAGAAATCGACCCTTTTCAAACAACAATTTGCATATTTAAATTCTTATTTTTCCATGTGAATGCCAGTTAAAATTTCAGGTACAAAATAAGTTCTAAGTGAAAATTTGAGCAGTTAAGTTTTTACCTACCTTAATGAAAGAAAAACCACCAAAGTTCTATTTCTTTTTTGCATTTTATGCCTGGGAAAATATTCATACCAGGCATTAGCAAGGATGATTTAATTAAAAAGCAGAAGAGGAAATGATAATTTCTAATTATAAAATCTTGTACATAGTCTGTCTTCAGATGGACAAAGTAATTGTAGATTTTGACATGAAATTCACTTTCTTGGTTCCTCATTGACTCTGGGTACAACATGTGCTTTTGAAATACACAAGTATACCACAAAACATACACAGCACAGGAATATAAAGCAGCTATAAAAACATTAACAGTGGTTAACGCTCACAGATAGCAAGGAATGTCAATGTACTATACCAAGCAGCAGTATGCCATTTTAAGTCCCACTTTTTTAAGACATGCGAGCACTCTGCAATGGGGTGAGGATGGGACAGTGTCATGGTTTAATGTAGTTTGGCTTTTAGTTAAGTAAAAAATCCATGAGCTATGAAGTGAGTCCCCGTAAGGACCTTGTCAGCTTCCAACAGAACCAATCAGCTGGCTAGTTTTGAATATTGACACCCTGTTAAACCAATTAAGAGAGCTGAACACGCCTCTGCAAAATCACATTTAAAGATAAACAAGCTCTGTAAAAATCTCTGTTGCTTTCAGCCTTTGAACAGGTAACTGGACACTGGCCAGGTCAGGCCAGCCCACTGTGTGGCTCAGCTGAGATTCTGCTGCCACTGGGGTCCAACCATGGCAGACAGGACAGGCCAGCTCCACTTGGCTTTGGGTGGAGCCCGGCCAGGCTCTGCTCTGAGCTGCCAAGCCATCCTGCTGGCACCACAGAAAAATCACATGGCTAAGAACAGACAGCCCCATGCAGAAAACAACCCCACGGCTGGAATTGAACATTGCAGGGGCATGCAGCCAGAGCATCCATTGCCTGGCAGGCTCAGGCAAAATATTAACTCTTTTAGTGCACAGATGAAACTTGCAGACATCAATCCTCTCTCAACTGAGAGAAAAAGGAAAAAGTAAGGACATGTAGAGAAAACAAAATGGAGGCAACCAGGTCAAGGAGGGAGGAGAATGAGGAAATGCCTTAGTCTCGGGCTAAAATTCTCTTCTAAGGCTGTGGTGAAGATATGATTGATACATCAGACTCTTTTTTTCCCCTGTAACTCATGAAATGCACTGGGGAGATGTAGCATTCTAACCACAGCCATGAACAGAGGCACCAGTGTTGAAACAAGTAGATGTTCAAGTAGCTGCAATCCAATAAGAAGCTTGAACAGAGAGAGATGAGAGAGATGAGAAACCTTGCCCCAGGAATGGGAGAAGAAAACCTCTGTTCCCAAAGATAAAAGAAGAGAACTTTTGTTTCTATACTAGAACAGTTCGTCCTTAAAACTGCTTCCCAATAAGCTGAGACGGCCCACAGTGGTAGTTGTGGGAAGACTACCAAACTATGGGAGTGAGTTCATGATTGTAGATTTCCAGGAGGCTGCTATTCATGAAAATTAAAACCAGGAGAGAAGTGTTTTTTGTGGAAAGGTCTCCATGGCATGGCAGGAGGCACTCCTCTCCCTGAGTGAAATGAAGAACGTTCATTTTAAAAGTGGTTAACTGACTGAAAATACCAGGTTTTTTCTCTTTACATTGTCAGCAGGAAAAGAAAGAAGAGCTGGGGTGAGGAGAAGTGAAGGTTTATTCTGATTTCTTACTATTTATTCTTTTAGTTATGTTAATAAATTCTTCTTTATACCCTTTAAAGTTTTGAGCCTACTTTGCTCTCCTAATCCTTATCTCACATCAGAAAATGAGTAAATAATTCTAGTGGGGGCACTGGCATTTAGCCAGCAGTAGACCATATACATTAATTGGTGCATTGGCCAGAAGTCTCAAACAATACAGGCAGATTAGCCTACACCCTGAATCAGCTCCCTAAAATTGCCTAGTCACCACCTCTCAACTCCTAGAAAACAGAAATTATCTTACTGAAGGTACAACTATGAGGTCATGATAAAAAGTAATGCATAACCATTCAATTCTATTCTCCCACAGAGCAGATAAATCTTGTGCCTATGTCTAGATCTGCAAGTAATATATTCCTTAAGAAAAGGAACATTCTAATCATGTCTTTAAGCAGAATTCTCAATCACCTCCTTTTATTTTGTTGTAAATGTAATCTGATGGTATCACTCACCTTTAAACCCCCTTTTAAATGCAAATAGATGTTATCATGTGTGTTAAGCAGATGTTGCTTAATGTTTATGGAAATCTTTGTATTTTATATCCTGTTTGGCAATGTTTTAAGAAGTGAGGCTGGAGCTGCAGATCACATCTTATTTGGAAGACAGTCTTGTGTGTTTTGCGCATCCTAAGCTGAACTTTGCTTGAAACTGAGTAGGAGTACCTCCCAAAATGACCCCCAGAGACCACCAGAGACCCCCAAAGAGGCCCATGCAAATGCAGTCAGAAATACTGCACAAGATAGACCAAGCTAAATGATTGTTTAATGTAGGTGGTGACAATGTATTAGATAGGAAGATTTATGTAAATTTTAGTGCATGAATTCTTTTTGCTTTCCTCCCTGATGTGCTCAGTTTGTCGAAAACTTCCACCTTACACCCTGTACAGAATAAACAATATCTTTATCCTAAACCTGAGTCATTATTCATGTTTAGAGTTATCAAAATTTGGCAACATTAGGATAAGGCTACACTACAAGATACAATTAATTTTCTGTACAGTTCACTCTCCTCCATTCTGCAACAAGTCAAAGACCTACTGCACTCCTATGAAAGTTTGCTTTTAATGAAAAGAAAAATGAAATAACATTTCTTGTTCTGTAATTATTTTATCACTGTAAGAATTTACAATGTGATTTGCAATCACTCTAATATGTAGGAGGGTAGTGCTTTTTCAGCCTGTTACTATCTCTCTAAAAGGTGTTCAATTTCCTATCACTAAGGGTACTGAAGGGCATGAGAGGCTAAATTACTTTTCTAGGAAATGTACTTTTAAACCCTGGGTGAAACCCTGGGTTTTGTCTGATTTAAACCTAAACTGAAATGCTTTCTTGAAGTGAGGCAAAACACTGCCTATTCAAGCCAGTGGAGAATCTGATTTCAAATGTCTTCTTATCCAAACACAAGAGCGATCTTTTCTATAGGGAACAATTTTCTGAACAGCATTTTTTTTCCTTATTTCTTGATGGTGCTTCCAAATAAACCTCTCATAGAACTAACCCTATACTTTTAATACCTGCAGACTTATCGTTGCTTTCATTGGCAGCAATAGGTAGATTATTATTTCTATAAATGTTATGAATATCTGTCATGTAATTTGAGCCACATAAATTCTGTCCAGAGTTTTATAACCAAGTTCTGTAAGCTCTGCCTGTGATACAGGATTAGAAGATGCTCAAACCTGTAATGAAACCCAGGAAAGATCAGGGCAGAAGAAACATTCTTCAGGGAAATTTACTAACTTGAAATGCTGCAACTGGATCTTAAGGCACCTAAATGTTTTGCAGAGTATGTGACAACTTTGAGCACCTACATTCCAGAGATCTTTTTGTGGATCTGGGCCAACATAATTAAGAATTCTAACTGATCCCACACAGCAGTTCCAATGAATTTTAACTTCCATTTTCATCTCTCTAACCATGTACAAAGTAATGGACCCAAGGGAAAGACATAAATCCCTGTATTTCAAGCCAGACTGACCTCTAACTGTCAGGAGTTGGGGAGGAATTCTGTCTGGAAATGTTATGTCTTAATTGTCTCTGGCAGAGATTCCTGAGCTTTACTGTGAGGCACTAACCAGCAAAATTATTAATTTGATTCAGAAAAGCATTGCCTGTGCCAATGTATGAGTTTTTCAAATACTAGTCTCAAAACTTAGCAGATAATTTTCAGCTGCCTAAGTGCAAAGTGTAAGAAATAAAAAAGTTAAACTTAAAATATATTTTATAATTAAAGAATTGTCTCAGAATTATAAAATAATATTTTTTTTTCTCTGCCGGCCAGCTGTTTTTCTTCTCCTGAGAATGTACAATTTTGTTGTCCCCAGCCTGAGATTTTGAAAGAACTGGTCGCGAGACTTTTTTTCTCTTTTCTCTTCATTGTTTATTGTTTCTTATCATTACATTCTGTTCCTGCCCTGCAAAGCTCTTCAATGCAGGTCAGTTAAAGACACACTCCCGAATACCAAATGCCCAAATGCCCAATGCCCCCACCCTCAGGGTGCCATGGATATTTTTATTACAATCCACATAATCAGTACTTATAATTCTACTCCAATAACTATTATCTATGTTCGAAGGCTAAACTCTATTCTAAACCAACTATAATGTGACACCTCACTGCAGAAGATGGAGGCAAGGAAGAAGAAGGAAGAAACCGAAAAGCCATGTGCTTCCTCCATCTTGTCATCACCTGCTTACCATCCTAAAACCCCATATATCTAAAATTCTCACCCTGTGATAAAACTACACACTATTCTACTCTCTAATACACACTCTTGAAAACTCTGCTTCATTTCAGAGCCTAAAAGCCCTTTTTCCATGAACAAAGGTTAAAAACAGTGTTTGTCAGAGATCTCAAATCTCCCAAACATGCAAAGAAATATTCCTCGTAATTCCAGGCTCTGACAGAATTGTATTAAGTAAAATGGTTTTATATTATGAATACTAGAAATGAGAGCTTTTTTTTTGTTAGTGTTATAATGTTCATTAAACAATCTGCTCACTATATGCTTATCATTCTACATTTATAAAAGAATGAATGCAGAGTAAAATTTTCAATCTATAGTTGCTCTGAGGTACTCCAGTGTGATCAGGGAAAAATGCCTCCAAACAAAAATTCCATTTCTTCAAACAAGAAATGATTCTTGATTTAAGAGGAATTTCTTTATCAATGTAGCTTTTCATATGTAACATGCAATTTATAATAACTACTTTTGTACTATCTTTTAAAATTGAAGGTTATATAAGATTTTTAAGATCTTAATGCAGGATAAATATTGATCCCTGAAATGTTTTTGCACTAGGTTTTTGAATAGTAACACTTCCAATATATGTTTTGAAAAAGTATTAATATAGAAACTCAAACAACTAAAGTGCTATCAGCTAAATGTACAGTGGAGGGAACCCCAAACTTTTATCTATATAGTTTTCATGTGAACCTTTTTTGGATTCTGTTGGTTGCACAATATCTATGAAGATTACCAAGTCTGATTGTTATTCTAAAATTAAACAGGATAACAAGCAGTATTTCAAATAAGAAAGTCTTGGTTCAAGGATTATTACCTTTCAAAAAGATCAATAAGGTAATTGCTAGCTTACATCTATACAGTACCTTTACTAGTCAGCATTCAGGAAATAGTAATAGATTTATTTAAGATTAATTTCAGTTATTTTAATAACAAAGACTTTGTAGTGGTTTAGTTCTTTGAAAATATTTATAGGTAAGAAACAATAGCACTTATGGGTCTGGTGTGTTTACTATTACCTAGCAGTTCTTTAGGGCTTAGTTCTAGCAAAATCTCCCTGTACACTTCATTATTGTTGATATCCTGTGTGTTCATTATTGCTTTTGTCTTGTTGGACTCCTGAGACTCTAGAACACATGCATTGAAGGAGTATGCTTTGTCAGTTGGGGCTGTCATTATCCATCCTTTACACTCCTTAATTCCTATGAGGACATTAGCCTAAAAGACAAATTGTCTGGACTGGAGCAGAGTTAAAATAGGACTGGCATCTGGATTCAGGTAAGTCCTGAGCAGATTACATAAGTGCTGAAATAAAGAAGAGAATTCTATCTCTCAATTACATGAAAAGTCCAGTTTTTCAGCAAGGAATGATGAAGCTAGAGAAACCATGTTTTGGGGGGCTTTTTATTCCTTTTCTTTTTGCCTTTTTGCCTTGTTAAGAAGAAACAAATTTTTCTGTAAACAGATGGACAGGAAAAATTTTGGTTTGTGCCACTATCAGTGTAAAAAGTTAGTTACGAAAACTCTGCAGGAAAGACAGCCATTTTAATCTTTGCTCTTCCTTCTGAATTACTAGGAAGTGTTAAAAATCAACCGAAGGAAAAAACAGATCAAAAGAAGACAGGTTTGGCTGCAAAACAAAAATGAGATCCAAAACAAAAATGAGATCCAAAGCTTCTCAGCTAGTTGGGGTTTTTTTGTTTGTTTGTTTGGTGTTTTTTTGTTTGTTTGTTTGTTTGTTTGTTTTGTTTTGTTTTGTTTTGTTTTCTTCCCATGAAAAGGTACGGTTGCTGGCTTTTAATTCAGATCCTATTCAATATCTTCATGTTGTTAACATAATCAATTCTATCCTTATACTACTTAAGAAATACAGTTTAGGGAATGCAACTTGCTTGCTAATAGATGTTAAGTTTGTCTTTCCAGTGAAACCTAATTCCTCAAGAGTTATCTGCTTCCTTCCAGGCACATATTCTCTCCTGGTACTCATTCAAGTACACTGTTAAAATATTGTGGGGAAACAGAATTCTTTCTGCTTAAAATTTCTGCAAGTCTGGTACTTCTAGATTTCCATTCTATGTACAATGGATAGTCACCATAACAATGGATAGCTACCACAATTTTATCAGGTGTTTGGTTTGTTTGTTAGCAACCAAACATCAGATAATATTGCTTTTCTGAACCATAGTTCAAAATAGTGGACCCTTTCTTCTCTTTCTGTTGCACAGAGATTTTAAAGAAATAGTAGTGTGCAAGCTGGCCTTAGAAATGTGTATTCCAAACTACAACTAATCCCTTAATGTTTGTTGATACAAAGGAAATAAGCTAGTTCTAAGCAGAAGTGAAATTCACAGCTGTTTAATACAATAAATTGAAGTTTCAGTAACAATGGATCTATCATCATTTTCAAACATGTTCCAATGTATAAAACATTGAAAGGAACAAGGATATTATTTTAGTTTTTCCATATCCTGCATTAGCAATACCCCTATTGAATGATTTAATTATAATTTAGCCTATACCTATATTAGACATAAAAAAACTAGGGCAAAAAAAGTTTAGGGAAAAAAAATCAACATATGTCATTGGATATAAGGAATAGCTCTAATATGGGAATCACTGAAAAATCCTGATCTATTTCGTTTTTGAAAAAGAAAAAAAGGATGGAGATTTTTAAGGTTAGGAGTAGAGATGTGGTGCAGAGAACAAAAATAGGAGATAATAATTTAAATATTGCATTCTTAAAACAAAAAGATTACACCAATAGAAATCAAAAGTTAAAAAAATGTGCAAGAAGTTAAAAATCTTTTTTTCTTTTCCAGTGCATGAGATTTCTGAAGCCAGTTGCCAAAGGATGTGGTAGGACCATATGATAGAAATATACTAAAAAGGATATCAGACGTATTTTCAATGATAGGATTTTTGATTCTAAGGCAATCTATAACTTAGGAAGTCTGCAAATGGATGAATGCTGGAACTTGAGAGATTAATGAGAAACCACTAAATCAATGTTTGCCATGAATTTACTTTTTCTAAAAATATCCAGGGTGATGATGAAGGCTGACTTGTGTTCTAATTCACAAGGAAAGTAAATAAAGTTTGATCAGTTACATTGGTAGAAAAAGCAAACCCTCTGGAAATAGTTTTCCGTTGTATAATCATTGTATAACAGAGAAGGAGTGTGGGAAGAGTGCAAAGATGTCAGTGGGGTCACAGTGCTGTTTTCCAACACAGTGATTTCTGTTTCTTGTGCTAATTGTAACATCTCCCAAACTCCCAGATTATTCACTTTCTGCCTAATTGGTTTGCAGTAACATATTCTACTTCATTCTGGTTTTGCTTATCATAATTATGTAAAGAAATCATGTCATTAACATTCTCTCAATGTATTAGTAATATGTTGATCATCAAAATATATTAATGTCTTTGCCACACAAATATCTTCTATTTTTTCTTTTATTACGTTTCCTGGCTCATTTTTGTTTCAAGTGCTGTTATTTTAGGATGAAAAAATAAGTTTCTTTACCAAAAGTCAGCATAATTCCTACAAGTGCTAGAAGATCTGAGCACTTATCGTGCACAGTATTTCCACATGAAAAACATCAAAACAGGAAAACTGTACTCAGTTTCAGGATACAAAATTGAAATGAATCTAGGGAATAAACCTAAAAGGTTTGAATTGCTGTCCAGTGGCAGAAAAAGGTCAGTAACAATTGATTGCAATGTAGTTACTGAAGTGAATACAAATTATTTGACTAAAAAGGTGATGCAGCCACAGATTCTAAGCTATTAACACAACAAATTATTTGACTAAAAAGGTGATGCAGCCACAGATTCTAAGCTATTAACACAA
>CM031858.1:73710150-73827660 GCA_018697195.1 Certhia americana
TTGACTAAAAAGGTGATGCAGCCACAGATTCTAAGCTATTAACACAAAGACCTGTGAGGGGAATGGGCATACTGAGAATGCTTATACTGTCATGATGTCAAAGGCACATGCTAATCCAAAATTTATCTATTAAAAAAAAAAAAAAAAAACAGCCAACCAACCAACCGAACAAACAAACAAACAAACAAAACTCCCCAAAACCCCATAAACGTGGTATTTACATTCGATTAACATCACAAGCTTGCATTCAGATAATTACAAGGGAGCTGCATCAGCCTGTTTTATTATTCTGAAGTATCCAGCTATTAGCAAGTCAAAACATTAGTTTGTGACAGTTTATAGTGGTGACACATGACAATATTCCTATCCAAACACAATACAGATCTTATCTTCTTCACCTTTTCATCAAAATCCTTCACCTTTTCCTTTTGATAGTCACACAACATTAAGAAATGTGGAAATTCGTACGCCTTTGAAACAGACAGATTTAAAGTATCCATCCTCTTCCACAGCAATTACATGCTGAGACCTCATTACAAAATTCCTGCTTCTTGGAACAGCAGTACGTCAGATATGCAGCTGGTGCCAGCGGCTGCAGCGGCCCCAGCGCAGGGCACGGCTGAGCCCCTCAGCCACGGGCGGGCGGGAGAGAGCCCCGGGGAAAGCCTGGGCAAGGGAGGGCAAAACGCTGCCCGGCAGCCAGGGCTGAGCCAGGGGAACCGAGCGAGAGACAGCCCTGCGAGCCCCGAGGGGACAGCGGGAGCAGGCCCGGGGGCAGCGCAGAGCCGGCACGGAGGGCCCTGCGGACACAGGGACACAGCCCGGCAAAGAGGGGATTTCCATGCGGCTCCTGGGAATGTTCCAGGAGGGAGAGGGAATCGTGTCAGGAGGAAGAAATAGCAGAGAGGAGCTGCTATGGGCTGACTACAGCTTTGCATTCCCCATCCCTCTGCACCGATTGGGTTGATGAGGTATAGCAGTCAGGAGAGAAAGATTAAAGCTGCCCCTGAGAAGAGGGAAGGGGTGAGTGCAAGGAGGTTTTTCTCATATTTCCCTTTGCTTCTCACCATGTTGTGCACTTTTAATTGTCAATAAATGTATTTTTCCCAAGTCAAATCTGTTTTGCCCATGTCAGTAACAGATAAGAGATTTCTCCCTGCCTTTATCTCAATTTATTTTACTTTATTTTCTCCCCTGTCCAGTTGAGGAGGGGGAATAATATAGCAGCTGTCTGGCATATGGCAGCCAGCCAAAGTCAGCCCTGCACAAAATGTATGGTTAACTTTGCAGCTATCTACTTACGGAGATCAAGCACATATTCCAAAGCTTGCAGTGCTCAGTAATTTAAAACTATCCTTTTTATGAGAAAAAAAGGTACACAAAATGGTGTCAAAACCACATAAGCACTCTATAGGTAATTCCTATTTATAATTATAATTAATTGCATTTTATAGGGTGACTGTATTTATAATAAGACTTCAAGAGAAGCTATAAAATAACCTTTATTGTCCATTTGATGCTCTAAAATCTTCACTTTTTAAAAAAGGTTCTGTTTTAAAGGTAATCATTAGCTTCAGTTAATGAGGAAACATACCCTCTTTGTGAACAGAAACATGACTTCTCTTTAATTTATTTTTCTAGTAGCTTAACAAAGAAACAAGATCATTTCTCTACAAAATATATGTTAGGTAGAGAAATGCAACTGTCTCCAGCAGCATCACTAGAGTTTGGATCAGCACCTTGTCTTTGATTTGTAAAGACTAATCTATTTCCAAGAACTAAATGGAGGTCTTGATTTAATAGTTCCACCAAATATACAAGAAAATTAAAGACCTTCCATTCACTTGTCATAACATATTTTTACTTTGCCAAGAATTCTGTTAAGAATGTGAAGACATGTATCAGCAGAATATACTTCTCTCACACATCACTCTGCATTAGGAGAAAAGATTAACCCCTGTCTCAAATTTCCTCAGAGGGTTGGAAATTGCTTCACTGCAAAGATGCCTAGAATCCTAAACTTGCCTTTTCTTTTCCTAGTTCCGATCTTGAGCCTTCCCCTCCCACAGCTCTGCTGGGGAACCTTCTGGGTTTCATGAGTTCTGCTGGTATTTTTTTCTTTTGACAGTTACATTAGTTCTCAACAGTTTCTATAATGAAAGGTGAGCAAGGTCTATTCTGAGTTCTTTCTAGGGCTGGGATTCTGTAAGATATCAGAGACAATCCTACAGGATATAAATACATATCTTGCACTGATCTTTTCAGCTAGTTTCAGTGTTCGCCCCCTCTCTGGCTGTGCTATTCAGGATCTGCTAAGGAAAGCTGTGGTCTCTTTCCCTTATATCATTATCAACTCTCAAGTCTTTATAGTTTAATCATACATCTGCAGCTGCTTCATAGTGTTGCAAGACTAGAGGACTCATATTTAGCTTTTGAGTCTTTTTCTATCGAATAAGTATTTTTGGATGGAAGACAGGTTTCTGCTAAAACATAACACATGATCTATTTCAAGGAGTTCACCGAGTTCTAATATATGGCCAGAAAATGATGGCTGTGAAAGGGTAATTGGCTAGCCATATAAAACAGCTTTAACTCCCTTCACATGTTTAGCTTAATCGTTTTCTTAAGGGCATTCATGTTTTTGTGGTCCCAATAAAGGTTAACAGGGGTCTGCTGTGAAAAGTGTTAGCTCTGTCTAGCCTTAGCTTGTTAACAGGCCAGCCCAAATAGAGGAGAAGAAATTCTGCAGCATAGTCCCAGATTCCTTATTTCCCTTCTTTTCAATTTGTTTTTTTTCCTTCTAAAAAGTTTATATATCCCATTGACCGTGGTCTTCATGCCCTTTAATAGCTTAGTATATACTTAAATTTGGCCTTAAATGCTTTAATAATTTTACTTTTTCTGATGGAGACACTGAGAAAGCTTTTGCTCATTATTTATTTCCCTGAAATGTAATACAGCCAGATTTGCCAATTGATATTGCAGTGGTTGACATACATCACCAGCTCTCAGGCACCTCCTGTCCAGTGTTACTGGGCAACAGCACATCTGGCGCTGTATTGCAATGACAGACATTCTGATCACTATATCTATGGAACTAAGTGGCTGACATTTTTCTATACTTTGTCTATATTAAAAGCCTTTGGTTTAATTCAGGAGAAGAAATTCAGCATAGGTTTGTTTCCTATATACTATAGTACTGCAATATGGACACAGTGTGGTCCAAAACTGACGTAATGTTGAGAGTTTTACATTTTGAAATTGCTTCCTGTGTTTTCTGTTTCATTTTTTAAAAATACATATTTTTTTTATATTTCCAGTTAAAACATATAACATTGTTCTCTTCTAGGGGATTTATTTTTTTGTTCAGGTGTGCAAATGCATATTAATTCCAACAGAAACAGTGTAAATGTAAAAAGGTAATATTTGCCTTAGCTCCCAGGTGTGTATCAGTAAAAATAGACAGTGAGCTTTAAGCCCCTTCTCTAGATAATCATGGAGGGGACACATGCTGGTTTAGACACCTGCTGTGATTTTCAGTCAACTGAAGATACCTCCAGCTGTGCCATGTGTTGAACACCTCAGGGGAGCATTGCAGAAGCTGTGCCATCATGGCACAGGAGAGTTTTTCCCTGTTCTCTGTTCTTGATCTCTATCACCTTCTGGTCATGACTCTGACGCTCGCTGGCGACAAGATGAGTGATGAAAGAACTAATACCACAGCACTATCTCAAAAAGTCCTGTCAGGTTGGGTGTTCTGCTAGTTTAGGGTCATTTCATACTGATATGAAGAAGGGGGGGAGGTATAGGAAAAAAAAAAAGTCACGCTGTGATACAGCAGCTGAACTTTGGTGCTTTTAGGCTGAAGTTCAATCAGTAATGTTGTGTGCACTACTTAAAGACCATTGAATAATATGCAATTTTTACATGGACTGTCAGGCCGAAGAGAAGCTAGACAGCATGTCTTTTCTAGTTACTTTTGGTGTACTAATAAATACAGAACAGTTGAATGTACTGTAAAATATGCTGAAAGGCACATAGTAAGATGGTAATTCCAATGGAAGCGTTCTGACAGACAAGTAAAGAGGACAGGGAAGACAGAATTGTTTCCTAATGGAACTTTGAAACTTCGACATAGAATTATGTCAATGAATTACAGTAATATTTTTCTTTCTCATTCATACAATGAAATTTAGTTTAATAATATGGGGAAAATGAAGTATTGATGACAGCAAGTAATTTTTTAAAGGTCCATTTTAGAGGGGCTGCTTTGTAATAACCCATCAATAATAGGGGAAAAAACATCATTGGGTTTTGAAGTCACTCTTCCCTGTAATGTTTCGTGACATTTTGAAATTATTCTTTAAATTGCATTGTGAAAAGATTGAACATTACTTTTTGAAATAATCTGAAAACTGAAAACTCCAGCACTGCAATCCTCATCTTTCAAACAACACCTTTTTTATTCAAAATATTTTAAAAATTAATTTAATGGATGTATAAATAAATTTTTTAATAAATTTTTATTTGGTAAGAAATATGCATATTTCTTATAAAATAGAAGGGAATGTTTTATTAGAAAACAGAAGGGCATTAAGCTTACCTGCCAAATACTTCAAAGCACACTATGCAAATAAAAGACAAATATGTTTTTTTTGATTCAAGGCTGAAGACTGAAATTTCAAGTGCAATAGACAATTGCAAGAAATGCAGTTCCAGCAGTATGCAAGAATGTTACCTAACAGCCAAGTAAAACAGTATTTGAATTCTCCTTCCCTCATTTTCTGTATATGCATAGGAGGTAGATTATGATAAATAAAAAGAAATCATCAGCTCCCACTTAGCTTATGTATGTAAAGTTATAAAACTGAAAATTAAATTTGAGATCTGTCTATTAACCCATCATCCATGTATTCACACTTGATACATTAACACTTGCTAAACCTCACAGCTCAGTATCAAAACTGAAGTAAAAATCATTAATAACAGTTGGAAACAGGTACTGAGATTGATTTTCTTTGTTGACTTTTCTGCGTAATGTATGAGTCCTCTTTACCTCTCTTACGAGGTTTTGGCAAGAAAATAATCTGTTGGGGTTTTATTTTGTGGGTTTTTTAGGTTTTTTAAGGTTTTTTGTTTGGTTGGTTTGGATTTTTTTTTTCTGTTTTAACCAGTAGCAGAACCAAAAAGGCTATTGTAATCTTTTGCCATTCTTTATCTCTCAGATGGTAACTTTCAATTCTTATGTTCTCCATGGAGAGCTAACCATAAAGAAATGCTCTTCCAGTCCATTCAAACAAAACAGAGTAGAGCCATGAGCCATGGCATCAGACGTCTTCCTCAGCTGTATGGTACTCAGTGCTAAAAAGCAGCATTTCTTGATGTCTGCCATACTGCAGACCAGCATCCAGGTCTGTGAATTTCCTACTCTGCTCTATCCATACCTTACAATAGAATGAGGAGAAAATTCTTCACAAGTAATTATTTGCCCCTCAACCAAGACAGGTGTCCTAGTTTGGCATTACATTTTTCTTTTCTTTTTTTTTTTTTTTTTGGACAGAAGTAATACCCTCTTAGGACCTTGGCAGCTTCCTGTAAACCTGACAAAAAAACAATCAGTGGCCAGTTTTGAATATTGACACATGATTAAACCAATATAAAGAGTGGACACGCCTTTGTGAACACACATTTTGAGGCGAGAACATTGGGGTAGCTTTTTCTGGCTTATGGCAGGGTGCTGGGGTGCTGGCCAGGCTGGCCCCCCATCCCTCTGCTGTGTCCCCTTGCAGGACCTCAAATCCTGTCTCGTGTGAAAGAAATAAGTGAGTGAAGGAGTGAAGACATAGAGAAATAACATGAAGACGCCAAGGTCAGTAAAGAAGGAGTCAGGTCCCAGATGAGAGGTGAATGAGAAGATGCCTTATTTTTAGGCTGAAAATCCTCTTTTAAGGCTATGAAGAATATATAATTGAATCATCAGACTATTTTTCCCTGTAACTCATTGAAAGAAGCATGGGGGGGGTGAAGCATTCGAATTGTAGATATGAGCAAAGGCATTTATGCTAAAGCAAGCAGATGTTAAAGTACTCGTAATCACAGGAACAGGAGAAGTTTGAACAGAGAGAGAGACAAGAGTGATGAAGACCCTTTGCCCCAGGGAAGAAGTGAACCTTTGTTTCCAGAGATAAAGATGATCTCTGAGAGAGATGAAGAGAACCTTTGCTTCTGAATCGTTCATCCTTAAAAATGTACCTCATTAGCCAAAGACTGAGTCCTCAAAAACAGTTGTGGGGAATGCTGTAAGTCAAGAGGAAGGACTTTTGCACAGTGATCAGATTTCCATCTTCTGCGTGGCTGGTTTGCTGTGACTTTGATGCCACAAGAGAACTGTTTCTTGTGGAGAAGTCTCCATAATATGTCAAGAGATACTCTTCTCCCTAAGTGAACTGAAGAAAGGCTACTCTAGAATGGAAAACTGACTGAGAATTCTGGGTGTTGTTTCTGTATGTTCTCAGTGGAAAGAAAAGAGCGTGTGGGGGGAGGAGGAGGAGAAGTGTTTTATTATGATTCTTATTATTTTTTTATTTTTGTTAATAAAATTTTTCTTTATATACTTTCAAAGTTTAAGCCTGATTTGTTTTTCTCCTAATCCTATCTCACAGCAGAAAACAGACACACCACATAAATGGGTGCATTGGCCAGGAAATCTCAAATTGGGAACCCAAAACCATTACACGAAATTGGTGTTTCTGCCTGATTTTGAACTGAAACCACCACAACTGGGAAAGAAAAATGAGGAGAGGAGAGTTCGAGGAGAGTTCGAGGAGAGTTCGAGGAGAGGAGAGTTCGAGGAGAGTTCGAGGAGAGGAGAGTTCGAGGAGAGTTCAAGGAGAGGAGAGTTCAAGGAGAGGAGAGGAGAGTTCAAGGAGAGGAGAGGAGAGTTCAAGGAGAGGAGAGGAGAGGAGAGGAGAGTTCAAGGAGAGGAGAGGAGAGTTCAAGGAGAGGAGAGGAGAGGAGAGTTCAAGGAGAGGAGAGGAGAGTTCAAGGAGAGGAGAGTTCAAGGAGAGTTCAAGGAGAGGAGAGGAGAGGAGAGGAGAGGAGAGGAGAGGAGAGGAGAGGAGAGGAGAGGAGAGGAGAGGAGAGGAGAGGAGAGGAGAGGAGAGGAGAGGAGAGGAGAGAATACTTCTATTGGAGGGAACCTATAGCAGTCATGTAGGCCAACTGCTTGACCACTTCAGAACTGACAAAAAGGTGAAGTATATATTTAAGAGCATTTCCCAAACACCTCTTAAACACTGACAGTAACAGGTCATCAACCACCTCTCTAGGAGACCTGTTTTGGTGTTTGACCACCCTCCTGGTAATGAAAGAAAATAAGACCTCCTCTAATGCAGCTGTGAGCTATTCACATGCACCTCATCACTGCATAACAGGTAGAAGAAATCAGCACATCTCTCTCTCCTCTTCAGTGACTATAGAGAGCAAGGAGGTCTCCCTCCATCCTCCTTTTCTCCAAAACAGACAAACCCAAAGTTCTCATCCAATCATCAGGAGACATATTTTCCATCCCTTTCATCAGCTTGGTTGCCCTCCTTTGGACACATTCAAGACCTTCACCCTAAGTACTCAAGGTGAGACCACACCAACACTGCAGGACAATCTCCTCTACTGATGAACTGGTGATGTGTTTGATGCACCCCAGTATGTGAGTTGCCCTTGGGACTTCCAGGGCACACACTCCTGACACTGAGCTGCTGCCAACCAGCACTCCCAGGTCCCTTTGGCTGCTTGCCAGCTGCATGTCTTCCGATGTGTGCTTGAGTGGGGTATTATGCCATCCAGACAGCAAAAGTTTACAGGCAGTGAACGTTCTTCATTACCAGTGATTCCTATTTCACTTTCAAAGAAAGCAGCATGACAGATATTTCATCTTCTGCCACCTGTTGTCTTGATGTTGAAACAAGGAATTGCTTCCCCTGTGTGTGTGCATTCCTGATGATTTCAGTGTCCAGATTTTGGGGGTTTTGATCACAAAGTGTTTAGGAAACATCAGGACTGCTGTCAACAGATGTGGTACACTATCTCAAAGGGGTAAAAAGATCCTTACTCAGGACTTAGCAGAGATAATTTTACACTTTTACAGTGAGAGCTTTACACTAGATTTGGAGGGAAATGGGATAAAAATCAAAACCAGATTGTCCCCATGTGCCGAATGATGACCCACATTCTTCTGGGGAAGAAGACTTACCTGTCTGAAGAGAGAGTTGTGTCTGAAATTCGGAAAAAAGTGAGAGTTTATGAGATTTGGAAGAATGAGCAGCCCACTCAGGAGGACTGCAAGGATGTAATGAGATTATGCAGAGAGAAAATTTAAAAGGCAAAAGGTCAACTAGAATTTCATCTGTCTACTGCCATCACAGAAAACGAAAATGTTTTTAACAAATATCAACAACAGGAAGGTTAAGGAGAATGTTCATGCTTTACTGGATGCAGGGGGAAATAGAGTCACAAAAGATGAAGAAAAGGCTGAAGGACTTAATGCCTTCTTTGCCTCAGTACCAAGACTGAGCTGTTCTCAGGGTACCCAACTGGAAGACAGAGATGAGAAGAGTTAAGTCCCAATAATCCAGGTAGAAATAGTGGCCTTCTGTTCCACATAAACAAGAGTATAAGGGAGCTGGAAAAAGATCTCACCAAACATCTCTCCTTCATTTTTCAGCAGTCCTGTACCATTCCTGGTTAACTGGGATAGTCACAGATGTCTGGAGGTTAGCAATTGTGATACCCATCTACAAGAAAAGCCAGAAGTAGAATCCAGGGAACTGCAGGTCATTCAGCCTGACCTCTGTGCTGGCAAAGATTGTGGAGCAGATCATCTTGAATACAATCATAGATCATGTGCAGAACAACAAGGATATCAGGCCCGCCAACAGGGTTTTATAAAAAGAAAGTCCTGCTTGACTAACCTGGTCTCCTTCTATGACAAGGTGACCTGAGAAGTTTGTGAATGCTGTCTCTTTGGATCTTATTAAAGTTTTTGATTGTCTTCCACTACATTCTCCTGGAGAAACTAGCCATTCACATCTTGGTTTGGTATATTCTTCAACAGGTTAGAAATGGCCTGGATGGTAAACTCCAAAGAGCAGTGATGGAGCCAACCTCCACCTGGCTGCTAGTCACAAGTGGTCTTCCCCAGGACTCAGCACTGAGGCCATTTTCCTCTAATATCTTTATCTATGATCTGGATGAGGGCATCAAGAGCACCTTCAATGTTGGGAGGGAATGTTGATCTGCTGGAGGGCAGCAAGACTGAAAAGGAATTTGGATAGGCTGGATTGATGGGTAAAGCCAATTGTATTAGGTTTAACAAAATGCTTCATCCTGCACTTTGCTATAAAATCCCATGCAGCACTACAGGTAGGGGCAGAGTGGCTGGAAAGCTACCTGATGGACCTGGGGGTGCTTGTTGACATCCAACTGAACATGCACCAGCATGTGCCCAGGTTGCCAAAGGCGGCCAATGGCATCCTCGCTTATGACAAAAATAGTGTGCTCAGCAGGACCAAGGCACATCATTCCACTGTACTCAGAACGAGTGAGGCCAAACCTTCAGCCCTGTGCTTGGTTCTGGGCCCTCACTACAAGAAAGACATTGAGGTACTGGAGCATATGCACAGAAGGGCCACAAAGCTGGTGAAAGATCTGGAGCACAGGTCTGAGAAGTGACTGAGGGAGCTGGGGTTGTCTAGCTGGAGAAAAGGAGGCTTATAGAAGACCATATCACTCTCTACAGCTACCTGAAAAGCAGTTGTAGGGGGGTAGGAGTTGGTGTCTTCTCCCAAGTCACAAAAAAAAAAGGACAAGAGGAAATTGTTTTAGGTTGTGGCAAGGGAGGTTTAGATTGGATATTAGGAAAAAAAGTCTTCATGGAAAGGGTGGTCAGGCATTGGAACAGGCTGCTAAAATAATTGGTGGAATAACCACCCTCTGAAGTGGTCAAAAAAATCTGTGGGTGTGTCAGATGGAGATATGGTTTAGTGATGGACATGACAGGGATGGGTTAACAGGTGTATTCTATGATCTTAAAGGTCTTTTCCAATCTTAATGATTTTATGACTCTATGCGACAGGCCAGTGAGAAAATTCTATGGGCTATAGAACAAATCAATTTAGTAGACTAGGATGCCTTCATTAGTGACATTGGTTGAAAATCCACCCTTTTATGTAGCAATGTTGTCTGAAATAAGTTCAACTAAATTTCACTGAAATCAAAACCACTGAGTTTCCCATAATCTCATCAATTAGATCAAAATCCTAGAATTACCAAAGTGACAGAAAGAAAAACATAATTGCATGTCTGTGAAATTCAGAATTTTGTCACTCTGTTCAATTAAATTTTGTAGAAACCTTTCCTTTGTTTTTTCCTTTGTTTCCTTTGTAGAAACCAAACCTTTGTTGAATATATTGAAATATATTCAACAGATAGAAGCCAAAATTAAAATTGGAGATCCCATTATATTATACAAATATATGTATTCAGTTTCCCCACTACAAGTATCCAACTACATATGCTGGCACATTCTTAAATGTCCACTTTATGGTAGAAACAGAATACCTGACTATAGGAATCCAAATAAACAGTTTGGTCCAATTTGAAATACTCAGAGCTTCACTGATCACCTTAGGCTTACACTTTCCTTTTTTAATTCTATTTTCATTCTCAATCCTGTCACTTTCAATTTTCCTACTTATAGCCATCTCTAATTCCCTCCTGAATTTGCGTGTGTTCTCTTAGTTCCTTTCTAGTTTTCTCAGTACCTTCTCAAGACATGGGAATGCAAAAACTGGGTAGAGAGAAGCAGAAACTTTATTATATTAAAAAAAAAAAAAAAAAATCTCATTTGATCATTTATGTTCAACATAAATCTTAAGAGTGACAGCTGGAAAATATTATTTCAATACAGTCAAAGCAGAATATCTTTATTTTATTGAAATTCCTTTGTGACTTTATTTTTAAATAAAATTGTGTCTATAGTGAGAAGCTTTAAAAATGTTTTATGCATTAAAAATCATACTTCACAGTGAAAGGAAATTGTCTTAGAAGTTTTGAATTGATTTACTCATGTAAAAATAATTTGTAAGGAAGAAAAATATTTAAAATATTTCCTTGTATGTGTTTTATATACCTTTCTTTAATTTTTAGAACCTTCATCTCAAAATCATGTTAATTACACATTGTGAATAAAAGATAGTAAGAAAATATAGAGTTTAACTACTGATATTTATAGATTTTGTGTTGCTCTAGCACAATGGAATATTTAGGTGTTTCCATAGATCAGTGCAAAAAAAACCCAGAATTAATCTTCATCACAGAAAGAAGATTATTTTGGAGTATGGCTATTCTTGGGTTAATATCATACTTAAGTAAAGTAGATTTTCAACTCCCACGATATTTTATCCCTGAATAAAGGTATAAAGAACAATTTTTATCCTCTAAGAGAAATAATAATCTTCTAATCACTGTCACTATGATAAGCTGCTCAAATTCCTGATTCATCCTGTACCTGTTTTGGTTTGAATTCTAATTCTTTTAAAGTCAGTGGTCAGAATTATGCAAAGCATTTCAGAGGATGTTTTATTAATCCATGTTCAATTGTACTAGTATTTCTCTCTATTGAGAAAACATTATTGTATTATCAGTCATAATATATTGGCACTTCACATCATTCAGCAATGAACTGAAAAACTCTGTCTTCTTTGGCCATTTCCACTGGTAAACCTTTTTAGATTAACACTGGTCTTTGTAATTACATTGATGTATAGCATAGTGTCTACTGCTATCAGCCTTAAAATTTATTTTGAGTACTCTAGTTTTCAGAAAGAAGACATTCTTGAATGCTATTTTAACATTCTCCCTGTTAAGCATACCCATAATAAGCTATTTGTGTCACAACATTTCTGAAAATTTTATTTGCGACTTAAATATAAAAAAAAATCCCATTATCTACCCAATGCTGAGGTTAATGTCAAAGCTGTTCTCCTTTAATTGGATACTTTTTTTCACAATCTCTTTACTAATTTCCTCTTATCTATTTCCACTGATTCACCTTGTGGTGCTGTACCCAGTGCTTTTGACCAGATAGAGGAGAGATATATTTGTTTTACCTACAAAAATCATTATGCTTGTTTAGAAAGAACAAGCCAAGCATCACCCCTGCCGCCCCCCCTCCCTCCCAAAGAAAACAACAAATTAAAAATTAGTTTGACATTATCTGCTTTTCCATTTAATCCTAGCTATTTTTTTTCCCTCTAGATTAGTTCAGAAGTAACACTCACTCTTGGCCAAGCATCAACTTTTTGTTCTCACTCTTGCCAATGTAGATTTTCACCTAGCAACAAGTGGTGCTATTTGCAGCAATCATATGAATCATACTTTTGCAATTTCAATATAAAACTCTCACCCATTGTACAAAAAAAATCCTATAATTAGAGTTATCTGAAACTTTAAGGTTATACAAAGTTTAACTACCATTTTAGACAGAACAGATAAAGTGTTGCAGGAACATATATCCTTATTCAGTGATGGAAAGTCTAAATGACTGCTTTTAGCCTGGTATGACCTGCAGTAACTATAAAATTATTGCTTAGTCAAGCAGGGAGATAGCTGCTAGGAACTGAGCCACTGAGACATTTTTGGATAACAGAAGATATAATCTGTTGTGAGTGTGGCTCACTAAAATGTCAGGTTTAAGAATAATTTCATCAAAATGTCAGGTTTTGGAGTAATTCTAAGTAGTGAGAATGTGTTACAAAATAAACTGTGACCATCTTTAAAGTCTATTTGTCTTGTTCTGTTCATCACCTTGCTCTGCATTATGCTAAACATAAAGAATGGCAAGACTGGTAATGAAAAGCCTTAAGGAAAATCAAGCCAAAACAACAAGAAGTCCCAAACCAAACAAAGCCATAAATACGTTAATTCCTATCCTTGCTTTTAACAAATACCAGTATTTGAAGAAACAGTCCTTAGAAAAACCTCTTTCATAGCATGCTTAAGCTGGAGCTTGCTTTCTAAGCTCAGTTTTTGAAAACCAAGCCCATTTAAAAAGTAAAGTACCTTGAAGACACAAATTACTAAAGCTGACAAAAGAGATACAAGACTGGTGATGACGCTAGACAGGGGATGAACAGTGGCATGTCCAGTCTAAGACTTTCCCACAGCAGGTAACCCATGGGAAGATGCAAGATTTTATCACAGTCTTCCCCCAAAATATTTAAATCAGCCTGTCCTTCCTCTGACCTCTCTCCATGGTCTTCTTTTGTCCAGTGAAATGTCCCTCTGTCCTATACAAAATCTGTAGGATTTACTAATTTTTAATGCTATGTCATGACTTTGATGTTTGTTTCTTTTTCATTCACTCCCCTGTCCAACTTTTTAAAAGGCCTATAATATATCAACTTGTCTGAAATTTTGTGCAATGAATTTTTCAGGCTCCTTTTGTGTTTCAGGAATACATGTTGTATAGTTCAGGAAAATATCACTTTTTTATTGACTTTAAAGCAGCCAGTTTTAAAGTTTATTAAATGTAATTCCATTTTTGTGAGGGAGTCAGAAAGCAGCTGTGTGTTACTTAGGTGCCTGTCACAATCAATTTATATGCAGGGAGGAATAAATGTGAGCTCTCTTCTAAGCAAAATAATTTTTTATAAAAGGAATTTTTGATGTATTTAGTTATCTCTATTCACTCTTAGGCAATGTTGAATTTTCTTCTCTCTTTCATTAAATAGAAATGTTCAGAGGCAGTTTTAAACAAGGGCCAGTAGACCAATCACTGAGAGTTGTAGAAAATGTACTCTGGAACAAAAGAAAGGGCACGGTTAACTGACATTTCTCTCAGTAGCAGTGACAGCTTTGAAAAAAAATGTCAGCGTTCTTACTTACCTGGGAGCATACTTGTATTTAGTTCAGGACTTTGTGCAGCACACCTGTGAAGGCGTGAGGGAGGAAAAGGAAGCAGCAAGGGTCATACATGGCTCTACACTGCCAAGAGCTGTATTTTGTCTCATGTCTAGCCATGTATTATCCCAGAAATTCAGTTTCTTAGCCTAGGAACAAATAATTGATGAGGTTGCCAACAAATGAAATAAACTGTATTTGTGATGGAACAAGGCTTGCTGTCCCTTAAATGTATGACAAAGACAATCGTCATCTCTCTAGCAGAACACCTAGCCTTAAAGTAGGGCATGGGCAAGAGAACATTCTTAGCCTTCTCTAGACAAAAATAACTGGTCCTTTAACCTCGACTGATGTAATGGACATTTGCTCAAGTGCAATACTCAAAAGTGCCCATTAAAATTTTGTATAATAAAAGCATTTTACTAGTACCTCTAAAAGGATGCTAATTTTCCTTTTTCTAATGAGGTTTTGATTTTGCTTGTGCAACATTGCTTCTACAGTTGCAAAAAATGCCTGAATTTTTCCTCAGATGTGTGGTGTGGTCCCAAGCAGCTAAAATGTATTTCTATTACATTTACCATGAAAATTTTACAGGATTTTTTGTTTACAACAGAAAGATAATTACCCTAATGAATTCTCTGAGATTAAACTGACAACTGTCATTTAGTACATTACAGTGTTTTGCTTGGTGCACCAAGAAATAATAAACACACTACATGGAAGTAGATTAGAATGTGACAACTGACCTTCCTCTTTGTGGATCTTTAAATAAGCCTTCTCAACAGATTAAAATGACTACAGCAATTTTGCCTCTTGTTTTGCATAAAATGCACTTTAATTCTATTTGATCTATTTTTTTTTCTCCATTCAATAGATTTTTCTACCTGTTTGATTGAAGAAAATCTCTTTTTCAGAACAAAGTCACAAGGGTTTTATCTCTCATAGAATGTTAATGCAGATAATCAACAGTTTTTCTCTTCACAAATAAACACCTCCTTTTGAAATTCCCTTGAATTAAGCTAACCTAAATGCATGCTTTTGGAAAGTGTTGACAGTATAAGATAGAACAGAAATAATATGCCAAAACATTAATACTGTGTCACTGTAACATTTTATTATTATAATTTCCTGATTCCTTAGGTAACGAAAATATGTTCAAGATACGTGAGACAAGACAGGATCTGATCCTGTGCAGATACCTGGAAGGCACACATCATTTTTTAAGATTATTATGTGTTTTCTAAAACAAATCCTGAAGTGAAGAAAGCGCCTCTAAATGTACACTGGTGGCATTAAGAGTAGAATTTGGTTTCATTGTTATGTAACACAATTCAGGTGGCAACTGGAGAGTGTTGCCTTGACACATCTCTTGCGTTTATGGTCGGTACCTAGCATGTTGTCAGCTGAACAGCAGTCATCTATATTATTTATAGTTGTCACAGAAGTGAATAATTTGTATATTCACCAACTTTCCTAATCTTACACGCCACATATCCCTCTCTCAAAACAATGATGCTACTATTCTATTGCCTTAAAAAGAAGCATAACTTTTTTCTTTTAATACTGCCTCATTTTGTTAGAATTTTTTTTTTCAGTTAGTTCACTGGGAAATGGTGTAAAACCGTGGAATTGTTTAGGTTGGAAAATACTTAATTTAGGATAATTAAGTCCAAATGCAAACCAACACTTCTAAGTCCATTACTAAACTATGCTGCTAAGAGTCACATCTACATGTCTTTCAAAAGACCTCTGGGATGGTGACTCATCCATTTCCCAGGGCAGTGTTTCTTGTAAATCCTTAACAGCCATTTTCTAATGTTGCTTATCATTGCAAATTAAAGCATGGGATGCTTGGGCATTTGTTTTCAAATAAGCTCAAATTGCAGTACAAGATGTAGAGTGATTTCAAATTATTGAAGGACTTCAAATTTTATGGGTACTTCAGTATGGAATTTAAAGCACTCCAATAATTTTAAATTGCTCGGTCTTACAAAAAGCAATTCAAATTTATTGGAAGTGAAATTTGGCAGTGATCAGGGTTCTGGGCATCTCAGCATATATTGGCTTAAAATTAAAAGAGCACTTTAAATTTTTATAAGCACTTCATTTAAAGATCTGGGCTTTGGTCTGGGACGGTGTAATTCAAAGCTGGTAAAGGTTTTCCCACTTGCACTCAAATATTAAAAAAAAAAAAAAAAAAAAGGCCTTAGCTGTTGCTCAGCTAGAGAAACCAAAACCCAAAGAAATCCAGGCAAGGGTATAATCAAAATATACACAAAACGATGCTACATAAATAAACCCCAGCTATCCTTTTCCCTCTCCTTTTTTTATCTGAACCTAACCTAGAATAATCTTGTAAACTTTATGGAACAGGAGCAGGTTCTTATCTCTGCTAGAAGAGGTTTCGCACAGTAGAGGAACTGACAGCTGTGCCAGCTGTGCAACCCTCCACATACGTGCAACCCTCCATGTACCTACAGCTATCCAAGTGAGCACAAACTAAAACAAATGCTCTCATTTGTGTCCTGTACGGACCGAGGTGTCCCGTTGGTGTGTGCAGTGCCGGGGCTGTGCCGGCTGTGCCGGTCCCGGCCCCAGGCGGTGCCAGCGGCTGCAGCGGCCCCAGCGCAGGGCACGGCTGAGCCCCTCAGCCACGGGCGGGCGGGAGAGAGCCCCGGGGAAAGCCTGGGCAAGGGAGGGCAAAACGCTGCCCGGCAGCCAGGGCTGAGCCAGGGGAACCGAGCGAGAGACAGCCCTGCGAGCCCCGAGGGGACAGCGGGAGCAGGCCCGGGGGCAGCGCAGAGCCGGCACGGAGGGCCCTGCGGACACAGGGACACAGCCCGGCACCGAGGGGATTTCCATGCGGCTCCTGGGAATGTTCCAGGCGGGAGCAGTCAAAATCGTGAGGAGAAGGAATGAGCCTCAAGGAGGGTCTGACCACAGTCCCCCATTCTTCATCACTCTTGCATGGCTCTGGAAATTGAAGAAGGAAAAGGGCAGCAGCAAAGGTGGGGTACATGCGGAGAAAGAAGACAATTTTTTCCGTATTTGCTTTTGCCTCTCACCATGCAACTTTCTCTTAATTGTCAGTAAATGAATTTTCCAGAAATCGAATCTGTTTTGCCTGTGATGATAACTGGTAAGGCATCTCCCTGTCTTTATCTCAACCCACAAGCTTTCTAAGTCCTGTTCTTTCTTGTTTTCCACCCCAGCCCTTGGAGGCTGGATGTAGGATGGGTAGCTGAACAGATGGATGAAAGTTTGGCTGTTGGCCAAAGCTAAATCACAAAAGCTTGCTGGTCTAAAGCTACTTCAAAGACTTTTCAGTTAAACAAAGACTTTTATTAATCTGAACTCCAAGGGTAATCCCTAATACCATAGTCATAGTACAGAGTACTACATTAGTTCAATTGCTTTATCTAAACTAGAGAACTACGTCTAAACAGCTAAAAGGGTTTATACTACGGAGAAACCCTCTCCATTTCTGAAGGCAAGTGTAGTTTTTTTCTTCCAAGGCTCAGTAATGCATTCTAACAGGTTTTAGAACATTTATTAAGACAGCACAGTGAGAATCAAAAACTCTACACAAATTTTCTCTTTAGTTCTATTACCCTAGATGAAATGTGATGGGCAGAATACTTAAAAACTATTCAGGAAAAATCTATGAACTCAACCTCTTGGCACAAATAAATTATTGCTTCATTATGTGTTTTTTATAGGATGCCACTTCAACAGAGTGAGGTCCATGGATTTGATACAGATTTTTTAATTATTTTTTTCTCTTTCTCTTCCAATAGAAGTCAGCCTCAATGCATATTGTCAGTGTATATTGTCAGGAGTCATGAATAAACTGCCTGGAAGGATGCCATGCATATGTTTGATTAGGAGGAAATATGATGCTACTAGACATTATTGGGTTCCACAAGACTAACTCCTGGTAACTGAACATTCACAGTCTGGCAGGCACCTTCACAAATGAATCCAGAATGGTTGTTCACGGTAATTTGCTTCCAGTGCTATTCTTGGTAATTTAATTGTAAATGAAACAGTTTTACTGTAAACAGATGCAAGATTCCCCCACTCTGCTGCCCTGGGAGGCTGAAAAGATAAAATTAATAATTTTTAACATTGCCTTTATAACTATTTTGTATTTACCTACAGGTAAACTTTATATCTTCATATAATGATAGCCTTGGTTGCTTAGAACCACATAATAGTTCAGGTTGAAAGGGGCCTCTAAAGATTGTCTTGTGCAACCCCATGCCCCAACAGGTTGACTGGGACTGTGTCCAGATGAGTTTTGAGTTAATTCAAAACATACTAAATTCCTGTACAAAAATACAAGAATGTCATCATGTCATCCTATACAAAAGGCAAGGAATCCTTAGCTGACTTAGGGATGAATAACCAATGTTAGATTCATCATTCCCATGAATCCCACCCTCATCTTTGTCACTACATTTCCATCCATGTCTGATCTATGCTGATCATTGGTGTCCCCAGTATGAATGACAATTGTCCAGTTCTCCACTGCCTTGTACAGATGGGTCTCAGTCCTTCAGGACTGGGCTGTTGCGTTAGAAATCCAGGATTATCCACAAGATGCTAATGCAGTGTTGTTGCAGCCCATACTTGTTTCATTTAACTGGCTTATTATTAAAGTTTTAATGTTAATGTTTTGTTCTTATGTTCCCCCATGTTCTCTCCAAGTTGGTTTATTCCTGAAGTTGTATCCTCCCCTAAGTTACCTTGTATGGCATCTCCCCACCCCTTGTTCCAGCTCCTTCCCTGTCAATCACTGTTACCCTGCCCCTTGTTCTGGCACCTTCCATGTCACTCCAACCCTGAACCAATCCTTTCAGCATTCCTCCCCCTGGGAATTCCTGGGTGTTTCCTAACCCTAGATGCCCCAATGGACCATGTGTCCTGCCCTCTGCTCCCACTTGTCCCAGCTGGCCCCAAAGAAATGCTGTAACCCCTTCACTCTGCCCCTGCTGATCCCTCACTGGATTGTGTTTGGTGCCCACCCCTTATTCTGGTGCTGTATAAAATCCTGAGCACAGCAGTGCTTGGGGCTCTTTGGTTCCTGACCCCTTCAATGTGAATAAACCTCCTGTTGGAACCTCAGAACTGAAGAGCCTCCTCCTTCTCCTTTCCCCACCCCCTGACTGTAGTGAGAGCCCTTCCACTGCAGAGCAAGTGGCTCTAAAGGTTCAGCTGTGGGCACAAACCACACACTGCAGTTGTTCCCCACACCTGGCACAGAACCGGGGTTCTTCCAGACAGACCAGGCTCTGGTGGGCTGTGTCTGGTGTCACAGTGTCTTCCATTTCTATGTAGGACTTCCCAAGCATGTGAACCCCTGGGTTTTGCTGGGGTCATAGGCTTGACACCAATAGAAAGTCACTTCAGCCTGACAGGTCAGCAGACGTGTATCCATAGTAGAAACTGATTCTTTTCGTTACATATGTAGTCATCAATTTTGGTGGTTTCTTAGAGCAGAATGCTATGATTCTGGAGCTCCCATAACTTCTCTACCGATTATTTATGGTAAGAATTGCTAGTGTGAGCTGTCTTTCCCAATTGGGTGAGGAGACATCAGCACACCTTTTAATCAGGCTATTCTGCCCAGTAATTCCATTGTCTTGGGGCTTCTCTGGTGAATGGAACACCTACTTAATGTCCACCTTTCAAACGCAGTCTTGAAACATTGCAGCAGCAAAGGATCTGGAAGTGCTGGTTGACAGCTGGCTGTCAACATGAGCCAGCATGTGACCAGGTGGACAAAAAGGCTAGTGGTATCCTGGCCAGTATTAGAAATAGTGTGGCCAGCAGGACCAGGACAATGATCATCCCCCTGTTCTAGGCACTGGTGAGATCCCCAGTTGAGTATAGTGTTATGTTCTGGCCCTGCATGACAAGAGGGACATTGAGGTGCTGGAGCATGTCCAAAGGAGGGCAATGGAGCTGGTGAAGGGTTTGGAGCACGGGTCTTATGAGGAGAGGCTGAAGGGTTGTTCAGCCTGGAGAAAAGGAGTCTCAGGAGGGATCTTACCACTCTCTACTGCTACCTGAGAAGAGATTGTAGCTGGATGGGAGTCAGTCTCTTCTTCCAGCTAACAAGACAAAAGGAAATGGCTTCAAGTTACATCAGGGAAGATTTAGATTAGTTATTAGGAATAATTTCCTCACCAAAAGGATTTTCAAGCACTGGAACAGGCTGCCTGTTTAAGGGATTGTGTCACCGTCCTGGGAGGTAGATACGACACCTAGGGACATTGTTTACTGGTGGGCTTGGCTGGGTTGACAATTGGATTTCATGATCTTAGAGGTCTTTTCTAGTCTTTATTATGTGATTCCAAATGCCTCTTAAAAACTGACTGCCATGGGGCACTAAACACTTCTCTAGGAAGCCTATTCCAGTGTTTGACTGTCCTTTCTATAAAGAAATGCTTCCTGATGTCAAGTCTGAAACTCTCCTGTTGCATCTTTGAAGAATTCTCACATAAGATTCCTGTTAGAAGATATTAGAGGGAAGATGTCAGCATCTCCCCATCATCTGCCCCTCCTCAGAAAGCTGTAGAGAGCAGTGAGGTCACTCTTCAGCCTCCTTTTCTCAAAACTGGACCAGCCCAAAATCTTCAGCCACTCCTCATAGGATATTCCTTCCACCCTTTTCACCAGTTCTGTTGCCCTCCTCTGGATGCATTCAAGGACCTTAACTTTCTCTATAGATATGCCCTCTATGATTGAAGAAGTGTCAATCATATGATTCAGGAAGCAGCCATTTAAAAGTATGAGAATTTATATTAGGCTGAAGCTGAGCGATTTATTTTTCCTCTATTGAATAGCAATGGTGGAATTTTTAATTAATGAAAAACTGCAAGTATTTTTTCCTTCATATATATTAATACTAACAGTTTAGCCATGCCTTCCTGCTCCCATTTTTTCCTACTTAAGGAAGTTTCTTTAAGTCAGCAACAAAAAAAACCCAAACAAACAAACCCCCCAAAAAACCCTAAAACAAACAAACAAAAAAACTTACAGGACATCTCATCCAGACTTATGAATGATAACAAGTAAATAGTGAGTGAGCAGTGAATAATCCAATTTGGTCACAAGCTCTGAGTGTTAGAGTCACAAAGAAAAAGAGGAAAATATTGTAGCTATTAAACAAGTCACAAAAGCACAACAAAGTTACCTGATTCTTGACAAGAAAGTTTTCTCCCTGTCCTCTGGATGACTGAACTCATCTATTCTCGACTTCACCATTTGTCAAACCTTTCTTTCTAGAATCTACCAGCTTTATCTTCAGTCAGACATGAGGAGTATCAGATATTTTCTGATGACATGATTATGGGAATTTAGTATACTTGGACTGCATTTATACATTTTTATCAAATTAATCACAGCACATAGTGGAGTGACTATATTGTTTGAAACAGGCAAGATTGCAATCTGTCATACTCAACTTCAGTTGTTCATCCCATAATCCAGTGCAGACATATTGATATGTAGCTCCTTTAGGCAGCAAGCCAGCACTTCCAAGGTCAGTTATTACTGAAGTAAAAGTATGAGGCCATGATCAGGATGTCATATCACTAACACATCACTGCCACAGAATGATACAACTTTTCTCCTTTCCCTGGATGACATCTGTAGACTATGTAATGAAGCAGTCTGAATCTTGTTAGCAAGTCTAAGGAAGCTCTTATCTGGTGTGGGCTGGTGATGTGGATTCGTGCAGGTTCCCTTCACTAGGAGCAATATCATTATGTCCTGAGTTCTGAAAGGTAAGGTACAGAGAAGGAACAGTAGGAAGACCTGTTTGCCACCAGGAATTACCTGATTCATGTGAGAAGCAGGTGAGTCAGCACAGCACATATGTTGGCTCCCAACCTTTCTGATGGCTGAGGTTCTGAAAGGAGGGAACGGCTGGAAGTGGGTTATAGAACACATATGGACAAATCAAAGGCAGAAAGGTGAAAAAAGACAGCTTACATAGAGGTCTGTATCAAACTCCCCTTGTGTTTGGCTGTGAAGTTGCCCGACTAAGCTAAATCACTGTGTAATGAAAGGGGTGACTTTGCACCCTGACTCTTTTCCATCCCCTTCTCCGTGTAGATCCAACACATCAACATTATTTCTTCTCAGATTTTCCTATATATGCTTTATCTATGTGGCAAGCTATAGAATGAACCTTGCCACAGAACTCTGCTAAAGTCACACTTTCACAAATTCATTTTAAACCTGTTTTCTGCTGACACCTTTGATGATGATTCCTTACATGGCTCAAACCACTCAGTTGAAACAGGGATAGGGAATGGGGGTTGCAGTCAGTTCACAATGGTGTTTCTTCTGCTCCTTCCTCCCCACACTCTTCCCCTGCTCCAGCACATCATCCCACCCTTGCGAGACAGTTCTCCATGAACTTTTCCAGCGTGAGTTCTTCCCACAATTTTCGGTTTTTCAAGAAGTGCTCTGGTGTGAGTTCTTTTAAAGAGTACTGTCTTTCAGGAATGGGCTGTCCCAGCATGGGTCCTGCCAGAAAGCCAGCTCAATTGAGACCTGTCTGTGAGTTATTGCTTTCTTCAGGGCACATCCACCTACTCTGGCATGGGAACCTCCTCCAGGCTGCAGGTGGATCTCTGCACCATCACAGTCCTCCATGGGCTGAAGGGGCACAGCTGCATCACCATGGTCTTCACCATGGGTTGCAGGAGAATCTGGTGGCATCAGAACCTCCTGACACTCCTTCTGCACTGACCTTGGTGTCTACAGGGCTCTTTATCTCACATATTTCCACTCTTCTAGCTGCTGTTGAAAAACATTTTTACCCATTTGTGACTATGGTATCAGAAAGGTGCTAACAATATCCCAACTTGGCTCAGCTTTGGACAGAGACAAGGATGTCTTGAATCCTTCTGGGAATGTTTTTTTGCAGAATCACAGAGTACTCTTGAGTTGGAAGGGATACACAAGGACCATCAAGTTCAGCTCTGAAGTGAATGTCATATATGGGGAATCTGTCCAACATGAGGGCAGCTTCTGATATCTTTGCACAGAAGCCACCCCTTCATCCCCTTGCCCCCAAAACTTAGCCAGATAAACCAAATACAGTAAGGAGAACAACAACAAAGATATTAAGTGAAATATGGACAGACCAATTGGAAATATCATTAGAACTACAGAGACAAGCAATAGAAAATCTGGCAGAACAAATGACAAGTTAAAATTATGCTGAAGCTTTTTTAAACAAATTTAAAGTGACAAGTCAAACATATGCTATGTCAGAAATATACATACTGTTGCTCAAGGGTTTTTTTTTTCTCCAGCACTATGCTCCTTCACAGTAATTTTGTTGTCACAATTGAATGTGAATTTCTTTTTTAAAAATAAAACACAGCCATAAACCCACTTTTTACAATCTTATACCTTTTCTCTGCCTTCCTCTCATATTCCCCTGTCATTTACACCTATTCTTCCAGGGCCTTTTTCTGCTAATATTTTCACGCCGAAAATGTTTCTAGGACATATTCATACCACCTATTTTAACCTTCTGGGTTTTTTTGTAGATTTCATACTGCACGATTAAATAATTTACCATTATTTTTCTCTGTATCTTGCTAATTCACCACTGTCAGCACCTGCACTGATGGGTTGTCTGCAATATTCTAATCCGTAACAGTCTTCAGTACTGTACTGATCTTTAGAGTCACTGTAGATTAAATCAAACAAGTACCGTATGTTTTGGAAATGGTTTTGAAGGTGGATATGGAGCTGAAGGTGGAAATACCTCATTTACTACTACTGGAAGCTTAATCCTCTTACTGGATGAATACTAATCAACAGCCTACTTTTCAAGACTCTCTACTTAGCTTCCATTGATCTGTTCTACAGCAAAACTACAGAATAGCATATTTCATAATTTTAACAGGTTTTGTTTCCACCATGCATACACTGGGAATCTTCTTTCTCAGAAAAAATGACTAAAGATGCTGCTTAAGTATGACCTCCAATGTTTCAAATTTTCCTTCACATGCAAGAGCTATTATTATATCAGTGGTTATTAAATGACTCCACAAATCCTTGAAGATATATTTGCAGCAAAATTTATATGCCACTTCTCCTGTGTGACTACTTTATGAATTTTCCACTTTGATTGTACCTGCTCATAAAGCGCTGACTACATAGATTTTAGGTTATTTAATAGACATAAGATTTCTGAGGAACAGGAGAAGATCTGTTCTATAATATATTCTCCCTCTGCCTCAGACAATCTAATTTTGGCTTTGCTTTTTAAACCTTGCTCACCTCCCAGCTGATTATTCTGCACATTTATTAAGTTATGTGGGGGAAAAACCAAACCCAACCAAACACAAAAAACTTGCTTCATTCACTTTGAGTTTTTTAGATTTTGCTTTTAACAGATGCACTTTAGGAACTAAGGTGAATGTCCTGTTTGCTTGTTTCAATTTCATTGGGCCCATAATTATGTTTTGAAACATTTCCCATCTAGCTTGTGTGCCAGCTCTCAGCCTGACAAAATTTAGTACAGTAGAGATACTGCTTAAATAAACTTCATTTTCCAAAATATGGTTCATAATGAAAATACTGACAGGCACTTAAATATATTTACATTATAGCCAATAAAATGCTAAAGTATATTAATTTTAAAACATTCAGTGAAACATAACCTACTGTCAGCTAATTCATGATTACTGGGAAATCTAATTATATCAAATAATGATTACGTTAAATTCCAAGTTTAATTGCATACAATGCATAATACACCCTTCACATAGCCTACCTCCTTTCCCCCAAAATGGGTAGATTATTGCAAAGAGCTGGATGACTCAGTTGCTTGGAATCAAAATTTCTTGGAAGACTGAAAAGGATACATAAACATTAGACACTGAATCCCATGAGATGGATACAAATCAAACACTGAACAGACACCCCACCACCACCCCCACCCTAGCATTTTTAGATGCCTTAATACCTTGTAACATCTGGAGATGAAAGGGACTTAAGGACAGCTGCACGCTGCTTTCTAACACGTACTAGATTTAGATTCCCAAATCTCATTTTTTCAAACATAATTTAAGAGGAAAAATTACTGTAGTTTCTATACAGATCTTTCTTATTTACTGTCACAAAGCCACATGAAAGGAGGAAAGGTAACAGAAAAAATAATTAAATACACAGTTCTTCTGCTTCCAAAAGACTGCCACCTTCATATATAAAGCTGTCTATTCAGGCACTCCATACACTTTCAGAGACAGAAGTGTGTGCTTACAGCCACTACCACCTTACTAATTAGATCTGTGATATTCTGCAACTTGTAATGCATCCCCTTTCTCTGATTTGGCCATTTTATCTTGGTCATCCAGGTTAAATCCCATTTGATTCCTTCCTTGCAAAGGGCAAGGGGTGGAAAGGAAAGAGGGTTAAGAGCACCTTTTTTTACAACTTCAAATATAAAGCTATCTTTTAATACAAAACCTTAGTTTTAGTAAAAAATGTAGTCACCTGAAGTGGTATTTATGGGCAACATAAGAGATTCCTTCTCTCCCCACTGTCTGTAACTGAGATCCCCCTAAGCTAGGGACTGAAAAGACAAATGGCCCAAAAGCTACTCCTGATAAGCCTTATTTTATTAATATTTTCTGGCATGAATCCCTTCTCAGAAAGATGATAAAATTGGAGTGAAGAGAGCTAATACCTGCACTACTGAAAGGCATCTTTCATCAGGTGAAACCACTTGATCAAACATTATTTTATGACCTATTCAGAATAAAAATGAAACTTTTGCTTTATAATTGTCTTCCAGAAGTTTTTCCCCCCTGTGGTGAACAGGTGCTGAGAAATACCTAAACAAGATTAATAGATATTAGTATTTAGATCTAAATATCTCTAGTATTTCTTATTAATTTATCCACCAAATCCATTTTAATTTACACTTCAGCCAGTGCAACTGTATCATTTGAGAATACAGCAAAAGTATTTTTGAAACTCTGGTTTTACCTGTAACCTGAAATTAGGTTTTCATCAGAAAAAATCACCACAGAAATCACACAATGCCATGTTGGGGATTACAGAAATGTTAGTGGTTAGAAGAACACTTCAGGAGGACAAGGGTTAGATGGTCTTGCCTAATGAATAAGGTCAGGAACTAGGAGTGTGAAGAAACACCAGTTTCGAAAGTTAACACCCAGGATCAGGGTGGCAAGCTAGATTCAGAAGAAAATATTGCAAGTCTGAAAAATTTATGAAACAGAAAATGACTGTTCTAAAGACAATTTTTTTCACAAATACAATTATGGTCATACCTGCAAACTCTGCTTGAGGCTGAGGACACAATGCTACTGACACCTCTATTCCTGTAATGGCAGCATAAAGAAGAAGAAGAAGAAGAAGAAAGAAGAAAGAAGAAAGAAGAAAGAAGAAAGAAGAAAGAAGAAGAAGAAGGAGAAGAAGAAGGAGGAGGAGGAGGAGGAGGAGGAGGAGGAGGAGGAGGAGGAGGAGGAAAAGGAGGAGGAGGAGGAGAAGAAGGAGGAGGAGAAGGAGGAGAAGAAGGAGGAGAAGAAGGAGGAGGAGAAGGAGGAGGAGGAAAAGGAGGAGAAGGAGGAGAAGAAGGAGGAGGAGAAGGAGGAGAAGAAGGAGGAGAAGAAGGAGGAGGAGAAGGAGGAGAAGGAGAAGGAGGAGAAGGAGAAGGAGGAGAAGAAGAAGAAGGAGAAGAAGAAGAAGAAGAAGAAGAAGGAGAAGAAGAAGGAGAAGAAGAAGAAGAAGAAAAAGAAGAAGAAAAAGAAGAAGAAGAAGAAGAAGAGCTCTGTCAATTTTGAGTCACTGTTTAATCTACTCTCTCATTGTTTAAGTTATGTTTTTGTTATTGAAAGCTCTACGCTGTATCTAAGATGCAAAATTCACACAGAAATGACACCTGTGTTCTCATGGGTATTCCTATGCTGCCCAGTGGACAGCTATACTAGTTGCAGACTTCAAGTACATAGATTTTTTCTAAATCTGGCCAAATGATGATAGTGTCTTAGAAGACATAAAACAATATATTATGCAACATAAAATTTTCCATGTTAAGTTGTATTTGATTTTGATGCAGAGCAGTGTCATACTAAGTTTAAAAATGTGGGAAAAGTTGTTATTATTGATGAAACCTTATGGCAGATAAGAAATAAAAAAAATCTCCATCTAAATTGATGGTAAACAACAATAAATGGTAAAAAATATATTATCGATAATAATAGTCATTAATATCAGTAAAATTATTGTGTCTGAGAGTATTTCTGTCTCTGTTTAAAAGAAGAAAGAATTCCTATTGATATAAGAGGGATTATGTTCAGATGCAAGTTGCAGTTATTTATTATTCCCCAATGCTAAAAAGCTTCATTTACTGATTGGAATATTCAGTAATTATTCCAATATGTAGTTTTATTTTCACATCACATTGTTCTTGGCAAGTACAATTCAACCTTATGTGACTTTATAGTTTGTGTGGTCATATATATTGCATCATAGCACTGACAAATAACATTCATTTTGCAAAAATGGAACACAAAATATTCTGTTTCAGCTAATGTGTTCTTTCTTGAAGTTCAGTTTCTGCATGAAATAAGACTTAGGTGACTGTGCCCTGTCTTCATCTGTCACAGATGACAGGTACTTTTGAACGCATTGCTCGATCTCAACAGGATTTGACAGAAAAATGTGAAGACAGAGAAATATGAAGCCCCTGTCTTGCTTATGAAAACTGACAGCTGAATGAAACATGGAGACCTAAATTAATTTTACAGGCTGGAGAAGGCAAGTAGAATCCAGTGCCTAAACCTGGTCACTTTGGAAAGCCATACCGTGAATTAGCTGTCAGCTGCCCAGTCAGAACAAGGGTGCAACCAAGTAAGCTATAGCAGATGAATACTTTTACCCATCAAAATACATAAAGTATATAAGAGGAGACATCAAACTTTTAGTTAAAGGATGGCTTGGCAAAAATTCCTTATGAGGAAAAAATCAGTCATTTTAGCTTAACTATTTCTGGAAATATTTTTCTCTCTCTTCTTCCCCCTACCAGCCTTTTCTTTCCTCATTCAGCAAACAAAATTCTGAAAACAGAATTATCTCCTTTTGTGTTAATGTCTGTAAATTATCTTTATATCTTTATATGCAGTACATATGGTAAATAACAGGAGGGAAACAAAAAAAGGTTGTCTTGACCCTGTCCTCGAATGCATCTCTAACTTTTCACAGTGTAGACCTATTGACTAAAAAGACATTGCTATTGTAATCATGTAACACAGTAGAACTGGTGTGAATAAGACAGGAGACATAACCTTTCCCAGCAATGATGCCATAGGAAAAGAATTAGTATGATTTTATTATAGAGTACTCTTCCAGTGGAATATTTGAATTGACTTGCTTAATGAAACTTTAATAGGCTTCTGTTTTTAGACTACTAGCTGTGCACTTAGACACTCAAAAGAATGATTTATGCCTTTTATACTGAGACAATGTCTAGAGGGGATATGGAGTTATGCCTCTTATGCCTGTGATAGAAGGATGGCCCCCAAGAGGAGAGATCTTAATGCAAGGATAAATGAAATATGTGGTTCAGCAAGAAGCCATCAATGGAGGTGGTTTGGCTTGGCACTTTGCATGATATGGCCCAACACACTGGGTACAATTTTGTAAATCTGTAAGAATCTCAGACATGCAACAGAAACAGCCCTGGTACTGTGAAGAAATACTTTTCATGTACAGCAAAAATTAATGGAGAAGTTCAGAGGCAACCAGGCTTAGTTATAATGAGTACCTCTGTGGATGTTCTGACGCCTGGTAAGAACCAGAGTCCTGCAAAATTTCTGTCACTGGGATGTTACAGAGTCTCTCTCTGCTCTGTCTGCCTATTTTCATAAAGTATGTATTGAGACTTGCAGATTTTATTTAAATTTGCTTGAAAGTGGTTAGTGGGACCAAGTGGTTAGTCTGAAATAAAAAAAAAGGGATGAGACATGAGAGACATTGGTATTACATATGCCTCATACCTTTAAGAAACTATATTAAAGAACTTAATATTGACACCTTAAGGTAATAAATTAAGATGTATATGTCTTTACTAAACTGAGATACAATATACCTTTCTATGTTCTTTAAGTAACACCAAGAGATGATCTCCCAAGGAACATCTATTGTCGCTTACTGAATAACCCCTTCAATTCAGTTTTGTAGCAACAGCTAAGAAACATCTTTTGAATATTATCTGACAAATGTTCAGCTAAGACTCAAAATAAATGGGAGGAAAGTAATAACAATTATTTCGCTTGACCTGAAAAATCAGTTATGGTGACATATCTCCCATCCCTTCTCTGAGACAGAGAATTTCCTCATTTTTAGTGAATCTGTCTCTGTACTGGTAGAAGTCTTAGGAAGTACAAACATAGCATCATCTGCTGCTAAAGGTCTCAGTCCTATAACATACTGGTTAACTTTAAGGACAGCCTTAAAAGATTTGCTAAGTAATAGTGGACCTACATGAACAATTACATTTAGGGCATGATCATATGCTTGGGTGACTTCAGCTTTGAATGCAATGCTGTAAGATTATGAAAAGAGATTGTCTGCCCACACAGTTGAAAGATTAGCCCATCTGAATACTGACGTTGTTAACCCCGAAAAGCTGTTTTACATAAGACCTGAGATAATAATGCTTTATATGTGTATTTGCTATATATATATATGTCTGCATATATATATGTATGTATGTATGTATGTATGTATGTTTGTATATATAAAAAACCATACAGTATCATTATACAGTCAGAAATGGAAGAGATACCAGAGGCTTTGAAATATAAGAATAGAAAAGGTAACTTGTTTCAAGTTCTACAGATACACCAAAATAGATATGTGGGATATCATTATGAAACAAAGTGATCAAGCTACCATCTGAAAATGTCACCCACAACAAAAATAAATCTGCTCTGCAATTGACTATATTTAGATGAATTATGTAAAATCATAAGCAAAATGCTAAGTAGTCCTTTATAGTATCTTGAGCTGTGATTATTTATAACTCATTAGGAGATTTATGGTAAATGGGTAGTGTTGTTTTTTTGTTGTTGGTTTTTTTTTTTTTTTTCCTTCCTTAATCATCCTGGTGAAGCAAAGTACTGTGAAGGTCTTACAGGACCTTCAAGGCCAGAAAAGTCAAGCATATACATTCATCATAGCATATCTGTATATAGTCTCACACATTCAGTCTAAAACATTTCACTGCCAAAAGGTTGCAAGTGTAAGGGGAATTTCACAATCTATCTCTTCTGTGCTTACTCAGCTGCCCTTAGTATAGAGTCCTTGCTCAGGGAAAATCAATGGGTTCCAGAACTATCAGGATAGACATAATTAGTGTTATAAATAACTGTTAATACTATACCTGAAATAGTGGCAAAAAGTATCTGTTGATAAGATTTACTGAGATTGTCAGAATTCTTCAACTGTGCTTAGCGCTGATTCTTGCAATGGGTTTCATCAGTCTTACGATGTACCAATTGCAGCAAGAATACAAGAATGAATTCATTCTCTAATTGAGAATTTTGTTCTTTAATGAGCACCATTCCGGTGCTCATTAAAGAACAAAACAAAATAAAACAAGCAAAAAAAGCAAACCCAAAAAAAAGCAAAAAAAACCCAAACAAAACCAAAAACAAACATCCCCCTGCCCAAAAAAAACCCCCACCACAACCAAACCATAGAACAGCCTGAAGTGTCCTCGTCTTTAAACTAATCAAGTGACTTTTTTTTGAAGATGGTTCACCTTAAAGTCCACTAAAGACAAACATCCTGACATCTACATGCCCATGGCATGGATAGAAGAGAATTCAGGCACTGAAGTAGAATTAAATTGGCACTGGATAGAAAATTCTTTCTAATCACTGTTGGTCTTCAGTGAACAATATACAGAGGCATAAGTTGAAGGGTTATGAGTAGCTTTGCCAGTTGTTACTGCAATTCAGTGAAACTCAGAGGCCAACATTTAACCATATTACTAATGGAAAACTTTCTTCTTTGTCTGTAAAATAAATAATAATGCAAGTCCATCAGTTGTGTTCTTTGGGGATGGAAAATAAGCTGTGCATCATTAGAAGTTATTTAGACAGCATTTAATATGATTTTTAAATTTTTCTATTTCTCCTCTATTCATCCTACAGTAATAACTTACTGTGGAGGCATGAAATACATGGCATATGAATACATATATTTTATATATAATTAACCATTGCAACAGAAAATTAAAAGCAGCAGCACATTTAAAGTAGGACTTTTAACATTTGGAACTATGCATCATAAATCTAGTTTATGGGTATAAAAACTGGTGGTAATAATTTTGATTAGAAAAAGTCTGTGCCCAGATTTACTATTACAAAACCAAGATTACAGACACGATTCTTGCCTGTTTACTGTCTGACAGTTTCAGTATGACCCAGTTTAGGGTGAAAACCCAGGGAATATTTTTATAAATTTTGTTAAGTCAAATAAATCACACCGTAGGCATTTGAAAGGATGGAGAATTTATGCTGAAGACAAAGTAGGAAGAGGTAGGGATGGCAATTTTCTTCTTTTTTCCATCAATTCTTTTTGGTTTTTTAGATGCCTGCCATCAACAAAATATTCTGGCTTCCAGTGGAGTGCTTAGACCTCATCTGCAGGTGTAATAGGGGAATAGAAATTCTGGGAAAGAGAAAGTGCTCAGACCTCATTTGCAGGTGTAATATGAGAATAGAGATTCTGGGAAAGAGAAGAATCCAGACAGAAAAGTAGTGACTCCAAAACTGTGCTGTTATCTTTCAGCCTAGGAGGTCTTTGGAGTATTTTCAGATTCCATTATCTCTCCCCATTGACAGACCCCAGGGAGACACAGTGATGTGATTTATTCTTCTAGAACTAACAGCGTACTACTTTCCCTAAATTTACAAGATTAATTTAACTATTTTTGTCTAGTTGTTTGGAGTTGGCATTTGTTCTTTGGTTCACTAAGTTAATCTTTCTAATCCTTTTACAAGAAAACTATTGTTTACATCAGCTTGCCAAGTAAAGAAACAAAGACTTTCTTGTATTATGACTACTTCTTAGATCCTACCAGTCAACTACAGAATTTCCAGCTATTAAGAAAATATGTAACTTAGAACTTTACTGTGGAAGGAGTTGTAGATTTACTGAAAAAGTTACTAAAATACACTGTGATGGGACAAGCAGTATTTTCCACTCATTTTTTACCTCTGAGGATGATTACAGCATTCTAACAACTCAGAGTCCTGATAGTGAATGTTTTCACTCATAATTTTTTTTTCATAAGTATTAAACTGGATGTCTATGACAGAATATGCATTTCTTCTGGCTCAACATTTTATAGAAGAAGTTGGGTAAAGAGAAGGGAGAAAACAAATCAACTTGTGAATTTTCATAAGTGCATAAGAACAAAGAAAGTGTTTCAAAGTATGCATATCTGAGATAAAAAAACAAAAAAAAAATTAAAATAAAGTCAGTTTGTTGAGAAAGTAGAACAACTTTCATCAGGACTTCAGAAAATCCTATTTTAAGCTTTTGCAGTGAATGAGACAGACCAGGCACATATGATGCCCCACCCTCAGGGGAAAGCGGCACCCAAGACATTCACATGATGTGGTCAAAATGGAGTGGCAAAAGTTAGCAAAAGTCTGCAAAAATTTAAAATATTTTATTAGGAAATTATATAGTTGGCATGGAAATTGGTATAAGTTAGTCTCTTATCCTGTAGTATAAACTAAATTACAGTAGATTTGCAATAAGGAATAGGGTGAAAGAGAGACAGATTAAAAAGAGGCAGAGAGGAAGAAATTAAGAAAAGATCACCACTCCTGGCTCCAGTGTCAATCTAGATGGTGGGGTGTACTAGGATCTGGGGGCTCTGCCCAGGTTTCATGAGGGTACCTTTGTTTGGACAAGTTTTCCCTGCCCTGGATCTAAGTTTCTCATTTTCTATGCAAATAAGTTACCATGCCCAATTCCTTCCTCTAAACTTCTTTGTAATAGATGGAGGGTTTCAGGGGTTTTTTGATGGTCTTGATCCCCCTCTACTGGGTCAGCCTTTGGTCAACAGTCCATGGCTGCTCCTTGACATCATTCCTGCACTTCTGCTGTACTGTGTAGTGCTTATCTCCAGGAGCCAGAACAAGGATTGTCCCTGAAAAATGCTGCCCTATCTCTATGTAACCCTCCTCTTCAGCCACATTCTGTTCTTTCTTGCAGAGTGGTCTCAGCAACAAACCTTGGCTGGCTCCATGGCTATTTATCTATCAGTGTTTGAGATGTGTACACATAAGCCCCTTATCTTTTGGGCTTCTACACCATGTCAATCCTCATGTCCCATATCCAAGTTCTTTTCATATGAAATGTATTTTTAATACTTTGAAATTACGGAGTGAAACTGGATGCTTTCTGTTGCTTTTGTGGTACTTTGTATACTGCACTTCAGTAAAAAGGATCATACCAGCATCAGTAGGATGCCAGACCTTTTAGACTAAACCCCTGCCCTGTCAGAGTCTAGAATTATGAGAAATATTTCTTTGCATGTTTAACAGATTTTAGAATCTCTGACAAACACTGTTTTTAACCTTTGTTCATGGAAAAAGGGCTTTTAGGCTTTGGAATGAAGCAGAGTTTTCAACAACGTGTATTAGATAGTAGAATAGTGTGTAGTTTTATCATAGGGTGAGAATTTTAGATCTATGGAGTTTTTTTGGATGGTAAGCAGGTGATGACAAGATGGAGAGGTCCACGTGGCTTTTGGGCTTCATCCTTCTTCCTCATTTGCCTCAATGTTCTGCAGTGAGGTAGATAATAGTTATTGGAGAAGTATTATAAATACTGATTACGTGGATTGTAGTATAAATGTAGGCACCACCCTGTGTGGGGGTTTTTTGGGGGTTTTGTTCCTTGAACTGACCTGCAATGAAGAGCTCTACAGGTCAGGAACAGAATGTAATGATAAGAAATAATAAACTGTGAAGAAAACTTAAGGAGAGGTGACTCACGGCCTTTCCTTTTCAAGATCTCTGGCTGGGGAATACAAAATTATACATTCTCGGGTCATGGAGACACACAAAAATATATTTTTTTATAAACCCGAGACTGCCCCACTGAATGAATGAGAGGACTGCAGATACAAAAGTAAACACCTTTAAAATTGTAACAGTTGTCTCAGCTTGGGACAGGAGCCAAGTGTCATTGGACTCCAAATTCAGCCATGATTTGCACAAGCTGCAGCTTCCAGCAGTTCACTGAAGTAATTAATTTTATTCTGAAATAATATACCATTTACTTGACTGTCACTGTAGAGGCAGATTAAAGCAAAAATTTAATCCTGCTTCTGTTGGTAGTATTTTTACTTAAATAAAATATTGTCAGTTAAGATATTTAATTGTGTGGGATTCATGCAAATATAAACTACCAGGCATTTGCACCTGGAGCATTATTATTCCTAATTTATTTTTTTGTACAGCAAGGTCTGTCATAGCATACCATAGCCAACCCTTAAACTCATGGAATTAAGATAACCCTCCCACTTATTTGCACTTTGACTTTTTGATAACAGATGTTCATTTATGAGAGAAATCACTTGGTAATAAACTCTTGTATCCAAGCATATCTAACTTGCAACATCTTTCTTTAATAACTCTGATTTAGTCATAAATGAACTTCCATATGGTATTAGTGAAATGTCAATAGTCAAGAAATAAAGAATTCTAATGTAGAAGAATTGAGAACTGTTTGAATTGAACATTTCTAAACCCTTTCTCTCTGTAGTCTGTGTGTTTAAGAGCACTGCTTCTATAACACTGGGCTGAGCACACACAAGAAAACAAAGAGTGGCTGAGCTCTGCTCCTTCTAGCAAGCTTAGAACTGATCAGGTAATAGACAGAGAATCTTTCATGGAGTCAGGAGGAAAGAATTAAGGAAATAAGAAAATATTATTGATGATTCTGCATATTTCAGCTGTTCTGTTTAGAGAAATGATACCACAGATACAGTCTTGGCAGTTGTGCAGGCCTCTGTGTGTGTAAGAAGGGTTCAAAATAATGTAAAGAAGGACATTTATATTATTACATATGCATCTAGATTCTTTCCAATATCTTTCTAAGCATGCTGCTCCCATTGGATATTTCACAGATTGCTGGTGTCCTAGGGGTCTCTTCTGGGAATTCCACCCAAAACAAATAAAGGAAAGTTATAAAAATTTTATCAAATTTGAATGTGTTGAATCACTGTTCAGACTCAACCCCCTGAAAACGCAGTTAATTACTACACAAACTGCCTCTAGCTTCTCAAGAATCGGCACTGAATTCCTTGATCTTATTCTGGTATTGTTGCAATATTTTCAGAGTGCGTGTAGGACCAGATGATAGACTGTAATGAGATTTTAACTTTCTGGCACATAAGAACAGATAAAGTGCTGATGACATTGTAAGTTTTCAAATACCGCCAAGGCTTTAACAATATTCTCAAGTTAAAAGGTTCATAAAGTGTGAGCCACTGTAGGTGCACTCAGTCAAGTCTTACCACAGATACAATAACCATTCACACCTTTAATTTGAGGCTTGCTAAACACCAGGGATATCTTATGATGCACCATTGGGATGGCCTCAAATCTTCAGTTTGACAAGGTATACACTTCATCTTGAAGAGTGCCAGACACCTGAGATTTATGCTGATTTCACTGGTAGACAGAAGAAAAAAAGGTGCTTGACTACTTCACACATTGGGTCAGGTTCTGAAAGCTTGTTTTAGCCATTAGAACACTCTGAAAAACAAATCTACAACAAATTGCTATAATTGTAATGAAGGACTTTTTTGGCCTGTAGATCTTCCTACTTAACAAACTCGTACAGTAATCATCACAAAAGTTAGCATTAAAAAAACCCGAAGTGCAAGTAAGCAGACAACCTGTCTTGTCTGAATCATTTAAAATTATTTCACTTTTCCTTATCCTTTTAGTAAAGGTTTGAGACAGATGAAAAGCCAGACAGTCAGCATGACTCCTTTCAAAATGAGATTGGGCAAAATAATCACCTCAGAAGCCTGCCTAGCCCAATGCAAATCAAGACACAGTGTTTAAAATTGCCTCAAAAATGAAATTAGAATGTACTGGGGGGAGCAATATTGTTAGTTTTTAAAACAATATTTTAAGTTTTAGGCAGTGGCAGAACATCTGTTATGAAGAAGCCTAGAAAGACTGAAGGTTCTGGTAGTCTATTTTCCTAAGCCACTATTTGCTGTGAGATTTGGCAAATAAAGTTGGAATCCAGTGAAAGAGTAACAGGCAGGTTTTTCAGGTGCATTTTGAGCAGTATTTTTAAATACCAGTAGAACCTAGATTTTCGGTTGCTATATCTGATGTAGTTCTCTTTCCTCCATCATTCTTTCCAGGTAAAACAAGCATAATCAGGATTTCATATTCATTCCATGACCACGGAGCCCTAGGGAGCAGAAGCGAGGTAAAGTTAAAGAGACTGAAAAGAAAAAAAGTTAGTGTTACTTGTTTACGCTTTCTAGACTCAGCAGGTCCTGATTATATTTGTTCTGTGCTCCTAGCCTTTTCCTGCTTCCAGATAATGTATTTTCTGAAATATCGGCTCCTTGTGGGGTTTGAATCTGTTCATTCTGCAATGTAGAGTTTGCTTCAGTTAAAGGTAACATAATGTACTTTACAGACTTGTAGAGTGAACTGTAATTTAAAATACATATTTAGCACTGCAATTTCAGCTAGAAGCTCTGAAATGTCAGGTACGTGCTCCTCTTGGATGCCTTAGATTCGCCCTGTGGCGCTGTGATTTCAGATTCATAGTTGCATAAAGGACTGTCCATCTCCTCTGAAGGTCATCTGGACTGACTTCCCTGCTCAAGGAGCAAGTTGCCCAGGGCCATGTCCAAGTAGCTTTTGAATAACTCCAAGGAGACTTGACGACTTCTTTGGGAGGCCTGTGCCAGTTCTCAGTCATCCTCACTGTGAAAAAGTGTTTCCTGCTGTTCAGAGGGAACCTTCTGCATTTAAGTTTATGCCCATTACCTCTGGTCCTGTCACTAAGCACCACTGAGAAGAACCAGCTCCCTTTTCTTCACACCCTCCCTTCAGGCACTTGGAGGCATTGATGATACTACCCTGAACCTCCTTTTTTCAAAGATAAATAGTCTCAGTCTTCCTCTTCCTGCTTCAAGAGTTTCCACTTCCATTTAAATGGCTAGGTGTAGGAACTGAGCCAGTTTCAGACATGGCTCTAGGGAAATAAAACCTCAATGCAAGAATCAAAACATCTTTTTTAAATGCAAAAGAAAAAAACACAAACCCAAGTTTTTGGAGATCCTTAAAAGTTTCATAGTGAACTTTACGACATTTTAGTTCTTTCTGAAAGGACAGGTGCCGAGTCTGCATTTGAAAATTAAAGAAAAGTAATTTATCATGAAAATAGAGAGCTGTAGAATTGAAAGCTGTTGGCATTTGGAAAAATTATCTCATATGCTTCAGAATACATTAGACTCCTAAATTGTGTTGGGCTTTTGTATTTAGACAGAAAAACAAGTATGTTGGAAGCAATAATAAACAGACCTAAAATCACATTTGGATTAAATTTGCCAAGATGTAGAAATGTATATTTTCTAAATTTCATTATTTTTCTTTTCCCCTCAGTCCTCAAAGGGAAAGCTGTTTTTTAAGTGGGTATCAAGACTTGCATAATACATTGTTATCCAGAGAAGCAGAGGAGTCTTCTGAAAGCTACAAGGAAGACCACCCACCCACCCCACCCCACCCCCACCCCCACCCCCCTTACACAGAATCTCTGGATTTATTTTTCTCTCAGAAAATACGAATGCAAAGAATATTTGGGGTTTTAAGGGGACCTCTCTAACCTAGTTTTCAAGCCAGTTGATTTAGAAGATTAGAACCAGAAAACCTGAAACTTCCTGATAATTAAAAGATGACATTTTCTTTTTTTGCTCTGTGGCATGTACAGACACAAAACCTCAGACTTTCAGTATTTGTTGTTCTGAGACTTTTTCAAAAGATAAACAGAATTACAAATTCATCACAGCCTTCAGACAGGTGGATTCAATGTTCAGGGGAAGATCCTGGGGAAACTCCACTGAAATAAGTGGAAATATTCCAGAAAAAGGAGCAGTCATAATTCAACAAGTATTTTACATGAGGTAAATGTTTATGGGTGAATTGTTTCATTTCCACAGTAAACAAAAAATGAGATCATTGTCAATAGGGCAATTAATTTTGAGAAAGTATAAATAACCAGTACTGCATTTTGTTATGTATTCTGAGAGACAGTTCAGGCGTAGCAAAGAGTTTTCAAAGCAGACAAATAACAGCTAATAACTTTCTGTTCACTAAGAGTTGTATTTTTCCTCAACTGGACAAGATTTGGGCTTTTGTAATTAGCAATACATCACAAACATTTGTCTATGTAACCAGTCTTAGCTGGTTGGAATTGCATTGATGTTGTGGACATGTGTGACCCAGTTGCCATGACACCCAAGGAACACAGATCAATCAGCATCAAACTTTACACATGCAAAGAAGTGCAATCCCTGTGTAGGAAAACTTAGCCAGCTTTTACAGATCTGTCACTTCAACAGGGTCATGGGACAAGCAAGGTAAAGAGTTCAAAGCCACCCCCACCCGATCCTATAATGCAATAAAAGAGCAAAGACTTGTTTTGCCTTCTGCTATTGAAAATGGCTGTTCACCAGAAGGTGTTGTGGGAATCACTGGAATGTATTGTGGGAATATGCACTTAGGATAAAGTCGGTCCACAATTTGAGTTAAGCTACAGGATTCTTATAAGACCACTTCAAGTGGGGGAAAGAAAGGCACTTTGCCATGTCCTCTGTATGTGAAATGCAGTCTGTAGGACTTCCTGTACGTTTGTTTTGTTTTGAGATGGGTTTCATACAGAAATGTTAGGAAAATATTAGTAATAATGCATATTTCACAAAAAAAAAAAAAAAATCAAAAGATGTGTCTCAGTGGAGTTTCTGAGGTTTGAGATTTCTATCATGGAATGATGCTTTGCAATTCACTTGCTCCCATCCTCCTCGCATTTCAGTTTGGTGGATGTTACCTCAGGGTTTTCAAGTACATTACTTACTGAGAAAAGGCATTCCAAAAACTGTGATACTTGAAACATTAATTTAGAAAATTTAATTTAAATATATAGTGTATCTGTTGTTTTAGTTCATATAATTCCTTTAAGAAGAGGCATGTTTAATATTTTTCTCTGAAGCATTAATTTAATTAGAGTTAAGGCCAAGTGATAATTGACAAGGCTTGAAAAAAAATTGTACACCAGATTTTAATTTTTTAAATTTTTTTTTAAGAAATAATGAATATTTAGATGTGTGTGACAAAAATTTAAGATTTGGACTCAAAATTGTTTTGACTTTTCAAAAATACAAGCTTCTGTATCCTGTACTTGTTGTTTTTAAATAGTCCTACCAGAAACTTACACTGTATTTTTAAGCAGATTTTTTTAAAACTTCTCCTGCTCAGATCCCTGAATAAAGTGGATTATTGTTTTTGGATTATTGTAACTGCACAGTTTCATATTCTGATATCCTTCTAGATTCAGTCCTTCTAGAGAGATCACTGCTCGGGAACAATTTTTCTCTCTTCTTGGATGTTGATCTGAGATTTTGTGCCATCAGTTTTCTCCATATTTAGTAAGCCCCAGGATAGCCATTTAATTCAAGAATCAAAATTAAATAATCAAGTTTGCTTATTACTCCAAGCTGTGTGGGGCAGTTGACACATTGAATGGAAGGGGTGCCATCCAAAGAGACCTTGACTGGCTTGAGAGATGGACCTGTGCAAACATTGTGAAGTTCAACAAGACCAGTTAAGGTCCTGCACATTGGTCAGTGCAATCTCAAGCACAAATTCAGTCTGGATGGAGATGGGATCAAGAGCAGCCATGAGGAGAAAGACTTGGGGGTGTTGGTAGATGAGAAGCTTGACGTGATCTGTCAGTGCACACTTGCATCCCAGAAAGCCACATGTATCCTGGGCTGCATCAAAGGTAGGATGGGCAGCAGGTCTAATTCTACTGCTGTACTACACTTTCGTGAGATGCTGCCTGGGGTCTCACAAAATGAATACAACTCTGGGGCCCACAAGACAAGAATAATGTACACCTATTGGAGTGGGTTCAGGGGAGGGTCATTAAGGTGATCAGAAGGATGGAGCACCTCTCTTGTGAAGAGAGGCTGAGAGAGTTGGGGTTGTTCAGCCTGAAGAAGTTTCTGAAGAGACTTTACAGCACTCTCTAGTACCTAAAGAAGGCTACAAGAAAGATGGAGAGGGACTTTTCACTAGGACATGTTGTAAAAGTACAAGGCTTTAAACTGAAAGAGAGTAGTTTTAGATAAAAGAGAGTGGTGAACATTGGAACAGATTGCCCAGAGAAGATGTGGGTGGAGTGGAAGTGTTCAAGGACAGGTTTAGATGGGGCTCTCAGCAGCCTGGTCCAGTGGAAACTGTCTCTGCCCATGGCATGACAGAAGGATGGGTTGGATCTAGATAATCTTTAAGGTCCATTCCAACCCAAACCTTTCTGTGATTTTTTGATTATATAAATGTCTACCTCTGTTAATGTGTTTTTGGGGTAGCCAGACTGACTGAGGCAGGAATTGGTGCTATAAAGTTATTTATTGAATAAAAGCATCAGTCTTTAAGTGCATCAGTCTGAAGGCGCAGCTCGAGTTTGCCAAAGGGACTCTTCAGGATAAAGCCTCAGAGAATTACTGGAATTCTCCAAGGCCTCCCGTGCGGCATTCTTGGTGTCAGCAGGCAGGAGCTGTTTCAGGGTGAGGCTTCAGGGAACTGCTGGAGTTCCCCTGGGCCGCCCAGGCCAGGAGTCCTGAGCAGCAGGCAGGGATCGTGAAACCCCTTGGGCTCACAGCTCTGGGCAGTGGAAGGACCGTGTGGCCTTCTGTCTTCTGTCTTCTGTCTTCTTTCTTGCGTTTTCTGTCTTCTGTCTTCTTTCCTCTGTCTTTTGTCTTCTGTCTTCTGTCTTCTTCCATGGTCTCGTGCAAGCAAAGCAAAGCAAAGCAAAGCAAAGCAAAGCAAAGCAAAGCAAAGCAAAGCAGCAGGGTAGATAGGTCAGGATGAATGCAGGATGATTTTTGCAGGCTTCTGTGGCTGTGTTTTAACCCTAAATTGTCCAATCAGCTAAAAACATGATACTAAACCAATCTTCTCTACACCTATTAAAATTATTCTTTAACATACGAAGTACAGTGTCAGCTCTTGCACACCTCTGTGTATTTTTACATGAATTGTTGTATGTGTGTACATGTTCTATCTTGTTTATGTTCTTAATTCTATCTAGAAAATGCAAATCAATTATCTACTGTGTTTTAGTCATGTCTATGAAGCACTGAACTTTTAACTGGAACTGAGAGCATTGGCCCTCTGCTTCTTCTCAGGCAGCTGGCATCCTGCTTCTACCAAAGACTTAGAAAGCATGAAGGCTTGTTCTTACTTAGGTTTATTTCTAACTTACTTACTTAATACTAAAACTTACATTTACCTTTGTGTATTAATATATCTTGATTTCTCTACAGGCTTTAATTCAAATTCTACATTTTTCTCACTCTCTGAGGGATTCAGAGAGGGACTAACTTCTTGATTCCCAACATACCTCCTTATATAGATAACATACTTAATACAGCCAGCTACTTGTTCTTTATTTGTAGATCTTCCTATTAAAAATCATTTCACAATACGCTTTGACTCTGAATTTGTATGTCTTACAGCACCTTTCAAGGAAAACATTGATAACATTATCAGTAAAAGGAGTATTTCAACTATGCAATCTTTTGTTGTAGCATGCCAGTGGTGGTGCTCTGATTCTTGCTTTATCTAAGAAATAATGGTTTACATATTTTTCCATGAGGTGTTTCATTTTAGTGTTGATCACAGAGGTCCATATGTACATTAGGCACCTGAAAATTTTGGCATCATGGTTGTTTTCTATTGGCATTGTTTGATGCTTCTATTCCTCCTAGAGCTTTACTTATATCACTGATATAAGTACATATACACATTGTGTAATGTATTCTATGAAAGTATTAAGTGTTAATTGATTTTAAATAATGTTATTTCTAACATAGCAAAAAAAAAATCTCAATTGTGAAAATAGTAAAATGGATAATAAAGAGAATTTAGTCTGCAACTGGGTGCTTGGTCACAGTGATGACAGTTTTGAATCTATTAGATTATGAGAGTCATAGTGTTTTACATCTGTGATTACATTCAGAAGTTAAAAAAAAAAGCATGCAGGGAGGAAAACAGTGGAAAAAGGATAGGATTGAAGAACCTGGCATCTGCAGAGGGTGAGGAAGGATCTACAGAGAATTGTATTTCTGTCAGTAAAGAATTATTGCATGACAGCAGACCATAAACTGCAAGGTAAGAACCTTTACATTTTTCGGTAACTAGAAACACAGTTGTGTCTTTTTCTGATACTCAGAGCCAGACTTTCCTGTCACCAAGTATTTTCTCTGAACATATGTCAAGTGCTGCTGAAGGTATCAGCATAGCAGACTGAAAAATCTGCTTTGAAACAAAAGCATCAAGTGTCTTATTCTTTGTAAACAATATCACAACAAGGTTCCTACTTTTAACTCACAAAAAAGTATGGCAGCTTTTGTAAGACAGCATAAGAAATGCATCATTTATGAAAGATACAGAATTAAAAGGAGATTGTATTTTGAACCTCTTTGTGTGTTTTTGTGGAATATACCAAATTTTGATTTTTATGCACTCGATTATTTCTAATTTCTGGTAACGCAAAATTTGGAATTTGGCCAAAATTTTAGTTTATGTGTTAACTGCTTATAGTTATGGAAATATGTTACAAAAATCACAAATGGCCATTATATTATAGTAATAGTAATAGTAATAGTAATAGTAATAATAATAATAATAATAATAATAATAATAATAATAATAATAAATAAATAAAATATGTTCAAGCCCCAGTTGCCATGTGTGTGAGCTGCTGCAGCCTTCTGTGTTTAACATGCTTCAATCAAAATAAGTTCACATGAAAAATTTATCTGATAAACTCTAGTAACATTACTAGAGTTACTTTGTAGTTACTTCACATAACAACAAAGAAATTCAGGATACTGGGTACAAGGAACTCTAGACAAGCTATTTTAGGTCTGCATGGTCAAGCTTGTTCCCAGTGCCATATTTCCTATTCAGCCTTAGGCAAAATAACTCATACACCTAAATTAACAAGAGAGTCCCCAAAGCTTTCCAGGAATTCAATGAAGAGGCAATTGCCAAAAGGCAATTCACAGCAAGGGACCAAATTAGATGCTCTAGATAATTTCTTGAGAAGCTATTATTTCCCTGGTTAATATCTATAAAGGGAGACTCAGGAATGTTTCTTGGAATAGGAGCCCTGAACTTTTCGTGGTTTCATGATAGGATATAACATGGCACACATCTCTTCCTTTCTTAGTTATCCCAATTTACATGATAAATATTTTATATTATTTTGTTAGAATAAATATGTCATTCAGAATATCCCCCAAAATAAAGGATTCAGAAGTTCAACTTATTAATTCTACAAAGAAAGTGTTATTATAAATACATGAATCATGGTCCAGTGAAGTTCAAAAGAACTTTTTTACATCCCTTTTCCACAAAATATGAATGATCCTTGAGAAGAAAATTAAGAGTAGAAAAAGACTCCAGGGGAACACAGAATGACATTCATTTACTTGGTATGCTTTGTTTTGCTACTTCAATACTATTGAATGCTTCAATAAATAGACATACATTCTTAGATGACTCAGTCTACTTCTGCACATCAAAAATGAATACTAACCTACTCTTACAAAAGTTGTGCATTAATTTAGCTTCTGAATAGCCTTTCCATAGAAGTTAAACCTATTTTTAAGTTCCCCACTTTCAATTTAACTCCATTTTATGTTTAATTTTCTTTTTGATACTTCTGATTATCTGGAATTAAACTCCTAACTAAGTTGCAAATTTTGAACATTTTGCAAGACCTAATTTTATAAGACACATTTGTTTCCACTGACAACCAAGAAAAACTGCAAAAAACCTCACAGGTTCACTCATCTCAGAAGACAAATCTAGTATTCCAAATCTAGATAGAACATGACCATCTCCATCAAATGTCTGGAATTCAAGAATGCACTTCATAAAGATTTAGACAGGTCCTTGTAGTTACATCCCAGTCTGAAATATGTCCCAGGGAAGGACATCACTGTTCTTTCAATGAGATTGCTACGTTTATATTTTATTGCTTTGAGCCTTGGAGGACAAGGTGATAGATACTTAAACAATACCAAAAATGGACAAATGGATTAGTTGGTCTGAACTCTGGCTAGAAATACTCTAAAAGTAAATTAACTGAAATTTTCTTTATGGATATTTTATTCATAATTTTACTGAAGTTTTCTCAACCTGGATATTGACTAGAGAGCTTTAATTTTGGCTGTTGCATTATGAAGAAACATGTGGCTTAATGATAATCTCAAAAATTTTAAATGGTTTTACTAAATGTTATCTGTGTAAAAGCATGAATTCTTTAAAACAATGCGTCTCTAATACAAATAATTCTCAGGTTCAAGAGCTATGATACATTTTCCCTAAGCTATGTAACACAGACGCCATGCCAATAGAAGGATAAGGCTTGAGCATATTTTTAGGGGAGAAGACATCTGTTAATGCTGAATTATGACCCCTATAAAAAAGTCTTCAGCTCCAGCTTGCAAGTATCTCTCTAACACATCAGGTAGAAAGAAAGACAATCTGTCATCATAATGGTCATAAGCAAAAAGTTATTTCAATTGCTCTCCTTCTGTAAGGCTCAAAATCCAATTCTAAACAGATTTTATACATCTATAGAGATCCAGTTTAACCATTATTTGATAACTCTATTGTAAAAATCTTATGAATTGTGTACATAGCATCAAAGCCCAGGACTCTGATTTGGTATAATTCAGTTTTATTGGAAATTAATAGACTCTGGGGTTCAAGCCTGTGATCAAGGCACAAACTGTTCGAAAGCCAAGATCTGACCTCCCCAGTTAACAAGTCATACAGTCCTGAGACTATCCACGGGGATAACATGCTTGCTAACAGGAAAATTAGTGCTTTCCTCAACATCATTGGCTATTGAGAAATACCTGCTTGTGAACAGAAGGCACCTGTCTACAAATCTGTGATGTAACCATTGGAATTGAAGTCAGTATAAGCAAAATAAAGTAATTGTGTCAGCAAAACACCTTATTTGTTTAAGGAATAACTTATGTATTCCTGACTTAGAATGAAGTGTATGACACATTTCATTTTTTTTCTTACACAATAATAAATGAAATACATTTAGTAAAATGGTAGACTTGGCTGAACAAATAACAAATAATAATGATGATGCCTGCAGAAAAATCCATAAAACCTAATTATTCTGGCTTTTATCCAGCATATATAAAAAGCTGAAAACATATTTCTTTGCTGAAGCAAGATGATTCGGACAAAAAAATTCAATAACTTTATTGAGATATTTTTACTTCACATGTGAAATGGTATTTCCTCGGAAATTTATTTAGCAATGCATTTTGATGTCTTGATAGAACTACTTTTAAACTCCAAACTTTTTGATGGAAATTCTTTACATCAAAGGACAAAAATAAAAATAGAAGACGGAGTACAGTAGGAGCCACATTTAGAAATAGCACCACAGAGACAGTATAGTATATATGAATACTTTATGGTAAACCTTGATTTTATTAGATGTAACACAACTGTAGATTAATAGAAGTTTAAAAAGAGGGAAGTAAGAAAAAAATAAAACAAGACAACTTGTTTTTTGAAAGAGTCCAACCAATCAAGAAAATGTATAATTTTAAGAATTTATAAACTAGAAGCTGACAGTAATTTTCTCAAGCACTTTACCCCTTTATATTACTATGTTTTATGAATTATGAATTTTGGCTGATGAGGAAGCCTAAGGGTGACAACAGAGCTTCAGTGTCAGTAATGCATTGTCATTTCACGCTGTGTGAGTTCCTACCATACCTAGATGGAATTTTTCAAGCTTAAATAGCGTTACTGACTGCCAAAGATTTTATTAAGAGGTCTGATGATATTATATGCTCTGTTGGTAAGATACTAATCCCTATTAACTAGAAAAGGGTCAAATACTTTGAGAGATTGCCAAGGCTTTTTTTGTCTGCCTGGTGTGTTCAGATGTAGTTATACTCCCCCACCATATTTCACCTATTTTGAGTCAGATAGTGAAATAGAAAACCATTTTTCCAGCATCAAGAAGAATGAAATTTGAGTAGAAAAGACAGTTGTTCTGTGAGATTGTACATGGCTCCTGTTACCAAGGAAACAATTTCTTTTGGATTTGAAAGGTTTGGTAATGGTTGCCCTAGCTACAATTCAGGCAGTATAGAACAAGAGGGGCTATTTATCTCATCTAATTATATATATATATATATAAAAACATTATATATATATATGTATACATTATATATATATATATATATATATATACATATGTAAACGCACCCTCACTTTAGAGAGGGACAGATTTTGTAAAATGGAATTATGAAACCATTGAAGTTAGAAAAGCATTCTGAACATCATTTGAGGAATGTGGTGACAGAAGAGACACTGGCACTGGCTTAAGTCAATCCCACCCCACACCTGAAAATATTACTTTCAAAACAAAAAAAGAAAAAAAGAAGAAAAAGATAACGTGCAAATTAGAAAGCTCATACAATTACTTAATCAGGTACTTCATATTACAAGTCTAGACTCAAAAATGATGAAGAATACAGAATACTTATAATTTTGAACTTGTGGAAACAAATTTTTTTTGCCTTAGAACATCTGACTAAATTTGAGTTGGAAAATCAGACCCATTATTTTATATATAACTTTAATATTTTACTGATATATCACAATAAAACATTCTTTGAGTTAAAATGGAGAGGACAATTCCTAAGGGTGGACTTTTGGACATAGGAGGTGAATAAAGCAATCATGAAACACACTAAGTGAAAATTCATTAGGTGATTGAAAAATTGATTGATTGTACTGTATCACAGAAGGAGAAAGTTTTGCAGGTGCTGATGGGGATAAAAAGTTCTCCAGGAATATCAAAACAACATATTTTTTCTATGTAGAAAATACAAATCCATTTTTAATGCAATCACATGCAAAGTTAGGGATAATAATTTGCATAAAAAGCTTACATAAATCTTGGGTTCAAAAGCTGCAGTGACAAATCAAGAACAGTAAGAAATGCAGACAAGAAAAAGGAGGAGACTGTGTGCAAGAATAAAAGGTAGTATAAATTGTAGTTCCCCTAGCTAATGTCTGGATGAGTATCACAGACTGCCTCCTTTAGAACAAAAGCATATTATGTGATCATCAGACTTGTGCAGGAAAAGGAGATTGATTTATTTGTTTTCTTCTTATGAAGACCATAGTTGTCACTCCAGAAAATAAAAAAAAAAGAGAGAATTTAAAAAAATGTCTTCTGTGTGTTGTAGATTAGTATATTTTCTGTTCTTCATTTATCCCACTTAGATTTGATATTATCAAGGTGAAATAGTTGCATATGGAGAGTTTATTTTTATTGAAAAAACCCCAAATGTACTAAATATCCACAATTTTCTCCTATACTTAGACTTAAAATCTAATCTATTTTTTCAAAGAAACCTTTATGAGAAGAAATGCAGATGCTTAAGGAACATTGTTTTCTTATCTTTTGAGGTTTCCTTGTGTATAGGAAACAATACTGATTCTAAAATGAGGGTGTGGGGTTTTTTTAATTCTGATTTTTTTTTTAATTTCAAAACACTTCAAGTATCTTTAAAAAGTGTGAAAAAAGACATGATTCATACATTAATTTCAACTCAAAAATGGATGAGTGCCAGTAAGTCAGAGAAACTGCTATGTATTTCAGCTGGTTTTAATTCTATATAAAATATCATCTGTTATTATTATAAAGAGCTGCAATGTGTAGCCTTGAAAGAAATTTTGTTTTTCCAGAAGTGAGACTTTTTACAAGGGTATGCAGTGATAGGACTAAGGGGAATGGCTTTAAACAGGAAGAGGGTAGTTTTGAATTAGGTATTAGGAAGAAAATATTTACTGTGGGAGTGGTAATGCAGTGGAGCAGGTTGTAGTAGTGGATGGCCCATCCTTGGAAGTGTTCAAGACCAGATTGGATGGGGCTCTGAGAAATCTCCTTTTCCGTTTTTTCCTGTGTATGTGCATACCAGGTGATTTATTTATTATGCCTAATGGAAGGTCTAGTGGAAGGCATCCATGCCCATGACAGAGGGGCTGGAACTAGATGATATTTAAGATACTTTCCAACCAAAATCACTGTATGATTTTATGTTCAAGAAAACTATTCTTTTCCTCTATAGCAAAAAGGAATATCTGGGTTGTTTTTTTGGGGGTCTTTTTGTTTGTTTGTTTGGGTTTGTTTGTTTGTTTGTTTGGGGGTTTTGTTTTTGTTTTGGGGTTGTTTGTTTGTTTGTTTGTTTTTCTTTTGTTTTGTTTTCCTGTTGTTTAACTTCTGCGCATGAGTTTGCTTTATACTAGCTCATCATTAGAATAACATGAGTAGAAAGTCTTTGTTTCCTCTGTGATCAAACATGATACTAATGAACAAATAAAGGACTACCCATTCATCTATTTTCATGATGTTCTGTCAAAAACAGGTAAAATGGTAACTGAAATAATGTTGTTCAATATCAATGCAGTTCATCATGGAAATAAGAGATAAATTGTGTAGATATGAACAACTATTTTCTGAAATATAAACTCATCTGTCTCAACAGGTCCAGCCAATCAGACTTGAAACTATGCATTTTTTTAAAGAAATAATACCCAAACAACAAAAACGTCTGGAGAAAACAAGCAACTAACGAAACTCAAACATTTGTTTTGATACTAAACATACCTTCACACAAAGTTGAAATAAAAGGATTCAGAGTTTACAGTGTTCAGGGAAAAACAATTGAGTCTGTGAGTGTAAGTCACAGACTTACTTAGAAGACCAGCTGCCTGTTCTGAGTCTTAACCAAGTATTGAAAAGTGCTCATAATGAACACACTGTATTATTATTATTATCATAAAATAATTCCTGCTGAGCTCCTTTTAAACTCAGACACAAGCAGAAAATATTTACACTGCCCTAAAATATCCAATGAAGTATTAAATAATCTACATAGGATTTTAAGAGGCAGTTAAGGAAAACAAACTTCTAAGGTTACAAATATTGTGATCATTATCTTGTTTCTCTGTAGTACAAGACAATGTTAGCAAAACAGTTTAAATATTACAGAGTTCTCAATGATACTGTGGTTCTTAACTAATAAATAAGTTTTATTATGCTTTTTTCTGTGTATCTTTCAATTATTTTGGCCATTAAACCAACAGTAAGACCAACATAATAAACCAATTACACTTCTAGAATACAATCTCCCTAAACAATTTAAGCTGCTTGTCCCTGCTGCCTATCTGAGTCAGCTTGCATGCAAATATTTAAGACATTCTTTTGATTGGGTTTCTTCTCACTTTATTATTTATGGCAAACTTTCATTGCAATTAAGGGAGCTTATATACTTTTAGCTTTTAGAATGAAATACACACTGGGAAAAAAAATAATACGTTCTAAACTGCAGTGGGCTCAAGTGAATATTTCTTTCTGGGGACATATGTCAAGCCAACACATTTCCTCGTTCATTGAGTCAAATGACACTTTTCCTTTCATGTTAAGTGGAAGGAAATGGTCTCCCTCTGACAGGAACAATGTTACTTCTTTATGGTTGCACGTTATTGATATATAAGGAAATATTACACCTGCTCTTTTGAAGAGCTCCGCTCAACTGAACAGGACTCTTTTTCTACACTAAAATATAGACTGGAAAAAAAAGGCTGAGGCACATAAACACATTTTCTAATTCAGGATTAAAAATATATATCTGAATGTTTTTATCCTTATTGTAAGCATAATTAATATTAATAAATTGTAATGCAACACATAAATCAGTTCAGTTTTCTGACTCAAACAGGTGTCCATTCATTTAAAATAAAATAAGGAAGAAAAGGTAAATACATAGAATCCAAATCACTACTTCCAAGAAGTGGACAGGATTTGAAGTAATATATCACTGCCTATCTACAAACAACATTTGATTTAAAGCCACTAGGTGTCAGCATGTAAGTATTCCTAAAGAGATTTATTTGCCAGAAAAAGTAGTTGTCAATAAGCAAATATGTGAGATTAGAGGTTGTTGATGATTCCTTACAAAGCCATGGAAGAAAGCTATAAACTTTTCAGGCTTACTCATAAATATTAGGGCAATTGAGGAGTATTTTTCCATATGATAAATGAGTCTGGAATGGAACCTTATGGTTTTTTATAAGATACTCTGGAAATTTTAACTTATACAGACCTTTAGTGGTTTGACTACAAAATAAATGACTTTCCAGCCAAAACCATCTGATAAGAGTTGGTGGTCTTCTTGTTGTGAGACAGATTCTTCATACTGTCATGTTTGTGAGCACTTAGTTCTTGTACTGGAATTCCTCAGTAGAAATCAAGTTATTATCTAGTCGTATTCTGTTGTCGCTAAGACCTTGATGGAGCCCCCCAGTGATGATGACAAAAGCACAGAAATAAAGGACAAATTTAAGTCATTTATCTTACTAATGATCTGTTATTAAAGTAGAGCTAATAACTCAAAAAAGCAGGATGCTTAAGGCAGGTAATACTGCTTAACAAGGACACTGAAATGACAGTGTACTTCAGTCACTGTGAACTGCTACTTTTGTGCTTCTTCTTTAAGTGCAAGGGAGAGTCCAGGTGTCTGACAGGGCACAGAGTATATGACCAAAACTGATTAATACTCCTGATTCATCCTTAGATTTTCAGCTATGGACAGACTCCTGGAATGTCTCTTCATGTAATTCCCTAAAGTTTGTTCTTATGTTTTTTGTTTTAATAAGTTGTGACATTTCCTTGAATTTACATGGTACTTTTTATTGGATATACTGTAACTACCTAATGAAAACCACAGATATACCTCAGAGAATTCAGGATCTGAAGGGTTTTAATAGCTATTTAAGTATGATTAATGAACTATCTACGTGACATACTAGTTTGAGTGTGATCTAGATTTCATAGCTACACTTGCATAGAGCCATAATTATTGTATGCTGATTGTTAAAAGTGTTGGGTGTGTATTTTACTCCAACCATTTTCTGCATAAGTGTCCAGACTCTGTGACTAATCATAGTGAAGACATTCTAAATATAAACAGGGTAGATCACGATGAAACATAGCATAAATGTCTCCATTTTTGTTAAAGTATGGGGGATTCTTTTAGGTAAGGAGCAGCATGGTGATTGATGAGAAAATAGATAAAATAGATAAAATATATCTGGCATAGAGTGTAGGTCATTTATTTAATCTTCTAACACATATAGTAAGGATGTAAACTAGACTGTGTCCCAGAACTGGTAAAAAATTAACACATAAAGAGAGGTACAGAAAGAGAGCATGACAGTGCATGCAGCTCTGATAGTTGAGGAACAAAGTCAGAAGATAGCTAGCATCTTTGGCAGCTTGAAATGAAAATCAGACAGAAAGTCACAGCAACTCATGTTGACTGGAAATACCTGTCAGTGTTGTGCCCCTTAAGTGATTTACTGTATATGTGTATAGTAAATCCAGCAGTATAAGAGAGAAGTATTTGGCCCTCTGTCCTCAAGATATCAGGTTGTCCTACTGTCCATTGCCCCAAGAAATAATTCAGAACTATTGCCTTACAGAATGAAGCCATGTACTGATTGATGATACAGATCTACAAAGTCCAAGTAATGTTCTAAAAAAGTTCGAGTTTCAGAAAAATAAGCCTTTAAAAATGCAGTGGTTCTGAAGAAGTTTGTTGAGAGAGCTCCTGTCCCAGCGTCTGGTGACTCCTTGAAGGTAGGTGTTGCCATAATGTATTATATATTGCAAAGAAGTATCAGAGAGAGATAGTTTTCCTGTCTTGCAAAATGGATGAGAGGATTCACAAGATTCTGCAGTTCGTCTGAGGTAACAGTAGAAACCTTATTTTACATCTGTCTTCAGAATGACAGCACCTGAAGTTCTATGAAGCTTTTAGAGTAATGCTCTGCAAGTGAGAGGGGAGAGGAGCCTCCTGATATCCTCGGGAAGCACCTCACAGCCCTGACCCCGCTTTGGCCACCAGCCTTTACTGCTCTACTTTGCTTGCTAGGGCACAGTGGGACAGTGCCAGCAGGGAAAGGGAGGGAAATGAAGAAAAGGGGTTGAGTGGAGTAGGGAGGGGAGGGGTGTGAACTTACAAGGAAGTTGCCAACCTGAGCTGACCTCCAACAATAAGATCTAAATGGCAAAGAATTGATCAGAGAAGCAAAGTTTAGTCATATTTTGCAGGTTACAAGCAAGACAAAAGTGTCAAGGCTGATAGGTCATTCATTGCATATCTTGGTTCTGTCGAAAAAACACAGGTTGCTGTATCTGCCTTTTCTTAACAATTTCCCTGTATCCATGCAAGATAAACTCATTTAAATAAACCTGGTTTAGTGAGGACATTACAAATGTAGGGCAACATGCACCCTCCAGAAGCCTAGCAGATCTGGAGATAAATGCCTTGGAACTTCTGGATGCTGATGCCTCTCCTCTGTCCCCACTGCATTTCTGTCCGGTCTCATCACTGTTTAGCTCCTGAATCAGGAAGCAAGTGTTGATAACTAAAGAAGGCAATTTTTTTCTACTAAGGGGAAAGGGCTGCTGCTGTCCACTCCATTCCATCTGAAAAAGTCAGGAGGAGATAGATGACAGCAGCTTAAAGGAAATGCAATCTGAGCATGGCAGGGACATTATAAGCACATTATTCAAATGATCATGTGTGCTTGGCAGGGATATTTTTAACATGCCTTAACTCTTGGTTTCAGTGTTCTGAAGTGATTCTGTTTCTTAAAGCTCAAATAGCTTGATTCTAATAGAGGTGTATATCTTAGGGGTTTTTTTAATTTTTAAAAATGTACTAGCACATTTAAATGTGTCAGCAATTTTAAGTATGTCAGCACAGCTACATACATACATAGATACATAGATACATACATACATACGTACATACATCTTGCATTGTTAATTATGTTTCCTTAGCATAGTGGCAAAGTCCTTTACCAAAGGCTACACTTTAACATTATTTAAGAGCTGTTACCTCTTTATACAGGAATAATTGAAGTGTTTTGGTCTAACTGTTCAATAGGTACCTTTTTGCTCTGAGTAGTGAGCTAGGAACTTTATTCCTTCTAGACCGGTTTAGACTGACAAATTCTAAGACTGCCAGTCTCTCCAGCTATACCATGGAAGCAGTGACAAAAGATGCACTTGTCATGAAAATCACTAGTATCTAAGATGTTGTGAGCAGTAGCCAGGTGTCCTGTGCGAGGAATTTGACTGAATTCTCCCACCAATAATTAGAGGTAATGCTGACCTTTAGATGCAGCCCAAGCCATAGCACTTTCCTTATTTATTGCTCCAGAAGGAGTGAGAAGTCTGCTTGCTGTAGGCAATTGTTTTTTTTTTTCTTTCTGACAGATGCAAATGCCAAAGGATATCTGGGTTGCTCTGGGTACCATTTAATGTCATTATTTTGGTGCCTAGTAAAAGCTACTGAGGCATCCATAACCATCCAACAGCCCTTGAGAGGTCAAGAGGAATGGGGAACCAATTGTGTGAATTGGTTCACTTTGGGAGTTATAATCAGTGGGTCCTACTGATTTAAAAAAAAAAAAAAAAAAAAAATCCTTTTGCTGTTGGCAAAGGAGCCCTGGCCTTAACTTCTGACATGTTCAGAAGCTACCTGGATGGAACTCTGAAACTGGCTGCCTTTTATCTGCTAATGCCCTAACCCAGGAGAATACTGGATCTGACCCAAGCTGTGAGAACTGGCTTTTTCATTCAGAAGGTCTCTTCAGGAGACATGTGTGAGGTTAATAAATCTGCCTCTTGCTGGGATGCCATGTGGTGGCTTTAGCTCTTCCTCTAGCACACTTTATAAAATCAGTGCCCTTTTGTATTGTGAAGCCTCACAACAACAGCACAAGCCCTTTGGATCAAATGCACGATAATTGTAATTTTCTCTTAGCAGGGTTTCAAGCAAACTGTCTGTCACAAGCAGCTGTTCTAGAATGCATAATTACACCTGTCTGTCTTAGCCAACATTTTCTATGTAAGACATGATAGATTATTTTAAACGTGATTTTTATTATTATTATTATTATTATTATTATTACTATTGCTATTGCTATTGCTATTATAATTATTATTATTTTACAAAGCTGAATTGTGAAATATATTTAAAATGTCTTTCTTGATATTTAAAATGTCTTTCTTGAGCCTTGTCATGTGATAGCTGAGACAGCCAATACTCGCCATTTCAAACTTTTTTAGTCAAATGATTGCTGCTGTCTTTTAAGAAGCTTATTTCTATTTCTACCCTGAAAACATATATCTAAATATAATAATGTTAAAGAAATATGAATTGCTTCCATGTCACTTGCTAAGTCTTGGTTTGGATCTGTGGGCCTTCTTATCAATTCTTTTTCACATGAATTTCAAGGTTCTCTATACAGTGTTTATACTTGACCATTTTTACATTATATAATATGCAAATACTTTATAAGTATAATGATCAATTATATATACAGCTTCTTGAAGAGGAAGAAGGTAATTTTATAAAGTAAACTCAAAACAACAGGAATTCTGTAGCAAGGAAATAAATTAAAAAGTCTTCATCTGTAATTTAATCTCAGGGAAATATTGCTATGACTGAATTTTTAAAGCTCTATTTCAAATATGATTTAAAAAGATGAGCAAGCAGTGCATAATCAATAAGAAAGTGAGACAAGATGATCTTTTCCCTCATAGTGCTCACCAGCAAGGAGAAATACTTTAATTTCGAAGCTGGACACGTGCTTAATGTTTTTTCACATTGCAAGTTTATACACTACAACAAAGACATCTGGTAAAAAGTGCTTCTCCAAAGCTCCAAATTCATAGCAGGTTATGACAAGAAACACAAACCAATTTTTTATTTCTAGAGAAACAATGACTCAGGCAACTTTTTTTTATGTGTAATCACAGTTGCTTTCTTCTAATAGCATTTCCAAAAGTATAAAGAAAAAACATATAACTGTCAGAAAAAGTCACTATTAATATAAAGTAACCACAGAGAAGAACTTGTAGTAAAACAGCATAGAGGATAAATATGATAAATCTGACTTAATAATTAGAGCTGATTGAGGAGATCAATAAATTTCCCCCCCCAAAAAAATTAATTTAAAATTTGAGGGCAAATTCCCTGTCATATTTGTAACCTTTTTGTATTTTTTTTCCCATGAAATATAAGCTTGTGTATTATTTCTAAATCCTGTCTTCTGTTCCAGTAATTTGTTTCTGACGTATTTTTATCTCCATTTGCACAGAATCCAGTGCAATATCATCTTCAAACCCACATGGAATTTCTAGGCCTTAATGCGGTATAAATGTTTATTTGTAATCAAGGAAGCCCTTTTAAAGAAATCACAGTACAAATGATATTTCATTTCTGATTATCTGCCATTCACAGGGCAATCTAAAAGGGGAAATATTTCCTAATTAAAATTAAGAAAAGAGTGTTCTTTCACTCCAGGCAATTAAATGTAACATTTGCATGCATATAATAAACAAAACCCAGGAAGTGGCTGTTTGAGTGTCTATTAATTCAAAAATCTAGCACTACACTAGTTGTACTAGTTGGTGTTTTATACATTCTCTGTAGGTTAATAATTGAATTAAAGTGTGCATAAAATGACACCAATGAAGGCTTCTTAAAAAGAGCCAGTCTCTGTTTATACAGAAACATATAATTATTTTTATTTCCATTAATAAAGATGTATAACTAAAAGGAGTATATGATTCAGCAATAAAAGATATCATGTATCAGATCAATCAAGTCCCCGTCATGTGCACACAGTGGCAGAATTTGGTAGCCTGCTCTTGGTGATGTGCTTTTATTTTTTGGTGATTGCTAGCCTGAAAAATGAAGCAAAGCCAGAAATCATTATCAATATAGAGAAAGCATTTACTTTGGAGAAATTCTCCTGTAACAGAAAATGGAAAGTTGTTGAGGAAAATACTGTCATTTGCTACTCAACCTGCAGTTATCTGTAGATAGAGAGCAAGTTCAACTAAACCCTGTGAAACTACAGAGCCAACGGTCCATTAGTGTAGCTAGATCAATATAAAAAGAAAGAAACATGGCCTTCATTTTGCTTCAGCACTTTTGAAGATGACCTGCTGAAGATTTATCAGTTTTATATAGAAGGATCTGCCATCTTCCTACTCTTTATTTGCTGAAAAAATTGTACAAAGTGAAATACAGGAAAACATCTGGGCAAGAAAAGTACGGTTTGAAGATACGAGGACATTCTTGTTTCTAGATTCTTTCAATAAAAGAAAACTAATTGAGGGCTGATAAGCCAAAGTAGTTTTTTTATGACAAACCTTTATGCATTTTGTAGTCCTCCTTTGCTCTTCCATTGTGCTACAGATTTTAAACAGGATGTCTTCTAGAAGTTTACTTACTGCTTAAACTTAATAGGTTCTTTTTTATACCTATTATGGTACATGGTATATCCTATATGCTGTAGCACCCTGCCTCATTTGACCCAAAAAAACATAGTCTTGTTCATTGTGGAAAATGAGAAAGGACTAATGATGGAATTAATGTGCAATGTACAAATGGAAATCATGAACAGAAAAACTGCAGGCAGAAAAGAAAGATAAGATGAGAATGTTGGGATAAGAAAAAGAAAAGGACAAGAGGTGGGTGCACTGAATCCAGCTGGAGGCGGGACAAATGGAACAGCTAGAAACATCCAGGAAAAGAAGTAAGCTAAGGCCAAGAACCAAGACCAAGTGTTTTGTTGATTCACATTTGGAACTGGTCAGCATGTTTTTAATCTATCAAAATTTCAGTGATCCAATAAACTCTATATATCTCTTAGGGAATTTAAGCCTATTTTATATTTTCTCTCAACATATATTTCAATATATCACTAGATATATTATCCAAATATATCTAGGAGAATGACATTTAGGATTAATTCCACAGTTGTTTTCTGTGAACATTGTCTCCAAACTCTAACTTGTATTTGGGGATGAAAACTCCAGACAAATAGCTAAGTATAGGCAAAGAGCACAAAGCAGTGCTAGCAGTTCTAGCAGTCTTAGACTTTTGACATTGTTCCTGTCTCTGACTAAATTCTGGATTAGATTTGACAGGGACAGGGTCTTCAGGTCTTCATCTTCCTTTCTCTTTCTCTCTTTTTTTTTTTTTTTTTTTTCATACTCTAAAGCATGATTGAAGCTGAATTTTTGGTGTTATTACTGGCCTTCAAGTGTTTACCCTGCCGTCTCATGTAAATGAAAAAAAACCTGCATTCTTAGTGTGCCACTTAAAGAATACCCATATCAACAAAAGACTGCAGAATTACTCTTCTTAAATAGTTTTCTTGTCCAGCTAGTGTGTAAAGAATAATAATTACGAAAGGGAACTATTTAATTTGTAAGTACTATTATTTTCTATGCTTCAAGTACTTTTCTGACAGTTCCTTGAGGTTTTGTTGGGGTGTTTTGTTTTTTGTTTTGGTTTGGTTTTGCTTTTGCTTTTTTTTTTATCATTTGCCTCTAAACATTTGTGAAGGCTCTTCAGGTTTTTTGTTTTGTGTTTGTTTGTAGGTTTGTTTGTTTGTTTGTGTGTTGGTTTGTTTGTTTGTTTATGGATTTTCCTGCTGGTTCATAATTTAAAGTAACACCTGCCCTACTGGAAAATTTTTGAAAGGAATTTCAGAAGTTGTTAAAAAAAGGTTATTTAAGATATCAAAAAGGGAGCATGTTGATTTAATTCAATAATCCTGTCAGAGATAAAAAAAACACTATTACTCTTATGGTACCATCAATGGAGCAAAGATTTAAGTCAGTTTAGACTACAGAGCTCAGAAGTTTTACTAATTAGCATCTACAGGGACAGCAAACCATGGCTGCAAAAGAGAAACTTGCCTTTTTTTGATCAGGGAAAAAGAAATTTCAACATATTTCTAGGTATCATTTAACAGCACATGACATCTTGCTAGGCCTGAAGCAAAATAAGCAACAACAATATGTTTGAAATAGTTGTCTCTGATTTCTGGGTTCAGCAGCTTTTAGACATCAAAGAGCTGCACAAAATTAAAGATGATAATGAGAAAGAAGGTGCATGTTAGTATTTAATTACATTAAATTGATTAGGAAGAAGCAAGCTGTTGATTGGGAACACATTAAGTTCTGTGCAGCATACAAGCTAGTTTGTGAGTGAATATGCCTTTTAAAAACATGAGAAAGGTAATGATATGAGAACAAAATCAAAAATATGTGAGCCAAGGACTACACAACTCTTTCACTCACTTGTTTAATTTGGTAAAGAAAGGCATTTCTCAGGTCTTTGAGAGGTAAAAATAAATGCATCCAGTCACAGTAAGGAGAAATAATATATTCCTCGCTATCATGGACATGAGCTGGAGCTGTTTTCCATTCTTTCCATCTGCTCATGAAAATTGCTTCTGGAGAAAAATCTTCTTTTGACTAAAATAGAAACCTAAGTTGTGACTTCAACATATGCACAAATCATTTCATTAAACGTACAATTTCATGTGCAAAATATATGTTATATATGGAAACCAATTTTTTACATACTTGTAGCATTTCACAGATTCAGTCAGAAATGTAGCATTGTTCAATATTTAAAATACACCACTTCAGTTAAAAGTATATGCAGGCTTGGTATTAGAGATGTGGTACACTAGGGATCCTGGGCAAAAATGTATGCTTTGTTAGTCACAGTTTTACCAACTATTAAATAGCAGAGTAAATACTTTACTCTATAAAGTAAATATATGCCTTTGGAGGGATATTGTGAGATTGCATTTTCCTAAATGACTGCACAGGGTACCTTGCTTGGGAAGAAGCAAAACAATGTAAGATACATGATTGATTTCAGTCTTTTCTTCTGAATGTAGCTTGGTCATTGCATTACTTGATATTAATTATTTAGTTGTGATTTCAGTGAACTGACATTTTTCAGGTTTACTCTTACTCAGGAATAGTGTGCCCAATGTTCAAGATAAAATATGGAATGTGTAACACTTTCTGAAATGGATTTTAATATCTCAAAGAAGCCTCAGTTTGACTGATGAAGAAAAAATGTCACCATGTTCCATTGAACCTGTGAGACTAGTAAATGCAGACATTTATGTGCTGGTGTCTCTCAAAACAGTCCAATTAAGAAACTTTAGGTCCAGTCTTTAAAACCTCAAAGTGGAAGAAACTCATCTTATTATTTTTATATTATGATGTGCTATATAATGACAAGAATAATCTTTATCAATTAGTTCCTTACTTGGTAAAATTACTTTTTGGACTGAACAAACACCTCAGGCTTCGCCTTAGTGTTTAATCAGTTTCAGCAGCTGTTCATAGCTTCAAATACTACAGAGCAATAAAATTTAATTGCTTAATTAAACTCAAACCACAGTTGTCTTTTTAACAAGCAGGGGTCTGCCTGGCTTTTGGATACTCAAAGACAATCAGAGAGCAAAAATGACATTGCTGTTCTCTCAAGGATGGTTGATCTAGGAGTGTTATGTAGATGCAAGGAAAAGCCAAAGGCCTCTTTTGGGAAACAATTAGGAGTCTTCTGTATATTTTTTTTTTCTTTTTTAACCTATTTTTATCAACACAGCTGCTGTACAGACAAGTGCACATAAATTGCAGTATGCATAAATTAATAGGAAAACTGACCAGTGGATGTAAGTTAATTGAAAAACTTGGAGACAGATATTTGAACACAGTACACTGACATGTTGAGTTTGATTTATCCTAGTCAAAGTTCTGGCTCAATGGGGCTTTTTAATTTTATTTTCTGCCTCTGGTATTTAATTTCAGCAGTTCTGGTAAGGAGGCTCAAATATGCACTGATATAGGGTGACAACTTTAGCTATCAAATTGGAAGAAATATGTCACTGTACGTTATTGAGCAGCACACACAATGACATGGACTCCAGATCAGAAGGAAATGGCTAAAAAGCAAATTTATTAAAATGGAACAAAATTTTATAGTGGGCTCCATGGGTTAAACACAGATTAGTTAATTCAAGAAACAATAGTTTTATTGGAGAAGAAGGGACCAACACCCCTTGGAAAACAATCCTGAGAAACAGCACTTGTTTTTCCCATGTGGCATTTGCCAAACACCAGGTGTTGACTTTTGCTTACATTCTTTCCTCAGCTTTTCCCAGGCTAGTCCTGCAAAGAGCTGAGAACTGCTTTTCCCTGATCACAACACGTATCCACAGAAATAAGCAATTTTTTTCTAATTTTGCACTAATTTAAATGAACCATTTTGAGACTTGCTACCTTTACTTTGAAAACTTCTCTATTGCTTCTCGCTCTTACTTAAGAACTCTTTAAAAAAACCCCTTGTATTTAAAGGAATCCTGCCTTTCATTTAATATCAAAATCTAGTAATGCTATTAATATAATATGTCAGATTTGGTTTGCAATTTTAATATTCAAAATCATTTTGTTCTCTATATATTACAATTAAATCATTATTTTTTTTATACAACTGATTAAAGCATAGAAAAAGTATCAGAAGGGAAATGAATTGCACTTAAGAAGCATGACATTAACCTAGATAATATTTAATAGAAAATTTATATATCGAATTTGTTAGCCAACTTCCCAATTACCATAAATCAGTGTGATTTGGTTTATTTCAGTGGAGCATTGCCAAGTTCAGTAGTACTTTACAATCAGATGAGGTTCTATGTATCTGAGGAAAACACTTGAGTTTTATCTGTTATCATAGTACCTCAAAATGTATTGTATAATTTTCTATTGAATACATTAAGTGGCAAAGTTTTTATGTCTTTTTCATCAAGACAGTTATGATTCTGAGTGTTCAGGTAGTCCCTTAAGAGCATTGTTTAAAGTATGTGAATACTTTAATTTCTTTAAAAATCTGTTCTGAAATTATTGAGCATATCTACATGAGACGTCTTTCACACAGAGACAAAACTGGAAATACCTACAGAATTATTAAGGTGCAAAAAGTCAGCACTATATATTGAATATGCTTTGGTTTTGTTTTAATATATTAAAATATGTAGGTTTTGTGGAAAATATTTTACCTTTATTTTTTAATTTCCTGTTAAATGTCTGTCAATATAAATAGCACTTAAACACACATACACAAATGTTTCCTCAAATAATTCCAAATAATTTCCAAATAATTTCTCACATATCAATAGATTTTGATATTTGATCTTTATATCTTACAAATATATGTCATGCTTTTTAAAAAACACCTGAAAATAACAAAACATTATTTTTTGGTAATGAAGCTACCTTCTGTTGAAACTCCCTTTCACAGAGTGTTTTTCATCCTGCTCGTGCTTCAGTTTTGTAACAAAGATAATCAGAATACACCTTGAGTTGAAGAGGCCACTAATTTGTGTTGGAACCCAGAATGTAGAGAATATTTCTCTGCATGTTTTGAAGGATCCAAACTCTCTGAAAAACACTGTTTTTACACCTTCATCCATAGAAAGGGTTTCCTAGGCTCTGGGATGTAGCAGAACTTTCAAGAATGTAAATTAGGTAGTAGCATAATATGTAATTTTTCACAGGGTGAGAAATTTAGATTTCTGTGTTTGTTAGTATGGTAAGTAGATGAAGACAAGATGGAGGATCCTTGTGGTTTTTAGACTTCTTCCTCCTAGTTCATTTGCTCCATATTCTGCAGTGTTGGTGACACAGGATGATTGGTCAAAATTTGCCGCTGTGTAGTATCATGTGAATAGAGATTCAGTTAGTTATTGGAAGAAGAATAGAAATGCTGTACGTTCTTGGTGATAATTGGATGTATTATCTTTAAGAGAACCTTGATTCTGTGTGTTTGAGGCCTTTTGGTGTCTTTTCTCCTGCACGCTATGCTGGTGTAAAGCCTGGTGTGCTGAAACTGCTGATAATAATAAATAACCTGGAGAATGAGAACAACCAAGAGTCCTGTTTGCCTTTTTTGTTAAAAAGGACTTGGGTAAATGGCCTCCTCTATCAGGGGAGAGACATGTGGGAGTGGAAGAACTGCTACAATTTGATACTAAAGCATGAAAACCCCTCCCTGAACAGGAAAAACCTAGAGGAAGAACGGTCTCCTTTGGTAATCAGTGGTCCATGCCAGTGTCTTGCTCACCAGCAACTTATAAATACATAACTTCGTAACACAAAGTTTCAGATAGAATTTTTAGAAATATATTTATCTTTTATTAATGTTATCATTGGATTATCCATACATTATACTTCAACCTCATTTGTACAAAATGTTCAATTCCTTTCAAATGATCTCTTATATTTTAACTTCAGGATGTTCTCTGAATTATTTCTTACCCTAAAGGCATTAACAATTTTAAATTACTACTTGCAAATTTTATTACTTCTTAAAAGTAGTAATAGGTTTGGCAAATATTTCACTAGTATTGAATTGTTAATGTTTACAGCTTCCTTTTGACTACCTTACATTTCACTTAGTAGCTGTAATCAAAGTCATCCATGAGTAGCAAACTACATGTATTATGTACATGAATTACATGAATTACTGTGTTCCACCCCCCAAATATAACAATCTAGAGCCATCTTTTCTATTAAGACAGAAAATGAGAGAGTTATGTTGGATTCTATATTAATTCCTCCATTCACAAAGTGCTACAAATGTATGTTCATAGACTTATATAGTCTCCTGAAATGTAGTTCAGAAATATTCAGGGACCCAGTTCAGGAGTTAAGAAAAAAATCAGCAATTCAAAGAACATACCATACAGTACAGTGAGGATGTCATGTAACTGTGGTTGCTTCTCGTTTTAAGAACTGGAAATTCTCTGAAAAGGCTGTTGCAGGGAAATGCAGAGACTTTTACGGCTGCCAAAATCTCACAATATAGGAACTTAGAGAAAGGTAGAAAACCACATTTCTCATTTAAGGGTTGGAAAGAATATGACTTCCATCCTGCAAGAATGTGGACATTCCACCATCTATTTTCAACGTGAATTGAAATGGGCATAAAATTCAAAAGTGAAATGTGAGAAGAATCCACTCAGAAGCACTAAAATTCTGTAAATACACTACAGGATTACAGACTACAGTAAGGTATCAGTATATAAAAGTTATAGCAACATAGAATGGGTGATATATTTTCTCTTGTTTTAGTGTGGGGAATAGACTAAACAACCAAAATCAAACTAAAAAGCAAATTTTTTCTTCAAAAGAGAGTTTTGCTATCAACTTTTGACCAGGCTTTTTGATTATTCTTTGGCATTGAGAGGCTAAGATTGAGGATCTTATATGGAGCCAGACTGTATTATGTTCTTGGCAGACCTATTAGAGCTATGATGACAGGGAAAACAGATGGACTGCTGACAGCTGGCATTACAATTAGTTGTAGGACTTACATAAATGCTTGTGTTCAATACTCAAAGCCATTTTTTACCCTCCTTGGAGATAATGGAAAATTCCTCCTTTCCAAGTGTTCGAAAACCAGGCATTATCAGAAGTTACAAAAAATTTTGTATAAAGACTATCCCTTCTCCTGATTGTGTACCTGTGATAAACTGCCTCTACTCAATGAGTGAGTCTTGATCTTATTCAGTCTGTCTAGTGAACAGAAAATATAGTCAGGAAATGGGTTTGGATAGACCAAGAGTAGCTTATTATGCACCACTCACATGGAAGTGGTATGAAGATCAGCTGCAGTTCCTATCAAAATTATTGACATTTTGGGAGCCGTAACCATCTTCAAAAATATGGTGAATTTTATAGATGTCTGAACTACAGACCTCTATGTCTAACTTTAAACAGTCCTTTTTGGAAATTTTTACAGAATCTGTTCTTTATTTCTTTAAATAAGCATTCAGGACCTCTTCAAGCACTTGAAGTTGTTCATAAATAGAAGCATGATATTAGTCAGGAGACCTTGTGAAGAATATGTTCAAAGTGTTGAACTCCTACTGAATTTTGACAGACTGTACACATTGTTAAAACCTTGCATGATGGTTGAGTCCCAGAGAAGTATGGCAAATTTCTTTCCAGAGTTAAATTCACACACACTCTTGCTAGCAGAATTATTTAAACCATCTTTCTATCATAACTTTTGTTTCACTAGTAATACCAGCAAATACAATATCAGAAGTATTATAAAAACTGATTAAAAGTTCGATAGGGAAATATATTTGAAGAGGTGGACAGGATCCAAAATTGTCAGACTTTCCTTTAAAGGGAACCCTTTTCTCTTTAATTTCATGGTTGACTGGAATTTTCAGCCTGAAAATATATCCAATGCTCCATGAAATTTACCTGTCTATAAAATGTCTACTCCTGTTAACATGAACAAATAGATTTTCACTATAGTTGGATACATAAAATTAAACAAGAAATAATTCTGATCTGTTCACAATCTTATCCTTTGATCTTAAAAGAAGAAAACATGTAATGCTGCGTTTTTAGCAAGGAAAGGTACAAATTTTTATGCAGTGGCCTTTCTTTGTCACTTTGTAAAATTTTCCTTTTCCTTTCTTATGATTTGTTCTAGCAATAACCCAGAAAAGTAGAAGCCCTGTAGGCATCTAATATTGAGCCAGAAGTTGGAATCTAATCTTTACTGATATCACTGTACAAATTTAAACCAATAACATTAGTTAATGAGGGTAATATCCAATAATCTTTTTATGACAGATAATGAAATATCCTATCTAGAATTCTGCTAATTAAAGTGTCAAAACATCTTTAAAACTTATTTTGCTAAGCAAATGAGTCTAGTCCTGTCTATTTGTGAGGCTATCACAACCGCAAAGGTAAGTACAGAGTTTTCATCAATCTAGCCAACCAGAGAGCTAGGATCTCCACAAATGCATTTCACCTATGCTATGGAGATTAGAAAAGTGACAATTAAGTCAGAAGAAAAAAATCTGTTTTTCTAAGAGGGAAATCTATGCAGTCTTCTAGTTTGTCAATGCCCTTGGTTTTTGAGCTCAGTTGGTTTCTCTGTGTATTTTATTGAACTCTGCAGGGGTAAAAGGGTTAGGATTACCAGAACAAAAGAAAAAAAAAAATTTCCATTTATTATATTGTCTGCTGCCCTTCTTCAGATGAATCTTTGAACTTTCAAGTTTGATGAACAAGAACAAATTGCCTTAGGTTAAGATATTTTGGGATTATAATCAATACATATTAGCATTTCTGGATTAAGTGTCCACGGGGGTACTATTGTCACATAGTGACAAAATTAGTGTCTTACCTCTTTTGCACTGAAAATCTAAAAATATATGTAGTACAAAGTTGCATGTTGACTTCAGAAGAGTGTCCCAATAGAGGTTCTGTTGTATGAAGAAGACAGATAACACAGGCCCTTCTTGGTATAAAAACTTAAAGATTATCTATACGCCTAATTTTAGGTAGAACTTGCCCTAAGTAAAATCAGTTCTGAGATGCAGAGGTTTAAATGTTTGTAGGGCAAAAGCCTAAGACTGGGTTATTCCTGGGTCATCATGTCTCTTTTAGGTGCTTATGTGCAAAACACCTAGCAAAGTTCGATGCCAGCCTTTTGCACGAAAAATCACATCACATAGCATATTTCAAGCATTGTGAATGATGACCTGAAGAAGGTTGACAGGTAATGGAGACTAAACCAGAGACTGCATTGTAGTTAAAGATGGGAACCACATGAACCAATTTCCACATGAACCAGTGAAAAATTTTGGAGTATATTCTGCCTTGCTGTTGCCCTGAAAACAAATTCCTGACTTGAAAAGAATAAAAGGATGAGCTTTTCTCTTCTTTCTCCTTTTTATTTTTTTTTTTTTTCAAATGATGAATGCCTGTTGCTTGCAATATTTTTCTTACTTTGCAGTGTTTAATTAGAAACAAATAAACTTTGAGCAAAAGAAATTTTTTGTTGGTTACTCAGACAAGGACCTCCTTGTCCTCATTAAATCACATTTTCTATTTTCAAAGAGCCTTGTCTGCGCTTTGTTTTTGCCTGTAGTTTTCATCCCAGCTCATGTGCTGGTGGCACTCTATTCCTTATGGTATACATTCTTTCACATACTTTAGTAGAACCGTAGTGAGAGTAAAAGACTAAGCAGCAGCCACATAGAACAAGGAGTTATAATTAGACTGAGAAAACGCAACAGGAAATATAATGGTTTATATCTTAGCATATATAGGTAGAGAACAAAATTCTAATGCCTCTTGCCAAAAGATTTTTTAAATATATATAGAATATTTTAAAAGCCAATCTTTCCCTGCTGTGAAAATTCTTAATTACTGGTCTGATTAAAATACCTGCCATACTATAAAAAATTTCAGCACAGCTGTTTTACTTCAGGAGTTTGTAAAAATATATTAATCGATATAAAAATCACTGTGAGTATATTTTGCTCATATTATGCTGTTTGGTTGGGGTTTTTTTTTTTGGCACTTAGTATATTGGCAGTATTGTCTGACTTGACAGAAACAGAGCAGAGAGTTCCAGACATAAAGCTGTACAGCAAATATTCACTGACACATGCATATTAGAGTACAGTCATTATTATATGCTCTTTGCAAAATAAATAATTTGAATTACTCCATGCTTTTTTCCCCCTCTCATATATTTTTTTTAAAGGTACTGAAGACATTTGGCCACAAAAATTACTGAATACACCATTATTGACATTATAATCAACTTTCTGTTCACTGGTCCAGGTTTTAATCTTGATGTGCTCTACTACCCTTTTTCATTTGCTTGGTACTCCTGAATGAAAAATTTCAGAAGAGTGGCCCTTTATAGACATGAACTCTTAACCAGTCATTTTCCAGTTCCAGGGAAAAAAATCTTATTATTTGCATGCATTTTCCTTAAAACTACATTTGAATTAGATGGTGTTTCCTCTTCTAGCCCATCTTCTGTATCTTATTTTACAGCTGGGGTAGAAAGGTTGAATCCAGGATAATTCCAAGCTAACAATCCTAGAAATATCAGGGAAAAAAACTGAAACAAAACTCCAACCAACCAACCAACCAACCAACCAATCAACCAACCAACCAACCAACCAACCAACCAACCAACCAACCAACCGACCAACCAAAACAATCCACTATTGAAACAGCTTTGAAGGAATCACATAATTCTCAGAAGTTTTAATTGGAACTTAACTGTTTGTAAATAACATTAGAAACTTGATCTTAGGTAAAACTCCATCCCTAGCTTGCAAAATGGAAACTGCACATTCCTTCTTTAGGTTCAGCCAGATGACAGTACTGCCACGGCAGACAGCAACTCCCTGGTGTCAGGCACCAGGAAGGATGGGGTTTCCCTGCATAGGCCTGGTAGCCAAGGCTCACTCTGTTTATCCATTTTATCTTGAGAACATTGAATTCTGGGGGAAGGGCTCAGCTACTTCTTTTCCCCTTCCTCAAAAGTGCAGAGCTTTTAAATAACAACAACAATTATGAACTTTAATATCAAGTCTTTGTATTTCATTTCAGGAAGGTCCCTATGGTCTTCACAAGGATGTACCAGAGGTAAAGGTAATAGTCTGCAGTCTATTTATAAATTACTTAGAAATAAAGAATGGATAGAAGAGTATGGGTAAGAAATAGAGAGGCGGTGGAAGAGTAGTAAACATGAAAATAAATCAGGAAAAAATGGAGCTCAGTGAAACTATTGACATCAACAGCAAAAGACAGAGAAAATAAAAAGTAGAATTTTCCCACAAAAATAAGCTATCTTAAATTTGCATTTGTTCTTGTTTTCTTTTCTGGAAGTTGCTCTGTACTAAATATGAACAGTATTAAACTTAGCCATCCAAAATGCTAAAACATATATATAGAAAACACATTGCAGATAACTAAATAGAGTTTGGCAGAGTAGCTAAATATGAGCATAGGCAGATGCACTTTCTTACTTTACTGTGTTATCTAGAAATATCATTAAAGTTCATGAGTATGTCCACTGATACCAGTGGAACTGGTTTGCTGTTTTTTTTTTTTTTAGCAATGGACATATTCTGGGGAATGAAGAACTGGGAAAAAACCACTTTAGTACAATTCTACAGCCCAGTGCTAGTAATGAAAAACATCTCAACACTTGCATGGCCTGGCTGAATGCTGATGCAATCTCTTTGCTTTGTATCTATGGAAACATTTTCAAGTTTCCCAACACCTCCTACACAAGAATCCTGGTAGATTCAGATTAAAGTAGATTTTCCATGAAACATGACCTAAGGATAGTTCCAAAAAAGAAAACAATCTTTTCATGCAACACATTAAAGTTTTACACTTCTGTGGTGAAACACACAATAAACTGCAGTCAATGCTATTCTTAAGCAAAAGATACCTGTCTAATTCAAGACCAAGATTTCAGATTTCATTATCTACTATAATTATTATTATTATTATTATTATTATTATTATTATTATTATTATTATTTCTTCATTATAGCTGTTTTCATTAAATGTCCAACTGCAGAAAAACCACAGAAATTCTACTGACTCTTTGGACCTCAAATCTCTTTGGAGATTTGTGGAGGAGGAAATTCATCTAACTCAAAGACAAGGACGTTTTGACTGATTGTCTCTTTAATAACAGCTTCTTCCATAATTGATGGAAAATTCCAAAAGCATAGTTATAATGGCAAGTCAGACCTAACATAGCACATTAAAAATAAAATTATCCACCAACTCATGAAAGTGTAACCTTTCTCATAATAAAATCAGCATTAAGATAGCCACATTCCCTAAGTTTTTACTCATACTAATCACAAACAGATGAAATAGAATCTTATTTGAGGAAAATTGCTTCGATGTTGGTAGACACTATTGTTGCAAAACAAAAAAAATATCCACCTTTGAGTGATGTGGTGATTGATCTGATACCTAATAGAAGGAAGATATCATCTTAATCTCCAAAAGTGACAAAGATTATCTAGTGAATTATGGAACTGTTTGTTTCACAGAAAGACCTTAAAATTGCATAAATCACTTCATATCAACCATTTGGAGACATTTCTCTCGCTCAGTAAAAGTGAGAATGTTAATAACTTTTGCCAACTTATAAGATCACATTCTTGTGGCTAAAATTAAATAAAATTTTATATATATATATATATATATATATATATATATTATCTAAATTTCCCACAAACTCCAGGTAATATTTCCAGTAAACCTATGTGAGCAAATTCCTGTATGCTAAGACTAATGAAGTACAGAAGATATATATATCTATAGATGTTTGAGCTAAGAAGTGATTCCTATAATTTGATTAAAATTAAAAGTAGGTACAAAAGATTGGTTTTATGAAAACCATGATTGCTAGGAACTTTGCTGCCCCCTTGGTTCTATCAGTTCAAATAAAAAATGAGCTTCCTGGAAGAAGTTAAAATATTATTCTTTTCAGTTTAACTCTGACAAATTCATTCTTTTTCCTGTGCTGATGAAAACAATAATCAGTGATAGTCTCAATTCAGAGAACAAAATCAGGAAACTTAGCTGGCAAAAGCAGAAAAAATAAAGGAAATGCTATAATAAAGGACTTAAATTATTTTTAAGTTCTTAATGATGCTTCCTGTTTACTAGCTTTAGGGTGGGCTCTATTCATGACATTATTTAGGTCATCTGAAATGTTCTTTTAATGTCCTTAGACATGAATGGATCTCACCAATTAACAAGTGCATTGAGTCTCTAGGTATTCAGTCTGGATTTAGTCTGAAGAACTTGGAGAACATTGTAGTCATAGAAGGGAATGAATACTGAGAAATAAGGTAGTACTTGACAAAAAAAAATATATATTTGCTGACGCTCATCAATAAAAAAACCTTATTCAAAATACTTTATCTAAAAGATGTTTTATTTTGCTTAGTACTTGTGTTTTGATCTAAGAAGTCCTGGGGAAGTTAAGGGACATAGGCCAGAGACAGTTTGTAATAGCTGCCTGAGCATGAATATGCTCTTTTCTGTTAGAATCTAAACCCCATTCTCACCTCTATCAGAAAACATAGGTCTTTAAGTAGAATATGTGGAAGGAAACTTAAAAAATGAACCTTTACAGATGGCTGGAAAGTGTAAGTGCAAGATCTATGTATTGTCCTAACCTCCTATGAAACTATTTTTTTTTTTCTGTAGAAGCCTTCCCCAAATATTTCAAGAAAAAAAAAAAAGAAAAGATTTTTGCATAAACTAACAAGAACTGAGGAACTCGGTTTCTTTTTGATTGTGAGGTTTAAACAGAAATTAACATACTCACTAGACACAAAATAATTTTATGTGTATAGGATACTGTACATAGTTACAGATTCTCTAACGTCTCTATATATTGATGTTCCTGTGAGTAAAAATGAGATATTGTACAGTGTACAAATGAAATATGCTATTACTTTATTGAATGAGGTTTGAGATCACTCTTTCTTCCCTGAAATCAATCCTGAAAATTTCAAATAAATAGTGACCTCCTAGGGTTTGCAATTTAAATTAACTTGAAATATAACACCATTCCTACAGAGTCTGCTAGAATAAACGGAGGATATTTAAAACATTCTCTTGTGATTTTGTTTTAAATCAGGACAAGCGCAGAGTCAAAACTACAAACTGCTGTTCCATAGGAAGTCAAAACTGAGAACTACAAACTGAAGTGTGTATACATGGTGATGGGATTAAACCCTAAGGCAAATAGTTGAGTTATTGATTTTGAAAACAGCGGTAACTCAATGGAGGTCTCATTAAAACCAACTCTCCTCAGGTATTTTGGAACATTGAACATTAACTCAGATCACTAATAAATTTGCAACAGGGAATAAACCTTATTGAGAGGAAAGTACACTTTGCCTTTTTGTTCTGTTATTTCTCCTAATCTAGATCCACAGTGCAGGTGATTCACAATTTTTCCATTACAAAATGTGTCTGAGACGTGTGTGAGTTTGTATCACTCTTTCTCCAAATGGTTGCACATAGTCAGATTGTTTTTCATGTGCATCTGAAGTACAGAGAGGATGAGTCACAGGTGGGGTAAAAAGGCAAAGAGGAAAGAAAGAACTTGCCTAAATAATTTCAATGCATTCCACTAATGTTTAGTACTCTTGACAGCTGGAATCTCTTTCTGCTCTCTTGCATGGAGAGATTAACAGTCTTTTCCACAGGTTATTTTGCAAGAGATTTTATAAGATATGCATGCCTTCTGTATAAAGTACCCCAATGAACAGGCAGGAAACACAATATGGAACTCCTAATGCAATATTTTGAAACGGACCAAAATACCTTAATAATAATTATAATAGCAGGCAGGAAAAATGAACATTAGGTAGGAAACAAAATTATGCTTGTATATTGCGAGTAGTTTAAATGAAATGTGAAATATTTTCAGTTAGTTGCATGCTTTCTTGAGCCTTTGGGAGAGACAAAATTACTCTCTTGTTTTCCATACATTCAATAAAGAGCTGTAACTGCTGTGCAAGTCCTATTTCTTGCTACAAAATAATAAGGAAATAAAAGATTCTATTGTTTCTTTTCCAGTCTCTGTCCATTCCACTTGTGTACCCCGGGGCTGAATTTGGCCAGTATCTCATCAAATGATCCATATTAAATATAATGATCTTTTCAACAATATCAGATTGTCATTTCAATTTTGTGCATGTTTTATTCTGATTACTTTTCTCTTCCTCATGCAGCTTTATATACTGATAGTGCAAGCTCATCTTGTCAATGTAATTTTCCGTTTCTAGTACATCTGATTGAGTAACAGTAATTGAAAAACAATTCAAATAACATCTTCAAACATTCTTTTCATCTTCTCTCTTTCTCTTAGACAAGTAATTTTTTTTTTTTTTTTTTTTTTTTTAATATTCACAGCCTGTGAGCCTCTGGAAAATATATGGCTAATATAAAAGCCAAAATTGTTCATGAATATTTTGTTGCATTGGCAGGTCAAAGGAAAGAAGGGGCTCAAACCTAAAAAGGGGAAATTATAGGCAGAAATGCCTGAAGAAAACTGAGAAACTGAGAAGAAACTTCTCAGAAACTGGAAGTTCTGACTGTACTTCCTACTGTCCCATCCTATCTTGCACAGAGTAAGGAGTTGTCAGCTAGCTTACCTGCTTTTGAGCGCTGTGAGAGATTGAAATGTTAATGGTTAATAACTCAAACAATCAGTCATTCGCAAAAGGGGCAAGTACTCTGCTGACTATGTGCAACGGAACAGCCCAGGTGAAGGGCAGAGGTGAACATCCACCAGGAGGATACAGGCTGTGTTTTGAGCCAGAGAAGCGATGAAGTCGATAAGAAGTAGGCTCTATGAGGCGGGATAATGCTTTTTATCATGCCAAAGTCTTCCTTGACACAACTGGCTTAGTCATAAACTTCATCCCCTGGGGAAGTACCAGGACACTCACATCTAAGCCTAAAAATATTAATCCCTTTAGAAATGATAATTGAGTCAACTAAGCTGACATGAGAGGAAACTCTCATGTCTTAGAAGGGTTCATAAACCATCAAAGACCCCTGAAGTGGCCCTAGACTCATCTCTAGGGCCTTCCACTAGAGAACTGCACATGAGCCACAGTATTAGATCAGGCAGTGTAAAACTCCTCCTTCAGGGGAGGAATCTGGGCATCCCCACCTGAACCCAAGCATGAATTAACCCATTGAACTCTATGTGTCATGGGCTTTCTCCACATCAGCCAGATCAAGACTGCAAACATCACTTCGATCAATGGACAACTAATTTGCTAAAATCAAGTCTTGTCACTTGATCCATGGGTGGTGATATCTTTCCTCTCCATTATCTACTCTTATCCTTTCTTATCTTTCCTTATATATTTAAAAAGTGATATCTTCATAGTTTTATATTTTTGCATTACTATAGATAATAACCAAAATGATGTCAGCATACCTCCTTTCCATTGCAGCCAAATTCTTCTAGAATAAAACCTACCTATCTATCTACATATTTATCTATCTATCTATCTATCTATCTATCTATCTATCTATCTATCTATCTATCTATCTATCTATCTATCTATCTATCCATCCATCCATCCATCCATCCATCCATCCATCCATCCATCCATCCATTCATCTATGGATCTATTGATCTATCAATCGGTCCATCTCTATATGAACACTGGTCATTCACTGCTGTCTAACTCTAACCTGCTCCAACAGATGTGTTAACAAGAACCTGAGTTACATTCTCCTTCAGGGGCTGTTTGTTATAAGCACTATCTGCATTACTGCGTGTTAGATTTTACAGTAGAATTTACCGATGGACTTAGCCTGGCAAGTTCATGCCATTAATGTCCCTACACACAATCTTTTTGTTATTATATTAGTGTCTTTGGACCATTAAAAAGAGAGAGATTTTTTGTAAGAATGGCTATTTCATTAAGCTCAAATTCAGAGTAAATGAATTAATTTCAGATATTGAAAGTATAAATTTCTATAATCTTATGCATTATGATATTGCGTAACATATCTCCTATGATAGCATTGACTCATTCTCTCAGGATACCAATATTCTATGCTTGTAGAAATTTCAAATTCAGCTTTCCACTTGAGCAGAAAAAATATCTGCTTCATCACTCTTGTGGCACAGTGGAAGAGTTGGACTTTAAATTAATTAGAAACATTACTCTTCAAAACTTTGGAAGCAATCTGTTATTAATTGTCAGTAATCAATGCCTTACATGCAACATTTGCTTTTAGGTCTGATAAGGGACCTGAATTTCAAACATTTATAAAACTGACCTGCCTGGTTTTAAGACATACACCATTTTTGGGCCAGGGTCACCACATACAAATTTCAGTTGTTTATTTCAGACCAGTGTAATCTACAATAAATGAAGTTCAGGTACATGCTTAGTCAAGATCCTAGAAAAGAAAGCAAAATCCTTGCTCTAAGTAAGGATTGAAAAAAGGGAATGAAAATGGAAAAGATAGGAAAAATTTGTTGCTGAAGGTATCCACCTGAAGAAAAATTAATGTCTAAGCCTTTGTTTTAAAGGACAGCTTAAAGAGGTAGGAGCTGAAAGAAACCTGAGAAATGAATCACAATTACAAACAAAAATGCAAACTTTTTCATTTTCCCCTGATTTGTCTTACTGAAGCTCATCCTCTTCATAATGTACACAATTTTCCTAATTTTAGTTTTCTTTAAATCTTGCTACTTCACAGGTGGTGTGCACCAATGTAGAGGGAGGAAGATTTTTTCTGCACCTCTAAGGGGTGCAGGCTTAACTCTAGATCTTAATGAAGAATGGCATGACAGAAAAAAGCATTAAAAAATAGCTATTTCAATAATGAGATAGAAATTGGAAGTAGAATAGTAGATCCTGCATTCCTTCCAATATAAAATTGCTATACAGATCATAAATATTTTCACGAAAGATACAGAAGAGAATCACATGCAGGAATGTGAGGTATAGCTGCAGCAGTGATAGCAGTTTTACCACCCCTTTTGTCAAATCCTGAGCTGTTCGGAAATAATGGTCTTGGAAGAAGCTCTGGGGATTTTCAATGATCAGACCTACGGAGCATGGAAAAAGTGGTCTGATGATACAGAGGCATAGGAAAAAGGGTTTGTTAGAAGCATAGAAAAATTTCTGTTTCTGTGTGAGTCAGATTGTCTTACCTGGTAGTAAGTAACATCCCTTTTGTCAAACACATTGCAATAAATGGAAAACCTGTATCATTTTACTGCACTGTCAGTTCACAGTTTTTAAAGAGTATAGCTGAGCCTCAGGGGAAAAGAATTATATGAGTGTGGGATGCATTCACATGGGTTAGATTTAGAAGAGCTGAGGGAAGAGGGAATTTGTGGAGAGTTACTGGAGGAGAATGGAGCATCCTCAGCTGAAGCACACCCCTGGAAAGGCTAGTGGAAATGAAGTGGGACAGAGATTCTGGAGAAGGAGCTATAAGCTCATCCATCACGCACGGCAGATCTCATTGCTGAGCTTAGAGATGGTGGAAAGATTTCCCTAGCAACACAGAATGGGCCACAGACTCAATAGTAACTCAGAAAGCCAAAGAAGATTTTTCTGCAGTAAATAGCAAAACTGAAAAATAGCAAAACTGAAAAAAAGGAAAAATATCTGGAGAAATTTTTGTCATACATCCAGGGTGTAAGGACACTGCATTTTTCATCAGTTTGTCAATTCTTTATGATGATTAGTCCTTTGTAAATATAACATGCCCAATTTTCCCACATATATGATAGTGATCCTCTGCTTTTAAGACTGTGATATATAAATCATTGATACTTGTCTTTTCATTTATCAGGGCACCATGAGGGCAAGTGGATTCCCTGGGTATGTGATTGCAGGGTTGCAGGGAGCTGTAGGCACTGAAAAGGAACTGTCAGAGTTACTGAAGCCTTCAGACCCCTGGACATTGATTTGTTTTATTTATTCATGGTGAGGCTTAACATTTCTCAGTTCAAAGGATTATCTTGTTTGAGATAATTCTTTTTGTGCTCTAATAAAACATATTTAATAATGCGCCTCCAAGATATGAAGTTCTGTGGCCTCCTGGAATGAAGAAAAGCTAAAACTTTTCTCATTTCATAGCACTGTTAAAACAGAGTCTCAGTGCTATTGCTATTAATTTTGAATACCATAATGACACAGGTTTATTGTCAAAAGGAGGATATATTTTTTTCAATGATTGTGCATATATGAGGACACTTTCCCACCTTATTTGGTATAATAGCACCCACTAGGGCTTCTGGATAAATCAAGTAATCATTTGATGTTAAAAAGTCTTCAGAGGAAGCAAAGGCAGCAAATTTGTTCCCACGAAAACTGAGGATCTGGAAAGATATGATAACAGCATCAGAGCTAAAGTGCATCTCTCAGATCTTGAGATGCTTTCTAAGGAGCTGTCTATAAGTCCTTGTTACCTGTATGGTAAAAAAATGGGTAAGTTTTAGAAGCTATAGAAACTGAACAGTAATGTCGAATGGTACACATCCACACATTGACACTTCAGACCTCTGTAAAACAGTTTCAGAGAGAACACCTTCATTTCTCCATTGCAAGATAAATACCACAGTGCTTGCTGCCGCTCCCTCCCTTTTCTTTAATGCTTTCTCTTCGAAAGCTTTTGCACAGTTATTTTATCTTCTAGCCATCAGGTGTAACATTCGGATAAGGCTCAATTACTGCATTTCACTTCACACATTACCCTAGCTCAACAAGTTTGTACTTCTGGAAAAGAGGGATTTCAGGTTTTTATGCCTTCAAAAATTTACACTTGCACAGATGAAACTTTTCATTTGTCTGTTGTTGAAGCCTTGTGTCAGCCTTAATTTGGATCAATACTTTTGTGCTTAATATACTAATGGACAATTATTTAAGTATATATATAAGGGAAAAAGTTACTATAGTAACTAAGTACTAGGAAAAAGCAGGAGAAAATTGAAGAGACAGCCAAGTGTCTTTGAAACCTGACTTTGTGGAAGGGATGCAATTGTTTGGGGGTCCTTAGAAATCTAAACAAAACCAACCAACCAAAAAACACAAAAAAACATAAACCCAAATAATTTTTGTGGTAGATGAGCTTCATATTCAGTAGGAAAGCTATATCTGGGAAATCAGAATCAAAACACGTAAAATAAATTAGAATAATTATATTGTAACATCAAAAATAGATTAGAGTGGCAGTAGTATAAAAAATAGATTAGAGTGGCAGTAAGAAATTACTATTATTTAATTGATACAATCCATATCAAAAGATTGCTCATCGAGCTGGCCTGTATCTCAGCTTTGACATGGAAAACTCACATGGAAGAAAACTCAGATCACAAAAGGTAAATTTGATCTGCAGGTTCATTCTTCTCAGTTCCTCTATTAAAGGTCTCAGGAAAGGATAGCAGTTAGTGCTAGTGACTGATACAGAGATACATTTTTTTTTTTTTTTTTTAATAGATACAGCTTGAAGTAGCATTAATTATCTTTTTTTGTCGAACTTCAAGATATGTTCTTTGAATCTATCAACAACTTAAAAGTATAGATGCAATAAAGTAAATACAATATAACAGGAAATAAAAGGTTATCCAAAATAAGATCACAAAATTTGTTTTGAGCAACAGTTTACAGTGAGGGATTTGTTCATTTCCAAGCCAAATGAATCCTGAAGAGAGATTTTTCTGAACTGTACAATAGTATCACTCAAGCACTGAATGGGTTTTCCCCAATATATCTAAAAAAATTAGCAAAACCACTGCAATAAAATATACACACTAAACGAAAATTGATCAGAAATCCAACTATTGACTCCTTTACACTCAGTGAGCAAATAAGGACTTGGACCAAATACCATTGATACTACCAGTCCTCACAAAATTTCCAATGCAGCATTTAAAATTATTACTCCACTTGAGTTATTTATTTTTCTTCCTTAGTGAAAGTTGAGAGAAACAGCAAAATTTTCCTTGATAATAAAACATACATACAGTGGTAATTTCTGCTGAAGCTATACTGTATTAGATATTCATAAACTGATATACTCTTCACTAATTTATTTATACACCCTTAAGTTGTGCTTTTTAGATGTTGAACTCTTTCTTACTTAAAATGGAATTTAGGACTTTTACACATAATTTAAAATATGAAACAAGAGGGGAAGAGTTAATGAAGCTTTTCAGAATGTCAAGAAACAAACTGGATTTGCTTCAGCTTGAATTTTGATTGGAGATTAGTTTGGCATATTAGGATTTGGAAATTTCCGCCTTTCTCAGCTCACCAGATGCTAACTGACTTCATCTGACAGACTGCATGTACCTTGGATAGCAAATGACATCATGATGTGGCATATCCAAGGTGAATGTCACCACTCGCTAGCAATAATTTGTGCTAATGTAATACCTCATGCAAAACACCAGACACTCCTTCAGCTATAAATAGTGATGCCAGACTATGGTAGGCAATTTGACTGACAGCAGCAAGACACATCAGCTCAGCAAGGGCACTGAAGAAAACTTCAGCATAGTACTACTGTTTTTACAAATCTGCTGAATTATACTGGCAAGAATCGCTTCCAAACTTTGCAAGCAACTGTAAGGACTGCAGTTCAACAATTTCTTTTCTATATTCTTGCAAGTAAGAATATATAAATTCTCATGTGAAATTCAAGAAACTTGAAAAAGGGATAAAGACCTATCTGTCAGTCCTTCATTCCTCGAGATCTATTTGACTGTACCTGTTAGTAACTCTACACAGAATTAGATGCTAAAACCTTTACCCAAGCCAAGGGAAGAGTCAGGTTCTTCATAATGGCACAGTACTGAAAGCGAAGCGGTGTAGATAGTAGTTGATATGAAATTCAGTCTCTCAAATTCTGCTCTTAGAAGTTTAGTGAACTTATTGTGGCACAAGGAGAACCTGTAAGTTTTCAACAGTGTGAATGTTGTTGATTAAACTTTTTCTTTCCCCCTAAGAAATAATGTACCTCTGGAAATCTAAACCTTCTATTTTTGTTCCATGTATGAAATTATAATAGCTATTGATTCTGACTTCAAAGCGTAGCAAAAAAGAATCAGTGAAGTGCTCAGAAACACGGTGAATTTCATGTCCTAATCAATTTGAAGTGTCATTCTTATTCCAGTATTCCCTCTCAAAATAAACACTTTCTTATACACATTTTCTTTATTCAATCCTGAAATGTTAGAAATAAAAAGCCTGTTTAACACAGAAGTTAAAGATTCCATAGTCTCAACAAAAAACTCCAATATGCAACATGCTTCAATTTTGTAAGCTTGATTCAAAACCTGAAAATCAGAAATACTTGTATAGATAATCTAAACTTTATAAGGCTAACCTGTCTGCTCTTTGTATTTCAGAAAAAAAATAATAAAAAACAATAAAGGAATCACAAGAATGAAAGTCTGTCTTGCTAATTTAAACTAGCAGTCTTACCACTGCATTGATGTAGACTTTTCTTTTTATTAATGTAATAATAAGAAAGCTGCTAATGTGTAAAATGTGGAAGCACTACTGTTTTTTGCAATAGGTCCCTGAGTAAGCCTGAGCTTTGAGGTGTATATCTGTTTCTTAAACAGAGCTACACAAGGGAGATACATAAGGAAAAGAACCCAAAGTAACAAGAGTAGAATAGAGACAAATAAAGAAGATCCAGTTCTGTGACTCATTATCATCTTACCTTTGCTGGTGGGACAGTGAAATCAGTTTAGTGGGCTGTCAGCAGCCTCTTGAGCTGCAAGAAATTTTGCACAGGTCTCAGTCAATTTTCTCTTTCTCCCCACAATGAAACCTGGCTTTCTGCTCTCTATTCCTCCATGCAGCTGCTCTCTGCTCATCTGCAGACTTTCAGCCCCTTGATCTCCTTTGCTGACTCTTGCTGTTCTCTCTTTCTCACTGTTTCTCTGCTTGAAGTACCTGAACGCTCTTCTCTCCAAGGAAGATTTGGTGACTGCCCAGCGAAGAAGTGCTCCACAGAGGCTTCCACTATTCTTGCACTTCTTCCAAAATGGACTTTCTCACATACACTGGAAACAAGCCATAGATACCAGCAGTCACCCCCTGTAATGGCAGTAGTTAAAAATCCAGTGTCAAGTGAAGTAGTCTGTAGGTGAATGGATGAAAAATCTTTATCCATGTGAGTAATATTGTCTTGCCAGAGGGAGCTTTCTGCTCACTTTGAGAAAGAGACACCAGATTGCATTACATCTCTGAAAGAAAGAAAAAAAAATTCCATTTAAATGAAAGTTTGCATTTTGCACTATATTGTAGAATACATAAGATGACTCCAAGAAATTATTTTAAATGGATGGTACACAACCTCATAATTAGAACTGCTCTAAATTGCAGTGTTGACTGTCCCTCATATGTCCATTGATGTCAAAAAGCATCTCTGTCAAAACACTTTTTGGCTATTCTATGAAACTTACTGTTTGATTGTCTGATTGTTATGTTCCTCTGGATACGAAAACCTGCAGAAAAGAAACTCGAAAGAGATTTTCCCCCTCCCCACTCAGTTCTGCTGAAATAGGCCCTGTAATGAAAACTCTGGTTGATTTAACAATTTTGACCTCTTATGCTGTGCGCTGCCAGTCATGTTGCATTATGTAACAGATGTAATGTTACATTACATGTCAAATCTAATGCAAAGTTGTGCTATATTTCAGGGATGAACATTGCAGATGAATGCAATGAAGGTTTTTTTTTTGTTTGTTTTTTTGGTTTGTTTTTTTTTTTTTTTAGAAAGAAAACTACAAACAGTAGATTTGAGATTTACTGAGTTATTGAGACTTTTTGCAAGAAATTTTTTGGGAAATAATAGTATCCTATAATGAACAAAAATACGTTTTTAAAGCTTTCCATTACTGTGCAATGCTGACTATTTTTTATTTTCTAATTCTATATATACAGTCCAAGTGTATATAGAATATACACAAGAACAAGTGTACAAGAAAAAGGCAATTTTGACTTCAACAAAATTTATCCAGTCTTGGAACAAGCTAGTGCAAATTCTGTGTTTTAAGAAAGGCTGTATTCCCCTCATTCAGTCTGGCATCCAAAAGAATGAGAATAAAATAAATTAATATCCTCATGTATTGTGAGTATAGCCCTAAATAAATAAAATGGAGTGATTACTGAGATTGACTTATATTAGAATTGACACCATGTCAGTGTGTCTGGCCATGGAAAAACTTTCTACTTACACAAATTATCAGAAAATTAATTCAGGATGCTCACTGTAACTGAGACCAAGTCAACAAACATGACAGGAAAAAAAAAAAGCATACATAAAATAAAATAAATCTGTTCCACAAATATTGGGACCATTTAAAGATATTTTTAATTAAAGTTCCAACTAAACAGTTGGCTCCTGTTGGCTGATTAAATAGAGACATTTTGTTTCCCTGTTACCCTTGTTGGTCTAGATTACATTCATTGCTGGCCTCAAGTTCCCGTAGGTATTCTGTCTTGTGGCTGGCTACCAAGAACCTTGGAAACCTGTGAAATTTCAGAGCTACGTAATTTCACACAATTTACTCCACACACTCATCTTCTTGCCGCTTCCTCACTCCCTCTTCCAATCCATACCTAAGCCAAAATATAGCCCATTTACCGTCTCATGCCATAGTTTATCTCCTGCTCCAGGACTCCACTTACCCAAACATATTTATATTCATCCAATCAGCTACTAGTTGGAAATGAATGTTGTAGAGTAGTAAGAAGATAACTTCACCCTAAAAAACAAACTCATAGACTTCTTTGAGTGCCATAGAATCTTACTGCTAAACCTCTTTTCCTACCATTATGCATTTCTTTTAATGGCAGAAAAATAAACATATTTGGTACAAGGTTTGCAGACTGCTCGTGGGGAGTTCCCAGTGTAGGCGCTGTGCCTCTCCATACTTACAAGTGCCCTGATGGTTATGTGCTCCAAAACTGTGGTCTAATGTTGCAGCCCTGTCCCCAATATGTGACAAGCACAGCTTGCAGGTCAAGGGATAGATATATTCCATGGTCAGCTCTCCTGAGGGCATGCCTGGAGTACTGGGCCCAATTCAACTGGAGGACCACAAGTGTAGTAGGGGTCTGGAACACCTGCCTTGAAAGGAGACGCTGAGTTAAGTGGATTTGCTTAGTCTGGAGAAAAGAAGACTGCAATAAGCACCTACAAAAGTGTACTGAGGACAGAGCCTCAGGTACACTGTGAAAAGACATTTAACTGCTGCAAGATGCAGAAGGGAAATTCTGATTAAACTGAAGAAAAATATTATGTAAAGAATGTAAAGCAGTGAAACAGCTTGTCTAGAGACATTTTTAAATCTTTGTCCTTGGATATATTTAAGAGTTGGTCAAGGGTTTGAATAGCTCCATTTAAATTTGAGGTTACCCCTGCACTAAGCAGGGGACACTCAGACTTCCTTCCTGAGCTCCCCTCCTCTATGACTGCGTGTTTCCTTCTCCCGTTATATTCCATGGGAATAGGAAACAGCCTAAAAGATTTTACTTTAGTGCATTTAATCCTGTAAATGTGTTAACAAAATGCTTCTAGATGATTTCATTACAAAGGCTATCAGATACTGGACCCTGCATCTCCTACTAAAGAGGCTGTCTAGAGTTTAATAAGTGGTAGGAGGCTATGGAAAAATGAGCTGAAGTATGGTAAAAGAGGTTTAGAATTCATTACTGAGAGGCTATACTGACAATTTAGGAACCCAATCCTACTACCATGTCCATTTCATAGAGGTGATTGAACTTGGTGTGAATTTTCCTTGCACCAAATAAATCTTAAAAGCCATTTTAAATTTAGCCCTGCAGAAAGAATATTGTAGTATTATTTAGAAATGACAGGCACATAAATAATTGTGGTGATGGTTATATCAATAAGGATGTTGATCTTGTAGTTGGTTTGGGGGTTTTGGGTTTTTTTTTCTTTTGTTTTGGTTTGGTTTGGTTTGGTTTGATTTGTTTGTTTGTTTTTTAATAAGAATTTAAAGGAAAAAAAAAGAGTTAGAAAATATACTAAATTACATTTTCAGAATGGAAAGAGAATAACAGAATTCCATTACTATGTTATAGCTGAAAATCAGCTGCACATTATTTATTAAAAAAAATGATATTACCAAGTTTGAAGATAGAAGAAAAAATAAATTTCTTAGTAAGCCAGTGACATTTGAAGCTTTGGGATGTATACAGTTCTATTTGAGTGAAATAATTTATCACTGTCAGGAATGGTGATTGAGTATTTTTTTGCCTTTTTTGCCTTTTTACCTGCCTACTAAGCATGAGCCAGCTCTGCAGTCAAAGCAGTAACTAGCAAATAAAAAAAAAAAAAAAAAACCAAACACATAAGCAAAATAAAATATAACTTTTATGTCATGTTACAGACTTCATCTGAGAATAATAAACTATGAGTTTGAAAAGTGGAAATTATTTTAAACTTAGGTTTCAAGAATGGATCTACAAAAGCCTCACATTATTAAAAAAAAGCCTTAATAGCACAAAATACTTTTCCATATGTGGATAAAGTAAGCAAAGCCGTATTAAATAATAAAGAAAGAAACAAAAAAGTACTGCTGTAGTAGATGACTGAAAATGTACACTTTAAAGAAAGGAAGTATAAGTGAGGATATGACATGTTCTGACAGTGGAGCAGCAGTGATTGATATTAATGCACGTTTCAAGTAACTTCCATTAATACACTCAGTAAGAACAAGAGTCACTCCAATTTGTTTCAGCTAAAAAATGCTTCCACTCACTGTCAGTAATGTCATTCCCAACACATTGCTAAAAATAAGTCAGTAGCAACTCCTACAATACCCTTGCCTCAGGTTAGAATAACTATGAAATTATTGGTCTCTGTGTACCGCAGGATGGAAGATAACTTGGGTTGGAAACAAATGAATGCAACTGAGGATACACTAGCAAGAATTTTAACCCAGTGTTTGTGCATTTCCTATTCAGTAAAATCAGGGAAATATGCACTTACCCCCTGGCTCCATTTGCTCCTGTGGTTGTTCATTGTTATGACGTCTTTTCTTACCTTAGTAGATAGACTGTAATTTTTTAAAAGTTTTGCCTTGGGGCCTCTAGGCAATGTTCTGGCTTGGATGGGGCCCCCTGCAACATGGGTAAATGTGCTACTAGGGCTAGAACTTCTTCCTAATTGCACTTTGTCTGATGAACCGTGAGACCCTCTGTAATTGCCACATTTTTTCTTATTCCATTAGGTTTGACTGAACATTGCTACTTACGGTATATTAGTTCACACCAGTTGAGTATTTAGATCATACCAACGCTTTTAGTCCAACAAAATTTGCAATTACATACTAAACAATGTTTTAAAAATACAAAAAAAACCACCCAAATTTCAGATTAATTTGGTATTTAAAATTAAGCTAGCAGGTTTTTTTCCTACATTCAGTAAAATAGTGGATTAATGGCAGAAACAATACTAGAGACACCATTGCAATTTTATCATTCAGACACCAATGAGTTTCAGAAAGTAGGGCATTAATGTACACATGCAAAGGCATGCACACATAAAGTGAAATTGGCTCTAATGAAGTCAGCATCAATAAGATGAAGTGCCAGAATTTCAACAAATATCTATAAAACCTGTCCAAGATAAGAGAAATTCAAATGGTCAATATCATATTTGAACTGAAGCTGTATAGAGTAGTTGTTGACACAGTAGAAGGTAATAATGCAGAAAAATCTTTGAAATTTTTACCTGTCATTCAGTACATGACAGCCAGGTGTAACAGCTTTTAGCATATTTGATCTTCATATTTTTATCCTGTCATGGCAAAACAATTCTCAATGCAGGGTTAAATTTCTTATACCTGGTGAAGTATTAAAAAGCACTGGTAGAAAGAAAGCATTTGTTTTTTTACAGCATACTCTTTGTAGTATGGAGTTTGAAAACAGGGCCCTGTCATGCTGATTGCTGCACAAAAATAGAAGAGAGTGATTGCTTTTGAAAAAATTACAAATGAAGGAGATAATACAGTCTTATTCAGAGGGATAGATCAATAAAACAGAAGTGTTTTGGAACAGAATAATGAAAAAAATATTGTTCACTCCACAAATTTACATAATTACAGGTGAAACATACCTAATGCCTACTTTCCCACATGTACTTTCAAGTTGAAATATTGAAATAAATTTAAGAACAAAATTATAATTTTGCCTCTATTTGTTTTGCCATGTTCACTGTCAAATTCTTAACCACCATTTTTTCATTGGATTTTCATCCACCATTTTTAGTCAAATGGGAGGAAATCTTAGACTACCTAGATAATTTTTGAAATCTTGAAACAGAGTTAAGATCAATTAAGGACATTTTAAGAAAGAGATAAAATTATTATGTTTTCATTTGAAAAAGAAAAAAATCCCAACTAAGAAAAGGAAACCATAAAATTTATATTAATTAAAACCACAGTGACCATGGTAAATTTTTCTATGGAGAATCCACTTTCTCGGGGACTAAATAATGACTTCTCCTTTTTTCATAAACATATTTAACATAGCTCTTGAGATTTTTCATCTTGGGGACCTACTAGTTTCAGACAAACTTTGCAGAAGTTGTACTTATACAGGCAGTGTTGACTGCTTTGAAGTAAAATGTATTTAATGTTTTCCAAATTTAAATATCTTTCTCACTAAGTGGCTTTAGTTATGCACCCTTCCAGTTAATACCAAAAGATTAATTTGGCTTTCATCTTGAAACACTAATGGCATTACTGACACAGAAGCAAGCATGAACTCTTTTAGTAAGCTGGATGAGAGTCATTGGTATGTTCTGTCAAAAGCAAACTACTGGAGCTTCTAAATCCATGGAAATAAAACACATTCTCACCAGGGTACTATTAATCTAATCAGGAGAGCCATCAGAGGTCCTGGGCAGTGCATCTAAAGAGCAGAATGGAAATCTGTCAGGCATTTCAGCAACAAAATGCCTGTGAAAGCACCACTAAAATCTGTCCTGTGTTCCGGGTAACAAACACAAAGTGTTTGTCACCTTGTCTGTTTATAAGTGAGGGATGTTACAGTTCCCTCCTATCCATCTTTGCCACCATAATTACAAAGGTTTTGAGTCAGCCCTAGCAAATCATGTAGACAGTTGATATTTTTATTAAAACATTCACATGCAGTCTTTTGCTTTCTAGTACAGAAAGGATCACTTTTCACAGAGCAATCAGTTTTAAGTCTCTCAGTCAAAAAAATTATTAAAATCATAGCTGCTGACCTTGAAAGACAGAGGGACACAACTCTTTTTTTGTCTTGCTGTATCCCAAAATTCCCATTAAGGCACAAACCTCTAAAATCTTAGATGCTTTTATATGGAACCAAATTGCAAATTTGAAGGAGTAAAAATCAGTTTTATGGAATTAATACATTTCAGATATGCTTCAGGACTAGTTTTTTATCTGAAACTTGAAGAGTTTTAAAACTCCTTCTAGGCTAAAGTGAGAAATAAAATAAGAGTATAGAAAATAAATAGATAAAAACACTCATTTAAGAAACAACAAAATAAGACAAATTAAAAAAAAACAAATATAAAATAAATACAAAACAAACAAAGATCTTCCCTTGAAAACTCTCAATGACCACTTTGAGCCTGAATACCACTAGTTCTTCAGCTGCTGCTAAAAAATCTTGTACTTCAAAAGCGAGTTATTTGAGCAAAGACATAAAATTCAGAGGCTGAAAAGTGAGGTAACATAAACTGCATAGTTTTTAATAATTATAAGACTATGACATGGTAGCAGCAGCACTGGTTTCTGGGAAGGATGGTGTGAAGAAATTGGTCTTTGTTACCCTCAGAGTACAGCCTGGTTACACAGGGTTATCATAGATGTCTGACAGGCGTTTTATTTTAGATGGCCTACAAAGGTGACCACAAATAAGGGTCTGCAGATTAAGAAAATTAAAATGTGAGTAAATGCACCCAAAAATAGCTAACACGTCTCAAAAATACCATGTATTTTCAGATTTCTGACTGAGGTATTTGAAGTTAAAGAACACGGGCTATGAAGCAGTGCAGCAGATAAAGCAGGGAAGGATTCCCATTCAATGGAGTAGTTGGAAGATTCTGATACTGCTTAGAAAACATGAGCCTTTTTCTAGCTCAACTATTCTAGTTGCCAATTTACAGAACTTCAGTTTGGGTGATGAAACAGAAAAAACAGTGTGTGCACTGATAAATATATTAATGTATTCCTTCCAGAAATTGTGATTGGAAGTATCCTTGATAGAGGCTTACTTAAAATATCTGGTTTTAGATAGACCATAAACAGGAGGATGAAGTGAGGGAAAGAAAATAAAATAAATAAAGCCAAAGCACTCCTCTTGTATTTGTCACACAGAAACCATTTGAAGATTTGCAAATAATTTTTGAGCTGAATGTCTGCCTATAGCTGCATACAGATCTACAGGCAATTTGTTTGGGTTTTTTTAAGAAGTATTACAGTAACAAAAGCAAACAATTCAGCTCTGACTAAACGTGTTATGGTGAGTAGCAGTAAATTCACAGGAACATGTACTTAATAAAGAGCTAGAAGCCCAAAACATTATTTGCAACATAGCATACAAGAAAAGAAGAATAATGATTTTCAGCCTGAGACCACCCATTTTTTGTTGTTGTTGTTGTTGTCAACAAAATGAAATTCAGCTGAAAATATATTTTATTTATGCAAAACTTGACATAAATTAGTTACTGTAGGATACAATTTTCCAGGTGTTCAGAAGTGATTAAGTAGAAGTCAAGTGCACTACAAGAGAAGAAATGGTTTCATCTCTTATCTCATATGCAGTGAATGTTTTTATCTAAATTTTTAGAATATATATTCTTTTGTAGGTTCGTTCTGTTTGTGTATCTAATCTGTAACTTAGTGACAGACTAATGAGTGGATAACTAAATAATATGCTTATATACTGGTCCTGGAATTATGTTTGAGAATTTCAAATTTTCTTCACTATCTGCTTGCATAATCACTAATTTCCAAGCGTTTTTCTCTTTTCTGAATAGTTTTTAACTATAAATGTTCTTATTCAACTCTCAACCCTAAATCAATGAAAAAAACCTTAGAATAAAATAAATTCTGTCATGCTCAATTTATACATTCCCTCATGCTTGGATTATTTCTAACACTCTTCTAATATAATCAATTTCTTATCTGACATTATTTCATAATAACATTGTTACATATTTGTTTGAAAAAAAAAGGTTTAAATAAATTAATCTGAAGCTTGCTCTCAAAAACCCCAATAGTTAATACCACCTCTGTTGTGAGATACATACTAGGTGATTTACACTTCTTTCCCTCACAAAACAGCCTACCTTGCCTACTTCTTTTCTTGTTGTTTGGAGTGGAAAGTCCTGAGACAGAAAATTTCTTCCACTTTTACAACTGACAAAACTGGAGAAAGTGATTTAAAAATTCTCTACAGAAGAGACATATACTTCCTCTATACTTTTTCTAATACTATTAAGTCTCCAGGATAAGGAATCATAATACATCACTTAACTAGCAATTTTTTTCCTCCATATGGGCCTCTCCAGTTTCTATACCCATTTACCGTCAAGCAAAGGTAAATTGTAGTACTCTATTTGTCAACCTTCTAATAAATCATCTTCATAGTGGAGAAATCTCATCTGTCTTTCCATGTTAGTTTTTTTAAAAAGTGCAGAATGGAAGAGTCAGTGCGAAGCCCCCATCTCTCAGTTCCTTCTCATCCTGGGAATTTGATTTAATACAGTTCTGGTTTCTGTGTTTCTTCTTCAATCTTTAGATGGTGAAAAGTTGAATATCTCATTTTGCTTCTGCTTTCCTAATCTTGAAAGTGTTTATTCTGCTAGTATTTAGTCACTATCTCTAGAAAAAAAAACTGTCATTCCTTTCCCCATTGGCATTTTGTTTTCCTGAAACACTATTGGGGTTTGTTAACTAAATGTTAGATACAATGAAATCATATTAAGAAAAGGAAAAAGTACATGACATATATTTAATAACACAATAAAGTATGATTGTCTTCCTTGCTAATTCAAGGTAAGGACCAAAGTAAGCTTATCATGGTTCAGATTCTTAATTTTTTAACTTCTTATTTCATCTTCACCTATTATCTCCTTTGAGAGATAATTTGATATTGAAAGCATGGTTCTTAAAATGCAAGGTTCATGAGTTCTTCCCCTGTATGGGCCATTTACTTTAGTTGAACTCAGTGATCCTTGTGGGTCCCTTCAAACTCAGAATATTCCATGAATGCAGGACTTATACACACTTATTCAAAATCATAGTCTTTACGCTGTTCAGTCAAGGATGAGAAAAAGAGAAAAAACACCAAAAAAATCTCTCATAGACTTCTCCACTCTACATACCAGGTAAATTAAAACAACCAAACAATAATAAAAGTCCCATGCTCCCTTTCATAAAATGAAGATTATACTGTAGTTATTATTAATATTCCCAATTACTTCTAGCAGACACTGTATTCACTAGATAACATTTCCCTTCTCTGAGTAATTAGAAAGGCTGATCTCATGTAGTTGAAACAGTTAACAACTTCCTTTCAAAATCCCTCAGAATACTTCAGTATAGGTGTTTCTCTATCAAAATTTCCTGCCACCAGGCAGTAGTGAAAAGCTGTGCAATTTACAGCAGAAGCAATTTTCTTAATAAATCACTGAAGTTACTTGTACTTTCGAGATAGAATAAGCCTCCAGAGCCTATATAACAGCCTCATTTAAGAAGCTGGTGTCTAAGAGTTTGTTCCAGTTCAGCCTAAGGGGAGTTTGATCTTCTTCCTTGATCATTGGTAAAAATACTCTAATAACTTCGTAAAAATAGTGAGAGGACTGGAGGCTTTCTCCTGCCCAGTATTTTGTACAGTGAAGAATTGGAATTCTTGAAAACAATGAAAGAAAAGAAAAGTTTAGAACAAAATCATTTTGTCCAGTTGTTACTATACTCTCACAGAGGAAGGAGAATTATATTTTTACTTGTGAACTCTGGACTTCTTCTGAATTTTTAAATTATAAAGTTATTGTCTAAATATATATATCTAGAGAGAGAGAGAGAGAGACACACACAAACACAGGTGATTGCTTCAGAAGCAAGGATGTATTTACATTCTGCTACAGAAATGGTTTTGACAATTCTTTTTGCCTTTCCTACCTACCGTTTCTCCATTACCAAAAGGGACAAGTTGAATACTTATCTTCAGGAGACAGTTCCAGTTAACGTCATTCTGTCTGAAAATCCAAGTTTACCAGTTGTGTCAGCCCTACATTAGTTTTGGTTGATATAATTTCTGGGTAAGTCAGTAACAGGAAATTTGAGCTCTGGGTAGGTTTACAAACGTGCCATGATTCCCACTTCCTAACAGGGAATGTGGAAATCCTGGGGTACAGCATGGTTTCTGTGTGTGACCAAAGGTGCTATGCAGATCTTAATCTGAGACAGACTAAGATTCAACTGAGATAGATTAAGACTTGAGACAGAGTTTTTGAGCCTAAAAAGCTATGCAATGAGCTGTAAAAAAAAGAGAAAGACTACCATAGGAACCCAGCACAGCATCAGATGCCATAACTTTTTCCCATAGTAACAGGAATACCACCACACACGATCCTTTTTTTTTTTTTTTTTTTAACCTTTGCCTCTTGATATAGTAAATGTCACAGGTAAAGAAGGGCAATAAATTCTATATATATGTAGTACATTAAATATAAGGAATGACAATTTCATCTGAGAAATCCAGGAAGGAATATAATATACACAAGCAAAATAATTATATTTCTTTTATATTATCTATTATATAATAATATTAATAATTATATTAAAGTGTCCAGTATTCACCAAACACGAATAACCTTTTTTCCATCTAGATTTTGCAACACAGTTGCAAGAAAACAAGTTATATTAAGCAAATGAAATATGGTCTATTTATCTCAAAACTTAATCAAACAAGTAATATATTAATATAATAATATATCTGCATATTTGACAGGCAGAACTGAGATTGCATTTTTTTGTGAATGAATGTCATTTATAGGTTAGAAAATACTATATACATTGTCAACAAAACAATGCAAGTAAATAAATACACCAAAATATTTTTTTTAAAAAACCCATCCCAGCACTGAAATTTTTACATTTATGCACTACTTCCCTACTATTAGATGTGAAACTCTTATAGTTGTCTTCAGTTCGTTGATTGTGTTTCCCAGCGCTGTCACTCCTTATTAAGTATTGAACCTTCCCCTGCATTCAAATTCATACTGTAATAATTTACATTTGAGTAATATTCTTATCTTCCTGAGAACCAAATATTTGCAGTCTTCATTGAAGAATTACAAAAAAGAATAGACTGAACAGGTTATGTCTTCATGGAATTGTACTTCCTTCAGTCTTAAATGTGGTCTGATCTTGCAACACATTCTGTGTGTAATAAAGCCTGAAAAACTCAGGTCTTTGCACATTAAACAATCAGACAAGGTGACCCCAGTACTTTTTAATTTAATCTCTCTTTATGTGTGGATTAAATGTAAATCCAATTTTTATTTCGAGCTCCTAATTATCAATAAAATATTGAGTTTGCATAATAATTCAAAGATTAGTAGAAGCAGAAGAGAGAAAATACATGTTAAAATATTTAACCTATCTTCATTCTCTGTGATCTGTATCATTCCAGTCCACTGAGTGTAAGGTGTCACAAGTTATTATATGCGGTAGTGATTAGAGAAGGTTTTTACAGGTAGGAGCACCAATGAAGCCAGTAATACCTGTAATAAGGTAACTCAAAGGAAAAAAAAAAAAATTAGCTTAAAAAATTCTGGAGAACTGTGAGGTTACACATCCTTCTATTGTAAAATTACCTTGTCATAGAAATTACTGTAAAATAAAATATATTAAAATATATTAAATTCAGAATCAACTGCCTGTTTTTGTACTGCTACTGTACATATTAAAGATTTGTAGAGCTTCTCCTAATTGTATTCATTTGAATTCAATGCTCCAGCTGGATAGATTACATAGTCTGTGTAAACAACCCTGTGAACATTTCCTCTTCCATAGTATTAATCAGTTCATTGTCAAAGCAATATTCTCAGATCTGAGTTGTACAGAGTAATGCTGAAAAACTTCAAGCTGTTTGCCCAGACTTGGGCTCCATGGGAGCTGAGTGTTGGTTGTTCATAAAGACCCAATGTGTGACTGATGAATAGAACCCTTTAGCTTCAAGGGAGTAATGCTCAGCAGGAACAAAACTCTTCTCACGTTCAAAGTGTTTCCAATCTGTTTCTTTTTCTCCACAGAGTGTTCTGTCACTCTTTCACTCTGTCAATCCAGATGGGAAGACAAACATAGACAAAGCAAGTAGACGTTCAGAATTTGGCTCCTGTTTAACCAATAGCAATATCCACTGAAGCCAAATGGAAACTTTGAATTTTCTTTCCTTTGGGCATGTAGTTTCATACATTTTCATATTACACAAGATGTAAGGTCCTAATCAAAAGTTCCAACACATGGGTAATTCTTTTAACATTTTCTGTTTTCTTTCAGTCTTGCTTTTGTTTGTTGACTGTTTTCAGAAATAGACATTCAAGCCTGTAGGCACATATTTATGTGTGGAAGAAAGATGTAAAACAGCAAATACTTTGTTCTGCAAATTACTGAAAAAACGTAGACTAAAGAAACAACAAATCTTGATAAGGGTTTAATTTTTTTTTTTTTTTTTTTTTTTTTTTTTTGCTACAAGAGAGACCTCATGAAAAAAGAAACAAGGCAAAAGGTGATCAATTTCAAGTGTATGTGCACAAATGTCTGTACAAGAGGAAGTATCAAGAGGAAATAAATATTTGTATGTAGTCCAAAAGAATCTATGAGATTAGTGGAAGAACTGAGATAGAGTTAGGGAGCTCACACAGCTTAAGTAAAGTTAGAGACAGGTGCAAGATATTCAGGGAAGACAAGATTAGGGGATTGTGCTATGTGTGAAGAAACCTAAAATGTGTGATATCTTTCCACATGGTCGACAGTGATTTGGCTGAGAACTAATGGATCAGGACACAAGAAGAGGCCAGTGAGTGTAACAGCATGTGGGGATATGTTACAGACCACAGTTTAGGCCAAAGCCTGCTTTAAATTCCCTGAAGGTATCTTGGGATCACCAGTTCATGTTTGTGAGAATCTTGAACCTCCATGATATCTGCTAGAATAGCAACATGGAGGGAAGGGAGCAGTCAAGGATATTTCTAAGGGTGTGAGAAACAGCTTCTTGATTCTTGATGCAGATACTTGATCCAGCTGGAGGTGACACACAGGAGTCTGTGATAGTCACTAGAAAGCAGTTTGAGGATATGGTAATCAATGACAGCCTTGGCTGTACTCAACAAGGAAGAATGAAGCTGAAGATTTGCCCCCAGAGTTGCTTTTTTTTTTTTTTTTTTCAAAATATGTCAAAAACAGTAAAAGGACTTTCCATTGTGCATTAGAAATAGAAGGCTGAACTAAGAAAATGTATGCCTGTTGTGACATTGGCTTGGTGATTCAGGCACAGTGAACAAAGCAATTGTTCTGATGTTTCATATCCAGTATCTTCCTTACCTCAGACTTCACCAACAAAGTTTCCCAGGCCTTTGGGCTCAGATAGTTGTCCTTGAATGGTCATTCTCCATTTTTTTTGAAGCACTGTAAAATTTTCTTTGAAGCACTGTGGAGATCAGGGAGGTTCCACAGCAACAGGAAGAAGTCAAGTGTTGCAGTCATCTTCAAAGGGGATTGAATTTCAAGCAGGCTAACTTATCAGCCTTGCTTCAGTCCTTTGGGAAATCTTTGAGTCAGACCTCTGGAAACACATTTCTTGGCACAGAAGGTGAAGTAGGTGTCTGGGAACAATCAGCACAGAAGTACCAGGACTGAGTCATCCCTGTCCAATCCTGATTGCCTTCTATGATGAAATTACTTCTTTTATAGATGGGTAAATATAATTTACCTCAGGAGAGATGGACAATTAAATGCATGGAAAACAAGCTATAGAGGTGGGCAAGAAGGCCATATACTGGAAGCTAGAAAAAGTGGAGTATTGCAGGAATCTGGAGGAAGTGATGGAGTTCTCGCTTATCAAGCTTGGAACTTATATCGAATTGTGTGGATGTGTGGATATGCATACTCAAAACACTCAAAAACAGAGCTGTCATTCAGAAGGACCTAGACATGCTAGAGGAATGGGCAGAGAGAAACTCCCATTTCTGCAAACATGCAAAAATTGAAAAACTATGTGCTGTCTGCGACAGTAGTGCAGTGTCCTGCCTGTCTGGGAGCAGCTCTTCAGGAAGGAGACTGGGAATTTTTCAGCCTGAAGAAGAGACCACCTCCGGGAGATCAACCAACCTGCCCAGCCTCCAGTGCCGTGGATATCACAAAATGGCAGAGCCCCAGTTCTCAGTGCTGTGTGCTGTGAAAACAACTGGCTTAAACTGAAACAAGGTAGTTTCAAAGAGAGTGTTAGGAAAAACATTTTCACCCCAAGTCAGTCAAGTTGTGAAGCACATTATCCAAACTATGTGTACAGTCCCCATCTGTAGACTATAAATCCCTGAGCAACATAGTCTGACCCCATAGCTGACCCTGTTTTGGGTTGCACTAGAGACCTCCTGAATGTCCTTCCAGCCTGAATTGTAGTGAGATTTTTAAACTATTCCATAAAGGCTTTTTTTCTTTATGAGACTTGGACATTTGCCCTAAGAACTGTATTGTCTACCCATACAACTCCGATTTTTCTCCTCTTTGTTATGTGATGCTGTTTTAGGGTACAATATAATAAATCAACACATGAACAGTAGAGGCCTGCAGGTCGTTTCCATTGGTCGTTTCCACTCTTCTGCAATAGCTATACTACATATCAAGAGAGTGATCTTCCTTTTTGAGCAGCCTTGTGCCAGGTATTCTTGGACAGGTTGATATGAAGCTTCTGGAAAATTTGCTTTTGCTTTTGTTGTTAAGCTCACCTTTATGATAGGCAAGGAAAAATGCATAATGTATAAAAAACATTAATAATTATAAACCTAATACTTACCCCCCATTTGAATAAAGGTAGGATCAAACTTGCATTAGCTTGTGAAATACCTGAGCAAAAACATAGAATAAAATATCATGAGATGGAAGGGAGAGGCCTACTAGGCTCATCAAAGTTCAATTCCTGTAGTAATGTTGCTGAGGATAACAAGCCCATCAGTCTTAATATTATCCTTTACAATTAATTTCAAACCTTGTCCAGGCCCTTCTAACTGACCACTGTAACACATGATCTATATTTAATTGCAAATAATAAACTTTCCAATGAGAACCAAGAAGAATGTAGCTAGTTTGGGTGTTTAGAAGAAAAATACCACCTTTCTTCAGGAGCAGATTTTAAAAATATACCTATATTTAAGTAATGCTTTTGTAACCTGAATAATTCTTGAATGTGTGTAATTTGACATTTTTAGGATGAAGAATAAATATTAGAACCCACAATGAAAACAACATTAGCAGTGCAGTCCAAAGCAGACTGTGGAATTAGAAGACATCTTAATAGGACCCTACATTGTATCTATTGTTCATATTCTATATTTGTACTTAAATGCTTATAAAACATTTTTTTTTTTTAACTTTCATGACTGTTAAAAAACTCTCTGCAACTAGAGAACCAATAATAGTCCCCAACAGTGGAGGAGTTGCTATCTGTTATCTTGGTCTAAGACTTCCAAAACTTCTAAGTATCTTGAATGTTTAGTTCTGATTAAATCCAGGAAATGTGACCAGGTTCCTCAGGCAGCTTTAAAAAATTATTTCATTTAAAATATCTGAATTTTTCTTTTTTTCTTTTTTTTTTTTTTTTAATTTTTACAAAAAAATACCTGATAGAAAAGCGATACAGTTGATACTGCCTGGCTGAATATTTGGTTGAAATATTTCCTCAAGGTAGTCAATCATAAATGAACAAGAAAACCCCAACATTTTGTTTTGTTTCAGTGAGCCAATTTTTATCACTAAGAAAAATTAAGTTGGGTTATTTCATTTTTAGAGTTTCTTTGTTTTTTCTGACATATTGACTATAAAACTAATAAAGATATCAGTAGTGAGGGAAGGCAAAGGATGAGACTATGAAATTCTACAAAACTTAAAGAAAGTAATTACATGACAAAATATATTTTTTCCAGCACAGAGTATGTATTTGAATATCCAGTTTGCAAAACACTATGCTTTATTTATGCAAGTTAGTGGGATTTATATCAAGCATTTTTAATACTAATATTCTATGTAAACCATGAAGTCCCTGTGTTTCTTCATCAAGTCCAGGAATCTGATAGGAAGCACTACAGATCACATACAGAAATTCTTGATGCAGTGTGATAGAAGAGAAATAATCATATTTGTGGGTGTGTGATACTGCTCAATCCAAGTTACTACTTGGATTTCCACTGCTTAGAGCCACGATGTTAGGTGAGGCAATGGAGAGTGAGGTGAAAACAGTGTTTCTCCTTCATCTATCGTCTTCCTCCATATTCCTGCTCTGTAGTTGCACTTTCCCTGATCACCTGTCATAAACTTCCTAAGTGGTGGTGACCCGTCATGTTATTGAGACTTCAGCATCTATCTCCAGATATATTTGATAAGGTGTTTTCTGTACAGTGATGTGCTTTTTTTATATAGAAAGATCACAGGAAATCTAATGCTAAATTATTTGCGGGCAATCTGGTTTGGGTGTCTGTGACAGATAGAAGCTAAGCCTGTCCTGAAATTATCTTGTTCAATTTAGATGCTTAGTGTAAATTCTAATATACGTTGTAGGTTGTAAACAGGAATTTTCTCCTACTCATTTCACAAGTCATGGTCAAATAAATTTACAATGCAATAAAAAGCAACACACCCTAGAGTTGGAGCTTTTTGTGTAACCAGTTTAAAAAAAAAAAAAAAAAAAAAAAAAAAGGAAACTTGTGTTGTGCAGCATACTGAAGAAAAATTGCAACATATTCATTTATGTGAAGTCAACTATAAAACACACTGAAATTTTTCATTCAGATTACATAGTTTCATATCACATAGTTTGTTTGTCTTAAAAAAAGATCTTGTTCCATGCATCTGATTATTCAGGTTGTACATTCCTAAACTAGTGTGATTTACATTTGAATTAAGTTTCCAATTTTAATGAGTGACATGGACTCTAATTGGATTCTGTAGGAGAGGAGTGTCAATTATAAAAAGTAAGGCTCTGGAAAATTAGCCTAAATAAAATTTTACTGAACAGAACATGCAATTATAATATGCATCAGAGTGCTTGTGTTATTATTTGTAGATCATTATTATTTTCTCATGAAAAAATTAAGAGTTAACATCTGGACTATTTGCAGCGTGTTATTGATGACATTAACACAACTTCTTATATGGTGCAATATGGTGCCCAGTTTAATGGTATCAAATCTGAAACATCCTTCTGCAAGGACTTATTATTAATGGAGCCTGAAACACTCAGGATTTGATCCATAAAGTTAATGGGTAATATGTGCAATACTGTTGTGGATGTCTGTTACAGACTGCTTCATTGGGAAGAAATAAATGAGACCTTCTTTATACAATTGGAAGAAGTATCACAGTTGTAAGACATAGTCCTCATGGAGGACTTGAACCTCCTCAGTATGTGCTAGAAGGACAGCACAAAAAGGCAGCAGTAACACAGGAGGTTTCTGATGTGTATGGATGAAACCTTCCTAATACATGTGATAAAGATTAAAAGGGGAGATGCTTTACTGAATACATTACTCACAAAGAAAGAAGAAATGCTCAGAATGTATAGGCTGAGAGCAGCCTTGGCTGCAGTGTCCATAGACTATTAGAGTCAGGATCCAGAGAGGAAAGAACAAGGCAAAAAGCAGTATCACAACTGTGGGCTTCTTTAGAGATTTTGGCCTTTTCAGAGATCTGCTTGGAAGAATCCCATGGGATATGATTTTGGAGAGAAAGGGAGGCCAGGAGAGTTGGTTGATTTTTAGGGGTCATCTCCAAGCTCAAGAATGGTTCATCTTGAAGTCTGCACCTTTGAACAAGGAGCTGCTGACACTTCAAATATAAAGAAGTGTACGAGATATGCTAACATGGTCAGGTGATCTACAAGGAGCATAGAGATACTGTCCTTTGTGAGAACTGAATAAAGAACACATCACTGCTGTCTTCAAAATGGGTTAAGACAGAAAGTCCTGGGTGCAACAGGCGTATCATTTCAATCCCATGGAAGATGAAGGAGGAAATATTCTTGGTAACAATTTGCAGATATATGAAGGATAAGAAGTTGACTGGAGAAGTCAGCAAAAGAATTTATGAACAGTAAATCATACTCAACCAATCTAAGCGCCTTCTGTAATTAGGTAACTGGCTTGATACATAACAAAAGAACAGCAGACTTTTTTTCTTGATTTTAGTATGGCTTTCAACTGTCTCCCATAACATCCACATTGAAAAATTAATGAGGTATGGAATGGATAATTGAACAGGAAAGTGAGTCGAAAATTAGCTAAACTGATGCTAAAAGGTTTGTAATAAGTACCAAAAAGTCCTTGACCAGCTGGAGGAATGGGACAACTGGAACCTAACAAACTTCTGCAAGGCAGCATGCCAAGACCTGCACTTGGGAAGAAATAATCTTATGTAGCAGTAACCACTGGGGATGGAGCAGCTAGAGAGTAGATTTTTCAGAAAATTACATGGGAGCCCTAATAACAATAAGTCAACCATATGGTCATGGTATTTTTCTGGGAGAAAAAAAAAAAAAAAAAAAGAAAAGAAAAAAAAAAAATCTAGATCTAAAACCAACCAGTGTGCCTTCACGGTAAAGAAGGCCAACACTATCCTGCATTGGGTTACATTAGGAAGAGCATTCTCATCAGGTTATTAATGTGCAAAAGTTTATTTCAGTCTAACTACATGCATCTAACACCTCCCTGGGCAACATGTTCCAGTGTTTTAACACCATCATTGTAAAAACTTCTTCCTTACATAAAAATGTCTTCCTTATATCTAATCTAAATCAACCCTTTTCAGTTTAAAATCATTATCCTTTTTCCTAACTCAACAGGCCTTGCTACAAGGTTTGCCCTCATCTTTCTTGTAGGTCTCCTTTAAATATTGAAAGGCTCTCAAGATGGTCTCCCTGGAGCCCTCTCATGTCCAGGCTGAAAAACCTCAAGTGTCTCAGCTTTTTCTTGTAAGAGAGGTGCTCCATCCCGTCTAATCATCTGCTCTCCTCTGGATTTGCTCCAACACACCATGTTCTTCCTGTGCTGAGAACCCTAATGCTGGATGCAGGACTCCAAGTGAGAATCTCATCAAAGCAGGGCAGAGGGGCCAAACCACCTCCCTCGGCCTGCTGGCCACACTGATTTTTGGTAGTTCAGCCCAGGATACAATTGGCTTTCTGGGCTGCATGCACACATTTTTGGCTCAAGTCTGATCCCATATCTACCAGTATCCTCAAGTCTTACTTTGAAGGGCTGCCCTCAATCTGTTTGTTTCCACTTATAGAAGAAGATGTTCATATTTTCTCTGTTCCTTAATTGAGTGATGCCACCATGAGACTGCTATCAGCTTTTTAAGGCCACGGTGACTGGGAAATTTTATGGTCGCTGGAAAAGAAAAGTCACATCCATCTTGAAGGAGAGAAGAAGAACCAAGGAAATGTAGTCTTGTTGGCCTCACATCAGTACCCATGATGTCTGTCCATCAAAATCCTCTTTGAATATATACGAAGAGCAAAATGTGGCTGGGAACCAGACAGAAGGGATTTAACCAGGGCTATCTCACATGGCCAACCTGATTGGTTTGTATTATAAAATGACAGGATCAGTAGTCAACAGGACTACAGATGGATGTCATTTACTTTGACTTCAGCAAGTCTTTTGCAATGGTTTTATGTAAAATGAGATGAGATATGGACATGATGAGGCACTGAAAATTCAACTACATTTTCATGCTCCCAGGGTTATGATCAACAATTCAATATCCAATTTGAGCATCTACTAGTATCTGTCCTCAAGAATCAATAATAAGTCAATATAGAGACACTTCAGAATCTTTATATTGCATGGATCTATCGATTTATGAAGACATCTGGAAATACAGTTATTGATATTGTCCACATCTGTCACTATCTTTTGCTATATGTGGTTCCTCCATGAAATTGCTGAAAGCATTCTCTGGACTTTTATCCATGTAGCAGACAAAAATATATGTCCACAGATATAGATACATCTTTATAAATATCTATAGACATAGATACAGAGCCAGCAAAGTGCCCTCACTGCAAAGGAGGCCAACTGCATATTGTGATGTATCTGCATTTATGTAGTGTCACTGCTATTTGACACTTGGGAGACCCCATCTAGAGTTTTGTGCCCAGGTCTGGGCTTACCAGTACAAAAAAGACTGGAGTGAGCCCAACAAATGACCAATGGAGATTGCTTGCTTCTGGAGTACTTGACATATGAGCAAAGCCTGTGAGAACTTGTTCGTTCAGCCTGGAGATGAGACAAAACTAGACGGATACCTATGGGAACATTGTAGGAAAGTTGAAACAGTCTTCTTGAAAATGTATAGCAATATGATGAGCACCTCAGCAGACAGGTGAAACTGGTGTTACCCAGAGTTACCCTTCCAAAGTAGACTCATATGATTCTAGGATTCTGAGGTGAAATATGAGAAATTTCTCTTAAGTATATAAAAAAAAAGTTTCTCCATGAGGCTGATTAAACACTGGAAAAGATGTCCATAGAGTCTGTGAGATGTGTACAAAACTCAACTGGACAACAACCTGAGAAAGAGCTCTAGCAGGACCTAGTTCAATTGGGAGGTTGGACTGAATTAATTCCAGAGCCCTTCTAGCTTTAATGGTCTTGTAATGCTGAGATTCCTCACAAGATGATGACTTTTTGTGATATTTCCTCTCTGGCTTTACATAAATATTCAGGTTGAAGCCAGGCCTATTGGATTTTCTGGACTTTTGCAGTATAGCTGTAGCTGTTCATTTTGAGAATATGTGAATAAAAAGGTGATGTACTTCAGAGGCAAACACTAATTATTCTGGTATTTCCTCTCCATTCTAGACAAACGCTAATGTGAAATGATACAATAATATGTAATTATACGGATTATTGAATTAAGAAGTTGAAGACATTTGCTTTCAATCCCTATCAGTAGAATGTGCCATTAAACTTGTCTAGAATTTTGAACATAAATTGCCAAACAAAACAGAATTAATTGCTCAATTCCTTAATAAAGTATACAAGTCCAAGGTCAATATGCTGCTACGTTTATTCATATTATAAAGAATTGCATATTCATTGTTTCCTAATGTAAGAGATTCATCATCTCACAATGAAATAGAAAAGGAGAAAAGTCAGGTTAAAGTTGAAGCATAAATTTAGAAATTTCTACTAAAACTTTATCTTGTCATCAATTTCAGTTGCTTCCTTTGTTGTTATAGCAGATTTTTCAGGAGCTGCCTTTTTGTGCTTGTACACCACAAAGAGTCAAATCAAAGCAGCAGGATTTTTACACACCTTATTTACAAAGTATCCCCAAACATAAAAATGTTGCTGCAAAATTGCACTTATAACTAATAATCCAGGTGTTAAATTATTGCAAAAAAATAAACTGTTTAGCTAGCTTAATATCACTCTGTCCAAATGCACAGAGAAAAACTCAGAATTGGTTTATTTGGGCTTTTTTTCCCCATTTTTTCCCCATCCACAATGCTATATTACAACATCCTGCAGACAGTAAACTCTTTCTTGCTGTGACAAGTTATTGATCTTGTTTTCCTCTGAGAACCCTAACAAGTCAAACTGAAGCTTCCTGAAAGATATACCTGGAGCTGTATTTTACAAGGATTTTGAGAAGAACTTTTCTCTCCAGTGTTTAGCACGAAAATGAAATTACATTAGTACAAAAGTGTGCAGTTCTCTCTGGGAAGTGTAAGGCTTAGCAAGCCTATTTAGTCCATCAGTGGTGATAGCATCTACTCTTCTCCCAAGGGTAATCCTGACCTTTTATCCTGAATTCTGAGAAAGAAGGGTAAGGTAAGGAAATAATAAGAAATTACTCAATTCTCTCAAGGTGAGGACAGAAGAAGAAGGTTTCTCCTGGTCTAATAGAGAGTTACAATTACTCTGAATTCTGTGTGGCCCATTTTCTTTGGGCTTTTTTCTTTCTTTTCTGTGTGGGAAATTTTTTTGAGCTTCAAGTTGCCTTTTTGGTTATTAAAAACCTCATAATCTTTGTAGGTATCTTAACAGTCAAGATGTATTGGCTTTTAAAACAGCTAGTAGATTATAATTTTCAGTCTGCATGTAAAATCTTAAAATAATTGACTTATCTCTATTTAATCATTGCAGTAGCAAATAAACTGCATTGTCTTTGCAAATCCAGTGCCAGTTCTTAGCTAAGAATACATACAGCTTTTGTCAGATTTTCATTTGTGAGACTAAAATTCTAATATTCTGTGGTTATTATTACTATTGGTACAGAGTTACATGTCATCTTGTCACTACAATGTGTTAAAAGCATATTTGGAGGTCTTGGAACATTACCATGTGGGAAAAGGTCCAAATATGAAGCAAAAAGGACCCCAACTATTATAAATGTTTCACAGTTCTCTTTGTGACAAGATGCCAGAGATTGATGATACAAGCACTTCGAATGCTTGATATATAGAGAACAGAGAAAAGACTGAAACAAATATTCTTCACATAATCAACTAAGCAATATCCTCAACTTGCCTCTGCCTGACTGTAGTAAATGATTTGGAAAGCATTGCCACAGTGGAGAATCTCAAGGAAGGATCTGAGAAAGGATAACATAGTTTGCATCTGTAAGAGGTATTGGAGGTGAAAATGTTTTGTGTTTTTTGACAGAGAAACCTTCTGATGTGTTTTAAGTCTGGAGAGGACCTTTTTACAAAGCCTTGTCATGATAGGACAAGGGGGAATGGCTGTAGGTGAAAGAAGGTAGCTTTAGGTTAAATATTAGGTTAATTATTAGATAACATCTATTTTTTTTACTAGAAAACATTAGAAAAATTAGATTAATTAATTAGGTTAAATATTAGAAAACATATTCTACTCTAAGGATGTTGAGGCACTGCAGCAGGTTGCCCAGAGAGGTTGTGAATGCCCCAACCCTGGAATTGTTCCAGGCCAGGTTGAACAGGACTTTGAGCAACGTAGTCTGATGGATCATGTCCCTACCCATGGTGGGGGGTTGGGGACTAGATGATCTCTAAGATCCCTTCCAATACAATGCATTCTATGATTCTCTGTTTCTATAGGCACTGTAATTTTGAGTTTTGGACAACATTTTTCTCTGTTAATCCACAGTATGATTCATATTTTCCTGCTAGGAACAGATCATTTCACTTTCTTTGATAATTAGGTTTTGGGTTAACTTGTTTTATTTTTTCCCTGTACACTAGTCGTAATCCCCCCAAAATACATTACAACAAAACATTGCGTTCTAAAGGCTAGTTATGTAGATTGTCTCTGCTATAGGTAAAAAAATCCCAAAATATGATTTTATTCACTCAAGTTTCTGGGGTTTTTGTTCTTATAATCAAGTGACTATTTCCAGAATTATTCTTTTCCTAAAAATATGATAAGCCTAAGGAAAAGAAATAGAAGAATAAAAATATTTTTAGAGAGAACGGTAATTTCTTATTCCTATCTAAATTGGAAAAGTATTCCAGAAATTGTATTTTTTAATATCTTTTAAGTGTTTTGTTGCATTCTAGGAAGCTGAGGTATAAATCTGAGTGAGATTAGAGGAGACTAAAGCAATTACTTCACACCCCTATGTAAATCAGAGCTGTAGTCAGTTAATGTGCTCAGGTCAGTAAAACAGAGAACTTTTGGAGCATGTGGAAGAACAAGAATTTTGGTACTAAATAGTATATTCACCTAGCATTTAATTTGAAATTATAGGATCATATTTTGTCTTTTTGGTACACTTCAGATAAAGAAGGCATGAGAGTCTAACATGACTAAGAGATCCAGGTATTTAAGAGTACAAACTTTTCTACAAGAACTTATGTCAGAACTGTGAACAAACCAAAGCAGCAGAAATTCTAACCAGTGTGAAAGAGAGGGAAAAGGGGAAAAGTTGATAGTAATGAAATAAATATTAACAAATTGCCTTCTAAGGTTTGAAATGTGTTTTCATTGATGAAATGCAAATAAAATAGGCATGGGATAAAATGAAAGAATGCTGCAAGCACCTACTTCACAAGCATTCCTATAGTGATAAAGCATCTACTACCAAATCACAGAATGTGAGGCTCATTGATGTAAACAGAGCTCTGAACGTTAACAATGGGAAAAATATTAAGAACAAAGAGAAACATTTGTCATTCTGTCGTTATCAGACATTTTATCAATGCAATAATAAAGGTACAGGAAATCCCAAAACAGACTATAAACAGAAAACATTTTTTATAAACTTGAAATTTTATGCTACAAAAAATTCAAAACTTAATATCATACTTGACTAGAAAGGATGTAATAGACATTTCTATTTTTTTTTCCTTGAAAGGGCCAATGTAGGACAAGGGAGAAAGACTCTGAAGAACAGGTGTACATAATAATATGCTTGTCAGCATACATAATAAACAAATGAAAGAAAATACAAAAAAAAGAGCAATGATGTAAGGGCTCTTACGAATCAATCAATCAAATCAAGTTATCCTGCAGAGAAATTACACCAAGGAAGACATTAATTTGAAAAAAGGAAATATTTTCATGGACGTAGGGAGTCTGAAAAATATCTGAAAAGATGTAAAGGTATGGCAGAACAATAAAGAAAAATTAGAGAGCAATTTTGTCGGTTAAACAGGAACAGGCATACTGAAAAAATAATTAAAGAAAAAGGCCAAAGATGATTATATTTGAATGAAGCACCTGATATAGTGTTGTGAAAGAGGTGCTAATTTATGATGCATGTAGTCATTCCAGGCAGCAGTTTGAAACTAATTTTCAGATATGTCCAGTAGCTGATAATTACAGTTATTTGTTTTGTGTTTTTTTCCAATAACTTTACCAAGCAACTGTCAATCTATCACATTACTCACATACAATTTTTACTAGACACAAGTTTTGCAGTGAGTTTTTTGTGAGTAACAGAAGACATGTCTGAAAAACTGTGGAAGTTTGAAAAGGATTGATTTTTGGCTATAACAAGCAGTCTGTGCTATCAGCAATACAACAATCAGAGGAGCTGAAAAAAAAATGCCCAACTAACCAGATAACAACCAAGTCAAAAAAAGAGTCACAGCACTCCTGTTTTATTTATTTTGCCGTTGGATCACACCATTCAAGACTTCATTAGCGCAATTAGTGAATGGTCAGTAGAAATCAAAATCAAAAGCATTTACAAAAGTGGGGGGTAGTTTGTTTGTTTGTTTTATGTCCATGCTTCATCCAGTAGACAGGACAACAGAAGGTAGAAATAGAAGGAATTCTGTTAATATAAAACAGTGTTGAAATAGCTGATGACACCATGGCACAGAACTGAAAAAGAAAGGACAGGGGAGTTTTTATAGTTTCTATACTAAAAATTAGATACCAGGTGAAATAATTCTCATTTGGGAAACAGGGAAAAAACTTGTTTCCCAATATTTAACAGTTAATAGTCAATTCTTTAGGCTAGTCATTTGGTAGACTTGCTAAACCTGAATGTGCTACAAAAATAATGGAACACTTCCTATAGGTATGTCTTCTTTAAACAATGAAACAGGCCCTCTGACTAGGAAATATTGTTATCAGTTATACACCTTTTGTTTGCTGCTTAAAACACTTTAATACTAAATATAAAGAAAATATTTTGGAGATCAAGAAATGTATTCATGTGTATGAATGCTTATATATAATGAGGATTTTAGTCACAGAGCTACTTGCTTAGATGAACCAGTTAATAGCAATAAATCAATGTATTGGCCTAATGTACTTAGAGGATCTACATTATTTTAATTACTAAACTTGTGACCCTTCACATGTAAAAGCCTTCTGGCAGCAGAGTTAGACATAGGACAGGGTTGGGGTGCAGAAGCACTCAGCTGCTGCCCTCCTGAGCATGAGGTGTCTGTCTGGAGATTGTGTTTGCACTGCCATGCACATCTGGGCAGCTGCTGCTGCTGGAGCAAGAAGGCTGTTGATGAGGTGAGTAGATCTACAACAAACTGTCCTTTTGAAACAAAGAACAGTGACAACAGGACAGAACCAGCCAATAAAAAACATGTTACCCTGTGTTATCTGCAGTATTTCTCAACTGTCATATTATATAAACCTATATAGTAATTCTGTGCATAAATGACATATCAGGTGTCAGGACATAGAAGATTTGTTCCTGCTGACTTTCAAAATTTTGGATCTGTGATCTCTCCTCCAGGCTGAAGAAGCTCAGGTCCTTTAACCCCTCCTCACAGAGAGGTTCACATATCCCATTCAGCTTGGCAGCTTTTTTCTGGATACGGTCCAACATTTTTTCATTATTTTGCCTTTACTGAGGGAGCTTAAAATTTGGACAAAGAATCCAGATAGATCTCGTGGATGTTGTGCAGAGGGGTATAATCCTTCCACTCGACGTCCTGGCTGTATACTTGTGAATTCTGCCCAGGGTGCTTTTTGGCCATCTCTGCAGCTGCATGCCCACTTTCCTAAGCTTAATTTTATCCCTCATTCCCCTTTCTTGCAATGGTGTAGAGGGACAGGAATAGTGTTTTTTGTCAGTCATTTCACGCTGTCTCTGCCTCTCCTTCCTCAGGAAGAGGAGTCCTTCCCCTGCTTTAATGTTGGGTCCCTACCATCAAAGACAGTCTTCCATAAAATTCATCAATGTGAATACTTCCCACAGGCTGTGGTTGATCATGAACTGCTCCAGTGTGTGTCTCCTGCAGGATCACCAGTCCTGCCAGAAAATCTGCTCTGGTGTGAGCTCCTATCTCCATGGTTCCACAGGTCCTGCCAGGATCCTACTCCCACATGGGCTTCTGCCAGGTTCACAGCCTCCTTTAGGCATCCACTTGCTCTAGTGCAGGATTCTCAGTGGGCTGTAGGAGGGTCTCTGCTCCGCTGTGGACCTTCATGGGCTGCAGGGAGACAGCCTGTTTCACCATGGTCTTTACTCAAGCTGGAGAGAAACCTTTGCTGCAGAACCTGGACCACCTCCTCCGCCTCCTTCTTCAATAACCTTGGTGTCTGCAGAGTTGTTTCAAGTTTTCTCACTCTCTTCTCTGGCTACCATTTTCTTCTGCACAATAACCATTCTTTCCTCTTAAATATGTTGTCACAGAGGTATTACTAATGTCACTGATGGGATCCATCTTGGCCAGTGGCAGATCTGGAGATGTCTGACATTGGCTCTGTCAGGCATGATGTCTTGGAGATGGCTGACATTGGCTCTGTCAGGCAAACAGAAAGTTTGTAGCTTGTCCTTCATCATAATCTTTTCAAGTATAAATAGTATATTTTCATGACCTGATACTATGTTTCTTTGGAATCTGTTTTGGCTTGTCTAATCCTGTTGTGAAGATCACTGTTTTTATCATCTGCTGTCTCTCTCTCTCCCTCTGTCTCATATATATTAGTAGAAAACATGTACAACTATGGATAGGTTCTTTATAACAATGATTTTAAAACTGATAAATCATGATTTTCAGTTCAATAGCATTCAATATGGCCCTGCACTTGTAATGGTACAATTCAATCAAATTATGATCCATACTCCACAGAAATGCTTAAAGATTCTCAAGTACAATTATCTGGTGCCACTACAATTATATTTTTTAGGTGCCTGAATTGCTTCTCATATATACCTGGCTTATTTGTCTGTAGCATATTACCCAGCAGTGGAAAACATATCTAACTTTGACTAATATTACCAGACTTTCTAAAAAGAATCCTCCTTTTCTTTAAAACTGTTCTTTAAAAATTATCAGGATAATGATTGCAGACTTTTTTTTTTTCCTGCTGATATTTCTTCAATAATGTTCCATCATTCCTCACTGCTTCCACATTGCTTTAAATTTATTCTTAGAATAACGTCTCTTCATCTACATTTTCAGTTGCATTTCCTCCAAATGCCTTGTAGATCTCAGCACTGCAAGCCTGCAGTGTTACAAAGCTGTACACTTGAGCCCTAGCTGATGAACAGATGGGAAGAGAAGAGATGATTTCTCTGACTTCTTGCACGATCTCCAGAGATACTCCCTCCCTGACTTCCTTCTGCTATTTCTCCTTTTGGAGGATGGAAGTGTCACTCAGAGATACCGCATACAATTGCTGTGAAAACACCAAGTTCTAAATAGTCTGAGCTCAGAAGACAAAGACAGAATAGCAAGGAGGAAATCTGCACATAAGAACAGGTTCCAACCCAGAGTGGAGAAGTTAGCTTAATTTTGACACAGATTATATCTATGATCCAGGAGACATGTTCTCAACAGAGATATATCCCCCGAGCAATCTTTAGTTGTGATAATTTGGTCAAGTATACTTGAAAAATAGGACATTTTTGAGTCACTCTCCCAAAGCTGAGAATCTAGGCAGGTTTTCCCAGCACAAACTGAAATCTCTCTGTAGTTTGTGATACATGATTAGAACTAAGGAATTCTTAAACTCAGATGTATTTTTACTGGTTTAAACAAAAAAATAGACTACTGACATATGAGAAGTCACTCAGCAGAGAGTAAAGGTCATTTGAATGTAGTAGCTTTGAAGTAGGTGACTAAAGCTCAACAAGTTCCTGTGAGACACAAATAGTTTCACCAGAATACTGACGAAAGTTTTTGTTGTTTCACATAAGTCTGCTTCAATGATACCTGTTCATGAATAATAACACAGGTGGTGTAAAACACAACAGGTGTTCTTTGCTCATTGGTTTCATACCCACAGAAGAAAAAAAAAAAACAAAAAAACCCAAAACAAAAGAAAAAGTTTCCACCTCCTCCCCACAAATGAAAAAAAAAAAAAAAAAAAAAAAAAAAAAAAAAAATAATTACAAAGCACAGTGGAAACTGGAATGCTTGGAATCGGAAGACATTTTAATCTCTTCTTTGAGAATGTATCACTGAATATATGCATGGTAACCATAATGAATATGTGAATATTATGTAAGTTTTGAAAACTTTTTCTTTTGTTGCAAATGTAATGATTCTATTTTATCTCATGCACTTTTTGGAATGAAGGATTTAAGACAACACTCTGTACGGAATTTTTTCAGAGAACAACTTTTAGAAATAACTGACCATTTGAAATGAATGTGAACCAGCAGGCTTGAATGAAAACAAAATTTAAGAAATTATCTCGGATTCAGGAGATATTTCATATCTATACATAAATATTTCATCGGGAATAGTGCCAACATACCTTTGTGTGTGTGTGTGTGTGTGTGTGTGTGTGTGTGTGTGTGTTTGTGTATTTTTGTTACCATAGTAACAATATTACTTTTGTTAGCAAGAAAATGCTGAAAACTTCTGCATTGGCTTCAATGGCCAGACTCCTTAGAGACAATTTCTACATTGAAATCCCCTCTCTAAAAAATGTTTTGTGGTCTCTCTATATAGCATTCTCCATAAATTTCATTTCAGACAATATTTTAATTATATAGATTTTGTTCAATCTTGTTTTAAATAGATATTTCTAGATATCTATTTTACCTATCTAGACAAACTGTGTTGCCTCGGATTAAACTGTACTGCACTTTGACTGCTGAATAGAAAACTTCAAAATAAACAAAAGGAAATAATTAAACCAACTGTTGATATTTGTTAGATGTTGATATTAATAGATCTCAAGTTGGCTCCAATTTTGAGGCTTGGACACCTATGTATTCTGGCCTGATATATTTCCAAAAAGAAGTATAATAAAAATCAGGACTCACAATTTCTTACATAGAGAAAATGCAAAGTGGCTATGTTGGACAAGTTAAAAAAAAAATGGACTTATATAGAAGTTTTCCTGGACTATTGTGTTCTTGGTGGTAAATCTTTGCTACTGCCTTTAGCCTTTTAATTTAGCACAAAACATTAGCAGTTCCCCCTGTTTCCAAGGAATCTTGCATTTCAGTCAGTTATGAGACATGTCACTGATCCTTGCTACTACTTTCAGTAATCCTTCTACCTGACATCCTGCATCTTTCTATGTTTCTTTCAGTGCTATCTTCTGTCTATTATATGCTGCAGGGTCTAGGAACATTTGTCCTCCTGTATTTTGCTTGTTTTTAGTAAGCAAAGTAAGAATATCTCCCTCTACAGAGAATTCCCCCAGAGTCACAATTGTATTGTAAGGAACAGCATGAAGCTGAAAACAGATCAACCTTACAGAATTTCACACTCCTATACATCTGACCAGAGGCATATGATCCCTCAACTTAAATGTCATCATTTACACAAGTTCATGTACAAGTCATGAACATAACTCTGCTCCAACAAGGACAAGAATGAATTTTCCAGATCAGCTTGCAAAAACTTCACCCATCCCCTCTGTCTATAAGCTTTTCCTTACACCATTCCTCCTTGTATGTTATTCATGCTGTAGATGATTAATTTCTTCAGTTCCTTTCCTGAACATATGGTTTATATGGTTTGCTCCTCAGCAAGTTGGTTGAAGACAATGCTGGGAGGAGTGGCTGATACCCCAAAGGGCTGTGCAGCCCCTCAGAAGGACCTTGACAGATTGTAGAGATGGACAGAGCTCAACCACCTGAACTTCAACAAAGTCAGTTTGCAGGGTCCTGAACCTGGGGCAGAATAACTCTGTACAGCAACACAGGCTAGGTGAAGGCATGTGCTGGAAAGTAGCCCTGCAGAAAAAGACATGGGGTCCAGGTGGACAACAAGCTGTCCATGAGCCTTCTTCCCTGTGGCAAAGAAGGCCAAAGGTATCCTGGGATGCATTAGGAAAAGCATTGCCAGCAGGTCAAGGGAAGTGATCCTGCCCCTCTGCTCAGCCCTGGTGAGGGCATATCTGGAGTAGTCTGTCCAGCTCTGGGCTCTGTGGTACAAGAGAGACAGAGAGCTCCTGGACTTGGTCCAGTGGAGGGCTTTGAAGATGATTAAGGGACTGGAACATCTGTTTTATGAAGAACTGCTGAGGGAATTGTGCGTGTTCTGCCTTGAGAAGAGACAACTGCGAGGAGACCTCATAAATGTAAGTATCTGAAGGAAGGGTGTCAAGCCAGACTGAGGGAACTGGGTATATTTAGTCTAAAAAAGAGCAGACTGAGAGGGGACCTCATTAATATATATATATAAATATCTCAAAGATGTTTGTCAAGAGGAAAGTGCCAGACTCCTTTCAGTGGTGCCCAGTGACATGACAAGGAGCAATGGCCATAAACTAAAACATAAGAAGTTCCACCCAAACATCAGGAAGAACTTATTTACATTGAGGGTGAAAGAACAGTGGAACAGGCTGCCTAAGCAGGTTGTAGTCTCTCGCTCTCTGGAGACATTCAAAACTCACTTGAACATGCTCCTTTATAATCTGCTTAAACTGACCCGGCCTTGGCAGAGGGGTTGGACTAGAATATCTCCAGAGGTCCCTTCCAACCCAAACTAATCTGATTCTGTGACTGTGAAGAGGATGGAGCCAGACACATGGTGGTGCCAAGCAGTAGAACAAGAGGCAGCATGCATGCAGAAACTGATGCACACCTATTCAAGTTCCACCTGAATATGAAGATGAACTTTCCTGTGCATGTGACAGAGCACTGGAACAAATTTTCCAGAGAGGTGGTGAACTGTCATAAATGATCAGAATTATACAGTGTTAGTTTAAGACAGTGAAGAATTGTTGAGGCAGGTTGAGAAAAACCTGAGCTGAGCCTGTTGTTGTTCTTGTACCTGCTTGAGCAAGGGCTGACAAGTGAATGATGTCTGGGGTGAGGCAGAGGACTCAAAACACAGTGCTGTTTGAGTGAGGCACAGAAGAGCACCCACCTGCCTGTACTAACCATTATACTTACTCCCTCCACCATACTAAAATAGCCTTGCTAAAAATCTGTTATCTTAAGGAATAAAGAAAGCACACCAAGACTCTCCAGTGAAGGTCAGACAGCCTTTACTGTTGCCTCTGTGTATGAGGAAAGACCAAAGTGTTTATTGCACCTCTTGTCAACTATAAATTCTGCCCAAAAGTGACTAGGACCCTCATTAAGCCCCATTAATATATTAACTTATTCACTCCTCAGGATGCAAATAAAGGAAAATGTGGGACATGTAATTAATTCATGATCAAAATCACCAAACATCATCTAGTATATTCAGTTGTTGCATTCCACTGGGATGGACCAAAATTAGTAGTACTTTGGGGCAGAAGGGGCTGGAGGGGAAAAGCACTTTTCTGCTTGGAATCATCTGATAGACTGTGTCTCTTCTCCTTTCAGAATAACTTCTCCAGAAGCCTTTGGGAAACTTCACACCTCTACCTGTGTTGGAAAACACCTGGGAATATTTATTTACCTATATATGTATAAATATCTTTCTCTTAGATATGTCTTACTATATTTTTCTGTCACAACACCTCTAACACTATTGATAGTGCATTTATCATGGGCAATCCTGACTGCTTTCCTATCTTTTTTCAATAAACCGTATTAATCATTAATATGAACCGTTCAAGTCCCTATTGAATCAGACCTGATTGATCAATTGCATTATTTGTGCATCTATGCTCATGCAAGGTCCTCTGAACATGACCAGACTTATAGCGGTGAATTGGGTATAATCAGGAATTAAACCAGGCCACACTCAGCCCCTCTGATCTCTGAGGATCAGCTGGAATACATGGGGGTTTATTTTCTGCTAAATTCCTATAAACTTAATTCAACAGTCTCTCTCAGTGGAGATATTCAAAAACCATCTGGACACAGTCCTGAGTAGCATGCTCTAGGGAAATCTCCTTCCCCAGAGAGGAAAGGCTAGAAGACTTCCAGTGGTCCCTTCCAACCTTAACCATCATGATATTTTGTGAATTATACTAAAAGGAAGCAACAAGATTAAAGTGAACAACAAATAAAGACCACGTTCCAATCATTTAAAATAAAACCCTCCTTAGTTACAATTTATGGGTTTTAAGGAAAAAAAACCTAAGAAAGCTGTCTTACCAAATAGTCACAGTACTTAAAGAATTGTACTGCCATGGAAACACAGTGGGGGAGTAAAACCTGTTTATGACAGGATAGACAGGCATGTTGTGAAGAACCCAGCTACAACTGAACATGGAGAGGTTTTAGTTCAGGTAGCCCACAGGAGGCAATAATGTTCTTTCTGAGGGAAAGTGTGAGGACAGTGATAGAGAAACAGAGAGAAAGTGAACATTTATTGTTTAGGATATGACTTAAGTGTGTTTTGCTTTTAAGGCTACAAGGCACAGCTAATATTGGTTTTATATTGTGAAGTCTTTTCTCTGCTGCCTGTTGAAGCCCATGTGCTTACTCATGGTAGGTGTGACATGAACTACCATATTTTAAATGGGTAGTATTCATATGCTGCAAATTTATGCTCTAGCCCATCTAATGGTAGTCTGAGAGACTTTAGAAGGAGAGTGGCTGTGGCTATGCATGTTATAGCAGGAACAATAAAAGAAAGTTAAAAAAAAAGCAAAAAACCTTTTATTGTGGTACAAAGGTGCAGACTGATTACATCTCAGCTAATGCAAATATTCTCCAGGTATATTTTATTTTTGTAAAACGTGAAAAAGCAGATTAAAGTCAGAAGAAAAAAATCACAAAATCATTTTCATAGACAAAAACGGTCGCAAAAAAATGGGTTATGTTGTCATGCTCACAGATCTAAATGTGATGTACACAAAGTGCATAGGGAAGTCATTTTTTTTTTATTAGACATAGGGGAAGACAATATCACATAAAAGTGTACCAGGCTGGAAGTGCTGCTATTAACCAATAAGAGCAAACATAAACACATGAAAAATATCACACAGCTACTCCGTGTAAACCCTCTGAATCACAGGTACACCACTGAAATAATGAAAACAATTGCTTCAGATATTACAACAGCATCTCTAGAGTATCTCAATGCCATTTTTCCATTACAGTCTAGGTACAAAACCCTATGACATCCTGAAACATGAATAATTCCCATTCTGGGTAGTTGAGTTCAGGTGAGTTGCAGCAGTTCAGACAGGCTGAACTAGTGAGAAAAGCAATTACACTTGAAGCCCAAAGTAGTCCATACACAATACAATGAACATTTTATAGCCCCACAGGTTGTTATTTTGGTCTTCATAAAGAGTCCACACTGATTTTAAGTTATAATACTGTTCTTATGCCATGATTTACTTTTGACACATTATTTTTAAAGCATTTTCCCTAAATTTATTTTCTGTATTATGAATTTAAAGTTCTTTTAAGAGTACTTCTGTGACACAATGTTTTGTTTTTTTTAAACCTATAAGAATAAGAAATCTAGTTGTTCACCTATAATTTTTTGCTTGTCATGTCATTTGCCTATCTTCCCTATATTTTCTAAGCTTTTGATAAAATAGGGATGACTAGTTTATTAGTCTTCATTCTATTTTCCATCTAAATTGAAAACTCTTTGTGGGTATTAATCACCACTTACAGGTTGGGAGTTTTTTTCAATACTCTTACAAAACAATAACTCACACTGAGATCAATGGGACTGCTTGTGTGAGCAATTGTATCCTGGTTGGGAGTAAAGCTGCACCATTTATTTCTTAAAGTGTAATAGAAGTCATAAACAGTGCTTTTGCTCTCCACAAAATTTGCTCCATTGGAGAAGTCGAAAGCTACAGTGTAAACAGGAATTAGCCATTTCATTGCTTTTAAATCCAAACTATTCTCAGAGCAGAGACAGGCTGTACAATGAGAACATGCTTCCTTTTTGCACTGTGTCTTCTACTGGCAATCTCTAAAACAAAATTGAGGTGCACTTTTTTGTCTTGTACTGTTCCATTAAATTTAATGAATGTTAAAATTTATTCTGTTCATCAGAAAAAGTAAAGAACTTTCTTCCTGCATACCAAATTGATGAATTGCAGGCTAATATTAGTAATGTGATAAATGAAAAATCTACATGAAAAAACACAGAACTACGGAGAGATGGAGTTAAAGGAATACTTTTCATTAATTTTTCTGTAAGAATTACATTGTTGCACAAGACAACTATCATTAAAAATGAAATGTGCTTTCTGAGAGTATAATAAAATAACCATTTACTACTGCGGTAAGGACATATAAACCAGTAGTAAGGTTTCTTGGGCAGTTTTATAATTTAATCACAATTGTATGATTAAAATGTTATTTGCAACTGTAGTTATTCATATTGAAGAGGAATAAGAAACTCCAGTGGGAGTCACATGTACTGAAAGGCTAGTAGGACGTTAAGAAGCAAAATGAGCCTAAATGATGGTGAGTGTGTGTGTGTGATAAATGTTCAATCTTCATATCTATAACAGATTGGGGGTTGAGAGAGGATAACGTAATTTTTATAAGTACACAAGGGAATAACAATCAAAAGGTTACAGGAAAAGAAGAATTTGAGTAAATTGGGCTGTGGGTTAAGGAGGAAATTGAATAATTTGCATCTAGGAAAGTGAGTATGCACTCTGGGAGAAGAACAGTGCTTGGTGTCTGCATAGACAAGCAGAATTTGGCAGACAAATGGTCTATTGAGATCAGTACTGTAAGATATATGATGCTGGAAAGTAGGCTGAAAATCAGAAGAGAAGCTTCAGAACAGCCACTCTATAAGTGCAATAGGGTAAGGAAATCTAACCAGTTTTAAGATAACACTCTGTGAAAAAGTGTCATGCGATGGAGTTGTATTACACTCAAAAATCTCATTATGGTCTAAAGCAGATGCAAAATGTATACAGACTTAAAACTGGCCAGATATAGTCTTTATACAAATAAAAATACAAAATACAATGAAAAGGTTTTATTAGTCCAGCTACAACACTGCCATCACAGTCTAAAAAAATGAGGAAAATTGTAATTAATAATATGATTTAAACCCTGATACACAAACCCTCTTTCTAGTTTCTTCCCGTTTTCCTTGGAGGTATGCTCATTCTTTCAGGTGTTGGTTGTTCAAGTCCTGAACTCTTTTTGAACAGCTCCTTGCTGGTGCTGGCGGTCCCTTTCTTCTTTGTACTAGGGTCTGCTTCTGCTTTTATTTACACATTTTCTTTATACTTTCTTCTTCCTTGGTTGCTAGCTTACAGTTAAAAAGTAGGACACTAACTTCCCCAGACTTGACATAAAAGAGCAATACTTATTCTACAGTAACTATTGAGGTTAATCAGACCTTTGAAATATACATTGAAAGTCACAGAGTTACATGAAAACAAGTTAAGTGATAACAGGCAGGTCATTAGACAGTTGTTATCACAGCCTCAAAAAGGGAAAACCTCTACAGTCCAAGACAGGGTAAGACACATCTGGAAACTCTGTAGTATAGGTTTAGTACAAAATGGTGGTCTAATGGCAAAGCCATTTTCCTTTCAGTAATAAGGGACTGAATTCCCTGCATGAAGCAGGAGGATCTAGCTTTATCCTTACACATGGAGACACATCGGGTTTACCAACATAAATTAAATATTTGTATTTCATGAGATATAGACTATTGTATATGTGAGAAATAATGAACAAAATTGCTTAATTTTTATATGTTGAACTTATATATTTATACACATGATTTTTTTTTTTAATTTTTTTTTTTGCCTGCTTTGTCCCATCACCATAATAACAAACAAAATTTTAGTTTGCTGGTTATAGCAGATATGATTGTCCACCATCATAAGTAGAGAAAACCATGAAAAATATGCACACTAAGTAGGCTAACACACAAGATTTTAATTCCTTTGAAGGGGTTTGTATCTGCTTGTATCGTTAGAATTTATACGCTTCTATCAAAATTCCATCTAATGACTTCCCATCTTCAACAACTAAGCCACACTTTCATGTTTTCAATAAACACCACTCTGTTTCTTTCTCTGTCTATGCAGATTCAGTCTTTATTTTATAAGTACCACAGCCTTTTCCAACAGAAGAATGCAGAGGAAAATTTTATATATTATCTCTAACAAGTGAACTGAAGCATTAGAAAATAAAATATCTGATATGCATTTTTTTTTTATTCTGCCCCTAGCAGAGTGTTCATATATGGTGTCCAAAAGCTAAAGAAATACAGAAATTTCATTGTATTCCAATTTCAGATAAAGCCACATCTCTGAATAACATGTGGCACAGACAACATCTGAGGAACATTTCAAAGCAAGCTTCTAAACCTTATCACTTCAAAATTGGATGGCCAGTTTTAGTTGATTCTGCATAGTTTGTTGCACTTTGTGTAAGAGGATTTCTCTTTTATATTTTGGAAGGGGTTAAAATAAATAGTATAAATTAAAAGCCAAAATGTTGAAAGAGCAAATGGTCATTTACAAATTGGGGCTTTTTGCCATTCTCTTACGCATTTCTAAGGCATTCTATGCCAATATAGAATAAAAAGGAAATAACACAGGAGAAAAAAGAAATAACATGAAATAAAAATAAACCAGACTTTTAGATTCAGATAATTCAAAATAATTGCAGTAAGAAATAGTTAATAATGCAAATATTTCTGCTAATGTGTGTAGGAGTTATTATTATTATTATTATTATTATTATTATTATTATTATTATTATTATTATTA
>CM031858.1:73827670-73853398 GCA_018697195.1 Certhia americana
TATTATTATTATTATTATTATTATTATTATTATTATTATTATTATTACTATTACTACTATTACTACTATTACTATTATTACTATTATTATTATTATTGATTTTGAGAAGGTTATAATCAACAAATGTAAAGTTTTCAAACTAAGGAATCATCCCCAGAATGGATTGTTCCAAGTGGGTCAGTGCCTGGAAACATACCACACTGTACTGCTAGGTAAATTGTCACCAGAGAATGCAAGAGATTGAATCAACATGGCAAATAAGTTTTTCAAATGTTGAAAAGTGTATTGATGAAGGATAATAAAAGCATTCTTATTTGCTGAGGAGAAAATTATATAATCCTTAGAAAGTTTTGTTCATCCTCTACAAAACAACAAAATATGATGAAGAATAAATGTGGTCTGTTGAAAGATTTAAACAAGAAAAACTGCCTGTCAATCTTATTTAAAAAAAGTGTACTGGAAATGGGAGGAATTGAGGAATATTTATAAAACAGGCTGTTCTGAAGTTACTGTTTAAGAAGCTAGTGACTAAATGAAAGGAGATATCTAAAGATTTCAAAGGAGAAGCTTCTGAAAAGATGCATGAAAAATGTCAAACCTGAGGAATAGAGAGAGAATAGGAGAGAAAGAGAGAAAAGTGGGAAAAGAAGAATTTACTTGACAAAAACTAAGGATGTAATTTTAAGTAATATTCAAAAAAATTGAGGTTATCTAATATTTTTGAAAACTAATCATTTATTGAACATTTCTTTTTTCTACTTGTCTTTTTTCTGACTTTTTTTCTGCTCTGCAGAAATGCTTAATTGTGATGAGAAGTCCAGTAGCACCAAAGCTTTTATTCAGTTGTAAAGTAACATGGGCAACACAAAGAAAGAAAGCAATAAACCAGAATTAAGGATTGATTGCAAAATGCTTCTATAATCATTACTCAAAGCAAAACATTTTGGTATTTCTGCAGCCTTGGTAAATGGCTGGGAAAAAGGGAAAGGAAAAAAGAGGGAAAAAAGTAAAATGAACGGCAACACAGTGGGGACAAGGGAGACCATCCAGGTCAGCATGAATACAAGAACAGGAATGCCCTGGAGATATCAGTGTCCATTGTTTGGTGTGATTTACACCCCCACACTGCCATGGTGACACTGTGACACCCATCAGTAATTCTGGAACACTGAAAAGATCTCCCAAACTTCAGTGAGGAATTTGTTTCTTTTCTTGGAATACATTCTCTGTGGGCAACCTTATTGTCATGATTTAATTTAGTTTTGAGAGATTTATGCTGACTATAAAATGAACAAAATGCCTTTAAGGCTTTGTATGTCAGAGTCTGTTACATACTTTATGAGTCTTTATAGAGTGATAGGTACTGCATATTTCAACCAGAGGAAACAAATTAAAATAATCATTAGAATTTGAGACACAACAATGTAGCATGTGAATAACTAATTAACAATCAATTTTTCAAGGGATTTTTTTCTAAGTGCATATTTTGTACAAAAGAAGTTACATTCAGCTGTTAAAAATCAAAGACAAAATTTTATTTTTAAAGGAAGTGTAGCTAAGGTTTCAAGCTTACTATCTGTTTAAATAAAATCTTATGTTACATCAATTAGACCCAAACTTTGTGTCTAGGTCAATCAGAAGCCAGAAATTTTCTCTACTTACTATGGACAGCTGCTAAGAATATAATTTTATTTTTCTTACAAGATAGGATCGACCTAAGACAAGGAGTAATAAAAAATTACTTCATATAATAGGAATGAGAAAATGCATCCATTTTGACAACTGAAAATAATTTTGAAAGTGTAAAAATTATTTAAAAACACTCTGTGAAATTCCACTGAGGAAAATGGTTCAGATTTCACTTTTCGACCCAGTGTATACATTTATTTGTAGCTCAAAACGTGGCTCTGATCAATGACAGACATACTATCTCTAAGAGTCAGATAAGTCCCTTACCTTTCCAGCCCTCTTTACATTCTTTCAATAGTAACAGTTTAAAACATAGCCTGTGAAATATCTGGATTTTATATAGAAGAAATGTGAGGATAGGGCTGATAAAAAAGACAAAGAAGGCAGCTTGCTGAATCTCTGGGATGATAAAACTCTGCAACATAAGGACAAAAATATGTAGATTGAAGTACAACAATCTTATGGTGAGATTTTTAAGTAACAAAGAGACACAAACTAGAAGGAACAAAGGAACCACAGAGAGGTCCCTATGTCCCATAGGGACATAGCCCATATGCAATATACAGAGACAGGACAGAGAATGGAAAATTGAGTTTCACACTTGCTGGATGCCTTACAAGCACAAAACTTAGTAGAGAGCAGACTATGCTAATACTAACGATATTAATATGCATATATATACATACATATGATTTCTTTGCTTCTAGTTTGCATGTCTGTTACCACATTATATATATAAACATCTATTTACAATATAATTTGTTTAAGAAAGCTCCATGCATATAAAAACCCAGAAACTGATAAATAGTTTAAATATTTGTGTACTTTGCTTCAATAACTTCTTTTGCTGTATCTGTGTTCGCTTGAAAAAGACAACATATTTGGCTCTTCTGGGTGCTCATCCTGAATATAGATAACATTGCTGAGGATTTTCTATTCTAATGCACTATATAAATAAGAACTTTTTCTATGCTGGGATGGCAGCAGCAATGCAACCTCTCTGGGGAAAAACTCCAAATATTTTTTTCGCTGGTGTCAGCTCCTATAAAACCTATAGAAAAAAAAAAAAAAAAAAAAAAAAGAGGAACCATTTTCTCCCCAACTACCATTCTCAAACTACTATTTTCTAAACTAATTTGCTTCTCATTTTCCAAGATAAAAGTGACATAGGTGTAACTGACAAAAATAGAAATCAATAGAGGCAAATATTAAATAGCTATTGTTAAATCAAAAGATTATATTATCTTGAACTCTTCAAAAACAGAAGGACACAAAAAAAGGAAATTTCTGGAAGAATGGGCCTGTGGAGCAGTGCTTTAAACATTCAGATAAAAAGACATTTTGAATTTGTTAAATTCTGCCTATTTAAGCATTGATCTGTGCATGCAATCTTAGTAGTATTTGCAATTATTGCCAAATTAGCTGTGTGCTTAGAAGACATGAAAATTCCATCTTTGAGGAGTCAGTATGCAATAACTGTAAAGCACAGCAAGTAATTAGAGGTAACTTTCATTCCCTCAGATGTAAATACAAGTTTAATAAATTGCTATTAGCATCAAACAGCCACCCCAGTAGAAATCCTTCTGCTGATGTCCATGATAGTTCAAACAGAACTCTCTGCATTAGAGTTGTCATATTACCACAAAATTTTGCTAGTCATACATGAGAGATTTCTAGGAAGACTATCGAGGCTTCTTGGTTTTGCTTTTGATTTTTAAGAGGAGAAAGTCAGGATACATTCCACGGATTTGCACATATCCAGCAATTGAAGTTTAAGCTCATTAGTGTCATTGACACAGTGCAGAATCTGGAGTTAAGGACATTAACACTGATGAAGAGGATTAACTTCTTGCTGCTAAATGCTATTTATTTCTGATTTCTTGTTCTTGCTTTACACACTTTGCCTTTTGTTTGAGTAGGTGAATTTTACAATCATGATGCATTTAATCATTGTCAGGACATATTAAGGATGGGTAGGTCCTAGAAGACAGGGAGCTGGGAGTCCAGGGTAATCCCAGGGAATCCAGTGCCCTCACTGGCAGGCACTGTCCCTCAGGTCTGACCACAGTGGATAGGTCTGTGGCTATAATGGGGTCTTAGCAACAGCTCCCAGGGTCCATCAAGCAGCAGGAGACCAGGACAGGGCTGGAGATGGCTGCAGCCAAGGTCCAAATCCTGTGCAGGGGAAAGGGACATCGATGGCAAATAGCCCAGGCACTCCTACTGCATCACTGGGGTGGGGGAAATAGCCCAAGCTGAAACGGGGCTCCTTGTGGAGGGGTTCAGAGGCTGTTCTCAGAGGTCGTTCAGAGGAGTTCTCAGAGGTTGTTGGGCAGGGACAGTAAGGGCTGGTATCTCTCCCAGAGCCCTGATATATTCCCCAAAGCGATGGGCTGACCTCTTCTTCTATTTAAAGTGTGGTTTATACAAGTTTAAATATAACCACTCCAGGGTGGAGGAAATTTGCCATTCCTATTCCAAAACTAGGCAGCATTTTCTATGAACAGGTCATACAGATAGATCAACTACTGACAAGGGTGATACAGAGCAATTGCAGTTACAGCCAGTTTCCCCTGTTCCTCCTTTCTTTATTTTTACCTAGACACTTTGAATGTGAGAAGAACGGATGGTTGTGAATAGAAGTTTATGGTTTCCAGTTCTTCATGGTAAGTGTACCATCACTGAAAATCAGAGCCTGTACGTTGTGACAGAAGTGTCTGTGAAGACATAACATAAATGGGGATTGAACTGAGCATGAAGAACAAAGATATCACTGCAGGACTAGGAAGAACCTTGCATGGTAATTTTGCTTTATGAATTTAAAACATTTTGCCTACAGAGGTTTAGCTACACAAGAAAATATTGACATAGGAATATAATTTGAACTGCACATAATCCACTGTAGAAGCAGATTAAGCTAAATTGTAAATAAAGATACTTGTCCTTGAGAAAGTGTGTTCACATTGGGAATTGCATTGCAAAGCTAATAGTACTGATTGGATACAGTTGAAGACATTGTTTAAGCTACAGCTCAGGCAATTATTTTAGTGAATATCCTAATGTAGAAAAGCCCTTCATGAAGCACAGTTTAGGAAAGAAAATAAACAGGACTAAACCAAAATTAAAATAAAGTATATCAGAAATAAACCTGCAATGATATAGCATAATGCCTGTGCAGAGATTTTCCATGTTCTGAGCTGCAATTTCTTTGCCAAGCCGACCAGACAGCACAGCACAGCAGCTGGCAAAGTACTGAGAAACTGGTATGTTACCTCAGAGAAATATTGTTGTGAGACTTGGTCAGCTTGGACAGTAGGTAGAATGAAATATAAATTCATAAATATACACCCATGTGGACAATACTCAGTTGCACAAGAATTATTGCTAGTAGCAGTGAACCCAAGAACACAAATATTTAGAGAAGCTTGCATAGATATGTCTCCTGCTCTCCTATTCTGAAAGCACATTTTTCTCCTTCAGTCATAACTGTTCCAGTATATGAAAGACAATGCAAAGGTGACATATATGTAGTATATTTGGTAGAATATTACCTCTTTTTAGAAATGTTTAACATCTGTGTGGGGATTCTGTAATATTCAGCACTAACACTAAAGAGACCAGGGCTGTGGTATGTAAGCTGAGGGTAGGAAGAAGCCTTTTCTGTTTTCTCCCCAACTTCTACATGTAGATTTTGAATTCCATTGGGTTAATTTTGTAGGATTCTCCACTGATGCTACACACACTACTTGAAAATAAATATACTCTCATACCTTCAAAATGGCACCTAGGTTGCAGAAAGATGATTAAAATGGTTGAAATAATTGTCAGTGTTTTTAAAGTTAAAATGTGAGATAAAACATCAATGGACACATGTTAAATAAAAGGAAAACATGGGGGAACAGAAAAGGAGAGGAAGCTTTCTGTTTCCTTTATTGGATTCCTTTATTTCCTTTATTCCTTCCTGTATTGTGTCACAAACGACAAAAGTCTCGCATGAACTTTCAAAGTCTGTACCATTACATAAAATTGCAGGGTCTGAGCTAGAAGTTAATTTTGACATGTGAATGTTGGTGAGAGGAGAGACAAATGAGTAAGCACATATAAAACTAAGCAAATATTTATATTTCTTTCTTATTTGAGCAAAACTTTAGAGGCCTTTTTAGGGTAATATCAGTATAAATCACCAGTTATCAATGGAGTTACTTTGGCACAAAATTGCTGCAAAATCAGAATTGAGCACAAGGTGTTTACAGACCATTCATTTATAAAAAAACAACCATCTTCTCTTTTAGGAGTGAAATGTTTACCTGAAAGCTGTCTGAAATTTTGCCAGCTATTTGATTAATCTTATTTAACATACACTTTTTAAAAAGATTCACCTACAGGACTCAAGCAGCTCTGACATCTGCACAAGCGAGCTGTACTGCTTGTGTGAGGGAGGCAGGCTGACATTGATATGGCTCAGGAAGGACTGATCCTTTCAAAAACATCAGTATTTCAAAGCCTCTGCCTTATTCACCATGTACACATAAACCAGAAAACTGCATTTTCTCCTCTCTGTGCTATTTTCAGACTGTAAGAAAAAAAAGTATGAATTTACCAAAGTGACCTAGAGTAACACCCCAGATGGTTGGGGTCATTACATAAAGAGAAAAACTGAGTGGGCTCTCTATGTGCTTGAACTTAATGAAACTTCATGCTGCATTCACCTCAATTATTTTCACAACAGAAATAAATCAGGCTAAGTTTTGTGGGAAAAAATTTCGAGGCCTGCCAAGATTCTACTGAAAGTTACTTCTTTATGTCTCTAAGGAATCAAATCTTTATGTCTCTGAGGAATTTTTCTGTTCTTAAAACAAGTGAAATTACATCAAATTGGCATCTTTTCTGGTCTCATTCTTTATTTTTACTTTGAGATTCTTTTGTGTCACAAAAACTCTGTGTCTCCTTTCTTAGGACCTTACATTTACCTGTAAGAACATTTTAAAGGCATTCTGCAGTGTGGCTGGGAGGAGGAACCCTTTTCTCCTTTGCAGCCATCGCAAGTGTCAGAGTAAGAGACTGGAATTGAACCTATGATCTGGATGATAAAGTATTACTTGCATAGGAAGAAGAGAAGTTTTACAGATACATAGAAGAAGACTTCAAATATTTAGTATTCTTAAGGATCATTCTGAGTCTAATTTTTTATATTATAAAGGCTCTTACATATGACTTTTTAACACTGACAATTACCATAAAACTCATTCCTGTCACTTATACAGAATTATAGGATTCAATGCTTTGTTTAATGTCTAAATAGACACAGTAGTGGAAATGAAAGAAAACAGAGAGAGGCAAAATTAGTGAATAAAACAATATGTAAAAAAATATATAGAATAGTAGGTCTTAGAATTACTGAGGTCTTACTGTAGTATCCTGCCAAATTCTCTTTCAATACAGGTTTAATATTATGTGCATTTATATCTCTCTACAATGACTCATACTTAGTTTCCAATTTACTTCAAGATTCTCTGTAATTTTCTTACTCAAAGAGCAATAACCTTCTACATTTACACAAATGTGAATTTTGACCATTTTAAAGTTGACAAAAACACCTGCATTTTATAAAGTGCACATTTTATAAAACACATATTTTTTATCTATCAAGGAGATTTATTTTTTCTAAATTGTCAGTAGCAATCCAGACATGGTAAATGATAAAAAGCTACAAAATATTTCTGAGTTATATTTTCTAATTGTATGCATGTGCTAATAGCAGCAGTATAGTCAGAGGTGATTGAAAAAATGTGGTACTAAGGGACATGGTTTAATGGTGGACTTAGCATTTTTAGGTTTGTAAATGAACTTAAGGATTTTTCCAACCTGAATGATTCCATGAAAATATCCTAAAGTCTTTGAAAATCTAGATTGTTACACGACAGGTCCATCTAACTTTTTTTCAATATTTTAGAATTTAATTGACCAGACAAATAACATTTTTTAAACCCACTTCTAAAAGAGTAGATTCTGCCTAGCTTATTGGATGGTCATGTTTTATATAGCTGGTGAATGACTGTAAACTAGGACAAAAGAAAATCTGGACCAGTTTTAAAGCTGTGGCAGACAACACACCATTGTTACTGTTCCACAGGCTTTTGAAAAGAATCTGTGCAAAGAGTCTGTTGAGTTGTTAGTTTATGGTTTGGGATGAGCTGTAATTGATTGATGTAGAATTATTTATTACATGAATACATAAATTTGAAGGCAAGAATTCAGAATGCTTAAAGTTCCATGCTAAAATCTCCTGGCCGTGCCTTGAGCAGGAGCAAAGGCTCCTGCAGCTTTTGGTACAAAGTCCTGAGCGAAGCAACAGCAGTTCCCAAGCCTTTCTTTAGCATGGAGTTCTGAGCAAGGCCACAGCCACTCCCAAGCCTTTCTCTGGTGTAGAGTGTCAAGCAGGGCAGCAGCAGCAGCAGCTTCTCCATCTTTTTTTTCTTTCTTCTTCTGTGTGGATGTGTGCAGCAAAAGCAAGCAGCAGCAGGGTAGGTAGGTAGGTAGGTAGGTAGGTAGGTAGGTAGGTAGGTAAGGATTGCTAGGATGATTTTTTCTGCTGCAGCTTTTAACCTTAAATATTCTTTATCATGCAAAGTACAGTGTCAGTTCTTGCACATTTCTGCATAATTTTAAGTGAATAGTTCTGTCTCTGTGTGTGAATTATTCTATCTATATGCGTACATTTCTATGTGCATACATGTTTTATCTTGTTTACGTTCTGAATTCTACCTAGAAAATGCAAAACGATTTTCTACTGTGTTTTAGTTATGTCTATGAAATAGTAAGATTTTAAGTGGACTTTAGGGCATCAGCTCTCTGCTTCTATTCAGGCAGCTGGCACTCTGTTACTACAAAAGGCACTTAGAAAGGCACTTAGAAAGCATGAAGACTTATTTTTACTTGGGCTTATTTCTAACTTACTTTCTTAATGCTAAACTTACATTTATTTATGTGGATTAATATATCTTAGTTTTTCCAAGGATTTAATCAAATTCTACATTTTTCTTTCCCTCTGAAGGACTATTGATTTCCAACAATAATCCTATTCTTCTAATAAAGTACCAAATATCAGATGCTGCATCCATATTCCTGAAGACCAATTGATTCCCTTCCTCTTTGTATTCCTGCACAACCTATTCTTGTGCAATATTACCCAATAGCAGTAGCTCCTTTTGCCGTATTTTTTGAGCAATAGATAGCATAGCTAAAATTTTAAAGGCCACTTAAACTATAAACAAAACCTGGCCCTGACAAGCCACACTGATTTTGAAGATGAGTACATTTAGTCAACAACTCATTGCATCTGGTTTGATTTATTTGTTAAATACCAGCCTCAAACATACTAGGCTAAGAATGTTTGTGTTCTGGATGACCTCTCAGTGTGTACTGCAATACATCAACAAGTTGAATACAGATTTTTATATTTACTGTCAATTCAGAGGAGAATTGAACAATTCTTAGATTTCATATTTCCTTATTGTTTTCTGGACTACTGAGTTTTTATTTGTTGATAACTCTATTGCAGAATTTTACTGGGTCTTTCCTCACAATTCTTTTATATGTTTTCAGGGTATAAAATTTTCTGTCATGCAAAATGACATTTTCTTCTGTTACTGCTAAACTGATTCTCCTTATAATCTGCTGAAAAAAAAATCAGCTAGGAATATTAATTTTGACAAATATTTTTTTTCATCATGCTAAAAATAATGTAAAACCTTTTATGCATATTTAGATATTGTGTAAAATTCTTAGATTGCTTTTGTACAAGAAAGCAGACAGCTTTACTTGTGAATGAGAACAAATGGCAGATATTTCTATGTATTTGTCTGATGTGGGAAAGGTAGATGTCTGAACCCAAACATTTGATCTCTCAGGCAGAATCCTGTTGCTTGCTAGCTGCAGCCAGAAATGGTTTGTTGTAAGTTGTAGCAGTGACCGGTTTAAACGAAAGTAGTACCTTCTTGAGCAGACATGAGATGGAAGCACTGAATAGGAGATGGATCAGGCATTGTTCTTTATTCAGGCTTTTGGCTAGAAAACTGAGGCCCTGAAAAGAAAATGAGTCCTAAAAGTACAATTGATCCTAAGAAGAAGATGTAGCAGACTTGCTTTTGGTGATAGTATCTTGACTGTCCCTAATCATGTCCCTTCCTTCCACAAGTTTTGCTATGTATTTAAGGAAGATTATTCTATGTTCTTACATAGAATGGATTTGAAGGCTGATTGGTCAGCAAATCTGAGAGTACATTCTGGATTTTTAAAAATGGGTAGTGATATTTACTTTTTCTTACAGTCTCTGTGGACACCACCCAATTGCCACAACTTTTCAAATTAAATAGAGACTGGACTGTCAACAACACTGTCCACAACTTTTCAAATTAAATAGAGACTGGACTGTCAACAACACTGTCCAGTTCCTTCAGGACCCATCTCCTTGGATTCCATTGGACCACTGGGAATTTTTGAAAAGGAAGGATGTCAGCAGAAATAAAAGTCAGTGTCAGTCAGATGGATTCCTAAGTTCTGTGATTGTTGATGTCACTTTCCCATCTTGTTTTCAGATTAAAATAACATGCAAGTGCGATTAATCTAGCAAGGAAAATTTCTTAAAAAGAGGCAACAAATTACATTTGAAATTTTATAATTTCAACATACCTGTTGGGAATAGCTCTTAAAGAAATTAAAGTAATTTACTCTTAAAGAAGAATAACTTTTGGGCTATAATTTTTGCATTTTCTGATTTTTTTTTACCCATAGTTTTTAAGCATTTTATAACAGGGAAAATATTTGGTGAGGGTTTTTAAGTGTTTCTGTTTCTTTCTCTGCACTTTTGAAAGTGTTTGAATATAACACTTTTCATTGGATCACTTCCTAGAGTATGACTTGAAATGTTTTGAGATCTTCCCAAAGAATACAGTTGCACCATCTAGTCTATCTATTTTGTGGTCAGTGAAAAGGTCCTGTAAATATCAACTGTTAAGTATAACATATTTAAGAATTTTAAAATACCAATAGATCAGACTACTTAAAAGAGGAGATTGTTGTCTATCAGAAACAGGATTGTGAGGAAAATAGTCCATTATAAAATTCAAGTTGACTATGTTACTTTACTCTTATAACTTTAGCCTAAACTTGACCCTTTCAATTGAGTCTTTTAGATACTGTGTATAAATACTTCTTTTTGATAGCCAAAAGGATTTTTTTTTTGTTCCCTGACGTTATATAGAAATACATGGATGAATTGTATTTAAATAAAATAATCCTTTTTTTCCCCCCAGATTTCATTCAATATTTCAAAAAGGCTTTTTCTGGCTTAACACATTTCTAGTTAATACTCAAATTTATGAAATGTATTTAGCAACTCTGGCCCAAAGAAGGAGGTATATTAAATACATTAAGCAATATAATTTGTCCACTGTATCTAGTGAGCTATATCTTTCCATAAACTTGGCTTTTGAATTTGTACCTGATCTTAAAATTCTTTGAGTGACTTGGGATATCTTGTGCTTCAAGGCTGAATTCTTGTTGTTCACACATAAATGTATTTAAGAAGATATACAAATTCTTTTAGCGACTTTCTGGCTTGTTGATGTTTCTCATGCTGCAGTCTGGTTGCAATTATACAGCAGAGAATTTCTTGCATGGGAGAATTCTGAAAAATGTAAGTTTTGTCAGAGGCTTCTTCATAAGTCAAGGATCTGTGCTCACTTCTTAATACTAGGATATGTAATTTTCTTTCAGTCACAGGGTCTGATCAAGTTCCTTTGAAAACACAGACTCTACTAATATTAATGGAAACATTATATAAGGCTCTAAACCTTTATCTTGAGATACATCCAAGCTCACCAGCTGCTGTGCTTAGAAGTTATTAATAATGACAGCACAGAAATAACATTTCTTAGGAAATGTTACAACTAAAGGAAAAAATACTATCTGTGTATATTTTCTTTTATGAAAACTCACGCAGTTGCCTGTGTTTGTGGATGGCATGTTAAAAATATCCATTCATTACTGTGGTTCTTAGTGCATCTGAGGCCATAGTTTTCAAATGTAAATATTATGCTAATTGAATATAAAATAAGTACCAAAACTAGATTCTTAAAAGAAAAACTACTTGCATCTGGATTTTAATTCCCTTTTTCATGCAAAGAAAATGAAATTAAGTATGTTCCATTGCAAAGAGTATGTGGCAATGTGATTGCAATCATCATGAAGGATGTCTTTTCTGCTTTTTTTTTTTTTTCTCTCTCTTTTGGGCAGGCACATTTTTGGGGGGGATTTTTGGGTGGTTGATTATTTGTTTTGTTTCTTAAAAAAAGAGCAGAATTTCTTTGGCCATAAAATATATTTAGAAAGCTTTGTGATCACACTAAAAAAGCAAACATCTATAGACATAGCTATTTCTGATCACGTGTAACAGTTTGAAATATTTTTTTTCCCCCTTGAACAGGTTCTGCCTTGACCTTTTACTTAATTCTTAGGAAAAACGGACTTCAGATGAGAAGGTACAAAGGAATAAGTACCACACTTCAAATTTCAGCTTCGGGATGCCATGTTTGTTTGGTTTTTAATGTTTGTATGTCTCTCTTTGTTTAGACTAAAATAAGAAATAAATTTTTAATCTTTTATGTTTTGTCTCAAGTGCTCTGTGATGGCTAAAATATCTGCATACTATAAAACCTTTTAGTACCATTTGCTTCCCAAATTTTAAACTAGTTTTACAAGGACTTGTAGCAAATTCAACCTCACTCTCCAACTTGCAGGAAGTAGCTGCTACAGTCATCCAAGTATATATGACCTGGTCTGACTACAAGGACTGATGAAATTTCTTTAAATGTTAGATATACTAGATGTCACCTGTCTCTGGTTCATGTCAGGTAGAACAAAAGTATGAGCCAAAAATTGTGTTTTCTGATCCTAAGAAAAAACCTTAGCGTGTTAGAGTGCTCTTTCAACCGAAGAAACATAAGAAGCCTTTGAACTGCTTGTGTAAGGCTTTGTAACCTGTTTGCTTTCTCTTAGCCTGCTTGTAAGCTAAAAGTTAGGAGGCTGATATATAAGTCCTGATCAAAGTTTCTTGTTTTCCCTTGAGGAGAAGTGGCAATTCACATAACCACACTCTGCGGCTTTGATGGAGGGACGATCTTATTTAGGCTATTAACACAGAGGTTAATCTTACGTTCTCTGAGCAACAGGGTGGATAAAATATCTAAGAAGTTATTTTTCCTCCTTAAGCTGGTGACAAGACAATCATGCTGGCATGAAAAAAGAAACAGAAAGGGAACAGAAACAACCTGGAGTGATGAGAGTAATGGCATGAAGAGAATTAGCAGTGAGAAATAACACTATTTGATTTGATGCTTCAGAAAAACTCAGAGAAAAATGAAAAGAAGCATGAAAATGTAATGTACAAAACAAGGATAAAAGAAAGTAAAATTTGGTATAAGTTTGGCTTGTTGAAAGAATGCAGTATTTGCAAAAACCTAGGTTGTTTGATTGCCAACTCCACAGCTAGCATAGGATACTGCAGTAGGTACAGTCCTGTCCTACATCCTATTTTAAAACACAAACTACTTATATACATTATTGTATGTATACACATAATGGTTCTAGAATACAGACACTTGTTAATCATCTACTAGTGAGATGTAAAGTCCTGAAGCAGATTCCTTCATTGAACAACCATTCTAGTACCTGTATCTAGTTATTGATATAGGCTGAAGAATAACTGTATGAAAGCTTTTCTCCTTGTTTCCTTATTAACAAGGATTTATTTTCAATCCTTATGAAAGTCCTGCCCATTACTTGCCAAAGTACACTTATTTGGAACTGAAATACTTCTTAGAGGTATGTAGCTAGTAGTTTATCCTATCCAAGTCTCCAACAGACAAATGATACGACTTTGTTCAATTATTTGCATGCGCACAATCACTGGGTAGTTCAGGTTGGAAGGGACCTGGTGACTTCTTTTTTCCAATTTCCTGCTCAGTGTAGGGTCAGTTTTGGAGTCAGACAATACTGCTCAGGGTTTTTATCCATCTGGAGCTGTTGAGGATACCTTCAGTGCAGTTAGCTGGGGGTGCAGCTGCAGAGGGAACTGCAGGTTGAACTCTGAATGGGAACCAAGGAAAGAGGCCATGAAATGCTAACCCTTTGCAGAGCAATGGGCTTGGGAACATGTGGCCCTGCAAGGGAACTGGACACTAAGGGACGTGGCAGGAGCTGAGGACTCAGCAGAAAGGCCCAAGACTGTGGTGCACTTAGACTGTGAGTGCATAAAATCCAGAAGCTCCTTTTTTGGGGGTCCTTCTCAGGAACACCGGCTTGGACAGTTTCTGTCTAACTGCACCATAAATATATTACTTTAGGGATGAAGTTGACTGAGACTCTGCTGTGGGAAACTTGTGCCCAGCCAGTCAGGAAAGCTGGTCTGACTGAGTGAGAATAGGGTGTGTAGGGAGTCAAGCAGAGCACCCATCACTTGCTGGACCTGCCAGATGTGTATGGGAATCCTTCTTTTAATATATGACAAGTGTCTGTTGTTTTCTCACTGTGTATTTGAATAAATAAATTTTACAGTATAGTTTCTTTTCACGCATCTTTCTGTGTGTCTGTCCTCTGCAGTCTGTTTAGTGGCAAGGCAGAATGACACCTCCACTGGTTCTGTGCTGTGAGTTACTTGCTTTTGCCACCATCTGGACAGGGAATTCAGACTTAGGAATTTAACTTAGGTCAGATGCTGTGGAAACAGCATATTTTAGAGCAGTAGTTAGTGGTCTACATCCCTCACCTGGAGGTTTACAGGAATGCTTTTCTTCCCAGAATAATGGTGACACTTTTAATCTCATATTATGAACTCATACATTAGTTTTCTTTGGCTCTTTTTTCAAGTTTGGCTTGGAGGCAAAGTTTCCAATTCAAGTATTTGGCCAGTGGCTACATAATCAACTGCCCCTCTAAGGAGGTTTGTAGCTACAATATACATTTCTGTCTGTCCAGAGCTCTGAAAAAAACCCTCAACAAATAGAAAGAAACCTGAAGAAGATCCTGAAAAAAAAATCTAGGAATATACCTTTAGTAGCAAACTCCATCTTATCTCATTGACCAATGCAAAAATATATTTAAAATGCAACTTATCTATTCAATTGGTACAAAATTTTCATGGGAGGACTTCTGCAATATAAACCTGCTTTCTAATTATAATATGATCTCTTTATATCACTTCACTTTTGGTGTGCTCAGAGTCAAAATAGATAAAATGTCCTCAGCTGTTAAATTTATACACATTTTAAGATCTACATCCACTTTAAAAAGCATGTAAAAGCATCTTTCTCGAAAGAGAAATTTGTTCTTCAAAGTTTGAAACAAAAATATGTTGCTTTTGCATTATTTAACTGATAGCACCTCACTTTGAAACAAAGAAAATTCAGAAATATCCTGGTTTTCTCAAAATGTAAAGCGTCGCTATTTTTTCTCCTGTCAATTATGCACTTCTTTATTAATATGAAAGCAACAATCTGTGATAATATAAAATCTGTGAATCTCTGTTTACATGCCACATGCATTTCCACAAGAACAACAAAATTGTTTATTGATGCTATTTAAGCTGGAAATATGCAATGACAAGTGCTATAAATACAAGCAGTAATATATTAAAAAAATTCTTTCGCGAGTGGGTATATAATGATTATGCAGTGAAATTTTTTCTTAGCTCTTTTAGAATGAAGGAGCTTAAAAAAAAAAGCAATAAGAAGTAATATTAGAGAGCCTAAAATTGTTTGATAATTATATTATCAAGTGAGATCTCAGATTTCTTAGATCTTTTTTTCATGAGATTAATGGTTTTAAATTGTTCTGAAAAACCCTTCAGAAATAAGTTTTTGAGAAATTATATCAGAAAGTATATTAGTTACTTGTTCACTTGCCCTCTTTCTGCAGCTGTTGACACTTGTCCACTGTTAAGCTTAAAACACAGGAAAAAAAGCTTAGCAATGCAAAAAGAATTAATAAATACAATGGATGCACTCACAAATAATTATATTCTCAATGTTACAGATAATGTTACGCGTAAGAACTATAAAAACCTGTAATTGGTCCTTGTAAGTACAAATTCCTGTTCAACATCTCTTATTGAGTATTTCCAAGTCCCTAAACTGAGAGCTGTGAAGGTATTTCAGCTCCTTCAGTAGTTCACAAAGTTCATTCAATAAGAGATCCGCATTCAGTCTGGGGACATTCCTTTAAGTGTACACTCTCAAAACTGAGCCAACATGCATAACTGTTTGGTTTTGCTTTTGGTTTTTGTTTTTTTTTGGGAGGGGGGAGATTGGTTTGGTTGGTTGGTTTTTTAGATTTTTTTTTTTCCTAGGAATAAAAACTCCTGACAATCTCCTCAGTCAAGGTTTGGTGCTTTCTTCAAATTTCTTGACTTCATTGAAACTCTTTTGCACAAAGAGTTGGCTGCTATATACAAGAAATCCCATGTATCCTGACCCAGTTTTATTAGTACTTAATTTGCAACATTAAAATGTAATGTAAATGCACGTATTCTCAATCATTTCTGTAATGTTTGTGCATACCTCCTCTAGAAGGCTGTGGAAAGTGCTCTTAATGAGGATTTATAATTACCCCATTAGAGGATAGGTCCATGTCTTACTTTTCAACAGAACATTCCTTAACACCAAAGTTGTTTCATTATAGAATTGGTGTTATAAATCTACATGAGGGATGAATAGCCTTTTTTGAAAAATAGCTGCAATACATTAGCAGATATTGTTTCAAACAAAACTAGAGGGCAATCTGAAGCCAATGGATATCTTTGTATAGCATCTGCATACTTTTGTTTGAGATCTGACAATTAACCAGCTATCTAATAGAACACAATACTATTCTGTAGTCAGAAGCTGTTGAAAAATAGCCATTATGTTCTATCGTGTGGGAAAATTGTGTACTTAAGGGCAGTTTCCAAGGTAGCTTTCACAAAAAAATCGTTAGCCAGCAAGTCTCCAGCCATGGATTTCTATGATAGAATGCAGCACTTCTGAAGAAGCCGTTATGTCCTATTGGGCCAATAATTTGCATTTTAAGCAGGATCTAAATAGGTATTTCTCCGACAGACTGGAGCTGTTATGGCTTACTAGGTCAATAATGTATTTTGTAAATACTCCCTAAATAGGCATTTACATAATTTGTATATTTAAAATTCTGTAATTGAGTATCTACACAACAAACCATAATGTCTCCATTAGAACTAGTGTGATCATTTTTTTTTATCTTGTTTGGAAAAAAAAAAAAAAAAGAGATGAAAAGAGTAAATTATAATATTAATGAATACTGCAATATATAAAATATTGGAAAATTGAATTCACTAAAGGCTTGTGTTTTTCAGGATCTTTTTCAGTTGTGCACTCTTTGATTTACTGTACTGTAATAACACAGTATATGAATTAACTCTCATTCTCTGTTTTTTTATTGGATGAAAACCACATTCTTTGGTAGGTCAAGGGTCAAGGAACATATGAAAAAGATACTTTTGTCCAACAGACTCATTTTACTTATTAGTTTGGCTACCACTATTAAATACTTTAAAAAATGTTCTCTAAAATATATCCAGAACTAACCAGAAGACTGTCATGTTTGAATAGCTCTCATCTTCTGCTTTCTTGACTTGAATTTGGCTTCTAATCCATGTTATTATCTAAAATACTTCCACAGTCAGAAAAACAAATAGAGGCATCCTAGAAGATAGTTCACACTATCTCTTCTGGGCTGTCCCATTAATGAAGATTTATTCTCAAGACATATACATAGTTTGTTCTCTCTGACTGTAGAAGGACCTCAACTGGTACATTAGAGTAAAGACTCTAGCTGACTACCATTAGAAGATATTAATACTAATGTCCTTACAGAAATTTGTTAGGTGAACCTGTGTCCTAATCTTTTATGCTTTAGCTCAAGAAGAGAATAACTAGGTAATCTGAACAGAAAATATCAAGATTTTTTCATCTACTATTGCTTGGAAAATCCTTAGGACCATATTGCAGTTACCATAAAAACTCTGACATAATATTTTTTTTTTTTCTATACACAAAGCAAAAACCTTATACAAAATCTCATTAGCCACATTTTTCTGAAAAATATTTAAAGTGATTTTACTACACATCACAGTTGTATATGAGAAGAAATTACATATTAAACATTAAATTCCATTCAAAGATTGAAACAATCTCAAAAGTAAATGTTATTTCAAATTGTCACTTTCTCTCTTCAAGCATTTACAAACAGTTCAGTAAGAACATTGAAGATGTGGGCTGATGTAGTCTGGTGACAAGAGTCACGTGGGCTTTTTAGATTTAATAGCTTCTGCAACAAGAAGGAGTTTCAATTCAAACTCAATGGAAGCATATTATTCAAAATAAGCAGTCAGCTAAGTATTTCAGCATGACATTTTTAGCTGATGTATGAGTAATTCAGATTTAAAGTAAGGATTCATGGTATTAATACTGTTCATGAAAGATAAACCCATTCTCCATGAAGAAGGTCAGCACAAACTCTAATTAAGCCTTCAATATGAGATTAAACAAATCTTAAATTAGGTACAAATCTTGTTTGGGTTTCTGTATAGAGGATAGTATCACCTTCAAAACTGAGTGGAAACACATTGGGACAAACTCTTTCCATCTCTGATTCCTATGCTTCAGTGAGTAAAAAGAACGAATGCATTTCAGCCATTTCTTATTTGCAGAATGGAAAAGGACTTACAGGTTCATGTTGTTTTATTTGTTGTCCATTGTCCATTTTATGCACCAGAATAATTAAACCATTAAACTACTGAAAATTTACAATCACAATTATGCAATGAAAGATTTTACTAGGACATGCTGAGTCATTAAAGAAACATGTCCAGTATTTTCTAGATTTTAACTATTCTTTTTGTCCTTTTTTGGCAGAAAGGACCTAGACCATGTTTCATACAACTGTCCAATTAGAACTTTCTTATAGTGATGATCCATAATGAAATATAAAGGGTGGTTAATGTTGAACTTGCCAGAACTCTCATTGATGATAATAGATATGGGTAGCTCTGCCACATATGAGGAAATAAGTGATTTTTGGTTCCTTCAGATTTTGTGTGGGTATGTGCACTATTGTGCTAAGTGCTAGAATTTCCATAGATTATCTTAAATAGCTTAGTTATAAGTTTGAAATCTTGGGAGATAAAGTTTGAACTCAGATTAGCAAATTGTGAAGGTATGGCAAAGAAGAGACAGCTGATTGTGAATTGATCCAGTTACAGAAGCTGCAGTTGCAGAATGCAAAAACTTGTGATTCCACACTGCTGATAGAGTTTTGCATCACATCAGCTGGCCTGTGATGAGACAGTAGTTCTCTTCAACATGGCCAAATGGTAGGACTGCAGAGTACTTTTTACATGATAAATGAAAAAATTGGGTATCAAATAAAATGAAATAAAAGAAAGTCTATAATTATGTCCCTTTTTCTTTGATTAAATTAAATATGTTTCAGTTTATGTTTTAGAAATGTGAAGGGACTCTCAACAATCTATCTTTGAAGAGAGACGTATTCACTTGTGCACTTGTGAATATTTTAATATTCCACTCATCATTATTTTATTTTCTCTCTTGTGCTTACTTTTACTGAGACAATCTTCGCTAGATGTCTCTAGATTCTGATCTGAAGTATTACACTATCTCTTGTTTTTCTTTTGCCTTCTGCTAACTGCCACTTTCACTGATCACAGTTTTCACCATTAAGGTATCCAGATCTTCTGTTATAACAATAAATGTCATAATAATGATGAAAATGTCTTACACCTTCCATCATGTGAATCTCCTTTTCTCCATTGAAATGGACTTGTTTAAAATACACAGATCATAGAGAGACACCTGAATTTAAAAACATATGGAAACTTGTGAAAGTATGTAATACGGAAGGTCTAATAAATGCTTTATAGAAACGTTATAAAAAGTTAATCACATGTCACCTGAATGCCAGCAAGAGATGCAGTCAAACTATGGGAAAAATTTAATGTTGATAGTTAGAGAATTTATGTATAAATACAGTCTTTCTTAAAGTGCTCAATAGAACATCCCTCTGCAGCTCTCGTGAGTAGCATTTCTGATCCTAGCAAAGGAAATGAGTAAAACTCATTCCAGCATCAAAGAGATCTGCTGGTAGCTTACATGTTTTATTTTGCAGCAGTACTGCCATTTATTTTACAGCAAAGTTCCAGGCAATATTAAAAGGGCAAGAAAAGAAATAAGCCTGTCTTACTTTTCTTAGAATAATTGCATAGTATGGCCAAAAAGTACTTGCAGTTTTGTTACTTTTTACGTACAATCTGTATTTTCATGAGAGAATGGAACATGAAAAGACAACTGGTGTTACTAAATATACATATATTCATGCTAGCAAAGCAAAGCAAAGTAATCAAAACTCCAGAATTAGTATGCTGCCTAAAATATCTAAAGAAAGAGAAAAACTCAGTTAACTCCTTCCTTTAGCAAAAGATCTCCTTTGGCATTTCTCTCTCATATGTTCTCTCAGTTCTGTATTCGCCATTGTCCCAAACAATTTTCCTGGACATTTTTTATGCAATTTTTTTGTCAACTGTTGCTGTAAAATAATGTATATGAAATGAAAAAAAATGCAAAATAAAAATCAAACACATCAAACCTCTGGTCTTTTTTTGTTGTTGTTATTGTTGTGCTTAAGGCAGCAAAGCATCTACTTGTAGATAATTGTGCCAAACACAATTTTCTTATATTCACCAAGAATTAATATTGCTTCTGAAGACTTAACCTCTATCTAGCACTCCCGCCACTGTTTTATGTTGATCCTCAAAGGCTTGGAATTCACCATAAGCAGTAAATTTGCTGTCTTACAATATGTGACATCAATTTTGGCAAGTCATTTGGCAAATTTTTGCAGTTAGCAAAAAAACCCAGCTCAACAACCCATTGTCTTTCAGAGGAAGAGTGGATGGGGATAATGGGTTGTGGAAAAGAACTGTGAGTGAAGGTAATCAGGAAATTATGTAGATTCCTGTATATCATATTTAAACTTCTTAATTAAGAGTGAAATTCTCATGTCTTGAGTCAAGTAGTATTACACAGTCATGATTTCTAACTCCTTTTCAGTGTCTAATAATAACAAAGAAGTGTTCTTCCACATCCTTCACTTTGGTGCCTCTGGGATGGAGAACTTTGTCCCACATGGGTGAACTGTCATAGTGACACCATAGTTAATATCTCTTTTCAATGTGTTTTAAAATTTTCAGTCAACTGAATACTTCAGCAGTGTATTATTCTTCCGAAACTTATTTTCTTAAGGACACATAATTTATGACAGGTCTCTATGAAGAAATAACATGGACTTCTGACTTTCCAACATTGTGCTCAGAATGTCTTAGTCCTTGCTCAGATGCAGGTCTAAGAAAAGAAATTTCAAACTTAGGAACATCAAAAACAAACCTTTATTTTGAACAATAGTTCAATTTCTTATTATTTGGGAATAGCTACTTATTGTTATTAAGATAGACTTTTCCAAATGGCAACTAAATGGTGGCAGAAAGAAATTACATATTTATTGCTCCTTAAGGTTTCCCTTGCAACTACAGTCTATGAGTTTAACAGGAGCTATTCAATTTCCAGGCCTGGAAGTTCATTTAAATTCAGTCAGGAATGGAAAAAAAAATCATATCTTTTATTCATGCTGTCTCCTTGTATGACTTTCTTGGAAAAAGGCATGATTTAAAAAAAGAAAAACAATTAATCAGAAAAGAAGATCCAGGAAACTTTCACTTTTAAAAATTAGAAATATGATCCAAATTAATTAAAATTTTTTAATGCACTAGTTTTTCTCATGAAGTAGACGAAGAGCAATCCTGCCAAATGGAAAGAGATCATATTGGTAACGGGTAAAAAGAAATGCATTTTCAAGGTTAGCCTATACATGCTTAGACTAATTCAAGGTGAGGGTTTTTTCAAATATTTTAGGTATGTAGAAATACAAATAAATGCTTTATAAAACATCAAGTAGTACCTAGCACCTTTTCAATTTAATATCAATTGCTCATTTCTGTTTTGAAAAGCTAACAGTTTTCTATCTGCCTTTTTACAGACTTAAACATTTGACATGCTCATGAAATTTTGGAAATAACAGTCATTACTTACTTGTCATGCACTCCTAACAATTCAAAGTTACACCTGCATCTCAGATTGACACATTTGGGCTGGTTGTATAGGCAGGTCTCCAGTACAGTTTAGGGTTTGTGCTGTTGTGCATACCTATATGTGGAATACTTTAAACCAAACACATTCATACTGCCAAAAATCTTAATTATATGTCTCAGTTGCTAGATAAACACAATTAAAAAAAAAAATAAAAATGCTGTGTTTACAGAACTTCTCTCATAAAGAGTATTTTCCAGAACATGGCCTAGTTGTTTCTAGCTCATGTTAAGAACTCATGGCAAATATGATCCAAAATATATTACCTTACATATATTCTTGTTATGTTTCCAACTCGTTTCAGTGGGCACAGATGCTTAGCTATTTATACGGGGGTCAGCTATCAAGAAATGAAGAAATGCAGCCTCTTTGAAGAGAAAAAAATATTTTTATTGTATTTATGCATACAATTTATTTCATAAAAGAGCTGATAGAGAATAAGAGTGAATCTTCTTCTTATATTCCAAGTTTATTATGAAACTATTTCAGGGTTTTTTTCACAGCATATGACTGACAGGATTATTAGCCAACCAATGAGAAATTAAGACAGGTACTGAGATACCAGACATTGTTTCATTTTCTAGATAAATATCTAGGTTAATTTTAATATTGTTGCACTCAGTTTATCAAGTTCTTATGGAATCTCTTGCCCCCTAAGAATGGAATATAAGATATGGTCTTTTTAATGTTCAATTTTCACTGAAGTGCCATCAATCAGAAGGTGAGTTTTGAAAGAGAGGAACAGTTTATCTTGACCTCTAAGTGACTAAAGAAATCCCTGTGCACTATCAAAGGTTGTCACAAAACTGACATTGACAAAGAGTGCAGTGCCAGCTTCAAAATGTGCTCTGTCTTCAACTGCATATATTTGCATTGATTTTACTGTTTTGCATACATTGCAATATGCATGTATAGTGAAGTGTATGCTGAAAAATATGCTCTTCTACAAACTCCCAGCAAAAAGACACGTTCTATACATCTGTATTCTTTGCACTTTAACCCTATTTTTTTTGTTGTTGGTTTTTTTTTTAATCCAGGGCCTCAAGGTAATAGCAAAATGGTAACTTCATGCCATGTATTTTTCAGTTTACCCAAGCCAAAACTTCATGCTTGCTCCTGCAAGAGTTCCTTCAAGCAGCAGTGAAAGATCATGTTGCACTGCTGTAAGGACACCATCGATAAACATCCCATGCTGACAGAATATACCACCTAAAGGACAGCAGAAAAACATGCAAAAATGAATGAACTGAAATCACGGACTAGATCAGAGAATCTTTGATGAAATTATATGGTATATATAATGGGTCCTAACAGACCCTATGGGTTTGAACTCCATAAATATATGAGAGGGATAAAAAATGTCAGCAGAGAACAAGGTAATAGACTTTTGACATTAGGAACAAAAACTGGGTTTTTTGGAAGGAACTAATCATAGATGTTTTACAGTTATGCTCTCCATGGTTTCTTTTGATAAACAGTTTTATACAAGAAAAAGGATGGGGAAAAATATAATTTTTTAAAGTTTATTTTGTCCTTTTTTACTCTTCCAACCTCTTTTCCATATCCCATCCCAGAAACTTAAACAAAGCAGATATCCTAATTTACCCTCCCTGACGCAGTTGGTCGGAGCTGCACTGGATCTGTCACTCCACCTGTGCCTAGTGTGGGTCACACCCCAGGGGCAGGATGACCTGAAGTGTGACTAGAGAAGTTGTTCTATGACCTTTTTGGCTGTCAGTCTGTGTTTGAAGGAAGCAAGGAGGAGGGGGAGGTCTTTTGCATAGGATTAAAGAGGATTTTATTACTCTGGGGAATATGGTGGCAGAAGAAAAAATGTACAACAGCTTAAATATGGGGGGAGAGCTAAAGGGAGGGTGTAATTCTTGGCTAATTGGAGGTATCCTGGGGAGGGGTAAAGGGCAGGGTTCACAAAAGCATCATCCAGTGAGGGAGGTAAGGGGGGAAAATTGGGTCACATGGGGTATCACTAATTGGCATCTTAGTTTAGGGAATTTCTGAAGAATTCCAGTTAGGGGGTTGGCACAAGGTAGGATTTACAGGGAACTCAGGATAGATTGACAAGGTGGGTAGGAGGGTAAAATTTGGACCAAACCATTCGTTGGGCAATAACAGAACATACCATTAACAAGAAACACACTACAACACCTCCCTTCTGCTAACAATTTTTATACAGACAGAACATTATTCAAAATGTTGCTTTAATATGGGAATGCTTAGAGACTTTCCAGTTGTTCTGACACCATTATTTCTCCTGTTTTCTTTCTCTTTCTGTACTTTCAACAGGAAAGCATTCATACAAGTCTACAGTAAAATATATAAAATAGATATAAATTCCTTGTTGGGCAGGACTTTGATTTATTTAATTGATTCTCATGAGACTTAATAATAAAATACTTTGATTGAATGGAAAGGAAAAAATTCAAAACTTTCACTGATAAGCAAGTAAAAAATTGCCTTAAAAACAACCTTATCAGCTTTGGTGTGTACATTTGGTCACAGTAATGCAGTTTATGCCCAGCAATAATTTTTTTCAGGTTAAATTCTACATTTTGTCTTAACTCAATTTGGTGTTTTCGGGTTTTTTCTTCTATTTCATCAATCCAGTCACTCTTTTTTTCCTTATTTTAGAAGGAATAACAAATATAATAACAAAAGGAACATTTTACAACTTCTGTGGCAAAGGAATGTAGTGATTGTTAGATATGGGTTTCCATTAAAGTTGTGCTCCTAGAGGAATGAAATTTCTCCGGATTTTGAATGGTCTGACCAATAGCTTGTGCAAGGACTAAACTTCATTTATATCTAGACCATGAAAAATCAGATTTGCTAAAAGATTTCCCACAATTTGCTTGTTTTTTGTATGCCACAGTAAGCTTGCATGTTGTTGCCATACTAGAAACTGACTCTATAATGAATGGCAAATAGTTATTTCTATGTTATATTCTGCAGGTTTATAAAATATTAAGTCTTAATGATACAATTTATGAGCACTACCACTGACAAGCCACAAAGCAATATCTTCAGGAAAGTAGCTCTTCTGCCTCACCACAAACACTTGTTCAATTTTACTTCTAGATCTCATATCCCAAAAATTCAGGATGTACATTACCACAAATCAAATTTTAAAATAACCATCACCTTTTCACAGATTTAATTTTCTCTTTAATACCATAAATGGTGCTAAGTTTTTATGACCATCTCTCACCATCCATTTCTTTGCTAGCTAGCAAATACATCACAGGAATGATGATGTTCTGATAATGTATTACACTAATATATCATCAGTGTGACAATACTCTATGATGGATGAGTAATACGTCTTCCAGACAAAGATGTCAAATACATATCTGCTTGGAAAAGGAATAACACCCTTCCCTGTGTGTTATTCTAACTTTACTACCTTAAAACTTTATAAAATGCTCCTAAAATTCTACTCAAATTATTCATTTGGGCAGCCAACACATTCCCACATAGACAGGGAGTTTGTCACAGCTCTGAGATCTGTTGATTCGACAGAACTTTTCTTCACTTTCAGTGTGAGAGATGATAGAAAGTAGCTTCCTTTACATGCAACATATGGTGTTGCATAAGGTAATAAATGTCGCCATATAGAAGCTCATTACTGGATTAGAAAAAGAACTCACTGTTTAGACAGTCTGTAATTGCTATTTCTCTCCTTCTCCTCTCCTTCTCCTTCTCCTTCTCCTTCTCCTTCTCCTTCTCCTTCTCC
>CM031858.1:73853408-73994079 GCA_018697195.1 Certhia americana
TTCTCCTTCTCCTTCTCCTTCTCCTTCTCCTTCTCCTTCTCCTTCTCTTCTTTTTCTTATTCTCCTTTTTCTTCTTCTTCTTCTTCAATTAATGTTTTCTCTTCTTTTTGGTAAATAGAAATGAAACAGTGTTTTCATATGACAAAATAGACATGGGAGTAGTTTTACCTTTGGTTTGTTTTTTCTGTTTAATTTCATTGCAAGAGATACAATTTAACTGCGATAATCTATATCTTCTTAATATAATTCCTGTACATTTAATTTCTAGACTACCATAATTACATGTCTGTTGATAGACACATCCTTTCTCTTTTTGAACTTTGGTACAGAATTAAGGGTCTGTATAAAATGAGGTTATACAATTATGCCAGAAAATGTGCTGTCATTCGATTTTAAGCCATCAACCTGACTAATAGTAAAGATTACTTCTACTGAAAAGATGGTGACATATAAACTTCAGAAAGCTTGGGTTTGTTGTAGACAGTAATATTAATAAAGGAAACACTTCTGAAAGGCCCAATATTTCCCCTCTTTTTGGCCAAGCAACATTAGTGAGAAAAGCAGTGCAAATTAGTTGTATCAGATATAAAATAACATTACGTAAACAAATATTTTGAAGGAGAAATTAATTTGCACTTGGTCATAGTCCTCAGCAAGTCTTCAGTCCATTGGGAATTAATTGCTAGTTCTACTATGTATTGACTCCTTTGTAATCTTACTTAAAAATCTTTCTAATAGGGGACTCAGAGCAATGATGGGCCGTGATAGGGAAAAAAAAAAAGTACATATATATATATGAAATCAGACAACCAGGATATCAAAGTAACTTCTTTGAGAATCTAGTTAATTGGGACCAAGAGCCATAAAGTTATGAGGCTCTGTAGAATCATGTAGGAGGCAACAACGAGGAGAGAACATACAGGAATATCTATATTACTTGAATTCCCTATCGTAACAACACTATTTTCTTCTCATCATGATAATTTCTTCTAAATTTCTCAGAAATGCAGTTGCTGTGGTTGTTATTACTGTGATGTAGACATAAAAGATTCAATATATATGAAGAAAATGTTATTATGGTATCTGAGAAAGAAAATAGTAATTGTTGTAGAAAATTGTTTATTATGTTCTTTGAGTCCATCCAATGTCCATTGGGGTATGTCAGGGTACCTGCTCTTTATATTCTTATGTAATGGAATGAATCCTAATTATTTTGGTCTGCTTTGTCTTTCCATATTGAAAATCAAAGAAAATTGAGTTATATAAAACATTTTGTTCATTGAATCTGAAACTGAAAATAAAGGAATGAGTAAAATGGAATTGAAAAAACTGTATTTCTTAAAGTTCAGTGAGCTAATGTAGAAACATACTTAATAGATAAGTCCATATTTCAGATAATATATATAGAAACAAAAATTTCTTTAGAGATAAAGTAACTTTAGAGATAAAATATATCTGTATTAATGGATAGTCTCTTAGAATAGAATTTTATTAGAGGCTGAATGAAAATTACACCATTTGAGTAGAAAACAGTCCTTGCGAATTTTCCTAACTTAAAAAAAAAACATTTAATCTATAATTCTATTCTCTTATGTTTTCCAGTGGCATTATATATTAAACTTATTAAATTTGTATAATTGCAGCAAGCTTTAATTATTTAAGAGAATCCATATTTTGTTCAGCTTAACATTATTATTAAATTTAGAATCTCTTTAGCAGAACTGATATGACACGTAAAATGTCTCCAAGGAAAGTAACACCTCCTTTGAGAAGGGCTTCTTAGAGCTTGTCGTGAATAAGGACAATTAATCTGCTTTTTAAAATGAGCTTAGGTCTTAAATCTTGTCTTTTACTTTGTATCAAAGCAACAAAAGTTTTCATCACATTTCAATTTTTATAAGACTTGGATATCTAGTGTCAATATAAGGGTTTAATTATGTTATATTTATATATTGTTGAACTTGCAAGATAAGTATTGTCTACAATACAAACTACTAATTCTACTCTCATTAGGAGTTAATGCAACTTGTGCTCTTTTCTCAGCAACTTCAGGGCCAGAGTGTTAGAACTTTATTGCTCACACTAGTCTATCAAAGATTTTGTATTCAAATTTAGTTGAAATATACATTTAAAGAAATGGATTTTCATCTGAGTTAGGCTTGTCTAAGCAGTCAATTTTGATTTGCAAAATTATAAAATTAAAGATGTAGATTCTAGAATTAAAGACTATATTATTTATGTCTCCTATATAGTAACTTCTCCTATAAATTTCAATTCATCTGAAGTTTATGTCCATGGAAAAACCAAAACAAACTAAACAAAACAAGTCAGGCCAACCAACCTACCAACCAACCAACCAACCAAATCCCCACACCAAAAGAACACAAATATATATATAGCTTTGTCTTTAATATCATACATAATAAATAAAGCATTGTTATATCCTAATTTTTGTGACTTATAAAAATATTCACTATGGGAAATAACATTAACCATAATATTTATATATAATATGCAAATAAATAAATATTTGTGGTAAATATTGCACAATATTATAGATAGCATTAAAAAAACGGAAACCCCAAAACCGCCATAACTATGGCATATTAAAATACAGATCAAAATTACATAAAACACCAGAAAAAAATATTTTTGAAGTTCATGAAGAATAGAGTATTATAAGTAGCATTAAGAGTCAGTTTAAGGACCATAGATTGGAATATTCACAGGAGATTCAATTCGTAACTCAGAGTTTGAGGCAGTTTCATCTTTGCCCCATCACCTGAGGAAAATATTAGGTGTTTATATTTTATCATGTAGATAACCTCAAGGATTTCAATGCATGATTAAAGGGTGGCAGCTGGGTAGCAAGATGTAGGTGGAATTGTCATTGATCTGGATATTTCCCTTCTGGAGAGCATAGCTACTCAACCACTTTCCCAGGCTGCTGATTATTATAAATATAGACAATATATTAGGATATTATAGTAGAAGGTAGGTCAAAAATTTATTTGTGCAGCATAAATTAGGACAAAAATATTTAGGTCCGGATAATAGTGATTTTTTTATAATAGAAAGCCCTCCATATACAATTTTAAAAATTGCATAGAGAATGCAAAAATGCATAGGCATCTGCATGTGTGTACCAACACTGGCTTCCACGTACAAAAACTTGAAATTCAATGACACAATCCAAATAATTCACTGAAAGACAAATGAAAATCTATTACTTCTGAAGATATGGGCAAGTATTTTTCTCATTAATGTTGATATCAAAAAAAAAGAAAAAAAGGAATCTGAAAGGGGGAATACTGATAAATAAATTGATTAATGAATCACAACTTTTTTTGAATGTTATGTAGTATGAATACTTTTTCAGAGTTGTGCAAGGCACAAATATTGTATAATTCCCAAGGTATTTAAGGCTGCTTTCTTCGCCTACATGCTTGCTTGGTGTTTCGTTTCAGCACATTTAAATGCCAAAGACCTTCTCTTGAGCAAGACTTCTAGGATGCACTTAGCAAAGTCTGGTTTATTTACGGGAAAAAAAGCAAGGGAACTGTCCCATAAGACAAAGCAATTGTCCTTTAAAGTACATTTGGTCTGCATGGTTGAAGAGTTCTACATAAGGCCTCAGTAACAGAAAATGAAAAAAAAAATAGGATTACATATATAAAAAGTAGCAAGGAGTAGTAGAAGAGTGCAAAGAGGTTGAATTTTATAGCTTCTAATCTCACTGGTGAAATAATATTTAGGTAGTCTGAAGAGTTTAATAATTTTTAGTTTTTGAAAATATAATTGGGTAAAAAAATAAAAGAAAGATCATAGAAAAAAAAGAAAAGAAAAGTCATATCTTGTAATTAATCAATGGACAGTAAGATCCCTGGTAAGCAGTACTCTGAGATCTTGATATTCTACTAAAGAGCAGATTCACTTTTATACCTGTGCATAAATATCTTTTTTACAAAAACAAAAGTAAAGAGTGCTATGCAGTTCTACTATTATCAGATAAAGTAGTAAAAAATATTAAATTCCAGAGGTTGAAATTAAGTAATTTCAAATGCAAAGAACACTTTCTTCTCCTTTTGGATGAGCAATGTTTTAAACAAATGGGTCATTTCCTGACCTGTAAAGGTTAGGCATACAGGTTTAACTGTGTAAAGAGTTCTTGCTGAGACGTGAAGGCTAAGAGAATTTGTGTTCATAACTTGCATAACTCTAGACTTTCAATTTGTATATACTCATGTTGTTGCTGTTATTGTTGTTATTGTTGTTGGGGTTTTTTTGGGTTTTTTTTGTTCAGCTTGTCCAGCCTACCTGTACTGTTTCAGCTTTGCTCCACAACATGTCCTCTTTCTTCCAGGGCCAGTGGGGAAATGAGTTCTACCTTGTTCATGATTTAGCAACCTGAATTCCTCCATTCCCTATCTTGTGAACTGTTCTTTAAAGACCTATTCCTTTAAGAAAATAAATGATCATGAGTATAAGGTATGTCTTTTGCCCATGGAAGAGTGTTTCACTGTAAAACCTAAAACAAGCTTTTAAAATGTAAATATTTTCATTCATGTGTTTATACTATGATTTTGAAAGAAAAAAAAATATTGAAGTACCAAAAACTCCAAGTTCAACACCATAAAAATACACACATAGATGTGATGATTTCTTGACACACAAGCAAAAACAATTAGCTATTTATTATGGGGTTTTTTTGAAATAGAATTTTTAAAAAATGAGCTGTTAACACCATGAAATGTGAATTTGTCTTTTTTATGTTTCTGTGAGGGTTATTTTTGGTATGCACAGCTATCATCAGTTTTTCTGCTTTGCATTACAGTTATGATATCCTCTACTGCTTTGTTTTTTGATAAAAATCCATAATAATAATCTCAAGGCCTGTAGACTGGAATCTGTATAACTTGATTCATGAAGTATTTTGCCTATAAAAATTTTCAGGAATTTGAAGACATGGTACTAACACAACCATCTGGCATCCAGGTATACAGTCTGAAGTATGGGCCCACCTTTTGGGAAGAGAAATAGAAGAATCAACACTGTCTTGGAACATTATCATGAGGAAAAAAATCTCAAACAACAACAAACCAATAAGCAAAACCTCCTAAAAACAGTAACACCTAAAATTCCCAACAAAACAGAAATGAAGGTAAAAAAATCTAAAATATTGAGTGCTACAAATGATGTTCCTTAATGTTTTGATACAGGCAGCCATCATTAGGAAGACAGGGAATGAGTAATAGGGTTATAATAAAACTGTTTTTCTCTTTGTTTCTACATATTTTCTACATATGTCTCAAGGAAGATAAAATGTAATGCAGATGAGACATTACAAAATAAAAATGAAAAGTCAATCTAAGCAGTCTGTTATAGATTGCCAGACTACCTAAAAGTCACCACAACAAGGTGGGAAAATGTTTCGAAAAGAATTCTTCTGCAAAAGCAAAGAGATCAATTTCTACGGATTTTCATTCTAAAAGTTATCACTGTAAATATTCATGGATTAACCAATTTATACAGCATCTCTTACACTTTATCACTAAAAGTTTTATTTCTCCCAAATTAACTCCAAAGAAATGAGAGAATATTGCAGTCTGATATTGCTCTTATCACGCAATAGTACCTATTGTGTTATAGTTATTATCATCATCATCTATCTCTCTTTTTACTTTGCAATGTAATTAATTACTTTTAATCTTTTGAAAATAATTCTGGGAAAAAAACTTTCACACTTGAACAATTTGAAGTAATTTCTACATTTCTATGTGACTTTTTTGTAGTCATACAGGACAGAGGCTCAGTTTTCCACTACCTTTTTTCCATAATATCACATTATAACCTACATGTAAATAAAAAAAAAAAATGTGTGAGTCTTACTGTATGAAGTGACAGATGTCATTCTCTGATCATGTCTCTGATCAGAGTAGTTTAATACTATGCTATTAAAAGGTACACAGAAAAAAATGTGTACCTTTAATAATAATTTAATGTTCTCATGTCACTGCTTGTAAATGCTTTAATCTTCAAAATTACAGTCAGATTAAACAGCTTGATTAGTTTTACAGTTTAGTGGCATTCTTGGCTAAAATTAACATGCAGGTACCATTTAAGAGATTCTTGTTTCTTCCCTCCTGCATATCTCTTATTTTTAGTTTGAGAACATGTATCTTATGAAAAACATATATAAACACACTTATCCTTATTTGCCTTTTAAGTTGTACAATAAATCTATGCAGGTTTTCTGCTACATACAGTAATTCCCTAAGTTAGAAACTGAATGTTCCTCCCACACCAAATTCTGAATAAACACAGTAGCAAAATTTCTTTTATAGTGCTGCAATATGTCAGCTGTCATGCACAATGTACTTATTTGTAATTTTTTTTACAGGACAAAAGGTCACAACTCAAACATACTTTATACAGCAGATCTGTTAAGTCTGACACATAAAAACAGGAAGAACTGAACTTACATTTACTCTATCTTATACCTCTTTCCCATTATGATTCATCTCTTGATAAGTCTCTGTTATGTGGTCCCAGGTGTAGGCTCACCATGTGTGTAACCCTAAGCACATGTCAGGACTAAATTTGTGTCAAGGACATTTGGGCAAAAGTAAGAGAAGTTTAAAAAACTAATGTCTCCCCTTCATCTTATCAAATGTTCATGGTCATCTTATTCCTTTAACATGAGATCCATCCCACACACCAGCACTCTAGCTCAGTCTAGCTACTATGGTAAAAACAGGAGACATGCAAAGAAACTGTCCCCTCCAGGACAAACAGACAATCAAATGATTGCAAATAATGCCCAATACAAGTACTGGATGGCAGGAAATGAACCTCAGCATCAAATATTTACAAGATAATATCATAACACCATAAAAATATTCACCAGTTGTACCATATTTCCAGTATTTTAGACTCATTACTTCACTGGGATTTGGATGATTATTGCAGAGAAGGCAAAATTCACTGCTCAAGAGAATACGGTACATGACTTTAGTTATGTTATCATAGTCATTATCATAGTTTCTTCTTTGAGGTCACAGAATTTCTCACTTCTCCTATCATGCTGTTATGACCTGTCTTCAGGTTAACAGCCCATAGTGCCAGCACAAGCAGATAAAAAAGGCTTGAATTCTTCTTGCACCAGTGTGCTACCAATACAGTTAATTTGAAAGTAGTGCAAAAGGTAAGAAACTGGTTTCTCCTTAAGTTTGAAAGATTTCAAAGTCTGTATAAGGACAGCTGTATTGAAGCAGACGTAACAAAAAAAATCTGTGTAAATCATTAAGCAACCTTGCCTTTTACTTACTCTCACTTTAGGGTAAAAACAAGTAGCCAGAAAAAGACTGTGGATATTGTCCAAGAGGACAAGGGGAAATTACCGCAGCAGCAGGGGAGGTTCAGATTGTACATTGGGAAGAATTTCTTCAACATTTTTGAAATTATGGTTAAGCATTGGAACAGATTGCTCAGGGAAGTGTTTATGTCACCCTCTCTGGAGGTTCTCAAGAGATGACTGGGCATGGCACTTGGTGCTGTGATTTGGTCAACAAGGTGGTGTTCAGTCAAAGGTTGGACTCAAAGGTCTTTGAGGTCTTTTCCAACTTTAATGACTTTATGATTCTGTGAAGGGAGGAGGGCTAGGGAGGGAAATGTCATAATTTATTCACAACTTTGTAAAATAACTCAAAGCTGATATTCTGACTTAAATATCAGTATATCAGGTTCAACATTTTCACTCTTCATGCTTACAACATCATGCTCATAGTCTGAAGGACAAAAGCTGACATTACTTATTCAGTAGGCAAAAACTAGAAAAGAATTTACCAGAGAAATCTTTTCCTTGTTTTTCCATCAGATAAAGCAGAGGACCTGATGCATTTTGTAAGACTTGTCTCTACCGCAATACAGCCAAAGTAATTTAGCTCTCTCTAAATAAAAGTGACTCTATACATTTAATAGATTTCTGGTTGATCTGATTTAGGGCAAAAGGTGTTTCTGGCAAAAGCCAGAAAACCATGTTCTTCTGGCTGGCAAGATGAACTCCTGTTTTCACTTCACTAGAATCTTGTTCAGAGGACATGGTTCAATTGAACTGAACTAAAGGGTTATGATCATGCATACTATAGGCACATTCCCTGATAGTAACACAGAGGTGATCTGAAACTGTTTCTTCTATAACTTTGACCTTAATATTGTGCAATAACATTCTGAATTTCTTTAAATCTCAAAAATTCATTATCATTCCTACGAGACCTTTGCATGGACTTTGAATCATTCAGTGTCTTTTAATATTAGTTCATGTTTTTAATTAAGATACGCACGATATACAAATTTCACTAAGTGTCTTTCAAGGAGCTTTGATGATAATAAAAAATGAGCAATGGAAAGGCTTTTCTTTTAATAACTTCAAAATTATATTTTTCTGGGATATATTTCTAGTGTCTTATTCATTTTTGTGGGGGAGGGAAGGAAAAAGGTCTTTCAGTATTGTTAATTAAGATGAAGATTCTCATTAACTAAAGAAAATGTTAAATGGCCCATGGGAGTGCGTAAATAATAGGCTTACTAATAAACTGTAGTATATTGAAGTTGAGGAAAATAACTTTAACAATGCTTGTGCAAATTTACTAATTACAATAGCTTCCAGAAGTGCCAATTCAACCTGCAAAGGACTTAAACTACACTTGTTCTGCTTTCAGAATTGCTTCAGAATAATTAAACCATTTTGAATCAAAGTTGTTGAACCTGTTTATTAAAATAAAAATAGGCAAAATAGTTGTTAAAATATTGTGGACTCCCGGTGACTATATATACCATAATTGAAATAGTCTTTCCTAAAAGGACAGTACTTCTGGAATTGAAATACATTAATACATTACATTTTATTCTTATTAAATGTAGTGGTTAGTAAGTGCTTTACTCTTGCATGAAGATGGTTTTGCTATTATGGAAGCTATCATGTGGGTAACAGTGGCACTTATGAGTAGTTCTAGTTCAGAATGACAGCTCTATAAAAAGTCAGTGTTAGGCATGGATCTCCTTTACACAAAAACTAAAGGATGGTGCATGTTTCATAGCTTTTTTCTAAAATGTAAAAATATATCATCATTGTGGGCTAACCTGGTAGGCAGCTGAGCCCCGCACATCCATTTGCTCAGTCCCCCCACCTGCAAAGGGAAGGGTGAGAGAATCATAAGGGTAAAAGTGAGAAAACTTGTGGGTTGAAATAAAGACAGTATCATGGGGAAAGCAAATGTTGTGCATGCAAGCAAAGCAAAACAAGGAAGTCATTCACCACTACCCATCATCAGGCAGATCTTCAGCAATCTCAGGGAAAAAGGGTTTCATCATGGGTAATGGTCGCTTGAGAAGACAGATGTTCTAACTCCAAATGTGCCCCCTTTCCACTTCTTGTCCCCAGGTTTTATTGATGTGTGTGATGCCACATGGTCTGGAATGCCCCTTGGGGCTGTTGGGGTCAGGTGTCCCCACTGACCCTCCTCTCAGAATTCTGTGTACTCCTCAGCTTAATCACTGCCAGAAGAGTTCTTGACACTTTATAAGCATTATTCAGCAACAACAAAAATATTCCTGTTTTATCATCACTGTTTTGGTCTCAAATGCCAAACAGCACCCTATGAGCTTCTGTCAAGAAAATTAACCTCATGCCAGCTAAAACCAGTAAAACTATAAAAAAAAAATCATTTAGTTGAAAAGTTATCCAAGTCCCAACAGATTTGAGAACACAGAAAATAGAATCACAGTATAATTTTGTTTGAAAATATCTTTGTGGAGATTGTCTGGTTTAACCCCTTCCTCAAAGCAGAGTCAACTCAATGCTAGATCAGATTCCTTTAGGTTTTATCCAGGACAGCTTTGAAAACCTCCAGAGTTTTCAGTCCCTTTTACAAATGATGCAGTGTTTACCTCTCTCATCATGAATGCTATTTCAGCATATGGATAAATGGATGGATTTTCTAAATGGGTTTTCCTTTTTCACAACTTATGACTTTAGCCTCTTGGCTATGGATTTTTACTCTGGGAAGAGGCCTTTCTATAACTCGCCATTACAAAGTTTAAACCAGCAAGATCACCCACATCCTTCTCATCTCCAGGCTAAAAAAGGTCACATCTCTCACTCATCATGTATTATGTTTTCCAAGCCCATAACCATTTTAGTGCTATTCTACAGTTCTTTCAAAATTTGTCAATATCCCTCCAGCTCTGGCAGAGTACCAGAGGTCTACTTGCATTTCTTTCCTTCCTTCTGCCTTCCTGTCTTCCTTCCTACCTTGTAAGCATGCATTAATTGTTTGTTTGTCTGGTTGAGAGTACAGAAACAATCTTCTCTTCATATGAGGCTTACTGTCAGGATCATGGAAAAACAAAGGGAGAGAAATTCCTTTTTTAATTATTTTCCTCATGTTGTTTTGAAACACAATCATCCATAATCATCAGTTAGTTAACCTGCCTTTTTCAGCTTCCTATTATAAAATTAATAATACAGTGTCTCCCCTTGTGTCTTCACAAAAACTTTACAATAACGTCTGTTGCTGCAAACTTTTGTACATTTGCCCACAAGATAAAAAAGAAAGAACAAAAAGTGTAGAGACATTTTTATTCTTTCTCTTTCCATATAATTAAAGCTATCTTGAACACTGTCTTCTGCAAACATGAAGTGATTTTCAGTATTTTTTGTCTTTGATTCTTCTCTTTTCCTACATTGAGTAAAAACTATCAAAACATCATTAATCTTTTGCTCCTTCGGTAGTTCAGTTTGTGTCTTACGTTTTCAGCATCAACAGGGCATTAACAATCATGAATAGACACACTATGGAAATAATTATCCTCTCAGAACTGGCTGCGGTTCTCAGCCATTCAAATGTTCCTTTAACTTGTTATAACACCCTCCTGAAGGATCACTCCATTTTCTTGTAGTTGATACACCTGGAAGTCTCATGTAGAAAGAGTTGTACAAAGACCCTGAATGCAAGTGTTAACAACAACTTTTCATTCAGTTGTATATTTGAGTACAGTCTTTGACATCTGAGGAATTAAGAAAAAAACTTAGGAATGCTGATGAAACCTAAGCTGAAGATTTGATGAAATATCTGAAATAATATTTCCAAGGGCACATGACATTGGTGTACCACCACTTCCATTACATGAATAAATTCTTTTTCACAAAATTAGTAGGGAAAAGAACTAGGCACATTATTAGTTTTTTAGCTAAGATCACTTTTCATTTAACGTTTGACACTATGCAAATAGTCTGACTGTTTATCCACAGCTTTGTTGTGTTAAAAAAAATGCTTTAAAATATTTTAGAAGTAGTTTAAAAACTATGAAATGGGAGATCAGAACTGGTTTATGAACATTTTGTAAAAATAAGTTCTCTTCAGTTCTGGGATATTTAACATATATTCCTTGAAGAATTCTAACTGTATTGGAAAATTACCAGAAAGAAAGTAATGTGACTAGTTTGGGATTTTTTCTAGGAAACAAAAGGCCACCAACTCTTAGGTCACCAACTGACTCTTTACTGCTCTCTATACCTCATACAACCAAGGAAAAAACTTTAGGTCAACAGGGAAGATTTGGTAGCTGAAGAGTGTTTCTCCTTATGAACTTTTAGATGATTACTTTCCCACTATAGGAAATATTAGAGTAGTCATAATTGAAGTGATCAGTTCAAAACAGTCATAAACATCACTACACACACATTTGGATACCCTGAAACAGGAACCTTATCAGTCACTATTTTGAGACATTAAAAAATAATAAATTAAGACCAAGATACCTATTAAAGAGCATGTGTGTTTCCAGTAAAGCAATGAAACACATCTGCATTCCAAATGCATGGCTGAATCTCAGTGAGAAGTAAGAGAAGTACACATGTAAGGAAAGCACATGGCTAAATATATTCTTGAAATGGATCTCTGTATTGGATGATCTCTCAAGGACCTATAATAACAAATGCCTTAGTTTATTTTTACATTTTAGAAATAAAACATGACTTCATATAATTAGTTTGTGTCTGCTGCTTTAGTTGTCATTTGACTTTGTTAATTGCTTTTTATTTTTAGTGAAAGGGGATGTAGAAACAAGATGAACATGTAAAGCCCAGTCATAGGTGTGGATACCCACATATTGAGTCATGCTGCAGCATAATATTTAACCAGTGAGTATAGCAGGATTCAAATTTGCAGACCCTCATCTCCATCAGGGAAAAACAGAAACAAACCAGAAAGCCAAAGACAAAGCAACTAGACACATTTCTTGGCATTATGTAAATTACAAATTGACAATCAATTTGTATCATCTTAAACAGCTATCTGTAAGCCCTGTTCTGTTGGTAAACTACATTATAACTAGTTTAATTACATCTGTGTGCTAATTTCATATCTACATCTAAATGGATGACTGCAGTTGAATCAACAGCTGTCTCGTCTTTTCCACTGAACCTGGTCTTCTTCATTTTCTTAATTGGGAGGAAACTGATCCACAAACCTCTAGCTTTGTCTTCCCAGTCAATGTGTTTTTCAGCATGGGATCTGAAACAGACACTCAGGTCTGTCCTAGCCTTTTTCTTAGCTCCAAAAAATACATACATCAGCAGTCACTGATATCCTCCATAAATAAGATTCACTTAGTATCCATTGTGACAGGACAGGTTAATTATAAAATATTGTATGTTGCTGTCTCTTGAAGCAGCAAACAAAACAATCAATGTAAACTAAGTTGAAGAAGCACCTGCTGTGTATGTTTTGAGCGGTCTTTTCCAGGCAATTAATTTACTTGCCCAAAATGTAAATATCTGAGAGGGTAAGCATATAAAAACACTTGCAGTTCTTACTGCTGTATTTTCTGTCAAATGTTGAAACATGCTGAGGCACATTCCCAGCTGTGTAAACTCTATCTACTTTACTGACTTCAACTGACAGTTTGCCCCATACAATACATGGCTAATTTGGTTTTCCTGACATAGGTTGTAAGCCAGAATAAAAAAAACACAAATGTATGTATATTCCTATAAATAGGAATAGGAGCTGAGGAATTTACCAAACCTATATTTTTGTCACCTTTCTCTATCACTATATGGACACAAAGTGTCAGGGAGTGTGCATAACTTTGTGTATCTTTTTTCTTTGCCTTCAGAACCAGAGCATTCTGTGAAAGTAGAACACCAGAAGACTTGGTAGGTCACATACTCCACCCTCTTGTCAAGAAAAGAGCTGTGATAAACACAAATTTCCAGGCAGTTTCTTGTCTAACAGGATAAGAACTGGCAGTGATGGAAGCTCCACTGTGCCAAAGGAAATCTAGGGAGGTGACTACCTTATTAGTAAGACAACAAAAGCACTGTAAGTAGAGGTTTAACTATGAAATTAATGTAAGAAGAACACACTGACCTATCAGTCAGGATGCCAGAGGACTATCAATCAGGTTGCAAATTTAGTGACACTGAATGCAGAGGAGAACAGCAGGGGATTGCATCTGTATGTTGCAGGCATAAATTTCATTTAAACATAACAAAACCAGACAACCAACCAAAAATCAAGGTAGGATGAAGCTGTCATATTTAACATTTCATTTTCAGAATATCAGTTTATTTTTGTTTCTTCAATAAGCAAGTCTACATAGGCAATTTAAAGCATCTCCTCATGTCAGCCCACAAGGACACCTGCATCCCCTCCAGGTGCTGGGATACCAGGGCTCAGGGTCAGGGCATTCCTGGCCCATGGCCTCAGCAGCTACTTCTGGACTAGGCTCTGCCACAGAGGCTTTCTCACAGCCCGAGTTGAGCTCAGGCCACCCTGCTGCCCTGGGGTGCCCTGCTCCTGTCTGGGACAGAGAGATGGGCCCAGTCATCACCAGCCCTGAGGAGCCCCTGGCACTGCTGGCACCCCGCCCCAGGGGGCTGCTGATCCCTGCAGTGCCCGGAGACGGCACTGTCAATAAACCACAGAGCTGTATTTTCAGACTGCAGAGTTCCCCATTGAGTTATATGTACTACAACAGCAGTGTTTGCCTTGCAATTAAAATGAAACAAATACAGACTAAGGAAACCAAAAGCAAAGTACCAGGGGAGCAAATGAAAGCAAGCTTAAAAAGCCTTTAATACCAGCGCTTGGGCAAAGAGCATTTCAATTTGTTTTACTTCTCATCTCCCCAAAATTCTATGAGAATCTATCCTATACCAAACATACAAGAAAGAGTCACAGAGTCTTTTCAGCCTCAGATTCAACTGGAAAAATCTCTCTTTGAAAGAGCTTTGGATATTTGATAATTTATTTCTCAACTGCCATCTTTAGTTTCCTTTCCCTGCTACTGTCTTGCTTCAAATACTGTACTTACACGAAGTAGTCTGCATAAGGAACATTAAAACGGTGTTTTCATTTAATAGTTTTGTTTGGAACAATGAAATTTTCTTTTAGCTTTGGTAAGATTCAGGAAGAAACAATGTTGCAGATTTTGATAAGAGTATCTCTGTCTGTTCAGCACACAGCTAGCAGTTTGCAGCATAACAGAATAAGTTTTCAGGAGTGTACCATCAACAAGATGCTCCATTAGAACAAGCTAAAAGTTCCCATCAGCAGTTGAAAGGCTTTTATCAGAAATGCTGACTTGAAGGAAGATGTTGAAGAGGGCTTAAATGAGATATCCTTACAATCTGATTAGTTCTTCCTCTTGTTCTGTACATGATTTACATCATTAAAATCATTAATAGGGTCTTTTCAGTATCTGTAATCCATCTAAAGCCCTTCTTAGTCTCTCCTGCTGACTGGACAATTCAGACTTTTTGTGTTCTCCATAAACAAATTTCTGAAAGCTACCCTGAAGGGGAATTGTCTGATCACTAATTTGTCTGCTGTCTTTGAAGATACAAGTAGGGCTCTGAATAAGATGAAACGTGGTGGTGCTGCATGTGGCCTTGGATTATTTTTTTTTTTTCCTATAGCTTGCTGGTAACAACACTTTTTTCCTTCAAAGGAGCTGAAATCTGTGTTTACTGTCTTTCAGGATACTGCCTTACCTCCCAGATTCCAGGTTCTCTCAATTATTGTTGTCCCACTTGTTTTATCCACATTGCCACAGTACAATTAAATACTTTTTAGACAGAGAACACATGCTTATGTAACAGATGAATGAATGAATGGACACTTGCATATCTTCTGACAGATTTAAAGTTTCATATAACTGTAATAAGTGGAGTCTTCTCTGTGCAGTTTAACTGAATGGCACCTTTAGCCTTCTCATGAATTCATCATGTTGAAACAAACATCTGCTGTATATATAACACATCAGGAGAACTCTGTCGTTAATCTCATGTCTCAAAGTTCATTATGGGCTGAGTTACCAATTTTTTTCACAGCATATGATAAATGAAATTAACTACATGCAACCCCAGTACAAAACAGCCTTAAATTACATATGATAATGAGTAACAATAACAATTATACTAATAAATATTATGAACTATCACCAGTAGTAGTAATATTAATAGTATACTTCATCCTTACTTCTAAAACCAAGGGACCTGTATTAAAGTGTATTACCAGCAAACAGAAGGCCAACATAAGGCTTTGTTAGTAGAGTGATTAATTTACTCTCTAGCTTTACTGCCCATTCCCTATGGTACCTCACAGAAAGGAAAATTTGCAAACATAGCAAATTAGGAAAAGTACATTCACTGTAGAGAATATTCCAGCAAGGACTCAACTGCTTTGCTGCCTAGCAATCCTCATGTGCAAAATCACAGATGACAAAAGCATTGAAATTGCCAACAATTTATTATTGCCTTTGTTTTTAAGCAAATTCATAATCTTAAGAGCTTGTGCAAATATGCAAACCAGCCTATAGGGTTGACTGTGATCTTTCAGTTCCCTGTGAGTGCACAGTCATGCACAATGAAAATCAGATTATTATGGATCCCAGCTACACCCAAAGGGGTGTTCAGTGCTGGGAGAAATCAAAAGGAACTTTTCTGTTCCCCATTACTATCATCCCACACAGTGACAAGTATTTGAAAGCAAAAGCTAAAACTCCTCACACATAATTAACTAGAACAAACTGATGAAAGAATTACATATAAAGTGTTCTGCTCAAAGACATGATCATCAATCTATGGTTCATTCCATCATCACTGATTTGAAAATGCAGAAAGATAGGCAACTTATCCCATTCTCCCACAAAACCCTTAAGGGGCAAATAAAATGGTCTCAGACCTTTCTTAATCCTTTTTTCTTTTTCGTGTATTTCTAATTCATTTTTGATCTGGTTATCTTAGCTTGATTAGTGCAGTTCCAATTACAGAAGTATATATACAGAAATAAAAGGACTTCTAAGGCTTAATGATATTGTTCTGAGAAATAAAACAAAGCATTTAGCTAATCATTTAAGATGTGCTGACCTTTCATATGGTAAACAATTTTAGGTGTCTAAACATCCCAATTTGTGCTCTGATTTATGATAGCAAATATTGAAGACTTTTTAATCGGATCCCTGGCTTACAAAGCTTGTTTCCTGTTTCTTTTAATAAAGTAAAATTACTAGTTCAGCAACACAGTTACATGTTGAGGTGTAACCTCTGCCCAGTTTTGTTTAATGTGCTGTTTGCCATTTTCTTCAGTGAGGTGAGAATTTTACCTCTCTGCTTTAACTACTCAGCTAAAAATTTCAGACACAAACTGCTGAAGCAGAAGTTGAATGTGAATAGAACTTATAGCTTTAAGTGTAAATTTTTCATAATTTTTCTTTACTTATGCCAAATATAATGAGACTGGACCAGATTATGTTCACTGTTTCATCAATAAAGCTAAACCAGCAAATTCCAAACGCTCAAAAAGGGTAATTGGAGGTACATTTCACCCCTAAATGCTTCTGTAGATAATCTGTCAGAAGAAACCTGCATAATTTTCCAATAAATATGCAAGATGAGCAGCACTGGCTGGATGAATTAAAAAAACAGAAGTGCCACACTCTACAATCAGCTTGTTTTTCATCTACTGCATACCTGTAGCAAGAACATTTATAATGTAGGTGGTGTATTTGGTGAAGTGAAAAAAAAAAAAAAAAAAATTAGAAGTTAATTTCTGATCCTGAAAACATGCTTTCACTTTTCAGGGTATATATTCAGTTTCTAGAAGTTTGTAACTATTTTAGCAAGAGATATTTCTCTTTCCTTTAGATAGCTAAAAAAATAAGATAAAACTCCACAAGATGAAACTCATAATTCATGCTTTTGGGGAAAGGTATCTGAGGTCATACCAAGCACACGTGTAAATCTACACTAACTGTCTCCTTAGGCTGTGCAGGGACACAGGGTTCTTAATTCTTCATAGTGAATTTTAGACTGGAATCTGATGGGCAGATACTACCGTGTGCGTTTCAACTTAGATATTATTTTCTGGTGTCCATGGAAATATAAGAATATTTGTCTTTTCCAGATCCCATAAAGATTTTCTATCGCCTCTCAGAGAACCAAATTTGTCTCCTTATTTCTCTCTCTCTTCATAATGAATAAATCTTAAGTTAGAACTTACCAGAATGTTCCACAGAAACATCCGACAACCTCAGTTGCCCCTCAGGTCTGTCATCTATTTTCACCACTGCAACGCTATTTCTAATTTTGGGGAGAAAAGAACACCACAAACAGATTTCTGAAATTAGGAAGACACACCAATTGAAGTCCAGAAACACAATTAGAGAGAGGATAACCATTCATGCATTTTCCAAGTTCCCCATATGAACTTCACGGAGGATATTTGTTTCCTTATCAAGACAAAGCTCAGAACAATGCAGAGCAGAGAGTGATTGGCCTGCAGCAAGAAATCACCTTGATTTTCCATTGTTAAGATATTGTGGTGACAGACATTCTGCAAAATCCCATTTAAAAAATTGAAAGAAAATAAAATGTACCTCATCTTTCCACTTCTGTTTGGCAGGTACTCCCAACAGACCAATCCACAGACTACTTTATTTAGCAATCTAATAGATTTCAATAGGGTATTTAGCATGACTTTTTCTCAGTTATTTTGTTTAGGGAAAGATCCTAGCCATCCAACTTTGGCAAACAAAGGATCTCTTTTCCCTTAAAAAAAAAAAAATCCATCAGTCCAGCCCAAGTAGGAACACAATTCCTTTGATATAAGTACCAGAATCACAATCCTGAAAATATGTAAAAATCCTTTGATATAAGTACCAAAATCACAATCCTGAAAATACATAAAAATCTTTTGACTGCTCAGCTCTATCAAACTCTGTCCCAGAAGAGAAATATTTGGTAAAGAGTCTCCTTGAGGTTACACCAACAGATCTTAATTAAAAATTTAATGAAATAATGTTCTATCAAATTATGTTGGACTGAAACTTACAGTATGTGCCAATTATAAAAAGTTAATTGTAATTTCAAAATTAAATCAAAGTATATTGAATTTTATTGACAAAATAACAAATATAGCTGCTTGTTTATGACTTTTTATAATTACAAATATAATTATTTTTTATGGAGGAATCAATTGGCTCTTGAAGAATTCTGAAAAATTAAAGCTATCAAAGATATTTTGAAATCATGTAAATAAAATCTTGATGACATCAGGTCATGCAAGGAATTTATTAGCACTCAAGATAGAAGGTCCATTGTAGATACACTAAGAGTATGTTTTGGAGATTATGTAATTATAATAATGGTTGGGTTTGGAAGGAACTTTTGACAATTACCTAGTTCCAACCCCATTACCATGGGCAGGGATATCTTCCACTAGACCAGGTTGCTCAAAGCCCTGTCCAACCTGGCCTTGAACACTTTCAAGGGTTGTATACCCACAGGTTCTCTGGGCAACAATTGCCACTGTCTGACCACCTTCAGAGTGAGAAACTTCTTTCTAATATCTAATCTAAACCAACTTTCTTTCAATTTAAAGCTATTCTCTCTAATCCACTACAGGCCCTTGTAAAAAGTCCCTCTCTTTCTTGGAGGCTCCTGTGAGGTACAGGAAGGTGCTATGTGGTGACCCCAGGCCCTTCTCTTCTCCAGGCTGAGCAATCACATCTGTCTCATCCTTTCCTCACAGGAGAGGCACTATTTCCCTCTAATCATCTTCATTACCCTCTTCTGGACTCACTGCGAGTCCATTTCTTTCCTGCACTGGGGACCCCAGAGCTGGAAACAGTACTCCAGGTGGGATATCACAAGAGCTGTTTAAAAGGACAGACTCACCTCCCTTGACTTGCTGGCTACGCTCCTTGTTGGGGGTTGGGTTGATCTCTTATAGAATTTTTTCCCAGAAGTTGCTAAGAAGCTAATGGCTGGGTGCTTTTCGGTACTTATGGGTGCTCAGGGTGAAACAAAAGAAGCAGCTACCCAGAGACATTGATTTCACTTTGCTCGGGGCAGTTTTCTGCTCTGGGGGAACGGCCAGGGCTGCTCGTCTCAGTGAGGCAGAGAGCTCTCACCATTCCTTCACCTGGGACTCTGTCAGACCACTGTCTCTTCGTGTGTCCCCCGGGATTTTGGGAACCCGTCTCCTCCCTGCCCTGCACCCACGGTTTCTTCAGTTCTGCTCCAGGTCTCCCCACGCTGTTTCTGCAGCCCCTGCCAGCCGGGACACTTTTCCAACAGCTCCAGCCACTGTGAACCCTCGGAATTATCTCACCCTCCCAGAGCTGCTGCTAGCCTATTTGCTTGTGACGGTACTGAGGGGGGTGGGGGGTTACCAGAGGAAAAACTGTGACTGATTTGTTGTTTTGGTTTTTTTTTTTTTTTCTTTTTTTTTCTTCTCTAGTTCTGTTTGTTGTCAATATTGTAGTTATTATTGTTAATTTACCTTGTTAGACTAACTAGTAAAGAACTGTTATTCCTACCCTCCTTATCGTTGTCTGAGACCTCCCCTTCAATTTTGGAATTATAACAAACCCCAAGGGAAGTTTCCTTTTCTTTTGGTTCCTAGCAGACACCCCTGTCTTTCCAAACCAAGACACTCCTTTTTATGCAGCCCAGAATATAGTCGACTTTCTAGGTATTCTGCAAGTGCATATTGCTAGCTCACATTCAGGTTCCTGCCCATCAACACTCCAAGCCCTTCCCTTCAAGGCTGTTCTAGATTCATTCTCCATCCAGCCTAATTTGTGATTGGGATTGCCATGACCCAGGTGAAGGACCTTGCACTTGGCCTTGTTGAACTTCATGGGGCTCACTAAACCCCACCTCCCCAGCCAATAGTCCCTCTGATAGCATCCCTTCCCTCCAGCTGTTGACATCACACACAGCTTGCTGTCATCAGTGAACTTGCTGAGCATTTTTTTAATCCCTCTGTTCATGTTAATGACAAAGCTGCTGAACAACACCAGTTTGGTTATGTTTCCTATTTTTCAGTATGTGGGAACTTCACTGGTCTGTCACAGCTTCTCAAATATGGTAGTGACTTAACAGCTTCTTCTTCCAGCTCCTTCAGGACCCATGGATACATTTCATCAGGTCCATGGAAATTTACATCTTCAGGTTTCATAGATGGATATTCTACATCAGGCAGTTCATTCTCCCAGTTCCCGTCTTTGTTTTTTTGCAGCTCACATGGTGTGTCTGAAGCACCTGAAGAATTAGCAAAAAAACTACTGAGTAGTTCAGCTTTCTTTATATCCTGGGTAACCATGTCTCTATTTCCAGAAGATATTTACTTCTTCTCTAGACTTTAATTTATCCCCAATGAACCTATAGAAGTTTTCCTTTTTGCTCTTGATGTTAATGTCCAGGGTTAATTCTATCAAGATTTAGCTTTCCTAACCTTAATCCTGGCTGCTCAAACTATTTCTCTGTAATTCTCCCAGCCTATCTGTCCTCAATTCCACCCTTTATAGGTTTCCTTGTAATGTGAGAGTTTGTCCAGGAAGTCCTTGGTCATCCCCACAGGCCTTCTGTAATTTTTGTCTGATCTCCTCTTTGTTATGGATGCATCACTCCTGATGGTCCTTGAATATGACGCAGATTTCTTGGGTCCCTCACCCTTACTGGGTTTTATCCCTTCAACTACTGAGCACATCCTTGATGAGGCGAAAGTCTTCTCTCCTGAAGTCCAGGTTAGCAAGATTTCTGTGCACCCTCCTCACAGCCTTAAGAATCTCGAACTCCACCATTCCATAGCCACTGCAGTCAGGTTGTTTTTGAGTTTCACATTCCAAATCAGTCCTTTCTTGTTGGCAAGCACAGGGCCTGTCATAGCACCTCTCCTAATTGGTTCATCTATCACTTGGAGAAAGAAGCTATCAACAAACATTCCAACAACTACATGAATTGCTTATGCCCTGCTGTGTTATTCCTTCAACAGATAATTGGAATAGTTGAAGTCACACACGAGCACCAGGGTAAATTTACCAGTAAATTTACAATTTATCATTGCAAACGTGAGGCTGCTTCTGTCTATATATAGGGGGTCTCATCAGCTCAGCTTTCTGGTCAGGGACCAAGTAGCAGACTCCCACTATAATATCAGTTGTTCCTTCCCTCCCTTTAATCTATAAACTCTCAGTCAGCTCCTCATCAGTCCTCACGTGGATCTCCCCGGAGTCCGGCTGCTCATTGACAAAGAAGTTGATAACCCTGACCATATTTCCTTACTGTCCTTCCTGAAGAGCCTTTCTTCCATTCCAGCACTCTATTCACAGGAACCATTCCTCCACATCTTCATGATGCCAATAAGATCATAGCCCCACAGATGTGTGCACTTAAACTTTTCTTAATTTTTCCACATGTTTTTAACTTTAAAGCCCTCCTCATCAGCTTGAGAGGCCACATTGAAGATGCTCTTCCCGTCCTCTTACTGATGGACCCCATCAGCTCCTAGTAGAACAATTTTTCCCAAAGTGAGTTCCGTGGTCTAAGTAGCTGAACCCCTGCCTTGTGGCACCAGTCCCATAAATATCTGTCCATTCTCTAGATTCAGCTGTCCCTTTCAAGCCCTTTTTTTTTTTTTTTTTTTTTTTTTTTTTTTTTTTTTTTTTTTTTTTTGACCAGAAGGATTGATGAAAATCTACCAGTACTCCAGAGATCTACCAGAGATCCTCACCACCATTCCCAGGGTTCTGCAGTCCTTCTTGATACTCCTGGAATATAAGAACTATGCAAAGTACTGTAAAGAGAATTAACACTAGCCTAGTCAAAGCCAGTAAATTACTGTAGTGCAAAAGAAATTACTTAGACATTATAATTATTTTCCTGAGTGCATTTCTTCTGCTTTTTAGGGGGGATAAAATTCTTCTCAAAAAAATTCTTTCGTAATTACATTGTGTAAATTTAACTTACAGTCTTTCTTCCTCTCCTTTAGTCCTTTACCCCAATTATACCTCTTAATTTAGGATACATATATATTGTGAAGCATGGCTGTAAATTTCAGATACTTTAACATTAAAGACACCTTTGTGTTTATCAGTCAGCACCTTTGCTTTAACCCCATGACTCTGTCAGATAGATGCATGGTAGGGCATCCATCCTGCTGTGGTGTTAATCAGATGAGAAGGATCCTGCTGGGAGCTGTGGCAGTTACACTGGAATAGCTTATCTCTTTCTGAACTTTCTCCATACCTTCATTTTTCTTAATAGCAACAGAACTACTAATAAAAACAATGTTAATTATGTCAGCTTATCATGTCCCTCTTTCTTGACAAGTTAGTTTAATGGTAGCTAAAGAATTTCACTGGCAACTTTTCCAGTTCAGCCATTCCCTCCTTTCCTTGACCTAACTACCCTGAATATTTTTTTGCGATAACACAAAGGTGAAAACAAGTACAAGATTGTCACATGTGTCTTGCTGATATTCAGAGAGTTCTCTACTGAGAACTGCATCATGTACAAATTCTCGTACAGTATTTATAATTTATTATTATTTTTAGAGACCAGTTTAGCAGTGAGGTTTTAGGAAGCACTAGTCAGAAACTCAGATACTCACATATTGTCTTAGATCTCTGCCTAGGTGAAGGTTGATGTGATTTTCACGTCAGGGAGAAAGTGAAATTTTAATCTAGGGTACAACCAAACTGAAGCAAACTATTTATTCAAGAATTTCTAACAGCTTGCAATTTAATTTTTATTCTGATTCCCTAAATTAACATAAATAATTATAACTTACATCTTATAAATCATTACTTGTGATACAGCTATATATTAATAACAATAATGAACATTTAGTTATGTCTTTCTTTTACTTAATTTAGATTTTTTTCTTACAAAACTAGAAATTTGACAATAAAAATTATTCAGTTATGTTAATTCTTCTAAATAAAATCAATGACAATATTCCACTCATTTGTTTCAGAATGTCTGTTTAGCAGTACTAAAGTAACTAAGCTTATGAGGAACAATTAGAAAATTCAGTTCAAATATCTGAAATAATGACACTCAAATTATAAACACAAGAACATAAACTTTTCATTTTATCACTCTGCATGTTAATTCTTATGGGGAAAGTGTTGATACCTGTAAGCAAAGAGGTGTAACAGTGTGTTGTGACATTTTTCTGCACTTGTGAAATACTTGGTAGAAAAGGATGAACTTCTTTAGAAACAAATATCTTGGATCATTATTTTACAGCTGCAGCTAAATGAAAAAAAAAAATGAAGAAAGAAAACCTGAAAGCTTGTAAAACATATTTTGTGTCATCACATCTGGACTTTTTTTAATCACAACAGATTCTAGTGATCCTATCTGATTATTTCATCCATCTTTTCACCTGTGCCTTTAATATACAGATTTTATTGGTTTATCTGTCAACTCTGTGTAAATATTTGCCAGGGAAAATACATATCCTATTGAAATGAAAGTTCATTGTAGGCAGTCTGAGTTACCAAAATTGAAATCCAGCGAAGGAACTATCATAAACAAAAGTGTCAAAATCATTATACCTTTCTATTGGAGGCACAATATTATCACAGTATATTCTGGAGTGTTTTGAATTATGTAATTAAAAATGTAGAAACTTATTTATATTTAATAACAAATGTGAAAACATGACACACATTTTATTAATTAATATAAAAATTAGTGATTTTTCTTGCCAGAAACTTTAGAATTAACTTATCTCAAATTTGGTGAGTAAAGGCAACTGTATTAGGCTCTAGTTGTACTTTGTCTTGCATGAGTCATGTTTTTTGAATGATTTCTGAGATCATAGCTGATTCTCCCATCAACTTTCAGCTCTCAGAAAGGTTCAGAGATAGCATGGATGCAATCTGAGATGCTGAGAACTTTGAGAATGAAACATACAGACAACTGAATGGATGGAAAGACAGATAGACAAATGGAAATTTACATCTTTATGTAGGAAGATAATGTATAAATGGTGCTTCTGAACACAAAAATTATGAATAGATATGCAGAAATCAGTAATTATCTACTTTTTCATTGTAACTTAACAAGAACATTTTTTAAAATTTTAAATGTAGAAGACAGACACCAACTCAACTTCCAATCAGATTTATATGACAGGTCAACTTTCAAACATTTTCAGATTAACTTAAACTTGTAATCAGGTTATTTTAATTTTTTCCTCATATTAAGTCATATTCAACTGCACAGCTGAGCTTAGCCCACAGAAAAATGTACTTTTGCCATTGATGAAAATAATCTGAATAATCATTAATTACAATGTCTTAGACGTCATACAGGTTTCAAAAAATCTAAAGAGTTTGAGACTTAGTGTCACTTACCAAATAATCTGAAATTCTTTGAGAGCAAATAGGATTGGGCTCCTTAATGACTTGGACGCTTTTGAAAATGGAACTTCTTGTAAGCATTCTGATAGAATTTCTATGATATTTTTGTCAGGGTCAAATTTCATGCTTGAGGTTTAACCTTCATTATTGCACTTTCATGTCAGCAGGATACTGCTCGCATAAAAGACATCATATCAGTCTAAAACTAGTATGTTGAATTAAGCATTCAGTCTCCAACTGTGTGCAGTTTTCTTTTGTTCCTTGCTTTTTAACATAGAATTTATTTGCATACCAATTGAGATATTCACATCTTAAATCTTATTTCACTTCATATTTTTTGCTTCATATTTTGTTTTTGCTTTTGTTCTTTTCTCCCATGTCTGCCTTTTCCACTGTCTCCAAATCTGCAGCAATCTAGTGGCACACTTGACCTAGAAATGGGGATGTTGTGGTGGATTAACCTTGGCTGGAGGCCAGGTACCCAACAAGTCATTCTATCACTCCTCCTCACAGGAGTGGAGGAGAAAAAACTGACAAAAAGCTCATGGGTTGACACAAGGACAGGGTGATCATTCATCAGTTATTATTGTGGGAAAACAGACTTAAATTGGGAAGATTAGTTTGATCTGTTACCAAGCAAATCAGAGTAAGTTTCTCAAACAAAGTCAAACCTTAAAACACCAGTCCCCCACCTCTCACTTTTTTCTGGGTTCAACTTCATTCTCAATTTCCATTACTGGCACAGAGGTATAGGCAGTGAGTACTATGGTCAGTTCAGGTTATCTCTGCCACTCTACCTCATCACTATTTTCCCCTGCTCCACTGTGGATCTCCTCCCATGGGAGACAGTCCTCCATGAACTTCTCCAGCATAGGTCTTTACATCAGGCTAGAGCTCTTCAAAAACTGCTCCAGCATGTTTTTTTATCACGTGGTAAAGCCCTCCAAGAACAGACTGCTCCAGTGTATGCTGTCCATGGAATCATCTGCTCTGCCAGGTCGCTGTTCCAGCACAGATTCTCCATGGAATTACAGCTTCCTTCAGGCATATACACTTGCTTCAACGTGGAGTCCTCCGTGGGCTGCAGAGTGAATACCCACTTCACCATGGTGTTCTTTGGGTTGCAGGGGCACAGCTGTCTCAGCCTGGTCCTCACCACAGCCTGCAGGGAAGTCCCTGGCACCTGGAGCTCCTCCTGCCCGTCTCTCTTCACAGACTGTTGTATCTGCAAAAGTTATTTCTCTCACGTATTCTCACTCCTCTCTGCCAGCAACTTTTGTCCAGTAGGTTTTTTCCCTACCTTAACTATGCTATCTCAGGAGTGCTACCACCATTACCAATGTTTCTGTTGAGTATACTTTCATGTAAGTCTTGACTGGATAAAATTTGTGCTTCACTTTGATCCAAGAGATTCCTTAAAGCTTTTTTTGTTTGTTTGTTTGTTTGTGTTTTGGGTTTGGTTTTTTTGGGGGTTTTTTTGGGTTTTTTTTGTTTTTTTGCTTTGCTGTTGTTGTCGTTGCTGTTGCTGGTTTTGTTTTTGGTGGGTTGCTTGGTTTTTTTTGTTGCCCATGACAATTTACAAAGCTGCTTCAGTAATCAGAGGGAAAAAAACCCTCCTATTTTACTTATGGAGACCCCAGAGCAAACTGGCCAGTTAAGTTTTGAAATTAAGGGTTGAGAAGATGAACAATGCATTTGTCTTAATACAGAAATAAATCCAGGCAATTTGAAGAAAATGATAAGCAGGAGGGAATGTGATAGAGTAGACAAAAAAACATTGACCAAATGGAAATAATTATTTCAGAACATCATTTAGGAGTTTATGAACACTGCTGAAGTAGAGAATCACAGGGGAGAAAACTACTGAGTAAACAGTCTTGCCCTAATACCTTCAATGAATAGCATAACAAGAAAAAGCACCAGAGCATGAAAAACTCCAAGAGAACCTAAAGCTGATTGGTGAGTGGTAGGAATCCTCAACTGATGTATATCCTAACTTGCTTTTCTTTAACTGATCAGTATCAGCATTGCCCAACATTATTATAAGACGGAAATGAAACCTTTTTATCAGAATGGTGGCGAGGGGAGTGATAAGTCTTCAACTAATATAGAAAGCTGTACTCTTCTAACTTTAGTGGAAGATGTATATGGTCTTACCACTAAAATAAAACACATTCATAGCATAATCCTGCAGAAAGCCTGCTTTCTGTAAAGTATCTTACCCATACATTTATAGAAAACTGAAACCTTATTTGATAGCAAAGCAAATTTTGAAAAAGGTCTTTCCTGGACTGAGTTTTGCTGGGATATATGAAGCTGACATACAATAATCTACATTGCAGCTTTGGAATCCCTTCACTTTTCTCCTAATCACTAAAAAATGAGAAGGTTGTCCATTTCCAAGGTTGTGCTTAATTTCAAGGAACAGCAAATTAATTAATGCAAAAATCATGCAAATATACATTTTTCTCTTCAACCACACTATTGCCTTCATTACATGAAGAGTAGAACTTTTCTTTCAATCCAGTCTGCAACAGAAATACGCACTATTCAGACAAAGGATTTATGAATTCATAGAATCCAACATATTCTGAATTGAAGATGTGTGCAAAAGACAGTGGGACAATGTGTGAAATTTCCCTTATGATTTGGATAATATTAGTAAGAGGATCTAGGCTAAGTTAAGTATCATCACTGTTCTATTTCTAAGTAAAAAAAATGCCTTTCACAGTGCAAATCTTCTGCAACTGATTTTTTTTTTTTTTGTTCACGTTAGACATTTCAATCATAAAACTGGCTTCATATGAACTTTATGACCATCATATTTACCTCATTCTATGAAGCATATTCTGGATGAAAATACTTGCCAGTTTTCTGCTTTTTTTTTTTTTTTCATATAGAAAGAATAAACAGACACTTCAATTTGGTTTTGTATTTCAGAATGTGGAAAGCAGAAATGTATCATTCATTCCCAGAATTTTCTTTTAGGTTTAACTAGTGGACAAGAATTTGGTTAAAAATTTTGATCAGTCTCCCTTAGTAGACATAGTGATCCAAATTCATTTTAGGCAAGATGTGTCCCAGTTATCTATCCTTAACACACAAGTTAGGGACAAAAAACCCTTACATTCTAAAAGCAAGATGAAATATTTTTGTAAAAAAAGAAAAAAAAAAGAAACAAACAAATTAATTTGTTGTTAATGCTACTAACAACAATTATGAAATGCCACAATATTGTTGAAAATGAAAATTGTTTGGTTTTGAACAAATTTTTTAGACAGTCCAGATCTCCCCACAACCAATAGTGTTTATTATTTTCTATATAAACAATTCTCTTCATGGTCTCAGTCAAAGGAAATCTTGAGCATAAGATAAATTTTATTGTATTACTAATATATTGTCAAATCATACAGACCCTTGTGAGTGAGCTTCATCAGCCACAATTAAGACATGAAAATCTAGACTTTTAAAGACAAACTGAATTTCTTGCAGAAGATTTTAAGCATTGCACACCTATGAATCATTTATCTTAAAACCTACTGAATCATTCACTAAGTGAAATTTTGACTAGAGCATGGAAATGCATGTTTAGTAGAAAAGATGGTGATGTTTTACGGAATGTATGCTCAAATGCTACCCGAGATAATTACACTTGCCTTCTTGCGTCTTGCATTCCATCAAGCACATTTTTCTTTTTATCAATTTTTTTAAAAAAGTTCCTGTTTCAGGCATCAAAGGTCCCCTGTATTTTCAAACTGCAGAATGAAGATACATTCTTTCTCTGTGCTCTTTGTCTAATCTTGTTTGGTACTGGTTTCAATAAACTTGTAGCACATATTTCAGGTTACTGAGGACAAATAAAAGGGTTTACATGTTCATATATATAGATATATAATTAAAGATGAGAGGACAGGCAGTAAAATCCTGGTAATTTAGAAATGCAGAAGATGATTTATATAATTAGGTTATTGTTAATACAGTAAGTATCAACACTGTAGAATTATTGTAAATTATTATTTATTGGTGAATAGAACAGCTAAATATTTTAGTATAAACATAAATAATGCTTCTATGAAAACAAAGAAGAAAAGCTCTTGGAAAATCTTTCTAGTAAGGTAAATTTTATAATATCTTTCCATAAGGGGGACCTTGACTAGGTCTCCACACAGCTAAATAAGAATAGTCACACACAGTGCCTCAAGTTTCCTGGAATAGCTGTTTCAGATCTGGAAATGTGTATATATATGTGTGTGTGTCTGTGTGTTTGTGTTTATGTACATGTATTATACAATGTAAATCATGTATTATGTATTATATATTATATCTATTTTATAATCCGATATTCTGATGACTGCTCTACCAAAATACCTGAAACCCTTATCTCATAAATCCAAAAGTCCTAAAAAAGCAAACTACTCTATGAAAGTATAGAAAGTCAGGAATTAAATTTGAACACCAGCCCCCATGGTTTTCTATGATTTCAGTTTTCTCTCAGGGGCAGCTGTGAATGAGTCTCTTGTAAGACTAAATGAACAGAGTTTGGACCATACTATATTTTGGAAAGTCTTACTCCAAAAGGTCTGTATGCAGGACTGCTTTAGTTTTATATTCTTTCATATTATGGTTTTCTGGCTCTTTTCTGGCACCATCCCTCTGCACCATGCCTCTCACCCTCCTTTATATAATAGCTTTTATAGGAACATCCTCTAAAGGTCTTTTCAGGTCCATTCTATAAAATACCATTCTGAAGGACTAAAAATCATCCTTGAATAATTTCAGACATGTTGAAATGAAAAATATAAAGAACAGAAGGCCACAAAACCTTGTGGTATACGTGTCAATGTTATGAGAATGCCTTACCAGATCGATTGAGGATTCACAACTCAAGTTGTCTATTGTGGAAATGGCAGTCTGTTCTAGAAGGAGTCAGGTGGATGTTAAACTGTCTGTGCCACTTGGCCTAAGTGACAGGGCTGTTTTTTATTCAACCTCAGGATATTTGGATTCATATAAACTAAAACTTTCTAGTGGTGTTGATGACGAGTAAAACAGAAGCAGAAAACTATACTTACATATGGTAGTTATACGAAAACAAGTTATTTTAAGCAATTCCAAAATATAGGGATTTCTGAACAGTTAAATTTGAATAGGAGAGAACCTTTTCCTTCTTTTATTTAAAAATCAATTCTTAGTCCAAAAAAATCCAATTTGTGTAAAATTCTGTCAGCAAAACCCCCAATAAATAACTGATTTGGTCAGCCATGGATGAGTGTTCTTTTGTTGTATTCAATAAAAGATTTAATTTTTTTAAAAAATAAATTAAAATACACTATAGAGATTACTTTCATCCTTCTGTTGCCAAGTGTACATTTTACTTCTTTCTTTCCATTTTATATTTTTAATATGAAGAACTAGCTAGGCTCTGATGGCAACAGTTACATTCAAAAAATCGACAGTGTTCACTGGTGCTGCCTTAGGTCTTGCTGTGTGTTCACTATTGGGGATGGAGGGAGTGTCGCACAGTTCTATTTGAAACTCAATAAGAAAGAGAGAGAAGCAAATAGTGTAACAAGGCATCTGTTTCAGAAAGAGAAAATAATGTCAGAAATATAAATAGTGAGTAAATCTTACTTCCCTTCAGATGCTGGGCACCTTGAGTTCACACAGCATCAGACATCAGAGAGAGCTTGGATGGATCTTCCCATTGTGCACTGCTCGGATCCTGCCTATGAAAAGATTCAATTTCCTTTCCATAGCTTTTATCCTGTGTCAGAAAACCATGTATCTTCTCCTGGTGGGCTGGTATCTCATCTCATCTCATCTCATACCACCCATCAGTGCAGGCTGCTGTGTGACTGCTAGGAGATGGTCCCGCAGCAGCGCCTTGTGCAAAATAAGTCTTCTAAAAAAAAAGTCAAAACCCAATATTTTATAAGATATATATTCATATACATATTTTCAAACTGTCCTTCAAAGTGAAGAAATATTATTGATACTTTTAAAATTTCCTAGCAATTATGTATGCATGCTTGGACTTAGTATTACTGACTTCCAGAATTATTTCATGTCTTCCTCCTGAATATTCTGTATTTATTATTATCTAACTGCATAAAGATTTGATATCAATGCAACAATATGTACCAGATACATCGAATTATGACTTTATTTCATCAAGTTTATGAGTGTTTCATCATTTTGCACAGCTGTGATAAAAATGGTAAGACAAATTAAAACACAGTGGCTATTTTGTTAATAGAGCTGCTTTATAAATTTATTTGGCCAATTTTGAAAGACTGCAATATTTTGCAAGCTATTTCCTTGTCAAACTTGGCATCCCTTTGAAGTATGCACACACATATAAACCCTACAACAATATGGGAGGATTTCAGTATGTTATGAAAAAGAAAAGCCATTCACAATTAATGGAACAACTCCTGTCTGGTTATAGATATTTCAGCTGTACATATTATAGCACTGCAGTTCAAAGAAAGGTAAGTCATGCTACCAAAGACAACCACAAGTGAATTGATAATACTTTAACTAGAATTCTTTTCAGCTCCTATTTTTGTGCTTGGAGGTTCATGTGACCTGTTATTTCCACCAAAATACATTTAGATTTTTTTTTTTTTTACTATAATTATTGAGACTACAAGCATCTTAAAAGAAAAATATTATTTGCAAGGAATTAACATAGAGGAAGCACCAGGTCTTACAACAAAACCATTTTTGGGTTGGGGGGGAGAAAGCATTCCTGTTTTCCAGTTTCATTAAACAAATATATTTATGAAAATTCAAAATAGCAACACCCATTTTGTTTGATTTAGAACTAGCTGAATTCAAGAGTAGCTTTTACCATAAATTTGTGAGAAACTTGCAGCTTTTAACTTGTAACTAACTGCAGTGATCTTTGCAGGGATTTCTGAATGGTTAATTACCACTGGAAGTAATCTTCAGCTAGAACACATTTTGCAAGGCAAATTTCTCCAGTCCAGGTAGTGGAGGAACAAATTGACTGTTTCATGGACTATAGTTCAATTGTCCATATGGCCACAGCCAGGTTAAAGGCCAGAACCTACAGCAATCTGAATTCCCATTCTTCTGTTCCAAGTGGGAAAAGTCAGAAATGTTCAATAAGCTGGGAGGTGTGTTTTTAAATTGTGGCTCTTATTACAGTGCAAGTGTTCATCCCCTAGAAAGCTTTTTTGTTTTAACAGCAATGCATTCACCTCAGATAAAAGAGGTCAGTTCATCTGGGAGACTTTCAGTAGAAATGTTCCTTTGTGGTTCCTCAACAACAATACAAACACTGGAGGAGTGTGGTATCTGTGTTCAAATCTTTGTTCTTCTGGTATCCCATTGCTCTAAGGCTTTCAGGCCCAAGTCAGGGAGACTCAAAAAAGCTATCTGAGAGATAATCAGAATTTTTGCAAGGATAATCTTAGGATGTAAGAATCTGACCTGGATCTGGACAGAAAAATGTGAATACAGCCAGATACCTGAAGCAGGAAGGTAGGACATCTCATCCAGAGTAATTTTTAACTCTTCCAAAGTTATGTTGTTACCCTTTTTGAGTTCTGTTGCCAAAGTTTTTTTCTAATTCCAGTTTTATAAATGCAGTGACTGAACAATTACTAAAAGATGGTAGAGATTTAAAGTATCACCAATGCATTCGAAAGGGTGAACTATTAAAATCAGTGTTTAGAGGCCAGATATCATGATTCTATTGATCTACAAATTGAAAAACAGCAGTCTTCCCCTGAAGTCCAGTTTTCATACCCTCACAGGACAATGAAAGTATAAAACCATTCAAACACAAAAGCAAAATTGTGCGCTGAATGTAAAATTACACAATTTTATCTTGAGTAAGGGTAAGTACTTGTAAGTTGTTGTACAGGATCTGGTGCCTGATGAAGTATTTGACCAAACCTATATTTCATCAAATAGAAAAAAATAGATCAAATTTTTATTAATATCAATGAATAATTCATTACCTCTGAACTCCGAACACATGATTTGTCAATACTGTTGTTCCCCAATTAAATCTCAATACTCAAACTTCTTCCCATCCACATTTTTAGACAACAGACATCTTAATCAGAAATTTGTTGTCAGGAGGAAAACTCCATAAACCACAGAAAGTAGCTAATTTCATTATACTAGAGGTGGGAGTACTTTAAATAATATAACTCTGAAAACCCATCAGTATCTCATGAATTTCAGAGGTAATCTGAAAACTGTTTTACAAACTGGTACAACTTATTAATTCAAATATATCTTAACACAGCTTTTGAAGATATGATAGCAAAGCATATTTTTATCAGTTTTAAGTTAGACAGATTTCAACTTTTCATTATTATTTTAAGGAAAAAGTACTTACAAGTGTCCTTTTTGTATCTGGCACCATAGACTTATGCACAGCTAAGTGGCGTAGCAGGTAACTGACCTTTTCTCTTAGATTATCAGGGGTTTGTTCTGCTCCCTGTCACTGTCTTTCAGTTCAGGGTACCCCAAAAACAACTGGCTAAAACAACTATTAAAGCCTGAGAAAAAGAAGTCATAAATTACCTCCATCTTTTTTTGTCACTCTGGAAGTCCAGGGTAGCAATACAGCTGACTTCCCTGCTTACCTCCCGGGAAGCAAAAACTATCGAGACAGCCTCCAACCATCACATCACTCACTAGTCCTTCTCCACTCACAGGTCCAGTGGGTACACCTTCCCTAGTTTGCTAGCTCACCAGCTGTGTCAGGAAGTTATTTTCTACACACTCCTAATCTGGGAATTTCCTACACCGTTCCCTCTCTGCTGTGATGTATTTCCAGCAGACATCTGGTAAGTTGAAGTCCACCATGAGAGGTCATGAGACTTCCTCCAGCTCATATAATTTTTTTTCAGTCTCTTTATTTTGGCTGGGTGATCTATGACAGACTCCCACCAGGATGGCTTCCTTGGCCTCCCCTCTGGTTCTTACCCCTAAACATTTAACTTTCATCACCATCATTAAGCTCTAGATACTCAAACCCCTCCCTAACATACAGAGCTACCCCACTGCCTGTCCTTCCTTGCTGATACCTTCTGAAAGGTTTATAACCATCCATTGTAGCATTACAGTTGAAAGAGTCGTTCCACCAAGTCTCCGTGATGACAACTCGTGAGTTTTCTTGCTGTCCAATGTCTTCCAACTCCTGTTTGTTGCCCATGTCTGTGTGCAATGATGTTTATGCCAGGGAGCTGGAGGTCAGAAATTGATTAGTATTTTTACTATTTAAATTTTTCTGCCTGTAAGATTTTTTATTGTTGGCTTAACACGCAGAAGATTTATTTCTTCAGACTTTTTTATTGACATTAGTTAAAAATTTGGATGGATGTTTAAAGCAGCAGATATGGTACTTCGTTGGAAAAAGTGGAAGCTGATACAGTAAAATGAACTGGGCAAAGTGTAAACCTAAATTTCCAAAGAAATTATTAAAATCAGGTACTTATCTCTACTATGTCAGCACCTGACCACTGTTAATATTGATGCTCCTTATGTGAAGGGAAATTTTGAGGCAGAACCATAATCTCTGTGAAATACTGGATGGCCTCCATTTGAAGTGCAGTGAGAGTTATTGTCAGAACTAATTGTCTGAGAATTCATCAGATATTTCAGGCAACTTTATCACTAATTTTGTTAATAGGATAACTTAAAATTGGTCTAGAAGTGACCTAGTGATCTCACTGTTGCCAAACAAGATTGCTGTAGTTCATGGATCTTGACAGAAACTTGTCTAGCCAGGTCTCAGTCCACCACTAACAGGGACCACAAAACATTCTAGACAAATTATTCTTGCGTTGACCATTTTTACCTATATGAAGAGATTTTATATTTTAATTCATTGTTTCTCAGGGGATTATATGTATACATAGTCTATAGGAGGATATAATATTGGAAGTTATGCATATTTCTTTGCAGAATGTAGTTCTAGATAAACATCCTCCAAACTGCCCAAAAATGGTTGCATTATGAATTTTAGGCTGAATTTTAGGGTGATTTCCTGCAGTAAAACAGTATGAAAATCTCTTTGAAAAAAAGGGTGATTTATTTCTTATAGAATATGATTTTTAACTTGTGGACTTAAATACATAATTTTTGAATAATCTTGGGGGAAATAAAAAAGAAAAAAAAAAGTTAAATTCATGGAAAAATGTAACGTTTATGACTTTTAAATAAATTCTTCTCCCAGAACTTTTTAGAACAGGAAACAGTTCAGAGATGTGGAAAGCCATTGTGAATATCTGCCTATCTAAATGATATAAAGATTTTTTTTTTAAAAAAAACTCTATATTTATTTTCAGAATCAAATATTTGTATGGCATCCATTCTTTTAGATTCTGAAAAATACTTTCATGCAACTGCCAAAATCCTGATATCTCCTCTCTTGAACAGATGCAGTAATTGCTAGAAATTTCCGGAGAGAGTCAATTCTCCAGAGATTTCCTATGTATTTGCCAATCAGTATGGATAGTTGTACTGGCAGCCAAATTTTTGTGATGTTTATCTGAAGCGTATCAGTGAGCCTGTTGTGTCTCATCCATAGCTAATAAGAGAATTAAATTTACGCAGATGTATGTACACTGTTGAGAATATTATTGGTAAAATCTGTACCACTCAAAAAGCTGGGCCCATTTTGTCATTAATTTCAATGGGACCAGAATTTAATCCACTGTACAAAAGCACTGCATAAAGTAGGTGATTCAAAATGAAGCTACAGACTGCTGCCTGTGCTAGAATTTTGCCATCCTTCAGGAAAATAAAGTACATGAAAGGAACACAGTGGTGAAAATCTTTCAAATTCTCTATTACCTTACACATTGGGAAGTTGTATATAACATGTATATTTGACAGCTGCAAAGAAATTCTGTTCTACTTAAATGATGTCAATAGCAGGTAAAAAAATAAAACTAAGATCTGGAGGCACCAAACAATAAATTATAAATAGAGGGTGATTTTTAATCTTCTCACATCAGTAATTTTTTATCATTTGTCATAAAGCTACAAGCTCATTTGACATTTTGTTCCACTTATCCTTATTTAGCTTCTGGATGTTAATTAATAAAATCAGCTGATCTCCAGGTTTTCCTAAACATTCCAAAATTTTGTCTTGTGTATTTAAGCTGCTTCACTAACTTGGCCTTGGAGATTTTTTGTCCTATTTTTGGTCACATACATTTATATTCACTGTACCGCAGATTTATACAGCCTATTCTCATAATACTCTTTCTTCATCTTCAAACCTCTTCCTCCCAGCCACTGATTCTACTACTTCAACTACTACATGCCTTTGCAATGCCCTTCCATATGAGATCACGAACAGTGGATTGGCTGTGTTTTCCAGTCAGAATTAAAACCCCATTCGTTCAGCTTGACTTATGCTTAGTGACAGCTCTGTGTATTTCTCACTGTGATGTGAATACATGAAGGACACACTGTAAAGTTGCACTGAATTATATTGGGCTGTATAGAAAATGTGATTGGAGTAATTATCAGTGTCCAAGTTTTTATCCTTGTTTTCATTAAAGTTACTATTATGCCAATGACAGAGATAAATAATGGAATTATTTTCTTAGTGTCTGTCTTGTCTAAAATGTGAGTGAAAAAAAAAAAAAAGCAAAAATAAAGGAGACAGCAAAAATATGATGTAAAAATCACAAAGCACTTCTTAACAGGGCAGGTAAAAATGTCAGAAATTAAGTAAGACTAAATATGTGGTGTTAATTATTCTTACTCAGATAAGTCCAGTTCATAATTTGAAAAAGTGGGGGATGCTTGTGAAAAAGACAATCACACAAGATAATCATTATATTGTGTCATGCTCTCTGCAGAACATTAAGTTCCATTTTCTCTAAGGTGTAGAGCACTTTAGAGCATGTTACTCTGCCAACTTGACTAAAATATTCCACATATATATAGGATTATTTTCTATTTCTATGGTGCTTATAAAAACTTTAGGTTGCAAAATACCTCTCTGAATCAGTTCCAGCCAACTATGAGTTTTTAGGCTGTATATCATATAGTTACAATTATTACAATTTTCTGTTAGCTACTATTTTTTTAGCATTGTTAAAACACTTTTTTCACAACCACGTTTTACTGGTGTAGCATTATCTTAGGTTTAGTACTTGTGTTTCTGGAGGAACTATACCATTTTGGTGTGTTATTCATTGTTCATAGTCCTTCTCCAGCTATTGGGTAAATATCAAAGTTTGGGCTATACTTTCAACTATAGACTCATTATTCCAGTCTGGGAATGTACTGTTCTTTTATGGGGGATGCAACATATTTCATAATCATTCACAGATCACAATACTTCAACAAATGCTATATCCATATGTAGGCTGTGTAGAGTGAACACCTTGCAATTTATGAATGTATCTATTTCAATCTCTTCTACATGTTTGAAAATTTGATAATTCCTGAAGGGCTTATTTTTCTTATATGGAAGTAATGATTCAATAGTTTGTTCCAATTCAACAATGTAACTTAAATGTATTCTTTTAGATTTTTCCAAATTGAAGATAGCCTGAAATTTAAATTATTTTTAACTGGTCCAGCTCTATGGAAGTGAGTGGAGCTAGGCTAATTTTTACCAGTTCAGAAAAAAGATGAAATTACTTATGATTTAATTCACTAAATTATCAAAACATGTTGATTTTGCAGAGTGATTAGAAGTTAATACATTTTGACAAGAAAGGAAGCTAAATTTTTGAAAGTTTGAAACCAGCACCTTGCTTTGAAACAACTCAGCAAGAACCAACAGCTGCAAGAAAGCACCAAGAGCAACCTTTATAACAAAAATTTATTTTCTGAGCTGCAGTAAAGAATCAATATTTGAAGTCTACTGTTTGTTAATGCCGTTGTTTAATGAACATGGCAATAATTAATCCCATGGAGTGTCCTTCACACTGAATGGCAGTAGTGATAAAAGTCTCAGCATAAAACAGTAATGAAAATAGTCAACTTCTTACATAAGTAGAAGTAACACAGTCAGAAACATCTTTAGGACATTGTAGTCTGGGAGTGCTGTATTCAGAAAAACCTGTTTCTTAGATGACTATCACAGCACAATTGATTCAGTATTCAAAATCAGTTTTAAAATAATTTTTAAACTAAGCATTGGTCATACAGAACTTCAAGACATTGACAGTGAAGTGTCATAACAGTCAGAATTTATATGCTCATGCTCCCAGTATTCTAAAAATTGCAGCTATTTAAATTGTAAAATACCTGTAATATTTTTCCATTAATGTTTTTTTTCAATGAGAATACAGACTCATGAAAACAAACTAAAAAGACTTTTTCATTTCATTTGATAGGAAATGTATAAAAACCCCTCAACACAATTCTCAGAAGTAATGAACAGTGTAGAACAATATTTTAAATATAACTGAAGTATACTAGAAGAAAACAAAAAAGTCTTTATAAATTTATTTATAATGAGTGATTATATTTATCCCAATGAGTGATTAGAATATTGAGATTCATAAGTTTTAATTCCTTGAGCTTCTGGGAATTTCATAGCCTCACAGGTATCTAAATCAGGTTTGAAAACTCCCCTTAACCTTAAATCTGTAAGTGAAAGTTGGTATACTTTCTTAATCATTTAGATGTGTTTGAAAATGTTACTTCTGGCTAAAGAAATTCCTGGAGTTACTTCATTACAAAGATTCGTTCTTTGCTTCTTTATTATAATGTAGTAACAAAAGAGCGGAGAGAAGATGTAGGTCTCCAAGTTAATTTAAAAGTTAAAAGGTAGATTTTCTGTTCCTTATCAGCTGGACATAAAAATTTCTGCTGATCTTTGACAATGTGAATCTTTGAGGTATATTGGCTATTATTTTCTTCATTCACAGTAATAACTGAAAAGTACATTAACTGGTGCTTTCATTTTCAGTATGTGATTCCAAGTACAGAACTCAGTTTTATAAAGATCTGTAGTTGCTGATAAAAATTAACAATGTGAAAGATATGCTTGGCCTGTAGTTATGTAGCTTTTTATATTTCATGTAAGATACAGAAAAGAATACGCCACGTTCAGTCAAGTATTTGATTACTAGGCTGAAAAGCTGCTACATTAGTATGGAAGGTAAATGATTAGATCCAGACCTTTGCAGTGAACAGAGAAAAAGAATGAATCAAAACAAACAGCAGGCTGCACATCTCTCCTAACCAAAGGAAAAAAGCCACATCTTTGTTAATCCAAATACAATGTAGACTGATAAATAAATAATCTCAGAAGACAAGATATTACCTTTCTTTCAGAGCTAAGGAAGCTGAGAAGGGAAGAAAAGAACAATAGCATAGATTATGCAGTGTTTATATACTGAAGCTGAAGTTAAAAAAAGGAAAAGTGCATAAAAACTATTCCTTCTTTTGTGGCAGACATTTCCTTTGCTGATTTCAGACAAGGGAACCTTGTAATATCTGAAGCTCCAAATCCTACACCAGAAATTGAATTCACTAGAGTGTAGAGGATTAAGTAGGACTGAAGGGCGATCACCAGAAAGAAGCTCTCAAAGAAGACTTAGGAAAAAGAAAAAAAGACACAATCAATTGGATGATGCTTAAAACATAATTAGTTGATTCCTCTCTCCTTTTTCCAGAAAATAAAACCAATCTCTCCTCTGTCCAAAAAGAGCAAAACTTTTCTTTAGTATCTCAATTCCTTGAATGTTAGAACTGATTTTATTTCCCACTGATCTGGATGGCACACCAAATTCAAATGATAGTTAATCACAGAGCAAACTCTCCATAGGCCAGTGCACATGGTCATGTAGAGTTCAGCTGCCAGCTCTTTACCAGAAGGTGCTTCACACAATGTGTTGTGCTAAACACACACTCACTACTATGGTGAAAGCCTTAATTTCATATAATTCCTACTCTCTGAAAGTCCAGGCTATGCTATCAGACAGCAAACACAGTGTGATTCCTGCAGTTGAAAAAATTGAGACAATAGAAAGAGGAGGCTGACATATATGTACAGCTATGTTGGCTAGCTATAGAAAAGAAGAAGCTAATGCCACGAAGAAAAGCTGCATTCTTTCTCTTATGATTCTTTTCTGGTGGAACCAATCTGATCCCAAATTTTGAGCTGTTCAGAAAAGGACAATATTGGAAGACAACTTACTTAAATCTGGACTGACAGTGGCAGAAACATAGTTCTCTTGCTTGAGAAGGACAGCAAGCAAAAGACTGCAGGTAAGATTGACACTTAAGATATGTAAGGAAGTTCTATATTTTTCCCTGTTTGTATTAACATCTTGCATTTTCTCTTAGGATTTTTTTTCCCAGTTTCCATATACCAGAAAATAATTGAGAAAAACCTCAGATTTTCAGGAAGTTAGCATTCACCTTTAAAACCCTGGCTTCTCTAAGGCCTCTTTCTCCTTTCCTTTAAATGGGAAAACTAGAAAGAGAGACACCATAAATCATTGCCTTAAGTTTGGGAAGAAATTAAGTATTTGTGGTGGCGTATGGCTGGAAGAATTTTACTTCTGTATTATAATATAGAATATCACATTTACATTAGAAAATGAAGCACAGACAGGATAAGCATCTAACCAAAATAAGGAACCTGTTAAATAAACAGGTTCCTAGTGCTTTCTTCACTCATTTAAGTCTAAACATTATATCATGTTCCTCTTATGGCTAAGGCAAAAGCAATGCAATCATTATGTATTGAAAGAGTAGGAGCCAGGAGTTCATAATTGTTTATGACTGTTAGAACTAGAAAAAAGTCCCCATTATACTTCTGATTCATTTTCATGATCCATTGACCAGCTGGTATGAGAAGCACCATTAATGAAGCATGAGATTTCATGCAGTTTGGCCACCCAGCAGGAGACATACTTCACCTTATGCTGATTCTCTTTCTACTGAGCTCCCACAGCCAGGAAAGTCAATGTGTTAAGGACACACTGAAAAAACAAAAAAGGATATGTATATATAATTCAATCTTCTTTGGATATCACTGACAACTATCACACTGCTTCTTGGAGTGACAGCTTTCAACAGAGCATTTCCCTGTGAAATGGACTACAGAGCCACACACTGTGAAAGGAAAAGTGTAAAATCAAAGGAGTTTGTAATAGCAACTATTCAGTGAGGTTTTAGGTATTTTTAACAAAAGCAATCCAGGACTTTTTCTTTCCCATAAGAAGTCAAAACTGAAAGCAAATTATATTTTGTATATCTCAACTCTCAGTAAAAACATTAAAAATATGGAAATGTTTTTAAAGACTCTCACATTTACATGAAACATGACTATACGGACATATGTGCAGCATGCCATTGTACATATTACCTATATTTTCTTCCTAAACCAATTTCATTATAGAAGAAACCTCTTTGATGCATCTGCACAACAGGTATGAAATAATGACCAAAAGTCTAAGTCTAGTTCAGCCCTCAAGGCTCTTTTTTAAGTATTTCACTACTGCCCTCTGCATATTCTGGTCACTTAAGATGAAGGATGAACTTAAGAGCTGTGTTTAACTGTTTATGAAAATTAACAAATGGTCTCAAAGTATGTTCTTATTTAGTTTTGATATGCATTTCCATTTTAGCATCCCAAACTTGAATTTTCAAAATGCTGCTGAATTCAATACTACTGGAACTGTAGTAGAAAAATTGACAAAGGATCTCATGGAGGTGGGATTGGGCTTCTGAGGGGTGTGTGGTAACAGTTATACTTCCCCAGGTTTACGTGTCAGATTTCAAAGTCAGGAAGGCACCATTTATTACATTGTTCATTCAAATGGGAAGAGAGGATGATCAGCTCTTTGTAGGGCTGTTTTTCAGTGGTTCAAAGAGGAATAGAAAGATATAATTTTGTTACAATAAGAAATTCTAAATATACCCTAGGCTATGACAGAGATTAGTGTAAATAACTCATGTTATTAGAGAGATTAATGTTTGGGTCAAAAGGAATCCAAAGAGTAAGCAGCAAGAAACTTTATAAAGTGGTGTTAATAAATAATATGAGAAGATACACACAGCCTACTAAAAAAGTAAACACATTCTTTATGTTACTCTATGGATATCTGTTATTCTCTGACCTTCATTTGCACTTTATACTAAGAATTATACCAAATGTATTCCTATCACTGTTGCAGGTAATTTATAGAGGGTCAGATGGTCTAAGGGGAAAAAAAGATTAAAATTCAAAACATCTCCCACTATTCTTTGGTATGACAAACCTGTACATAATTTTTCCTCCTTTTTAGCTCTGCTATGGGATATAGAAGAAGCTTAAGGCAGAAGAAAAATCTGGAAAAAAAAATTAACATCCCAAATTCTGGCTGGGCAAAACAGACTGAGAAATTTACAACAATAAAACCAAACTGGGTTCAAGAAACAACAACAGAGTCTAATTCTCTGAGTAACTGAAAAATGAGAAGTTTGAATTGTTGTATGTGCCTTTTAAAGATTGAAATGTGGGGACTAAATATTATTATAAACCACAAGTGGGTCATTAGGAAATTATGAAGTCATATTAACTAACTAAAATCACAAAGATTCATTACAAAACCACAAGAAGCAGTGAGGTTAATTTATGTCATAGTCTCAGCTAAAGATTTCTGAACTGCTATTAGCTACAGTACTTCCACCCTGATGAAGTTTTTCATTTTTTCCAGTCTCCCTTTCCTGTGCCAGAATTCTTTTCCAAGTTAATTACTTGCTGAGTGAAGCACACTCAGCCTGTGCTGGTTACAGCTAGTCTCTCTATTTTTGGGTGCAACTCACCAGTTCAATGTGTTGAACAAAGTATTGAGTCTGAAAGTATAAAATAAAAAGCAGCAACTTCCATTTTACTCCCTGAATTACCAGGGAAAACAAAATGTAGCTTGGAATCTGCAAGTGAACTTATAATTTGCCAATTTTATTCTACCTGAACACCCCAATTTTCCTAAAAAGAGTTGCAAGACTTTAAATGACCGCAAGTAACCAGTGCCTCAGTTTTCTCATCACTAAAATATGCCATTACTCTATATTAGAGTTAATACATGAATTGGTGGACAATGTGTGTTGGATTAATTTAAAATTTTTTTGGTGAGCCAATGAAGGTTTGTCACAGCTGTTGACATAATGAAGCATTCCCAGAAACTGTATTTTAAATAAATGTAAATAATTATATAATGAGAAGATAGTAACAGTGAATTATAAAGAAATTCTCTTGAAATTCTGACATTTATTGGAATAAAATAAAATCCCCCGCAAAAATAGGGCAATTATTAATATGAAATGAAATAATTATGAGATGCCATTTGCTTGAGTTATTAATTGGGTGATAAGACAGAAATTATACAGATTTATACATATAAAAAGTAATTAATTTTCCAACAGAAATTTAAAAAATATGAACATGGCATTAATGAATTCAGAGGCTTTCTTTGGGAGAACAATGAATGAAACTTCCTTCTTCATTGCTGAAGAGAATAAATAGCATTACAAGTGTGTAAGAAGATAAAAATAAACTGGACACCTGCAAAACCCTCTTATTTTAAATATCTAGTCCTTAAAAATATACTTTTGTTCCATTTTCAGAACATCTGGCACAAAGCCAGACATACTGAAAATTACTGTACTGAAAATTATCAAAATTCAGAATTCAATTAGTGTTCAGATATTTTAAATGTAAGTTTCACTACAGTGCTACTTAGATAACAAAGGCAGGTATAACAGCTCTGCAAGGTGATGAAATGAGCCTTGGAAGAGAATTGTGCATCTGCAAACACAATAACAATAAGGTTTCTCTGGGTTATGAAATACCCCAGGCAACTCCCTGGAGCCTTGAAGTAATCAGGAGAATAATTTGGTCTGTCCTTTAAATTTCAAAGGTTTTTGTTCTGCAGAGAGAATAGAGTACCACAAATGACATTTTTTAATGAAACATTCTCTATCTTAAAAAAAAATTATCAACCAGTTAGTATCTTCATACAAGCTTATCTCAAAAGACATCTCTGACTGAATCAAGAAAGGAGGAATGAAGGTTGCCCAGTCTGTTACTTATCCAGACACAAGTAAAATTATAATGAGATAAACAGTGGAAATTGTTTTTCTCATTCTTTTTTCTGTAAATACAGACCACAAAGAAAAGGAATTTTAGTCTGCAGGAAGGAACAAATGATTGGGGTGGAAACAGGAGACAGAACGGATGCACACTGCTGTCGATAAGCAACAGGCAGCTACTCCTAATAAGGACATCTAGCCTGCCTGACCTTACCATGGAAACGAAAAAGGGAGAAAGAAATTAGCAGGAGATAAAATTAGCCAATTATCCTTCTGCAAGAACTTATGCTCATGCAATCACGACAGACTCTGGACGAATCCAAATTATCCAGACTGCTTTTTCTCCCATGGGTTCATAGAGTAACAGAACGTATACCACAGCACCAGTAGGTGGGGTTTAGAATTTAAGCAACACGAAATAACAGTTTTATTGCCTACTTTTATCAAATATTCACAAATATTGAGCTGCAGAACTTGGAAGGATTTTATGAAGATACCCATGTTCCAAACACCTCTATAATTTGGCACATATAAATGAATGATGAATTCCTCTTCAGTGAAATTGCTTTAGCTGACGACAGCAAGCACATCTGAATGCAAATCTTTTTTAATGAGATGACAAAAGGACTCTTAGCTCTACTTGTACTGTAAAAACTGATCAAAATCGCTACAAATGTAATTTTTGTTCATATTTTTCTGATTTGTGGTGAACTAAAGAGGCCTAGATCTCTCTTCACTGATGACCATGAGCAATTTTTCCAAGCTAAGAAAAAAATGATTATGTCATTAAACTTTAGGTAAAGAGCTGTGGATCTTCATTTGCAAATATACCCAAAATCTTCCAGAGGGCTCCTTAAGGGTTGGGAAAGAAGTTATCAGATACAAAAATTTCTCAAATAGACAATTAGAAGTTTGATGGAGCAATAGACAAATATTGAATAATGGATGTAGAATACATAGCTTTTGTATTATGTTTTTCTTGATAGTTTAGACTAGACACAATATTCAGATGGGATCTAACAAGTGCCAAGCAGAGGACAATAAATCCTCCCGTTTGTGCCCTGTCTGTGCCCCTGTTAATATTTCCAGGCTGCCACAGCACACAGCTGGCTTATGCTCAGTTTGTGTTTGCCAGGTGCCCCAGATCCCTCCCTGCAGAGCTGCTGCCAGTCAGACAGTCCCCAGCCTGTGTCCCTCCACAAGTGCTTCCTATCTCAGAGTAGTGCTTGTATTTCAGTTTTCTCTGTACTCTTCTAAGATGGTCATTTTCATTCATTTTTTTTTTTAGTGGTGGTGCATTCAGTCATAGGAAATATAATTTTCCTGGCATCACAGACAGCCTACATCTCAGCAGACAGACAATAATGGGACAGAGGTTCTAAGGAGAACAAACATGTCTTCCAAAAGAATTGGTTGTGGTGGTCCTACATAGTATGTATCTCTTCCACCCCCTAAAGTGTAAACCAGAAGCCATAGACAGCGATCCCCAGAAGGCCATTGTCAAATGTTTAAGGCAGGATATGTCAATTGAGTTTCAGAACTACATTCTTATCTGTACTATTTTTACAGGAAAATCTAAGTGACTACACTGACAACATTTACCCAAGACACGAATCTCCCTTTTAGGGCAACCCTCAGTTCTGGAGAAATGTCTGTATGACTGTAATAGCATGCGGCTATTTTGAGAGCACTGTGACATTTATTTAGAAAATATTTTTAGGTTTCCTAAATGCTTATAGTTTCTTTCGTCCTAGCTTGAATTAATGGCAAGAAGAACAGCATTATCTTAGAAGCAGAAGAAAACAAACAAAATAACCTTACCTCCTAACAATTAATTTATTTTTTTTTATTTACTGGGGAGTTGTTTATTTTTCATGGAGCGGTCTCTGTAATGGGTCTGGTTGGGAAGGAAGTAACTTTCTTCAGCACCTCTACAGTCCTGCACTTTAGATTTGTGAGTAAAAGAGGGTTGATAGCATACCTGTTTTAATTATTGCTGAACATTTCTTGCACAGCATCAAGGCCTTCTCTGTTTCCCATTCTGCACTCCACCCCAGGAAGTAGGCTGTGTATCAGCCAGAGCTTAGGAGGAGAAAGAGTTGGAACAATGAACCCAAACATACCAAAGAGATATACCATACCATGTAACATCATGCTCACTTATAAAACATGGGAGGGGGGGCTGAGTTTTTCCAAAGTAACCATTATTCAGAGACAGGTTGCCATCAGTCTGCTGGCTAGAGGTGGTTTGTAATTGCATTTGCATCATATTTTGGATTTGGGGTGTTTTCTTCATTCACTTACTAAACTGCCTTTATCTTAATCCTTGATATTTTTTTTCTTTTTTTTCCTTATGTTTGCCATTCTAATTCTCTTCCCCATCATCCTGGGAGTGGGGAGCGAACAATTGGCTGGTGGATGCTTAGTTGCTAGCTGGGATAAATCCCTCACACTCTAGGACCAAACAAGTTCTGTTTCTGTAAAATAAGATGCATATGCAAAACAGAGAATGTTATCATTCCACACACAAATACGTTTATGATGCAGTTAGCTTGACTTGATCTGAATAATTTTGAATATTGCTTATTTTTCAGATATGGTGTCGGGTTTTTTCATAGTCATAGAGAATATTCTTGTGTTTTTCCTAAGGTGTCTATGCATTTGTTGCAGTCACCTACGTAGTCAGAAAAATAGGAAAAATATGAAAATAGGAATTTCAATTCAATATCTTGTAGGCATTTTTAAAGTACTTCAACTATAGAAAACAAGTCAATATATCTAAGTCTTTATTATGAACTTCTTTCAAACTTCTGGAGAACAGAATTAACATTCAAAGATAAGACTAGACTTGACACAGAGATGTTTTATAGTTTTATGGTCATTTGAATTGGAAATGAGAAATATTTATTTTCTCGTTTGGAAAGGGTGTCTCATGAGAACTTCTATATTTATAAGTGTTCTTAACTTTAGAGGTTTGAAATGTCGTGAAGGTAATGAAAGTCATAAGCTCTCCACTGGTGGAGAAAATAAGCCTTATGTTCTGTATTGACATGAGATCTAGCTGTTAGGTAGCATTGAAGTCAAATAAGAACAATTTTCCATCTAATTCTTAATCTTGATTTGGATTTCAAATTCTTTCTGAAGTTTCATGCCCCTGACCACCGTGATAAGATTGAAATTTAATGATAGGTCAAATTATAGCGCTTTCAAAATGAGATTAAAAAACTCGCAGAACAGTCAAAACACTTTTCTAATGTTTTCCAAGGCTATTGATTCCACAAAAGGTGACAGATCCCTCTAATATATTTTCAGATCAACTAAATTTTGTAAGACACCTTGACATTTGCTTCAGCAATATGAACAGAAGGTAAGGGTAATCTTGCCCTTCTTTCTTACCAGTGGAATAGCTTTTTGATCTAAATGAAGGCTAATGTATTCCCATGTAAACTAAATATTCAAATAAATTATATATATTTTTCCCCAGAATGGATTCTTCCCTGTTTTAATTTTGATTTACTTGGCTGCTCTTTGATGTGATTTGCACAAGTTTTAGCAATTCACTGGCTCATCACGTCTACTTAGTGCCATAGTTCAAAGATGTTCCATAGAAGACAATTTTCTTGAAACTCATACTGTAACATTTAACAGTTTCAGACATGAAGCAGTAATTTGGGTTGTTTGTCATGAAAATATGTAGCTTTATTAATAAAACAATAACTGAAATTCCATCCACAATTTGCTTTCTGCTATTCAGAGGTCTTGTTGATACCATCTAACAGGGAAATAATTTGTTCAAGTGACAAGTACAGAATAAACTACCATATTAATCAGCATCAGGCTTTTAGAATGATATTTGGAAGTTTTCCCCTTGTGAAAGAGGACAATTTCATTATAACAGGAACAGGGGAAAGGAGGTTTCCTGGGCTGAAGGGAGTATATCAGAAGGCATCTAGCACTACCTGCTAGCAGTAGGTGTTTTGGGTTTCAGAGAAAACTAGTCCATCTGAAGATAGCCTGGAAAGTGCCTGCAAATAACCCTCACGGTGATGTAGCATTCAAAAGACAAAATTGTGAAGCAGTAAAAAAAAAGCAGGAAAAGTTCCCACTGATTAAAGGAAATGCATACTGGAGCAGAGTAAGAGGATTTGTGCAAGGTAGTTTCATATGTTAGGGATGTTCTTTGGATCTTATTCTAGGAACTAATACCCCTGGGTTTTCACTTCACTTGGCTATCATGAAAGTCATCAATTTCTATTGGTGAATATAATACTGGGTTTTTTTTTCCTACAGGAGAAAAAAAAAAAAAAAAACAAAAAAACACAAAAAACCCAAAAACCAACAAAACAAAACAAAAACCACCAAAAAAAACCCCTTTCATTTCTGTTGATCCTTTATAATTGATTCTGGTACCTAAATGTCACAGCTCTGAACCAGAATCACAGGACACAGAGCTGCACTGATGAAAATAATTAAAAACTTGTGTACCACAGAGCTTGCATTGCAGTCTTTAAACAAGAAGTATAAGAAGAATAAGATAGAAATTATGGATATGTGCTTCCCTGGCAGTTGATGATTTTGAAACATTAACCATCTAAATAATGTCAAATTTCCTGCAGAAATTTTTGACACATGAAAACAAAAGGAATTGAAAACACTTTATTTTTGACAAATAACGATACAACACATGGACTTGCACTTAAATAGCACTGAAACAGTTTATCTCAATGTTTAGTCGGAAAACAATGGAAGTTAATGTTTTACCGTATGTTCCAGGTAATTTTTGGTAGATAGCAATGAACGGTAAGTAGAGTGAGAAATTGTGACTGATGCCTTTAAAAGTAATGCCTTTTTAGGCAAATCATAAAAAATCTGAAGAAGATGATAAAAACAAGGAAGCATTTATGTCCTTGGTAAAAAAGAATATAAATAAACTTTGCAGCAGGATTTTATATACATCTCAGGGGGAAAAAATAAATATCCAGTGTAGGTGGTTATGTGTTTCAGTACCTAGACAGGAATTCAGCTATGCAGGCAGCCATGAAATGAGTTGTTTCAGAGGTATTATACAGAAACAACTGAAAAATTAGTAAATTTATGAATTAATGATGACATACAAGTGGAATTTGGATGCCATTCAGGATTATGATGTCAATAGAAAATAAGAATATTCTGGGTAGATAAGAACAGTTCAGGATAAGTTTTCAGAAAAAGAAGAATGTGGGAAGAGAAACTTCAAAAATATCGTGTATCCAGTGATTTTAATGGTGGAAGAGTAAACAGATATGAGATAGTTATAAAAAAAGCAAAAGAGAATTGTCATTAAAGAGGTCAATGGAAGAAAATGCTTGAGACAAAAGAAGAAAATAAAGGCATTAGAGGGAAGATAAGATGATTAGAACTGGATAGATAAATCAGGTGTGAGAATTGCAGCAGAAGATAAATGCAAAAAAGTCCCCAGAAGCCAAAGAAACCAAGGGAAAAAAACCCCCATGAACCATTTAAACAACGACTCATCAGATGAATTAGCATTTCTTCAGTGAAAGTCTTTCCCAAAACACCTTCTAATTAATTCTATACAAGTATACATATATTCAGTTTTGAAGTCTTCCAAATTTTTCTGACTGGTGATCTTTGAAATTGTGTGGTGGGCAATGCTGTGCATTAAATCACTTCCCACAGTCAAAACCACTTCTTTTATGACTGTCTTCATAGCTGGCCAAACCCTTTTAAGACCATTTTAATAGAGTGGCATTGCTACTGGAAGGAAGTGAAAATGCTGGAGGGCAAAGTACAGGTACAATGGGACTTTAATTAGGTTTTTGGCCAAGGCATACTTCAACTTTCACTGAAGTCAAGAGAAAACTGCTACTGATTACAAAGGAATTGGTCTAAAAATGCATGACAAGATGAAGATTCCATGAGATTTCTTTATTATCCCCTTTCTTTAATAGAGGGGACAAAATCATTATAATTCTTTTAAGCTTATATTAAGGTTTAGACTTATTTTCATAGATTTTATCAAGCAAATATAAAATGTAAAAAATACATTTTTTTTCCTCTGCTTTGTCAGTTTTTTCCTTCTTGTTTTTTTCACTAGACTAGAAAAATCAGAGGGAAAACAATTTAGAAGAGTCTTGAGAAAAATGATACTTAGTTGTCAATTTATAAAAATGTTTCCCTTTCCCCTTTATAATTCTCTCCCTACAGCAAATATTTCTTTTGTCTTTTGTCTGTTGGGAAGTTGATTTACATAGTTGCAGTACTTTCCCTGCATGGGAAGAACTAGGCATGTATGACCTCTCTGCCCTATTTGTTGAGTTTAGGAAAAAGAAAATTTCTCTATTCTCGGCCTTTTTCTATTTCCTGAAACAGCTGCCACTGTTGATAATTGAATATAAGCAAGTGAAACCTTTTTAAAAAAAAGTGGTGTCAATCAAAAAATGAACAGTTACTTATCAATGTCAGAACTGGTGGTCAGAAAGTTTGCCATTTGTGTAGATATACATGGACTCTTCCTTTCTGCCAAGCCATGGTGATCAAGAATCGGACAAAATACTGTCTTGTAATGAGCATTTCCATATGGCCATTTTTTCAGGTGGAAAGGCCTTCTAGGCTTCTAAGTAGATTAATGGGAATGGATCTATAAACAAAAAAAAATATGTAAATCAAAGAATATGAATACTGAATATAACTGTTGTTAAAAGTAATTAAAATGTGGATTGTTGGAAATCATCAACATAAGCCATTTAAACTGAAGTTTCTTGCTGATTCTTTAACTGTACAAGCACATAATGCTTGATTCTCCTTGCAAATCACAGACAGTAGTAGCAAATCAGCTGGAAAGACACCTAGTAGGTTTGTCAGAATCACTTCTTTTAGTTCAAAAATAGAAAAAAGAAATCACCAAATTATTAAATATGGGGAAAGCCAGACTCTGTAGGATGAATTGAACATAATTGCAGGAGCATAGGCATCTCAAAATGCCAAACCAAAAAAATTCTTCATTTCCCTCCATCAGGCTTTCTATTGTCTGCATCATTATTTCCATATCTTACAGAATAAAATATAATGTGATGAATTGTTATGTCCTTACTTTCTCCCTGCTTGCCTTGCAGCAAGCACTATGCAGCTTCACTACAGGGTTCGAGTAATGTGAGGACAAGACAAGGTAGCTTGTAATCTTCACCTGATTAAACATGTCAAAGTAAACTCTTTTCTCCTTCAAGACTTTAACTTCCACTAGTAATTCAGAAAAAATCAATAAGCACCTCTGCTTTCGCTAAGTTTTTTTTTTTTTGTTTCCTTTGAACTAAAAAAGAAATACAAAACTTTATATTTTAGTTATGTGAAAAACAGTAGTCTGAGGTAAGAGGTTCAGCACTGCATGAAAGAAGAGAAAGTATTCTTGTGTCACCTATTTCCTGACTTTTATTGTACTTCCAACCTGTATTTATCTTCTCTTCTCAAAAAGATTGGTGTCATTTAACGTCACCTAAACAACTACAAGTTGAACATTACAGCTTTGCCTAAACAGAAGCCGAAATGAGCTGAAATTGCTACAATAAAACACATTCAGTTATGAGATGGTGCTGTACAAAAGGCAGGCTGTCAGTTTTGTCCTGTAGTCACATTTGAATTTGAAGAGAACTCAAGCAGAAGAAGAAATGAGAAGGACAAGGGAAAAGTAGGTTAAGATATGAACAAATACAAGGAAGTCTGGGATTATGTAGGAACAAGTAACTTCTGTGCAAGCAAGGATTTTTTTTCCTTCTATATATAAAATAATTTGGCATAGAGAAGTAATTTTTAAAGCCATTTTGTCAAGTGAAAATAAAGTCTTAAACTGTAGCAATACAGATAGTAATAATGCCCTGTACTTATTTAAATAAATAGGATTCTTTCTTTAATCATCCTGACCTGCGACAACTAATAGCTGTAAACCCTTCTAATTGCTTCCCTGAATAGGATTACTTTCACCTGACTGAGTAAACTGACATTTTAAATTCTCTTTTACAATATAACAGGATATGTTCTGTTCAGTGCTGCATTTCTAATGGCCCAGTGACTGAAAGAAGCATATTGTGAATTTCATTGAAAATACTGAGGCAGGTGTTTAATTAGATATCCCAAACTAAAAGAAAACACAACAAATGCTAGGATTTAAATTTTGATGAGGAAGGAGAGGCAAAGAAACCTGTCAACTTGTGAAGTCCTGAATAATCAGAATAACACAGAAGCTATATAAACTTGCATCAACTTCATCTACCTGGTAAGAAAACTTTGTCCCAAAGTAATTTTAATTTTTTAGAGTCACAATTTACATGGAAAAAAAAATCACACACTGTCTACAGGGATTGTCTCTGCTGAATGAAAATGCTCAGATGCAAATCCTGATGCTACTGGAGTGGTAAAAATTGTAAAATACAAAGAAAATATAAAGACCAGAATGTATGATCTATGCAACAAATTTTTGCGGTTGGAAATTATGTAGGTGAGAAATACAGAAAATATTACACATATTTCTCAACAGTGCAACTCAGTTACAATAATTGAAACTGCCTTTGACACTTAGAATTTGGTCTGGTTACTCAACATGTAAAGATGCTAACTTTTCCCACCAAATTCTTACTAAAGAATGAATAGACCTTATTTAAGAACTTGAAATATAAGGCAGAGAAAAAGTCTTCAAGGATATCAGTTTGTGAAGGTTACAAGTAACTTCGAACAACTGAGTCATCTTACAAAAGTCAAGGGAACAACTTATCTCAGAAGCCTAACATTTGAGATTAAAAATGTTACTCATGTAAGGTAGACCACTTCCTTCTTTCAGTTCCTCATCCAAAACATTATTGTAACATCTTTTTTGGAGGAGCTTTTTGTAGAAGCTGAAACTTCTATTTAAACCCATTGAACTTGTCCTGTGGCAACATATGATCCACATGTTCAAAGAGTATTAAAATTAATTGAAAGCAATAAACTGGAATTCAAGTGAATGAAACCCCAAAACATCCTTAAAAATTGGAGGTTAATACAGCAGAGAGAGGTGAAAACTTGGCTCCATAACAGTTATATGATTCATTCTGAGCTCTGGTGGAATTAGAATTCCAGTCAGAAAGTTTAAACATCCTTCAGAAGATTTTCAAAACCAAAAGTGATCTTAAAAATATATTTTACTACATTAAGATGTAAATATTTTTCAGGTCTTCTCATGAGACACTCATTACAATTTTTCCTCTTCAGCCTCATTGCAAAAGAATTTTGCTAGTTTAGAGTCAACTTAAATATTTCAACACCAGTAATTATTTCTTTAAATATAAATTTTAGTATGTTTTCTGAAAATGTAGTACTTGACTTTTTCAACAATTATATCACTACAATTATTTTTTTCTTTGAAAGCATAAATATTCACTTCTGACTTTTCCAAATTTCTTTTGAGAACTTCCCATGAAAATATTTAAATCATAGAGAAATAGAAATCAAGGCATTCTGAAAAAAAAAGTTACAAAATATTTATCACAATTTAAGGATTTGTATTATGAAACTTCAAGCTAAACTGAATATTACAAAATACTAATGCTTTTGGTTTATTTGTATTATCTGGATCTTTTGTTTAACTCAGAATAATGGGAAAAAAATTAAAGCATGCTGGCCAAATTGAAAAGCTTCTACGTCTGATTCAGATTTTCAAGTGTATCTGTCAGTTCAAGGCTGAACATTCCATTATACTGCATTAGAAATACAAGGTGTATATCTTCAAAAAATGTACATTGCACATTATTGCTTTTAAAAGGTGATTTACATTGTAACCACATAGTAGGGGAACAGCTACTTCTGTTATCTAATATTTGGGATGTTACATGCAGCTTAGACAAAGAGATATTCTCCTGCAGACACATCCAGTTCTGTTTGTTCAGCAATGCCATCCCAGTAACATGCAATTTTATTTTGAAATAGATGTTTTCATGGAAAAAAGCATCAGCTGATTTCCCAATTGATTATAGGGTATCTGGGCTAATGAAATGGTTGCTGAAGGCAGTGACACCGATGCTGTGAGAGGAGCAAAGTAGTAAGAATGGTTTGCTAGTGAGATAGGAACATACATGCATCTAGTGGAATAATCAGAGCTCTACTGCCAGCAGAGTCCCATATTCCTATCTCTTGATTCATCTGTCAAAGGCACCGATAAACAATGGCCCATGGGGATGTCTCACCAGAGGGAAGAGCAGCATCAGTGCAAAAGCATCATGCCATTTAATAGCATGTTAGGGAAATTCTACATCTTCATAAACAAAATATTTATTTATTTATGGAGGTTAATATCTCTGTAAACAAGATGTGGAAGTTATTTGTGGAAGTTGACTATTGATAGAGCAACCAAAACTTTTAAATATTGTGAAAGTAAATGTAATACATTCTGGATCTTTAAAATATTCTACGTTGGTTTAGAATCCTTGTGGTGAACAACTGGTTTTTTTTGTTTTTTTTTTTTTTTTTTTCTGTGCACTTTTCCTGTTGTAAAATATTTGCCTCAAATCAAAAGTAATTTAGAGCCATTTGCTCTGCAGTGGAAGGGCTCTCACTGCAGTCAGGGGGTGGGGAAAGGAGAAGGAGGAGGCTCTTCAGTTCTGAGGTTCCAACAGGAGGTTTATTCACATTGAAGGGGTCAGGAACCAAAGAGCCCCAAGCACTGCTGTGCTCAGGATTTTATCCAGCACCAGAGCAAGGGGTGGGCACCAAACACAATCCAGTGAGGGATCAGCAGGGGCAGAGTGAAGGGGTTACAGCATTTCTTTGGGGCCAGCTGGGACAAGGGGGAGCAGAGGGCAGGACACATGGTCCAATGGGGCATCAGGGTTAGGAAACACCCAGGAATGCCCAGGGGGAGGAACACTCAAAGGATTGGTTCAGGGTTGGAGTGACATGGAAGGTGCCAGAACAAGGGGCAGGGTAACAGTGATTGACAGGGAAGGAGATGGAACAAGGGGTGGGGAGATGCCATACAAGGTAACTTAGGGGAGGATACAACTTCAGGGATAAACCAACCTGGGGAGAACATGGGAGAACATAAGAACAAAACATTAACTATTAAAAGTTTAATGATAAGCCAGTTAAATGAAACAAATATGGGCCGCAACATCGTCAGACGTGCCATTCACTGTATGACAGTAGTTTGGCTGAGTCTGGGAAGCCTTGGAACTGGTATAAACATACTACACTGCTGATCCACTTGTGAAGAATAACACTGCAGCACCCAGCCAAGCTGTAGCAGACATGACTACCCCAGCTGGCATCAGTGTGCCAAGAAACCATGGACAAGGGACTAAACCTCTTGAATTCTGTGCATATTCTGCCTCACACAGACATAAACCTTGATATACTCTTATTCTGCATGCAATTGTCCTGATGTAACCATAAAAAAAGAGAAAATATGCATGAACTTATTTTATTTCAGAAACAAAAAACCAAGCAGAGTTAAATAAAGGAAACATAGATCTCTGTTTATTTTGCACAGAGAGGCACCGAGTTTCCCATCATCATAAAAATCATGTACTCTCTATCAGTTATCAACATTTCAGCAGCTATCACTATGGTTTATCAGGACTTATATTCATGACATAAGGAACAGTATAGATGAAGTGCTCTCGTGCTGAGTAAAGATATGGGGTGAGTTGGAGAAGGATTTAGTATAAGAATGTGATCACAATGAGGAAGGAGAGGGGAGCAACGCTGATATTTTAAGGAATCTGGAACTGCTCTTCATGATGCAGCCACAGTACACACCAAAGATTTGAGAAAATTTCTAACTTTCCTATTGGGGAATTCAGGGTTTTTATCACCTTATAGTCCATGGCAATGCTACAAAGTGTTAATGTGCTTAGGTGATAAAGCATTCACCAGAGCATATTCAGGGAAGAGCTGGGTGTCAAGTTACCTCTTTAAAGTTTGATGTCTAAGCATCAAGTTCTCACTAATTCATACATAAAATAATGCTTGAAGTGTATGAACTTCTTTCTTTGCTCTGTGTAAAACTGGCCTCTTCTGTCAGCTCTCTGCTCATTGTGTTTGCTGTATTCACATTGTGATCTTGATGAATTATTTGTTTTCCTTCCTTGCTTTCATAAAGGTTTGCACCTTGAGAGGTGTTCTTCTGGAAGCCAAATATCTGAATCTTGTAGGATGCATCACTACATATCTTCATAGTCATATGTCTCCCAGGTTTTGGTTAAAAACTTGCCACCTGATTTGCTGAAGGAAAAAAATCACCACTGGAAAACAAGCAACCTCCTCACACGCACATTGCAAAGGCTCTGAATTTTCTCACAGAGAGATTTGAAAGCATTACATGCTTGCTCACAATGCAGAACATTGCTCAGTCTATCTTCACTAGCATCCATTATTTTCTCTTTTGAAGCTCATGCTGAGTTAAAGGACTACTTTGTGTGTAAAAAGGCAATAATTAATAACATATTTGTATATGAGAAGAGAGTTTTATTATCTTGAAACAAGCAATTAGATGGGAAGCAATGATAATGTCACATTGACAACACCAGTATGTATAAAAAGGAGAATGAGCTAATCTTTCAGTGTCAAACACAAACCTGTTATTTTAATGCCTTTCCTAGTACGCTTGAATAATAACACTATCATCATGTGAAGTTTATGCTCATTTTTATATATATACTTAATATATCATATTAATTTACTATGAATACACTTATTATTTTTCCATGCTGCTTTGAAAAATATTCTATAATATCATACATCAGTTTCAAAGAACTAAAATTATAGTTTAATTTATAGCCTGAAGCTATACAAACTTGATCACATCAGTACAACTGTCAGGAAGCAATTTACCTGTCCTTTGAGAATTTTTGACACATCAAAATTTTCCCACTTAAGATGAGTCCAGAAAAATCAAAATCCCTAAAATAAAACAGTAACAGTCAACTAATCCTTCAGTCTATACCCAGTTTAATTTGACATAGTGTATCTTGCATAGGCGAGATCAACAACAATAACAACAACAACAACAAAACCCCACTGGGGTTTTGAAATAGTTCTTTTTTTATTTTGGTAATTTTTGGTAATCATTCACTGGCTTTTAATTATGATTTTTTAATATCAAAAGAACATATCCCAAATTAAGAATTATTAGCACTATTGGAGTCAGCTCTTTTTAGTAAAAAAATCCCCAAAGTAAAAAGATCCCCAAATCTACACAAAAAAGAGTCATGAAAAATTAATTTCTCACCAGTAAGTAGATGAGAATTCTGCACCTGGTTATGTGCTGTAAGGCAATTATTGAACTTAATAAACGTCACATAAAAAAAAAAAAAAAATTAAAGAATCAGGGTAGTATTAAATTTTTGTCTAATTATTAAAAATCTGCTGTTACTCTACTTTTTTTGTAAGTCAAACTCATATCCTTGGATTTACAATTCTAAAAATACATTCATTCTGAGAAAGAGGGGAGAAGCAGTACTGTATATTCAGTATTATCAAGCGCTAATCTTGCTAATAGTAAATCCTAAACAAACAGTTCCTTAAGTACGCTTAAGAGAAACGAAACTGTGCTATTTTCTACAAAAATATGGACAACAGTTGGCAGTTATTTTCCTGTTTACCCTGTGTTTACTATTTACATTTTGTGCATTAAAATCTTATTGTTTATTAAAAATGAATTAGTGAACTCAAACCTTATGGCAACAGAGGAATACAACAGAATGAAACAGAAACTGTCAGAATAAAGCAAATCTGCCCTGAAGCCCTATTAATATGAGGCTTTATGACTGCCTGCTGTTTGTGCTAAGATGTCAGCAACTGAAGTGTTGTAGGTTTGGGATATTTTTAATCTCTAAATGCAACAACTATCAGTCAGAGGAGAAATTACATTTGACTAAATGAGTGTGGTTCTCCTTTGGGGCAAAGGAAATGTGTCAGAATTATCACAGAGAGGCCGGCATAGCGTCTGGGCTGCATTAATTTATCTTGGAGGTCTTTAATGTCTCCAGAACAGTAGTTTACACAGACCACATACTTTTTCTGACACACTGAGAAATTTCCCAGGAGATCTTGTTTTGCTCCACAGTAGCACAAATAGTTTTAGGCAGCTTGACACAGACTGAGTTTCATCAGTCTAATTTCCTTAGGATTTATATTCTCCTTAATGCCAACAAGGGTATTTGTCCTTGGGATAAATTTCACATAGGTGGAATTTTTTTGAAAAAAATTTCATTAGGATTATGAATGACACTGGGGTTAAAAGTGTGGTGATAATACATATTTTAAAGCTAATCAGTGACATGTTGAATATTATCAAATTCTTTTCTCACTCTCACTGCATCCCAAACTTGAAAGAGGAACAAATTCAATTTAATCTTTTAAGAAGCTAGGCAGAAGATATATAAACTGAAAGACAACAAGACAAATAATTTAGAATTGATAAAAGAGAAGTGTGTCTTGAAAAAAATCCCAGAGGGTAGTGTTAAAAAGATGCAACTTATACTTGGGGAAATCTAGCAGCCACTAGTAAGGTAGTCCCCACACTGATTCTGGCCACAGGTATGAAGGATAAACAACCATTGCATTTTTCCTGACATGAAGGACCCTTTGGGTGCACTAGTTTTGCAGCATAGCAGGAGAGAAATAATTTTGCAATGCAAGGTCCTCAGACTCATGCAAATGAAATTCTTTTAATTGAGCCCTCTTTTTAACAGTTCTACAACTGTTTTTGTGTGCTATAAAACATTCATTTTTGAACTAAAGAGAGGCAGAGGGGTTCTTAGGGCTTAGACACAGGAGTGGGAGTGCAATTGCCCTCATTCCTTCTCAGATGCAGGAGGAAAAGAGCAGAGATGTAAGAAGAATGCAATTGTTGAAGCAAGACCACACCAGGGACTTGCTTTGAAGAGACCAACAAAAGGATGGCTGCTCCTGTTTTAATCACAGAATGGCAGGATATTTTGAGTTGGAAGGGACCCACAGGAATCATCAAATGCAACTCTTAAGAGAATGGCCCATAGAAGGGTCGAACTCACAACGCCATTGTTATTAGCACCATGCTCCAACCAACTGAGTAATCTCAGAGTAGCTGAGCTAATCTCACAGTAAATGTGTGAGGAGAGGACTTGTGACAGGCAATGTGGTAATATCAAGTCAGTGATTGAATCTGTAAATTTTATGGCAAAGGAATCGTTAATGGTACACTGTATGAGTGCTGAATGCATTGAGATTAAAGCACAGGCATTTCTTTTATTCTGTTGAGTACATACACGCTAAAGTTTTGCTCAGAGTCATTTTCATAAATAATTAGATAAGTGGAAAATTGCATTTACAATTGAAAAGTCAGAAAATCCTATATTAAACAGTAAAATGACACTGCCATAAAAAAAATGTTTTATTATCTATTTGGCCAGCTAAGAGTGCCTCTAACCTGCAGATTTCCTTATTACAGTGCCTTCAGCTTTCTGCTTGACTTGAAAGAATAGAAGAGAATCACCATATTAATACCATATATACTAAATATATCAGTTTATCCTCAAGGCACTGCTGTAACTTTTATGCATATGATGAAGGTAGTTTCTTGGTAGCAACTGGACAACAATGAAGATTAAATTTTGTATTAAAATTTGAGCAATAATAATTCTTAATAATTCTTAAATCTTAATTGACCACAATATCTACAATCAAAATTACAGAAAGAGAGTTTTCAGAAATAACTATGGCTATTAGAAAATGTTATATTTTTATTTGTAAGAAATATAAATTATTTGCTAACAAAATCAAGGAAAAATATGACTGGGAGCTTAATTATTGCTGCACATTACTTAGAGTTTGTATTGCTTATTTCCATAGTTTTTCCCTTTCAAGAAAGGTGGTTTGCTTTGTTTTGGGTTTTAAAATTTTTTTATTTTCCATACTGCTACAGCTGATGCAGCTTTAATTTTAATTTTTCTTCTTTATTTTTTCAAAAACAAAGTTTTAAAAGGGATGTAGGTCAAATGTAGACACAACAAATGAGGTCAGAAATGCCGCCAGTTAATTTTTCTAGCTCATCTTTTCAGGGTAATTTCTTTGGATGTGTTTTATTTTAATTTCAGTAACTTCATGAGTTTTGCTCTTTGGGTGGATGCATGCATCTGGCCACCCTTTTACTAAGTAACAAATATTTCCTAAAGACAGATGGTCCCATAGAGAAAAAAAATGGGAAACTTGTAGGATTTGAGTATGTTCATGTGAGTGTTGTGATTTGGAACTTGACAAAATGTGCAAGTCAATGAAACTCTTTTATCATTACTTTATCTTCCTGAGCAATGTGTGTAATAGTCATTAGACCTGAATGCAGTGGTTAGAGCTGGGAAATACTGAATGTCTGCTGACAAGATGGATGACAGCTCAACACTGTCAAACACATTTTTGTAGATGGTGGTCTAATGATATATTCTTATATGAGGAAAAAACACTCATTTAGACATAGGTGGTACTTGTAATTGACTGGAAAAAGATAGCAGTAACAACAAAAACAAACAGAACAACAAAAACTAGCCAAAAAATGCCACCACTGCCACAAAAAGAAAAAAAAAATTTCTAAACAACACTCTTCCCCAATCAAAAAAATGCCCATAAACAAACATAAAGACACAGGATATATCTGTACAGAAAACTGCTGCTCAACTGGTAGGCAGTGCACTAAAATTCTGCCATTGTGTCAAAGAGCAGAAAGCACACATTCCCTTCCAACTAACCCGGGCAATGTGGAAATAATCAAGCTTTGATTATTACTTACAGGTTCCTGTAAAGTAGAATGAAATCTACATTATCATCTGGGGAAGTCACAGCGTACAAATCAAAATTCCCCAAGCTGATATATCACTGAGACTAGTAATTTCAGCAGTTTCATATGCACTGTTCTTTCCCATTCCTTATACTCACACTGAAAGATCTGTGGCTATTTAAACTGTAAAAGAGAGTCATAGAGTAGTTTAGTTTGGAAAAGACCTCTGAGATCATCCAGTCCAGCCATTAACCCATCACTGCCAAATCCACCACTAAACTGTGTCCCTAAGCACCACATCTATATAGATTAAATACTTACAGGGATGGTGAGTAGTCTGCTTCCTGGGGAAGCCTTTTCCTGTGCTTGCCAAATCTTTCCATGAAAATACTTTTGCCAGTATCCAACCTAAACCTACACCCAGTAACGTAAATCAATGCCTAACACCATGTTTTCAAAGCATCTGGCATAATATGTTGCCAGATTCTAGAAAAGCCCACTATTCACCACAAAAATAGAAAGAGGTAATAGTAAATGCTGATTGTGAAAACACAGTATTGAAGATTCATTCAAACACAAGTTTAAAAAACCACCTGCACCTAAACTACATGTTGTATGTCTGCTAAAGCAATTTGAATATTTTGCTTTGGGAGGGACTCAATACTCCAATACTCCATCTGGTCTTCATCCAAAGAGAATGTCTATTCAAACCAGGATGATATTTTGAAGCTTGGATTTTTCTGTGCCTGTTAAAATAATGTATTCTTTGAGCACTGCATATTGCTTTTCACTAAAATTCTAATATCTTTTGGATTTTGAATAAATTCCGAATCGGAATAAATTTTGGATGCTTTATTAGACAACAAGATAACCAGATGATCAGGCTGCACATTTGGATACATTTATCTAATGTATTTTCCTCCCATTTGCCTTTTCTTTTTATTCTTATTATGATCTTTTCTCATTCCTGTTTGGTTTTTGTTTTGTTTTGTTTGGGGTTTTTTTCCCATCTTCATACCTAACTTAAGGCTCTTGGAAAACAGCAGACAAAGTACTGGATCCATGTAATGTAAAGGATATGTAAATTAAACTGTATAACACTCTTATGTTAACCTTATAAATTTACCTGTTGCTGTGTGCACACTTATAGAATGTGGTAATGGGTTTCTATTAACCTCATGTAGTATCCAGCAGTTCATAATTTAGCCAGTATTGCCTGTGATATTTGTAAAGAATACTCTAACTTACATAGAACCACGCACAATGGGACCTCCTTTAAAAATTGTGCTCCTTCGTTTAAAGTAATATTTGCCAAAAATGCATGTATATGAGTGAAAAATGATGCTGTGGACCTTAAAGCAACATTTTTTTTCTAGTTAAAATAAATCACATTAAATCAATCAAAGCTTTATAAAAATAAAGTTCAGGAAACCAAGCACTCTGTAGCTTACAGCCCCATAAAAGAGGGCGTGGGGTTTTCATAACAAAAGAATAGAAATGTAAACATGAAACACATTATTAATTCTCTTTCTTCTCTTCTCCCATCAAAGACCAATGATATTAGAGTTGCCTGATTTTTTCAAGTAGTTGGGAGTAGCTTTAAAAAAAAAAAAATTCAACCAAAATGAAGGGAAAAAAAGCTGTTAATAAAAAAATCAAGATGAATAAACATGGTATTGTTCCAATGTTTTGCTTTTTTTTCTACTCTAAAATTTTTTTAATTAGAAAAATCTCAATCATCTGCATACCTCCCATGCATGTTTGTCTAGCAAAATCTATGAGTTCACTAGAACTAACTGATTTGACCAGGTCAAACTATTTAATAGCATGTTTTATTCTCTCAGTATTGCTACATTTCTATTATTTAGATAGATATCTTATAACTCATCAGTATGGCAAAGCCAAGCTCTGAGAGAACATTGACCATCATGTGTTTTAATAAATAATAATATGCTAAAATTTTCTTTCTTGACTTCTTTTTTAGCTACACTTTCATTCTTTCATCCCTATCATGATGACTAGGAACTTATTTAAGTAACAAGTCTGGGAAAATGATCTACCTTGAATAATTGGTATCATGGATCATAGTCTTTTCAGAGCTCTGGGACCTAGGGGACAGGATTCATCTCACCTTCATCTCACCTACCATAAGCAGTTGGAAGTTTGGCAAACAGTTGAGTTTCTCAGCAGGGTTCCCTCCATAGTCAGCGAGAGAAATAAAAAAATCCAGATGAGGTTGCTAAGCAACTTGAATTTTCTTCAAATAGCTATCTTATAATGGGATGAATTTTCCTCTGGAGACCTCCTTCTCCTTCCACTGATTATCCATGAAGTAACTTGAAGTGGCTGTTTAACTTCTGGACCAGGAAAAGAGGTGGAATTAATACCATCTCAAGATCCAATTACAGCACAATCAGAGTTCTGGTTGTGCTCCAAGGACTATAGTGGAAGGGAACTTGCATTTGCCACACAGAAGGTGAAGAAATTCATCTAGATAACCTTAAGCAAAAAGAATATTCATTTCCAAAACTGATGAAGTACAATGGCATGTGCTGAGAAGGTTATGTATTTTTGCATTGTTTTACATCCATAAACCGAGAGCAGTATGGAAGAGGTCTGAGAATATTCTGCACTGACAAACTAAAATCATTGTTAATAGACTTATTTATGAATCTACATTTTTCCAAATTTAGAAAGAATGAAAGCAAATTTATTCTGGTTTGGTTTCATCCTTTGTCTTTTCATATCAAGGGGCAAAACACCATCTGACAGAGCTTTGTTTCGTTTTTTAAAAAGTACTGCTCTGCTTTTTACTGTGTTTGAAACCAACTTCTTCTTCAATGTTATAAGAAAACAACTCTCCTCCCACGATTTTCAGTAGCTTTTCACAACTGTCATATGTCACACACTCTAAGCAAGGAATTTAGGCATCAAGCTTATGAAGAAATGACAGTTAAATAGTTAGCAGTTCATCTTGATCAATCTTTGAATGCATATACAATGCTCCTAGAGAACTCTAGCTATGGAATTAAGGATGGAAATTTCATGTGGAGCTAGAGTGCTTTCTAACTGATCCTTAGCGAGTCACAAATATTGCAGTATTTATATTTATTTTCAGAAATTCTCACTGTGTCTGTAGTTAGCAGGTGACGTTTACACTGCAGAGCACTTTACTTATGTCTCTTCTGAGCCAGGAGGATTTCTGTTGTTGCCCTGAAACAGTTAGGTAGGTAGTTAATTAGTTTGTGTGAGTGTGTGTGTGTGTACACCTGAATGAGTCTGGGAGCAGTTTCATATCAATGCATCTGATCTAAGATGAGGGCTTAGCTGTGGCCCATTAGAGACATGTTTCTATAACAAGAAAGGCAGAGTGGTTTATGTTTGTCCATGTAAATGGCACAGTTTCTAAAAGGCATTACATGCTTTGTTTATATGCTTATTTTCTGTAGGAGCTACTTAAACACCATTGTAGATTTGGTCTTTTCTATAAGTAGTGCACATGGAGGTTCACTCTGTGTTGGAATGTGAAGAATGCTTCTTCACACTGGACAGGATAATTTAATATTTTTATCTGTATTTAGGAAGCCGTATTTTTTTAATATTTGGAGATAAGGAGGACTTTTTTTTTTAGAAGAAGAAATTGTCCTCACATTATCTAAATTAAATTATTGCCTTAACTTTTTATTTTTTGTACCAAAAGAATATATAAGTTCTTTATTTCACCTCTGCAGATTAAGCAAATTTGTTTCACAAGAACACTTTGGAAAAGTGTACTGCTGTTGCAATTAAATGAATAATTACTGTAGAAAGGCCAAGAAATTTTCTATTCAATGTGATTTTCCAAATTTCTGGGAAATGAGAAGTTGTACTATCCCAAGCAGGTTCAAAATATACGCAGAATAGGACACAAAGAACAGCTAGTTGGATCAGTTCAATCAAAACAATTTAAATATTTTTGAAAGATTCAATTTTGTGCAGGAATTATGTAGGCACAGTTTTGCCCCCAAAGCATGGATAAAGAAAATAAAAAAAAAAACAAACAAGATTTGTCAATACTTTCACTGAACCAGTATTTCCAAGAAAAAAATTAGTATTAAGAATTGTGACCAGGACTAGTTAGCCATGAAAAAAGCTTTTATATAAGACTGAAAAATAAATTTTTAAGTAAGTCAGTTTATAAAAGAATTGTAACTGGAAACTCAGCTCGGCACTCATTCTTTCATGTACATTGCTTTATTTTCCCTTTCTCTTAACATGGTTCTATCTTCCATCTAATATTTGCCAATTTCACATTAGTATACTGCACTTTACTTTTTGTGTATGTATGTAATGAATCATTCGTCTATGGTCATTTTGGTAAATTGATAGAAAAATCTGAACAGTTCAATTTTCATACATAGTTAGACTGGGTTTATGTACTTTCAAAATCTTCGCCAGCTTTAAACTGATTAAATGTTTGGAGAACATGAAGGCTTTGCTGCTATAAAATCTAGCCTGACGTTTTACAACTTCAGTTCAACAGAACCTAACCCAGATTTATCTAATTTTAATATTTCAAAACAACATATCTACAGGGAAGACTGAGGGAAGAAAAGCAAGATAGGAGTGATGAATACCATTGATTTATGGATGACAAAAAAATAGAAAACTAATAAATTTGAAATTACTAGGAATTGCTAGGAATGTTTTTTTTATATATTTAAGCCACAAAATCAAGTTAACTATGATATTAATCTTGAATCTTGACTTACTGAGATAAACGAACTTTCTCAGAAATAAATGGAGAAGAGGTACATGTATGTAAATATGCATCTGCATGGCAAATAAATCTAATCATTTTGTGCCAACTATCTAAATAAATTATTGGGTTTTTAAAAAGCTGGGGAAAGAAATCAAATATTGGGATTTAATTTACCTTAAAATGCTGTAAAGAGAGTATACTTATTAGGCTATGAAACTGATTATTGCATATATTCTTAACCAAAGCTTTTACTGCTGTATTTCTCAAATCAGAAACACAAGTAACCCTAGAGATATCTTAGCCTAATCCAATGATCTGTGTGACACCAGATTGCTTTATACATATGTTTTAACTTCATATTATTTTAAAGCAGCTAAGAGTTTAGCAATGTCTAATTGTTCTTACCATGTTTTAGTCTTGATATGGGTTCCTTCCCACATGCATGCCTTCCCTCTTCTCATGTCTTTTTTGGGAACTTGGAGTCATATACACAAATATAACTCCCCTTCAAACAAGACAGTGGCTGTTCCTTGCATAATTTTATCAAAGGAAGAGGCTCAGTTATGAGAAAGAGATAGATTTCTTATTCTCTTTCTTATCTCCTCTCCTCTGGATTGTATATATATAGGCTGGGGGCAGCCAAAAGCTCATGCTTGTCAGGTTTAATTTAGCAGTAGCTGGGAGGAGATTGTTAAAAGCAGAAGAATGGTGAGGAGGATGGTAGCTTTGCTCAGGTGACCTTGCAACTGGGAATGCCAAGGCCTGGAGAAAAACAGTGTGGGAAACCTCACATATTACGCCTACTGCTGTTTGTCTTCTGTCTGTTTTGAGAAGAATCTCTGTGGAGATGATGTAGGTGTTTTGAGAGACTCAAAGACACTCTCATAGACATGCTTGAGCTCCCTGTCTTGGGAGAGAAGAGCAAAGCTGAGGAGACCTCAACATGGTCTCAAGCTGCACATGCACAGACCCTTGATAAATGGGTGCCAACAGCAGGCCCGCGGTGCACTAGGGTGAACTGCGCCTGATGGCACCTGTGTAGCCACTTGGATGTCTCTGTCCAGGTGATTCAGGATCCTCCAGTTAGTGAGCAAAGGAATAATTTTACTCTTTGAATTTCAGCAGTGATTTTGTGGTTGTTACAGCTGCCTCACTGTGTTGACTCACACAGTAATGTTCCAACAATCTTTCTAAGTCATACACTTGGTCATATTTTTAACAAATGGATCATTTAAAGTCTTTCACAGAAAAAGAGAAGAAAGATGGAGAAAAAGCTGGAGGGAAAGCTGGAAAAGAAGCTAATAGCATTCTTCTGAATTGATTGACTAAGTGAAAATGCAGATTTTTTTAAGATTCATTTTTCAACTAGAGATAATTATTCGATCCAGTTTCTTTATGTTTCATAATCTTAAAGTCTCTGGTGAAAATTAGCAGAGCTGAGGCTACAAAACTGTTGGTGTTGTTCTTGTGAATCTCTGGAAGCCTTTTTTTATTTATGTTTCTTGATTGTTCTATTCTGTTCAAAACTGTTCTTTGTTGACATCACACAGTCTCTTATTTGAGAAAGATTAAATACATATTTAAGATTTCTGACAATGGAAAAAATCATATTGAAGTGGCATAATTAGGGGAAATTGTTACTACCAACTGCAGGCCAAGTTTTCCTTACAGACCCTAGCACATGTAGGAACATAGATTTGTGAAAATTCAGGTTTGCCTTGTCTTATCAGAAGTATTGGAAGAGATGAAATGAGATAACAGTCCCGCCAGCAGAGATATTCTGACCACCTGTAGATGGAAAACCCTAGAGATAAATGTGGATCATTACTTTCCCCTTCTGAAGTTTTATTTGTACTTAGTTCTGTTTAAACAAGTTAAGTGTAAATATGTCAGGAAAAAGAAAAACTGATGGGGAACTGATTGAACTCAGAATGATTTAACATGGCAACCAGCCCAATTCCGTGCACTTCTGAGTGATCTTAGCTTCTGTGAAACAAGGAAATGTTTAGAATTTCAATGAAGATTAGGTATGTAATCATTGCTTCCTGCTTCCCATGGATGCTAGCAGACAAATCTTTGTGAAGGTAAAGAAAGAAAGATGAGTAGAGGTGAAAAGAGTCTCTTGATTCCAAGAGACTTCATAAAATATAAAACTGAAGTACGGCCTATCTTGCACTACAAGCATTTCTGCCTTATCCTTTTGGTGCACTTTCTGCTTTTCCATATCTCTTTCCACTGCCCACTCTTTTTCAGAGGGAGAATTTTGTATTCCTCCCCTATATGGAGTAGCCTTCTGCGTGTTAGAGCACAGCCTTAGATTTCCACCCATTTCTCCCTATTTGCTGTCACACCTACGCCTTTTCCTTTTTGGCCTACTTTTGATGTATATTCAACTTACAGTGTATATTGCAAAACTTTTTATCCCCATCATGCAACACTATTTGCATTAGAAATGCTCCTTTTTTCTGTAAATGTATAGCACACAATTTCAATATTTTCTCCCTATAGTAGTTACTGTGCTTTATTTAAAACACAATGAAAAATAGATATGAGAGAACAGGCCTTATGCTGTCTAATATGAATAAAGTTGCTTCTTTCACTACAAACTTGTAGATGTCATCAAATGGAGCCATTTCCATTTATCTGAGTGTCCTGTGATTGGTATTGAGCAGATCTATGTCTACTTTTAAACAGGGGCCAGTTCCCCACATGCCACTGAATAAGCTCAAGAAAATATTATGAAAAGATACTTTGCTCATCTTTGCAGTTTCAGGGATTCCTTCGTACCTGGATGGTCTCCTAATATTGATTAGAGTAGCCACAATGTTCCCGAACAGAAGCCAAAAGAGTGAAAAAAGCCGGCACAATGAAAAAAACGTAGAGCCATTACTCATGCATTTATATCATCCAGACATCTACCTATTAAGAAAATACCTTTTAGGATCTGCAAGATTTAAATCTGCACTGGGTCCTTAGGACATCAAAGATATACACTTGTCAATATCTATTCTTTTTGTACTCTCATATAATTGCTGGGACAAAAATTGTACTAAATATTCTTTTCCCACTAGTTCCATTGCTGAAGTGGACCCACTGTGGAATAAAAATACTAATAAGAACTTTGTGTTTTTTACCTGAACTACATTAATTGATTTTATTCTGGGTGGGTCTGGATTTATCTTTCTGATATTCCAGAATATATTGGGTCAATATTAGACCCAATTCTGCAGTCTGTAACATGTATGCAATAATGCTTTCATGGACATGTAACATTCAGACAAGACCTAGTTCATTCAGAGCCCAGTTTAACTGCAGCTTAATTAAATGGAAAGGCTCTGACTGGTGTCTGTGAACTGCATCAATCCCTTAATAATTTCAAATGGGATCTAATGGTGAATTAGTTCTCATTAGGTACAGTACACTGTGAATATGAGTCTGTTGAAGTCATCAATGACAGTACTAAAGCAAGAACAAGAGCCTAAATAAGACCCCTTAGATTTCTCACTTGGCTATTTAATGCAAATCATCCTTTTGTTATAGTACAGTTTCACCCCCATATTAACCCCATATCTTTTTTCATCCCACCTACTGAAAGCACAACCCTAATAAAATTTCATAACTACAAACTAGCCTCATGATTCATCTAAAGGAAAGTGTTGGTACTAAATTAATTATGCTACAAGACTAGATAACTACACTTTGCAGCATTTCCTGCTATTCTATTAGTGCCCACAACTGCTATCATCAGGGTTTGTCAGTACAGCAAGTAATGTCAATCAGTTTCTAGAAGTTCCATTGCAAATTTTTATCTTATCTCATTGACTGTAATAGTCCTTAGCCACAAAAATCCAGAAAGCCACAAAAAAGGCACAAATAGCAAAAAACAGAACTTAGGGTACTCTAGTTTTCTTATTTTAGTAAACAACTTTAATTGAAAATGCTAGTGAGTGAAAATAGTAGTGAGCAGTGATTACTTGTACCCAAACAGGCAGCACCAGAAACCAGGAAATTAATTATTGTTGCTAGCAAAACTGTTCATTTCTGTGAATGACTTGAACATTATTAGTCACAATTCCCAAAACATCCCTTGCAACTTTGTATTATGTTCACTTTCAGGTTCAGTGGCAAGCCCATCATTATCAATAGCTGTAAGTGACGCTAGAGCTGTTAACCTATTGAGCACACAGGGAAATCTCACATACCTTGCTTTTTTCACCTCAAAATCATTTGTCACTATAGTAGCATTAGAGGATAATTTTGCATTCTCTAGTGTGCAATGCACACCAGTGACACTGTGTTGCTAGTATAGATATTTGGGGCAGTTTGGTTTTCTCCATATAATTCACAGGTTAGGGGTATACCTTTACCCCTGTTATTAAAACAGACCAAACTGAGCTGGTAACGTAAGCCTCCGTATTTAAGCCTCAGTTAATAAGAGGGTCCTTAACAAAGCCCTCCTCTCTGAACCCTCCCACTGCATTCAGTTGCAAATCACTGTTTGGCTGGCAAAGCCGTCGTGCTGTCCCCCCCAGCCCCAAACCTTCTCACGCTGAGCACTGCGGCTCTATCAGCAGCAACATCTCTGTGAGGGGCAGCAACACCTCTCCTTGTGAGGGATGTTTTTTATTAATCAGGGGCACTGAATGGAAACCAATCAGACAGAGAGTCCCTTTGGCTTCTGCTCGCTGCCTGCCTGAGTTAAAAGTGATGCCGGGAGAGAGGGAGCCCTAGTGAGACGCGAGTGCATTCCGCGCTGAAGACACGGTGACATGCAGAAGGCAGGAAGCAGGTAGAGAGAGAAGCAGCACTGAACGGACAGAACTGGGCTCACACAGACAGAACTGGGTGAGTAAATCAACTTTCTGTAGCATGAGAACAGCCGACAGCAAAAGAGCAGATGCTGTCTTTAGGAGTGTCTAAAATGTTGAAGATGCCTTACAGATACTTTTTAGGGCAGGGGGAGTGGAGGGGCAGTGTCAGCAGAGCACTTTGGGGATATTTCTCTTACAGAGTTCAAAAAAACCCCAACCCACTAAATTGCTGAAATCTAAACTTCTGATACTGTATATATGACAACTACTTGTGCATATTAAAAAATTAGCAATGCATATGCTCTTTGGCAATACTATTAGATATTCAGTTTTTCCTGCCATATAGGAGTAACAATATAGGCTAACTTTCATGCAGGATGCTTTTTCACCTCTCCAGATAGAAGCTATTCCCCTTTTCTTTTCATATATGTGTTTGTCAATGCATCTAATAAAAACAACCCTGGTTAAGAAGGATGAAAAAATAGGAAGTCTTTGCTACTACTAAGAATGAAATACTAACTCTTTTTTTTTTTTTTTTTTTTTTTTTTTTTTTTTTTTTTTTTTTTTTTAATTTTCATTAGTGAAAATAGCAAAATTAGTGGGATTTTTTTATGTGTTACGGGGGGAAGTGCAGCTCAGGGTTCAGAAAGATTGAGAGCTGAGGGAGATGTCCCTCTGGATATCCGTAGCAGTAAGTCAAAGTCAACAGGCTTAAAGTGCAAGGATGCTTTCCAGAAGTGCTTCCAAACCACCTTGTCAGCCTAATATATATAATCAGAGTCCCACAGAAAGTAAGGCAGAGAGCATAAAAGGTCAAGCTGACCACTAGATTCTGAAGTAACCAGGAGAAAACAATTGAATGACATTTTGCTTTTTCACATGCAAGAAACATGCTGTCACATCCATTCAATTTCACTGTATGAGCTTCAAAGAAAGAGTGATGTATATGAACTAAAAGGAAATTGATATCCCTTCCTGTTGTAAGGTAATGTGCATACAGCAGCCACTCACCTTGTCACAGATTGAAGTCATAGTTCAGAAAAGAGAATATTTTCTAAAATACTTTCCATTTTCAGTAGATATATTTACAACCAATGTGTGAGTCTTGTTCTGATTATAGGGATAAAAGTGATAAAACTAATATTTTACTGAAATCACAGCAGGATTATACTTCATTGCTTAGTACTACACTAGCTACTCATGCTAAAAATAAAAATAGATAAAAAGGCAAGTGTAATACTTGCACTAGTTTTGGACATGAGATCAAAAGGTTTGTTTAATAAATAATATTGGTCATAATGATAGGAATTGCTAATGACAGATCTTTACAAATCATTGTCTCCAAGTCATTCTTCCTATCTGAAATGATAATTTGATTCCAAAAATTGAGTGAACTAACTAAATATTTGGAGGACTTGTGTTATAATTTGTTTATGACTATTAAAAAAATTTATTAGTGGATTATGTTAGTTGTTAAAAAAGGTGTATTGCTATCTATATGTCAATCTGACAGATAAAATATACTGTCCTGTCATTTGTACTTTACTGTGTAATAATGTAAATTGAAGAGAGAATTAAATGTGCTTACAGCTAATGTGATTTTCTATTAACAAAAATGTAAAGCATTATACTGTCAAATGTCTGTGAAATAAATAATTCTTGGTTTGGGCTTTTTAAAGTTATGTAAACAAGATTAATTTTAAATGGAGAAATGTGACTGCATCAGTACTATTACTGATTGTACCTAAAATAGTTGCCAAGTCTTTTTAAACTTGATGGAGTAAGTTCAACAATCAAAGTTTTTCATATGTTTATTGTATGAATTAAGTAGAGTTTTTAATTTCAGAAACTGTCTTGTGGTCATAATTGTAGAATGTTGTGTTTCATGTGTAACTGGTACATCTCACCTAAACACATAAAGAAGTTTAGTGATGTAGTTTGTAGAGAAAATGAGGAGAGAAACATCTCTGACATGTGCTTTGTACAGCTCCATGGTAAAATTCCTTGAAGCTTTCAGAATTTTCACTCTTGTCTGTAGAAGTGATTATTCTGAAAAGGCTGCCCTCCTCTCCAGACAGCACCCCATGTACTGAGAGCAATTTTTGCTCTCCTCTAACCTGGCTGTTGCTCCACAAGGATGCTGATCTCAGCAGCAGTTGCATGGTACTGGCAGAGACGCCCTCTCATCGTGGGATGAGCCAATAATGATGATTTCATTCCCTGACCTATCCACCAAACAAAATGTAATAACCGAAATCCGCTAGTTTAAATGTCATCACCTATAATGCGGCTGAAAGGACTGTACAACTTAATTCTGACATTCACCTATCTCTGGCATCAGTACATGGTTTCTGAATCTGCACAACATGGGTTGAAGGGAATCTACTGGCAGAAACATTTGAGTAGTAGATCCAGAGAGTAACAGAACTGACAATTTTCTCTGAGGATGAGTTTGTTCAGGAGATACCATATAAGAAAACTGGGCTACATAGGCTAGACTATAAGACAATATAGATATATGAATGTATGTGTTTCTTCAATGCAGTCAGAGCTATTTAACTGAAGAAGGTAACTGGAGCAAAAACCTAGAGAAAAATGCATCTCCCACTCATATCAGAATGCCTTCTGAATTTCTAAGGCTTGCAGCAGGTGTTACATGCAAATGTTATCTGCAGAAGCACTAATATCTGAACATGAATAGAGATGCCGGAGTAAAACCTAACTGCATTCTGTATGTCAGTTTATGAAAGCCATTTATAAGAATAAATCTAAAATTTTGCTAAAGGTGGTAGGAGGAGAAGGAAAATAAAGCAAAGGGAAGTGAACAAGAAGAATTTTTGCAAAAGCAGTCAGAGTAATTTCTCTTCTTGCCTTTTAAGAATTGCTGAATGTTAAAAGGCAAGTTATTTTCCTAATTTTTAGTGACTGATCATGATAAAAAATACCCAGTGACAGTGAGGACTACTTGCCAGGCATGACTGAATGGGAGAGGCACATCTTGATCAAATTATACTATGTGTCTGCAACACAAAATCCTAGCGACACTGAGACTTGGTTACTTCCAGGAAAATCTTACTAGCTTCAGGAAAAAGGAAAAATGCTGGATCTATGCTGCAGCTCAGAAGAAGGCTCAATATGTTTTAGAAAGAAATGAATTTTTAATACACAGTATGTCATTTTATTATAGAAATGTCAGGAAGTGAAGTGTGCCATTTATAATCTCGGTTCTGCAATCTTGGGAAGACTACAAAAGGACATGGGTGGCATTGTTATCCCATACACACACAGTGCCACACAGAGACTTGACTTGGTCTCAGTTACAGAGTATCTCTGTGTCAGAGACAGGGATAAAATGGGGCCTTCATTTTCCTCCAATTTCTCTGTATGATTACATTAGTGTTCATAAAAATATATTTATCTTGAATAGTTAAATAACACCATCAGTAATCACAAATCTTTCTCGTAAAATGTATTTCTGCAACTGCAAAATGGAGTGTTTCAAGTGATGGCCCAGTGTATTCCTTTGTTACTAAAATGCAAACTTCTATAATGAAATTTCACACTTTTTGGTAAGAGTAATAGCAACATCAAGAGAACATCACTTTGAATTATGTTTCCTTATTTCAGAAAAATATAGTTTTCATATTAGGTTATCTCCTGATATGCAAATGTCAAGGAGGTTTAGGTAAGTACAAATTTTCTAGATGTTAGATGGTGTTCAGGTTGCTTTGTCCTCAGAAGCTGTATTTGAGAGAAAGAACTGTATTTTCGCCCTCGTGGAAATTCTGCCTGTAACAGTAAAGCAATTTTGTCCCGTGCATGTTGGTACTCAAGGATTCCACTTTCTAAAAAATACTGACAACATCCTGCCATTGTACATAAGTATGTTGAGAAAGAGCTCCTAAAGCACTTGTCCAGATTCACAACATGATCTTCGTAAATTACACCCAAGAAGAGATTCTGTGAAATAGACAAAATTGTGGATATAATGCATTCCTGTTTGGGGATGGAAACAGTAGGCCTTCCCATCATTGTAAGCAAATTACACAACAGCTCTCAGAAGGATATTATTTGAATTTATGTATTTTTAATAGTTCAAGAGTTGAAGTCAATTAATGATGCGCACAAGCTTTCTGGCAACATAGACAGGCATAATTACATTAAGCCATTACTTTCAAAAGATATGATCTATTATATTGACAATCAATGGTGCAGAATTTGACATTTATACTTCGGCACATCTTCAAAAAGAGTTCAATAAAACATCAAGTTGTGTAAGAAGTGTTCAATAAAGGAAATTTAAAAATATAATGATCTAAAAAAACTCAGCTTAAGATCTTACTAAAATAATTGGATTTTATTTCCTCTGTACTCATCATTCAATATTTGCACCTAAGGAGATGAAGAGACAAAGCAAAAAAAGGTCTGAGTTATAAGGGTATAAGGGTGAAGTTAATCCTACTGCTTCTGTTTTGAAAGAAAAGTAGGCACAGAGCAAATTAAATTAAGCATTTTAAAATCCAGCAGTTATAAGTTCTGTATGATTTGAAGATATCAGTAAACTACTCACATCTGATTTTAATGCATAAAAATGGCCCCAGTTAATGAACAGAACCATTATATATATAATGTGGGTGTATATATATATACACACAGACATACATATATATATATATGTATATGCATATGTATATATATCTATATATGTACATATGTATATATGTATATATGTATATACACACACATATACATATGTGCATACACACCTTCATGGATGTATACATGCATCTAGAAACATAAACCTAAGCACAACTAATGCAAATTCTATAGAAAAATAAAAACCAAAAAATATTTGTACAAAGCAATCTATTGCAATGGGTACGTTTAATTTTATGGTGGGGCATTCTGGCTGAATTTTTGTGCTTACTTTGATGCTTATTACAATACTTTCACATGGTTTACATTATTCTTTGTCACTAATTTCCATACTAGTAGATTTAAATATCAAGCTTTGTAGTGGGAAGCTATTGAAAAAATATTCATTCTTCTTATTTTTAGGTCATAGATGCTGGTTGTGAGTAATCTCATGAAAATAATTTTGCCTGTGTAGTAAAAGGAAGAAAATATCAGGAAAACATGCTTATTTCAAAAAGAAATTCTTGTAGTTGTTTACACTATTTGTCAGGAGAGCTGTTTGAGCTTGTGCTGCATTCCAGAACCCATATTCAGAATGAGTAACATTTTGCAATAAGAATGGTCCCACTGAAGCCAGTGAAATTACTTTTGTGCATTTCCCTTACCCTGAGTAAAAATGAGTTCTGAATCTGTGTTCTTATGATGATGCTATCTGATAAAAAAAATTCTATTTTCCTCAGAGAAAACATAAAAATATTAAAATATTTTCCATTTCCTGGAAGATTTTCAATCATTCTTACATTTGCTTCCCAAATATAAAAGGTAATTTTGGTACTAATTAGAAGTCAGACTCACAGGAAAAATGGATTTCTATCTAAAAAATAATGTACTCTCTTCATTCCTTCCTGTTATCTGCAATCCATGGATTGCCAGCAATTGAGCTTGATGTTCCTCTTAATAGTTTTAAATTTGTTTCCTCGTCAAGACATCTCTCTGGTTGGACTTACATCTTTTCTAGAGTAAGATAATAAGCAAAATCCCTTGTGTTTTAAATAAAATTAATTAATCTCTTCAAGTTTCTTTATGGAGATAGAACAATTATCTAAAAGGTAATTGTTCTTTGCTTAGTAGTAGTAATAGTAGTAGTAGCATCAAGGATGAAAACTCACACATTACTTGAAGTACTTATTTTGTGATATTTTAATTATGTTTGTCACATCTTGATAAAAATCAATCTTCTGGTACTTCCTGATTTCCCAGTTATTGTCTTCTTGAAAAATCACCTTATGGTACCAAACTATCCCTGCATTAAGCATTTTACATTTCAAGTTAAAAAAAAAAAAAAAGTGTTGTATTTAATGTACTTATAATCAATTTTAAAGGCAATTAAAGAGAAGAAACTCTCAAAAAAATTGGTACAGCTGCTCTCAGCTACCATTGGCCAAAAGATTCTACTGGTTGATAATCTTTCCCTGAAGCTTTTATTCAGGAAAGGAGAAAAAAAACACCATTTAGCTCAAATGAGGGAGTGAATTAGGAAGTTGCTAGACTGCACTGCAGACTGAAGTTTTTTGGGGAAAAAAAAAAAATGTTCATTCCTACTGAAAAGTTGAGTCTGAGAGATAATGATTTAGGAACATACCTAGTGTTGCACATTCAGAAACATAAATGCTAATACTGCTAGAATGAAACACTTAGCATTTCTGACAAGGATAGTCTAGTAATTAATTTGAATTTATGCTCAGGAAATTCACATTTACATTTCAGAACAAATTTTCCTAACATAACCCTATAATATAGATCCAAAGAATTTAGAAAATATGGGATACAGAAAAAAATATAGCTGTAAAGAATAAACTTCACAAATACACAAAGGCCTGTATGGGTTTTTTATGTCCCCAATGTGTTGAGACTCTAATTCATAGCACTCCTCAAACAAAAAGCTTACAGGCTGCACAGTTTTTTAACTACTTTATGTTTACAAAGCAGTTATATGATTAAATAGAGAATTGCACTGTTATATACGGACATAGGACCATGGCTTCCGCGATTACTCAAGAGTTATACTGTGTAATGTCTAGAAATTTTGATTTCAAAGAAATGTACAGCTGGAGATTTGCTAACAATTGCATACAAGAAAAAACTATTCTTGTGTAGTTTGTGTATTGATCTGCGTGTGTAACATACTAGGAGTAGAACACATTCATAGTTCAACTGTTGATTAGAACTAAAATGAGTCTTAAGGATTAACCAGTACAGAATTCAAGTTCTTGGTCTTATGACTTAAAGTGAATCTCAACTTGCATTTAAAAAGTTGAGATTATTTTTTTAACTAGTAGATAAATTGCATAAACTCAGAATAAAATTATATTTTACTGCAAGTGTGGGTAGTTTGGAACAGTAGCTATGTGTTGTGCATCTGACTGAGAACTTTCCTAAGATTTACATTTGAGGGTTCCAAATAATAAAAAAGCTGGGCAGAAATGCATTGAGTAACCCAGAGTAATTGTTAAATAGCATGCCTAGAGCTACTAGAAGAAACCTTGCCAACCTGTTTGAAAGTGTGTCTTGTTCTCTGGAGAAGGAAGAAAATGAAGGAGAAAGAGAGGGAGAGAGGGGGAGAGAGAGGGAGTGAGGAAGGGATGAAGGGATGAAGGGAGGAAGGAAGGGACAAAGGGAGGGAGGGAGGAAGGTGCGGAAGGTGCGGAAGGTGCGGAAGGTGCGGAAGGTGCGGAAGGAAGGTGCGGAAGGAGGGAAGGTGCGGAAGGTGCGGAAGGAAGGAAGGTGCGGAAGGAAGGTGCAGAAGGAAGAAGGGAGGGAGGGAGGAAGGAAGGAAGGAAGGAAAGCGTGGAAGGAAAGCGTGGAAGGAAGGCAGGCAGGAATGCTTCGTCTCCAAAAGGACTGTATCCACAAAGTTGAAGCAGCATAAGGATCTCTGGATTACTTATTTTGAGATCATTTAAAATGCAATACTGTGGGCAGCTACAATAAAAATAGGACCAAAATGAATGTTGTAGTTTATGTCCTTTCTTCTCAAATAGTATGAGAATCAATAATTTTTACAGACTGAAAACTGAAATCTGAAAAAAAATGTACTTTAGAGGACCATAAATAAGGGGACATTGCAGTAGAATTGAAAAATAAATGTGTCACAATAATTTTCTGCTTCCTTCACCTCTAGTTAATTAGCACTAATTAAACTTCATGCTAGTTGGCCTGTGAGTTAAGTAGAAAATTTTTAAAGTCATAAAATTCTATTGTGGCGAAAACTTACATGTATTTGTGTATGTATGTATTTATATCTATATTTGTTGATATAGTTTTATCATTATTTTGTTAAAATTTTAGAGACAGAGATCAGATTAAAAGATCTAGGGATCTAGGTATGCTTCTATACTATATCTCTCAACATATCTATGTATATACCTACATATGTCTGTGTAAATAAAGCTCTAATGTGCAATGATCAATAAAGATTTTTCTTTTTTTTTTTTTTTGTTCTTTTTGTGCACAACATCTCTGTTATGAAAGTCATGCATACATATACTTGCATTGTAAGTTTTCCAGAGCTGTATGTTCTAGTTACTAACAGCTAAAACAATATTCTTATGTGTTCAGAGTTGAGGAGGTCTTTGCAAGTCATTTCTAGTTTTTATTCTCTAATATCAGACCTAGAGTGGTAAATATCAGAGAAAAACATAGAAAAACATCTGCTCTGTCTATATTGTCATTCCAGAATTACAGAATCATTTGGGTTAGTAAGGAACTTTAAAGTCTGACCCCCCCTGCCATGGGCAGGGGCACCTTTTTCTAGCTCAGGTTGCTCAAAGCCCCATCCAACCTGTCCTTGAACATTTCCAATAATGGAATATCCACAAATTCTCTGGGCAACTTGTTCCGGTTTCTTAACATCTTTGCTGTAAAACATTTCTTCCTCATATCCACCCTAATTCTTCTTCTCTTTCAGTTAAAAGTTGTTAGCTAATATTGAGCTTTTCAACTACCAGTAACCTCATGTCCTTATCATCAGAGCTGCTCTCAATCTCTTAATCCCACAGTCTATAGTGATTCTGAGGATTGCCCCAGCCCAGGTGCAGCACCTTGAACTTGGCCTTGTTGAACTTCATGAGATTTACATAGGCACATCCCTTAAGTCTGTCAACATCCCTCTGGATGGTGTGGATTCACTCAGGTGTTTCAACTGCACCACACAGCTTGGTGTCATCTGCAAACTTGCTAAGTGTGCAGTCTTTTTCACTGTCTGTGTAGTTAAAAAAAGGCATTAAGTAGTATTGGCCCCAGTAGAGGCCCTTGAGGGACACCACGCTTTACTGGTTTCCACTGACTGTAAATCTTTGAATAAGGCAAACCATCCAATTCCTTATCCATGTAACAGTCTAGCCATCAAACCTGCCTCCAATTTAGCAGCATGACTGTTGTGGGGGAGCATATCAAAGGCTGTACAGAAGCCCAGGTACATGATATTGGAAGGTACCTTGTCCACTGATGCAGTCAGTCCATCACTGAAAGCCATGAGTTCAGTCAGGCAGAATTTCCCCTTGGTAAAGCCATGTTTGTTGTCCCTAATCACCTCCTTGTCTTCCATATGCTTTAATATATCTCGAAGAATGATGTGTTTCATTATCATACCAGGTACAGAGATGAAACTGACTGGCTGGCAGTTCCCAGGATCCTACAACAAACCAGCCCCAATTTATTCTTTTACAATTTCTAGAAAATAATACCACTTCATTCAACAAATTTGTTTTGAGGCAAAAAATTCCATGAGAGAGGAACTTTGGATTAGATATTAATACAATTACATGGCATGACTAATCAGTAACTTTCTGTGAAGCCCTTTAATATTTGAACACTTTGTGTCTCTCTACAAGTATTGAAAAAATTTATACCTTCATAAAATTTTAAAAATTATTTTAACATGTAGTTTTAAGCTTCCCTTTCTGTTTCTCATCTCAAAGAGCAAATGTTAAGTAAACTTCTTTGCTACAATGAATCTTTTTGCTACAATGGACTTCTTTAAATTCTTCATCTTTACTGTATGATCATCTAAATGATCACCCCAAGGTAAACAATACCTTTGCTAGCTTTAATTTTATTGTCTCTTTACAATGCAAATAATAGTTGACATCGTATTCCTACTTCACATGGTCCTGGAGTTTAGTTTTGTCCTGATAATTGAAATGTCAAATGATGTGAGTATGCTCCTTTTCAACAGAAATTTCCATCCCAGTGACCACTATCAAGTATCTGAAGAGCAGAAAGGACAAGGAAAACATAGACACGTTCTTTGGTTTTTTGCAGGTAGTCTGTAGTCTTTATAAGGCGCACTGAAGAAAGCATAAGGTTTCCAGCATTGCCACAGACATCCAAGGTTTCTTTGTCTATTTATAAAAAAGTCAATGGAAGATGTTAAGATTTAAATATAAGGTAGTCATAGGACAAACTCACCTCCTTCACGTACAAGCAATTGTTTTCCCACGTGTGGTTGACAAACAGCAGCACCAATCCAATTCAGAAGAAAAAAGAATTATTTGCCCTGAAATATAATGGTGTTCATCTTTGAAGGCAGCATGCTTTGTAACTTTTTTCCTCAAAAAATGGAATGATGCCATATGATATGCTAGACAGCTGAGACTGGAAATTTATTGATCTTAATAAATCTTAATATTTCACCAGCATTCTTTAATGCTAGGGATGGATATTAAATCTTCTAGGTTATCTCACTGAAAATTTAAAAATTATTTGTCAATATTCATTTGTTATACTGTCTACAGGCCTCTGAAATTACATGCAAAACATATTTCAACACAATCACTGTAAAAACTCCTCAATATTTAATTGCAGAAACACACATATTCTTTCCTTAGATTTTATGTGTGTGTATACATATATATATATGTACCTATGGGCATAAATAAGTGTAATTAAGAGGTTGGTGTTGAAGCTCTTACTTGTGAGAGTCATGTAAATTATAATTTCATTGAGTTCATCTGTTAGTGAGCAGGGGTACCACGAGATCCCAGTAAAATCTTAAGATATGTGAAGCCAGTTAAAATATTATTACCTGCCAGAATGGCAGCAGTATCATAATATTTCCAACATTTATCTCTTTTCATATTGTGTGCCCCTTCCTAGAGTTTAGCTTTTCTACCTTCTTGCACAACCAGAAACAGGTCTCCCTGTGTTTCTGCTGCCGTTTGAGTTGAGCACTGTTGAAATTTTTGGGGTCAGAGGGATTTGTTGATTTGAAGAGAGGAGAGTGAAGAGTTCAGCAGTATCTGAGTGCTCCTCAACCCGATGGAAGTGAGGAAAAAAAAGGGTGGAGCCCTCCACTAAAGAATTATCTGTCAAAAACCAATTCTTTTCCCCATGTTCTGAACACCAAACTGGTTTATCAGGTACAGGAAAAGAAGCTTCCCCCTACTCCAAGTCTCCCTGACCTTTTGTCCAAAAGAATTAATGTCACCATTGTGTTTATCTTAACACTTTATTGATATCAAAAGAGCGAAAGAATGAGAAGAGTAAGAGAACTTCCTAATGTCTGTACTCCATCATTAGAAGAACTCCAGAAAAGGAAAAGGATTGGGCTAAACATAGGATCCTGCCCATCCTAAGTACATGCACCCAAATCATTGGATATCCACAGCTTGCCTTACTATTAGAGCAGTCATTAATAAGGCGAGTTATATACTCCTCTATCACATTTATTCCCAAAGACCTTGACTACTTGGCAAAAATTATAACTAATAACTACTAGAAATATTGTTAATATTTCTGTACTCAGACATGGAAAATACTGTCTATTACTTAAATGAAAGGCAATTATTATTTGTGTATTAAGCATTGAACCCAGCTCTAATAGAACAACACAACACTGCCTAGATGTCTAGGGATACACAGATTTAAGTGGGTGGTTCTTACCCCATGAGTCTGCAAACTTCTCAGGAGCTTGTTTCAAAGAGAACTACACAAAAATATATAGTCTAATTTCAAACAGCTTGAAATTTGTCATACAGAATTGCACTTTCCTGATGGAAAATATTTATAGTATCTGTAATCTGTAGTAATCAAAAAGGAACAATTTAGAACTATATGTGTCTTCAGCATTTTCAACAGATTAGAGATTTATAAAAAAAGATATGTGGCCTAAGTAACCTTGCTTTTGTTAGTCCATAGACTGCAAAAAAAGGGAGAGATTATAAAAGAAGAGGGAGTGGAGAACTTTTTATTCATACTTTTTTCATTTTTTGATATCACTAAGAAATCCAAAGGACAAGAGGATAATCAGGAAGGCACAGACAGTGCAGTTTTAAAAACAAGACATTTGAGCCATTCTAATTTTAATATGAAGCTAGCTCAAATGCAAGTTCAAAACCTTGCATGGATATAATCCTGCATTGTTTAAGTTCACGTTTTGCCTTTGACTCTATCTTTCTTATCTACCTTGATAAGAATAACCAAATAATTTTATTTTTGAATTTGAAGTCCTGTTAATTTACTGGTACAATGTGAGAGTATAAACAGTCATAGCTTATTGTTCAGGAAAAAATATACACAGGCTTGAACAACACATATTTTGATTGAGCTCAGACTAAAATACTGAATTTAAATCTTGAAGCAAGAAATACTAGAACATGAGAAAATTATACAAATAATATGGGGACATCACATGCATTATCTTTGTAACAATATGGATCTATCTCAAGGATCTGAAAGAATATAGTTGTATTATTAGAGACCAGACAAATTAGTATTCCTGTGGTCCCCCTCAGAAATTGCCAATTACCAGTCAGTAATTACAACAAAGTATTTCAAAGTGTTCTATGAAAGCAATCAAGTATAAGCTTCAGGTAAATAACAGAAGAGTACATAGCTGTGATGGAAAGCTCATCATGGTCTAGCTGAATATTCCCATGGACATCAGTAACATTTAGACCCAATCTTTATAAAGGGAGGAAATATTGTGGCAGTCATTAAGAGGCCAGGAGAAGGACATGAGAGCTGCAAAGGGACAGAAAGGGCAGAATGCACTACACAGCTGAGCAGCAGTTTGTTCAGAATGCCTGAAGTTCCTGACCCTCACCAGAATCCACGAGCTGGGCAACAGCAATAGGGTGGAAATGGTTAAGTGTTGCATAATCAGGACTAATGTTAAACTATTACAAATTTTTCTTTCCAGCCTTTTCACATCCTTCCCCTTGCATAGGGATTGGTATGTGCACAGAATCCACATTATTTATAGAATATACATGCATATTAAATGTGAGTAGATAGATAGCATTAAATGACAAAGCCAATTAGAATATATTATGTGAACAAAACTATTTGGATTTTTTTTTTAATGTATTCTCTTCTGCACAGAAGTCGTCGGTATTCAAGCAAACAAGTGGAATAAAATCCTTGTTGCTTCCAAGGTAAATGTCAGATGAAACAGTATTGCAAAATGCCAACAGATAGTGATTTCTGATACAGCAGAGGATAAAGTTAGATGGAAAGACAGACAATATAAAGAGACTTCTTTTTGCATAGACTGGGAGAGAAAGAGAAAGTATATCTTGTTCAGCTACCAAAATGATATTGAAATATAATTTTAGTATAACTTAATATGAAATAAATACAGTATTATGAACAGTGTTTATAAAAGTAATAAATTTCTTTTATTAAAATAAAATAGTAGATTGAAAAAATTCCTATACATGAGTACTACATAACAAGAACAATAGACGAACACAAATTAGACACAGGGCTAAAAATTCTTGATTTAAAAATTCAAAAATCAAATGTATACATTAGTAATGCATTGGAGAAGCCATGACTTTGAAAGGTATTAGAATGTGCGTATTACTGAAGAAAATTTCATTAAAAGGTAGAGACAGAGCAAAGTGGAAAAACTATAGGAGTGCAACAGAAACCAAACTGCAAGCCATTGTAGATATCAGAATGTTTTCACTGACTTCACAGCTTGGAAGAAAGTTCTAAAAGGTCCGGCAATTGCAAAAAAGAGAGAAAAATATAACAATATTATACACACATGGGCAGAGCAAATGAAGTATGTGTAGGTACGAGAACAAAACCAAAACACCCCTCCAAAGATTAATTGGTTTTGAAATAATGTCCTGTGTAAGTGATGAAGCAAAAAAGAATGGAAATAAAGAGTGTTACCACACTTAATCTTTAAATGCATAACAAAATAGACACATACTGAAATAAATATGTTAGAAAAATACAGAATACATTGGCTTTCAGAATGAAAAAGTAAAATTGTAATTTTATGTCTCATAGAAAAATCACTAGAAATTGGGAATTACAAATATGAAGTCACAACCTAAATTCTTATTTAGGCCATTTTTTAGTGTAGGTGTAGGTGTTTCTTTGTTTGTTGAATCAGACAATAATTAAGTAATTTTACTTCACTGTATGATAGAGGTCTTATATCATTAAAACAAGACAATAAATTGAAATTATGAATGTTATTGTCTTGGTTATGGAGTATTAAATGTAGGTCTGATGATACATAAAAACTTAGTTGAATGTAATTGAAGTAAACAGGAACATATTTTCAAATGCCAACAGGGAAAACAAAAAATAAAAATATGGCTAGAGTAAGCACTTTCATTTAAATTGCATTCACAATGATCACATCCTAATGAGGAAAGTTTCACAAATAATATATTTTCAACATATTTTCTTTCATAATTTCAGCACATGCAAGCTGGTGTTGACAAAAGTATTTTCTTATGTATTCAAGACAAAAAGAGAAGGCTCAGTACAAGAAATATGTTTAAGCTCAAGTTCATACTTTCTTTTATGATGACTAAATGGCAGCTAATAATATATTTTTTATGGTATGAAATTAGCTGCTTTGCAAGATTATTTTCAGAATGACACAAGTGGGAGGGGTGTCCAATATGGATATGAGGATGAAGTATTTGATTTTGTATTGGATACAATGTATTCAATAACTGAAGTGATTTTAATATTTCATATGAATTACTAAACCTTTCATGTCACAATAGAAATGACAAAGTGGAAAGCTGTTTTCATATTGTGAAGCAATATAATAAAAGCCTATAAAATATTAATAAAACTGAAAAGATTGACTGAAATTTTAAAATATACTAACTAAAGAATTTTCCTTTCATGGGAAATTTGAGAAACATACTGTTAATGAGAGTATAGTATGGTGAAAAATTCTTAACAAATAATAATTTGATGAAGATGAATGACTTCTCATTTTTGTAAGTTTTGAGTTCAAATATGTTGCTGGAGCAAATTACCTGGAGGACAAGTCACAAGCTGTTGCATCAAGGTGCATCATAGGCTGGATTGACTGTCATAAGATGATATGAGATAAGTAAAAACTGTCTAATGAATTTAAGAGTGGAGAAGAAACTGCCTAGATGCTTTTTTCAGCTAAGCTATTTTAAGGTGGAATGTTTATTCCATCATGCTTTATCCAGTCATTTACTTTTCTCAAGAAAATCTGCAGTCCTACTTGTCTACTTTTCAGTGAAATCACTTTTAAAGCTTACCATATATTCAATAACATAGAACTTTTCCTAAAATTTATCTATATATTATATTGCAGTAGAAATTTTCAGGTGACATCAGATACCACTATGGTAAATACCAATTTGTGCGAATGATGCTTATTCCCACAAAAAAGTTATCTTTAAAGTTACACAAAAAAGTAGCAGAGGCTCTTAAAATGCATGGAGAAAGTACTGCTATTACAAGTATTTCCAGTGAGAAAAATCTTGAAATAAATGAAACAATAGATCCAGCATAACACAGACTGCTTTTAGAATTGCTGAGCATCTATAAAACTAGCATAATTAGTGGACCAGATGATAGTTTGCAGCTCTGAAAATGTCAGATCGTGTTTCTTGAGCTGGGCAACTGGAAAGTGTTTCTAACAGACAGCTTTTTTATCTAACAAATAGATGCTATGAATGAAATGTTTATACACTTCTCTGAAGAACACTTATTCTCCTTTCCTTCACCTTTGTTCTCAAGTGTTTTTATCCCCTCTCTTCTCCTTTTTCCTCATCTTCTTGGTGCTTTCCTCATCTTCTTACTTGCTCTTTCCCTTCCCAGTACTTGCCTTCCTCTTATTTACTCAGCATTCAACTCACTAAAGACTGAAAGCCAACAAACAAAGAAAAAAGAAACTAAAGGATGTAGTGGTTTAAATTGCATAACATATTATCCTATGGTGTTTAATTTAGGAATAAGAAGAAAAATACTAGAATATATCACATTCCATACAAGGGGTAACATATTTTTACATATATGCTTTTAACCACAGAATTTGTATTTGGACTTACATTCTGGAATTTTAACTCGTCATTCTTTTCTCATTGACCAAATAGGTCTGTAAAATCAACATTTGCATTATTTTCAGCCAAATGCATTGCCACAAAATACTAAGGTATAGTCACAGGCAAACCATAAAGCGAGTTTCCCTTTTGTAAATCAACAGGAAAATCAAACTTATACTTTAGCTAAAAAATATTAGAAAGGGATTAAACAACTATCAATACTCCTCTGATGCTGAGAATACCAAAAGTCCTTCCTCACAAAGGGTTACAAGGCTGTACTGGAATCCCAATGTGACACCTGGAATTTATGAAAAGAGAATACTGAAAGAAACTGTGAAAGTAAAGCACATGTTACTGATCAATTTGTGCTTTTCTATTCTGCTCTTTCAGAGACATCCTTGTCCACTCACCTTTCAGATATGAAAGCAATCTAATGCATGTTTTCCAAAATATGAGCGATGCCTTTATAAGTGCTGTGGTCCTCTAAACAAATGTTTAATAACAGGAAGTCTCATCAGTTAATAAGTGTGGTATTTTACATCACTTTTTACAGAGACATGAAATGTATGTTTAGAAAAGACCTTAGGCAGTTTCATTTGATATTTATATATACACATTCCATTTCAAAGTATGTGAAATAAGTAAAAAGAGACTACACTCCTTTCTAAAAGTTGGTAAAAGTGCATGTGGGTGAAATCAAGAGCAAGAAAACTTATTCTATTTTTTTTTCATGACAAGATGTTTGCTAAAGAATATTTTTCCTTAGTGTAGCCATTTCACTCAGATCCAATAAGATTATTAGCATGTATTATCTAGTTCTGGGTTATACTTATTAATAGAAAACAAACAAACAAAGCACACCTCAGAACAAGAATCATTAAGAAAAAGGAATAAAGGAATTCATGCAGCTTCACTCCCTCAGAAAGTGCAAAGGTATAGTATAATGTTATGGCTCCCTCTTTTGGATTACAGATATCTAGTATTCAATAATAAGAAAATTCATCATGTCCTTAACACCCAAAAAATCTCCACAGGGCACTATTTTCCCCACAGATCTTACTTAGAAATGATTAATGAAGTCAATAAAAAAAATTTTAGAAGTTTCTTGCATAATACAAATATATTGAAGGTGTCCTTTTTATAAAGCAGACATGAATTTCCAAGGTAGTACTGTGGCTAGAATATTTTTGAAATATGTTAAACATTAGTCTATCAGGTACCTATAAAAACTGAAACTCTGATGGATTGCTCCTTATTTTAGCAGTGTTGTTAATATAAAATAGAAAACAATAAGGAGATGATTGATGAAAGCACTCAATCTAGCTTACCTTCTTAAAAATTTATTAGAAAGGTACAAATTTTACTCTTACACTATTATTACTTCATTTGTAACTGTGAGTGAAAAATGAAATGAATGGTCACTTGAGTTCCTCATTTAGAATTTCCATTAAAAATGCAACCTAGTTAAAAAATCCACAGATTTATATACATTGGTTTTGGCAAATTTTTGAACATACCATTGAAGAAGAAAAAACAAAAGTGATATGTTAAGAATAAAAAAAAAAAAATCCTGTTAAATAATTTTTTTTAATTAATTGGGAAGAGTGAGGAAAAAGTAAAACTGTTGAAATGTGTCAATCGACAAAAAATAGTGACTCCTGAGGGAGGTCAAATTTCCATGGTTTAAGATCTTTTTCTAATGCAAGATTAGTAATTGTTGTTGGATTTATTAAATATTGTTGTATTTAATTCTGAATTTGGATTTTGTTTTCCCAAGTATTGTAGGCCTACCACTGCTCTTCTACATCAATCATCTAATTCCATAGCAGGTTCAATTGTCTTCATGTATTCCTGTATGGTGCTGTGAGGCAACTAGAAATGAATTTTTTGGAAAAAATATGATTGCAAAATTCAGTAGCACTATTCAATGACTTCAGCAGTGTCAGCTAGAAGTCAGAGTTTATTTCACTCAAACCCCCTTCCTATTGCTTTCTTATTATCTTTATAAAAAAATATTTTATGTTAGACAGGCACATATAAATGAATGAATTTACAGGTTTGTTTTGCACTTCCTATTACTAAAAAGAGCCATTCCTTAACATTCATTAAGACATTGAACTATACAATTATAAAATTAGCTGTATTTATAACAACCAATTTATTATTATGTCATGATGCTCTTTTTTTTATTTTTTTTTTTTAACACCATTACAGTGGTTTTTTTCTTCTCACCACCCTGAACTGCAATAGGACAATTGAATTTGATATGCTGGGTCATTATTATTCATACTATTTATTAGTAACAGTTACTATAAAATGTTTGTTTTATAATCAACACTGCAGTAATGAGATTTGGATGAAGGTACATCTTTCCCATGAAGAACTGCCTGTGGATAGTCCATATAATGACAGTGTTTCAGAGTTAGGAAAAACAAGACAATCTAGCAAGCCTTATTGAAAATAGAAATTAGGCAGTTTCAAAAAATGATGCTCTGTACACCCAGCCATACCACTAAAACAAGAAAGCAAAATTTGGCTGTAATAAAGATTGCAGAATCAAAAAGACAAAAAGAGGGAAGAAATTCACTTGTAGAAGGCATAAGTTTGTTTCACATGCAATATCTATTTCTATTTAAATCAAGAAAATACTAAAAAACAGATCCTGACACATCCCTATGAACAGACTAACTATACAACTTTTTTTTCCTATTATATGCTTGACTTAATTTGTTTTCTATGAAGTCACATATTTATGACTTGTTCTAGCTGTATGAAGCTCAAACGAAGATATATCTCCTCATACATCCTTTTCCCTCAATTTTTTAGGAATGAAAGAAGGAAGGGAGACAACCACAGGCATTTGAGTTCATACAAAAAGGTTTTAAAGCCAGACTATGCACTGCCATTTCAGGAAAAGCTACACCAAAAGTACTAGACCAGAAACAGTAAGGCAAATGCTTTGCTATATCAACCCTTTTTCAATCATATTTCTACTCTTCTTTCACTCTGAAACTGGAACTATATACAAAGTTTCATGGAGTTATATTTTTTTTTTTTTATTTTAAACCAAAAGGACAAGTAAAATGTAGAAGGCAACTCTGAAATGGTGTCTGAAAAATATTCTGTGTGTTTTGAAATAATCCAAATTAGTCTCATGAAAACCTGAATGTTCTGGAAATTCATGCTGAGATATAGATTATTAAACATTCAGTTCTGGTTCAGGCATTACTAAAGAAAATATGTCACATGCCATTTTAAAGCTAACTTGTATTTTAAAGAAATAAACCAGTTGTTTCCTTCTCTGGTAGCTAGAAACAAAAGAACAAAATAACAAAATGGATCACAAGATAGTTGGTATAAGCAATAAAAACTACATTACCATCAGAGCACAATTAAATTATTAAACATATATGCAGATGACATATTTCTCTACCTTTAGATGCAGTTCCAGGTGAGTCTGAATTATTTTGAAATTTCCTGCCATGGGAGCAACAAATAAATTTCTATAAACATATGAAGTCTTCACTACTTGTACAAATTTGAGGAGGGCAAATTCAGGAAATACTATAGGACATCTCAAAACCTCATTGGGGAAAACTGTAATCAAATTTTCATTGTGAAGTTGAACAATAAAACCAAACTCTGAGCTACTGCTCATTGCTCTTGGTGCGCTTCTCTGCAGGACTTTAAAACACCAGAGGGCCACATCCAAGCTATCAGCCCTTGGGAGAGAGTATAAATATAAAACCTTGGGGAAAAAATTGCAGAACAGGGCTCCACTAAAAAAGCATATATACCTAATGTCCAGAGCTATGTATCAGTGTGACACCTCTTCTGCCATTTCATCAGGGGATGGGGAAACATTTTAAGAAACTGCTATGATTAAAAAGTTCTTTGGGAAGTTCCATGAAACACTATACCAGCAGTGCTGTGCTTGTGGCTACCCAGTGTTCTGTGGTTCATTTGTCACAGTTTTCAGGGAAAAAATAGAAGGAGTTATAAACCCTAAAGGAATAGCTGCCACATCAGTTTTTTTACTTGTTTATTTATTTATTTGACCAGGGATTCAGCAGAAAATCTCATTTCAGTTCAGTGGGATTTCAAGTTGGCAGCCACTTCACATATACTACCAGGAATCCTAAAAATTTCATTGTTGAAACTGCTGAAATATTCATTATTTTCTCTAGCCTTTCACTTGAATTTCCTTGTTACTTGAAGTTTTCAAGGTATCAGAAGCAATACTGAGTTATAAAAAACTATTCCTGTGACTTATTCCTGGTAGAACTGAAACTACTTCTGAAGCCCAAATGAGTGAAACTGTTAACAATACTTAAAAAGATCACAATAGCTAGACACATGGGGTACTGGGGAAAAGTCAGTGTAGCTCTTCAATAGGAAAGTCCTGCCTCACAGACCTATTCAAGTTCTCTGAGGCATCATTAAGCATATGGGTAGCTTTGATTTCTTTGATAAGATATAGTTCTGCTTCTAGAAGGCTTTTGACAGGGTGACTCACCAAATGATCTTAAGTACTCATGAGCTAGAGGTGAAGGTCCCTCCATATATCACTAATTGATTATATAACAATAACTATATTTAAAGTTATTTTAATTTAATTGATAAATAATAAAATAATAACAAAAAAATCAATCCATTTAATTGATTAAATGACAGAAACTGGCAAGGAGAAGTAAATAATGAGTTTTGACATTGAAGTGTCTGTTCCAGTGTTCCACAGGGAGCTGCACAAGAGCCAGTACTGCACATACCCATAAATAAAATGAAAACAGGTTTGAATATCAAGGTGAAAAATGTTGCAAGTGGCATTCAGCATGTGCTGGGATAAAGTTAATTTTCTTCAAGTGGCTAGTATGGGGCTGTGTTTTGGATTTCTGGTGGAAACAGCATTGATAATGCAGAAATGTTTTCATTACTGCTGAGCAGGGATTTCACTGGGCCAAGGTCTTTTCTGCTTCTCACAGCACTCCACCAGTGAGCAGGCTGGAGGTGCACAAGAATCTGGGAGGGGTCACATCTGGAACAGCTGACATCATCTGACCCAAGGGATATTCCAAATCATATGGCATCATGCTCAGGATGTAAACCTGGGCAGAGCAAAAGGAAAAAAAAAGGATGTTCAGTGTAAAGCATTTGTCTTCCCAAGTAACCATTAAATGTGGTGACATGGAAATGGCTTTCCTGGAGATGGCTGAGTACCTGCCTGCCCATGGGAAGCAGTGAATGAACTCCTTGTTTCTTTGTTTTTGTATGTACTTTTTTTTTCCTGTTAAGCTGTTTTTATCTCAACCCATGAGTCTTCTCACTTTAGCACTTCTGCCGCATGGTGAGTGAGTGGCTGTGTGAGACTGTTTCCACCTGGGGATAAACCACCACGACACAGCATAATAAAGCCAAGTGGGTGTGCAAAGGCATCTTATGACTATAGTTATACTACCATATTTCAACTCTAAAACTTTGTAATGTACTTTGTCTATAACTTTTCAATGAAATTACAGACCCTAATATTATTTGAGCTTGTACCAACTGTCACTCTCCCAAAAAATTCCCATCATGAAATTTCATATATGGTATGGACATGGTAGACCCGCTTTGGACTGAGGCAGGGGAGAGAAGAAAGTTTAGCCATAGGGATTTGAGCCTTGTTATGCCAACCAATCTCTACCTTAAAATGTTCTAATAGCTACAGGAGTTTGCCATACCTGCATTTGAAGTCCATGCAATACAGTTAAGTGGACGCCCAAATGACACATAATGAAATTCTTATGAAATTATGTCAAATCACGCACACAGTAAAACCCAGACTATGCATTTAAAATAATAAATTCTTACTACTGCCATTGGGGAATAACACCATAATGTGACAAGAGATAATACAAGAAAACTTTAGCCCAGGGCTATGCGGTCAATAAAAAAGGAAACTATGTCATATATCATGATGAAATTAAGTAGAGAAAGCAATTAAGCTGCTGTTTATAAGTGCATGGAGCAGCAAATTATGATTGCCAATCTCAAGAGATATACAAAATAAAATTAAAAAAATAGAAGAGATTCAGAGGACTGCTACAGGTGCAATCAAAATTCTGGCACAGCTTCCATAAAAGAAATGATTAAGCAGGCAGTCCCAGAGCTTTCCATCTTGGAAAAAAGACAGCTCAGGGAGAAATTGATTTAATTCCATACATTCATCAGTGGCAAAAAGAGTGAAGAGGGAATAAGTATTTTCTGTTACTTCTAATGGCTGTAATCGTTGTCTAAAGAACATGTCACTTACAATGTCCAAAAACAAACAAAAAGGGTTTGTTCTTTTCACAAGATTGGTAAATATGAGTCTCCTTGCAGAATATTGTTTCTCTGAGACACTTACATGCTTTCAAAGAAAACTTTGAGAAAGTCATGACAAAGAGAATCTAGGGGTGACTACTACCTTATATTTGGAAACTAAGAAAACATACAGAAGAAAAACTATTATATGCTTCTCCACACTTAGGTGTTATCATGACTGTGTGCTTGTTGAAGATATCCTTTTATGTACTGACAGTATTGTATTAACAAAATAAGCCCTGCTTTATTGCACTTATTTTGAATTTATTAATGTTTCAGACTTGTCTTTCATTAAAATGACATCTGAGTGAAATATTTTCTTGCTCTTTGTTGGGGGAATGTTTTTAATTTTTAAAAAGAGATTCAGACCTAGAAATAAGAAAAAAAAAATTATCAAAATTCATATTTCTGAGATCTATTTTATTCTTGCAAGTGAGAGAATTACCATTTGTACGTATTTTAAAGTGTTTATTGCAGAAATATAGGATGAAATCTCAGTTCCATCAGACTCCTTTAAGACTACCTGAGATAAATTAAGAACAAAACATTATGGTAAGGTTATGCATTATTCCTGTGTACAAATTCCTATACTTACAAGAGTCCTGCTCAGCTCCAAGAATAAGACTCTTCTAGATTTTGTGATCCCAATGGAGACAGCAAAAGGACATAAAGGAAGTTGATCTCTAATAAATGACAGCATTCAGCAGCTGCTCAATTCCCTGAGGAAGGAAGCAGCAACAATGTGCTACAATTACATTCTGAATTTGTTAACCACCTTTAAGTGGTCAGCAAAGCAATTCAGTTTTTCCAGTCCAGAGAAGTGAATGTGTAATCCCTTGCAGCAGTAATTAAGTCCTTCTCTATAGGAACAAGATTTCTTATGACTCAGATGTACATGAGCAAAAAAAAAAAAAAAAAAAAAAGGCAGAGATTGAAGTTTTTAAAAAGAACTTGAGATATTTGAAGATGCCTTTATTCTGTAAACTCTGGTCCTTTAGCAAGCTCTCATTGTGATATGTGCCATGCTCAGGAGATATGCAGAGATAGGAGGCACTTCAGAATGCTTTGTTAGGAGATCGGTGTGTGACCAGAGTAGACTGAGACATAATGAAGCAGCAAGAAAAGAAAAAGAAGAATTCTAGAGAAAGTGTGTAGTCCCAGTTATCAGGAGAATTGGTAAGTCCTGTCACTAACAGTGTTGCCATAGGTGTGTCTTATCTGTTTCATGCAGAGAGAATAATGAGAATCAATGTGTCTGGAAAATAGGGGCCTATGCCTCCAGATACAGTTTGGGTTTGTATCTGGCACATAGAAAGCTATGTTATGAAAAAGACACAAACAAACAAGCAAACAAGAAAACCCCAACCCTCAAAAACCAAGCAAAAATAAAAATGCCTTAATTTTGATAACTGCAGGGTGTCAAAGTATTAGGTTATGAGTGACAAAACGTGAAACAATCTTAAAGGGGAAGAAAAGAGAAAAATTTTGCTTTGATGATAACACTTATTTTTCCTCATGTTTCTAAAGGCTATTCTTTAAAACCATGAATGGAATGAATGTGTTGCATTTGTAAATAAGGTGTGGCATAAAAAATTATAATGCAGCTTCATTATATGATAAGAGTGAAATGTATTTCCTGTGGAGAAAAATCAATACTAAAGATCAAAGGAATATCTTCAAAAGTCATTGCTTTAAGGGTTTACAAGTGCAATATTTCCTTGTTCCCCTCATGCTGATGAAAGGAAGATCCTGTAAAAATGTTCATTACTGGAGAAAAAAAAAGTCTTTTTTTTTTTTTTCCTCCCCCAGTGAGAAAATGCACATTTCATTTGTGTATTCCAGTGGCCTGCTGCCTCAGAAGCAGCTATTTTAAAAGTGACTTTTAGCTTCATTTAGTACCATTGCTAAGAATTGAGAGGTTGGGAGTGGTGGAGGCTTCATTTACTAGCTGATGGAAGGATGGTTGGAGGATAAGCAGTCTAGAAAGTTTCACCTGCTCCTCAGAAGATACTTGCTCCAAAAAGGGCAGATGCTATTTTCATTGCCCAGGAAGACTTGCTTTAAACCACAGCTCTGCCTCTGCACAATTCTGCCAGTGGGGATTGTCCAAATAGGAATCAACACATTCTCTTGCCAGATCCACCCACCCAAGGCATTTGAGTTCTCACTGTTTTTGCTATTGAAAGGGTGACTCAGGCCACCCTGATGAGGTGAATTTGGACCTGTATCTCCAATGTAGATACCCAAGAGTCTGGAAAAACTCTAAAATAAATGCTAACTTTCTTTTTTCACAGCAAGAGAAATGTTTTTCCTAATGCACCTACAAACCATAGGCTCATTTTCCTAAAGACATTAACTCAACAGACACTCCAATACAAATTGCTATTAATTCAAATTCTCTATTATTTTTATTAGTATGACTCCTGTAGTCGTGCAGCTAAGGGAACCTGCACTGTGTTCCAGAAATAAAGAATTGCCTTTAGCTATTTCCTGATAAAATTTTCAAATGAGCTTATCGTCACTGTATGCAGTGCTGAACAGATAAGCAACCCAACAAGCACAAAACAGCTCTGAAAATCTGTTCTGAAGGGTTTGCAGTGGAGACTGCTGAATGAGAAAGTGTTTCTTTAGTGTGGCCCATGTTTCTGTGCCTGAAGAGGATCTGAATCTACTTGTGCTCAAAGTATTGGTGTTCATCGTCAAAAAAACCTGTCTCCTAAGCTTTAGGGATCCCTAAAAACCTACTTCAGCTCTCCTAGGAATAATTTCTTGGTTATCTGAAGTTTAGTCCATATGCAGGTTGGTTATTTACTTTTAATCTTTTCATCCTTAGCCCACACCCCATCTTTATCCATGAATAGGAAAGAGGGAAGAAAAGAAAAGATTTTGGGCAGAAGAATGCTAGAAAAGAATGCTGTTTTTAGAAAGTCCTACATCCAGAGACTATATTCATGTCTGCAGTAAGACTGCACTCAGAGAATATTTGAGTGCTGCAGCCAGAGGGAAGCATGTGCATGCATCCTGGGATATCTTTAATTAGTGGGGTAAGTAATAAAAGTGAACTTACAGTGGCACAGATCCAGCCTCTTCCTAAATCTTGGTATTATAGGTGGCAGTGTTGTTTGTAGCACAGCCTTTTGTTGCTACAGCTTCACTGTTCTTTGTGCTCAGTCTAGGTAGAGTAAAGCGGCATTCAGATATTTTATTTTCAAAAAAAGGCTGACAAAGCAAATGAGACTGCTTCCATGCATGCAGGCTACATAAGATTTATATTTGCTATATCCTGTTAGAATACATACTTAGTTTTACAGATTGTTTGGATCATCCTGAACATTAGTTACATCCTTCTTATTTAGAGATCGGAGTGCAATATGAAGCACTGCTGCTGAAGTTAACTCTGCTATTTTTAGCTATTTTTAGCTATTTTTGCACCAAATCTTTCTCTTTTAAAACACAAATTTTGCTTCACTGTTAACAAATGCAACAGACTAATGTGGGATACATTATCAAGTTGCCGAAGGTTAGCTTTTCTTCGTGTCATGCTTATGAGTGCCTGCGCTGCACTAATTAAAAACATTGCCATGGCAATTGCTATAGAAACATTTAAATTGGCATCATCAGTAACAAATCCGTCCTATTGATCCCAGCAAGGCTTATTTCACACTACACCTGAAGAATCTAAATAGAATATTTTGCATTGAAAAGGACTTCAGAGATAAATTTTTTCCAGTTGTTACTGTGCTCAGGAGAATAATGTTTTTATACAGAGATTATTCATTTACTTAGAACTGTTGTAGGATCCTGATATCGAAATCTCCTTACTGCATGGAGAGACTGCAATTCTTCTACACCACCACCATATATCCCTCAAACCATAAAAATGAAAACTACTTGTTACCTCCACTCAGATCCACTGATTTGCAAAATGGGGAAGAAAAGCAGGTTCTCAAAGATGTTTGTTATTAACATGTTTAACACACGAATGCCCCATCTTAAGAGAAGTTTCTAAGATAACTAGAAAGAAAACCATTTTCTATTGTTTTACAAGATCAAGAGGTTGACATTTTACTGATTAAATGATGGGAGCAAAAATGAAGTGAGAAGAGATTGCATATAGAATATTGATTGGTTGTTTTGAAAAAAGTAAATTATTCTCCTAAGATCTTCGCTCCCCTTAGAAGAAAAATTGAATTAGATGTTTATCATAATGTTCCGCAGACACACTGACCCAGAACAATACGTTTTTCTTTACACCTAAAAAGTCCAGTTGTCGCAGAAACAAAAAGCAGGAAAAAATGGGCTGTAGCTTCATTTTTTGTTTTCTTTTTTTGCTTCATTCTTCTTGACGATAAGGATGTTACCTTTTGACTAAGTAGTAAAGTCCTACTAATTGTCAAGGAAATCAGTAGAGGGCAGCGCTACACAGAAAACTACATGTTTAAAGCAATCTCAGTTTAACTTCTGCCCTGGTTGGGACAAAATGTGGGAAACTAGATTCCTTTGAGAAAAAAACGTCTGTGAAAAATTGGTGTTTGCACAGAGATAATTTCTTCTAGCAGGGTCAGAACATCTCTGTACAGTGCACTGAGTTCCTTTGAATTGGAAAAGTTTGTCTTACGTTTCCAGAGCATACCAGAATCCTTTGTTTCAGTGTTAAACTCCACCTTCTGAGTCTACAGAATGCAACTCTTGATCTGCTTGAACAGCTCACTATAAGACAAGATGCATAAGCCAATGACCACCTTGAAGTATTTCTCTGAGTACAAGGAAAAGAGTAGTATAAACCTCTTCTGCATTTAAATGAGTATGGCAAATAGTGTTTGGACAGAAAGGAATGAGAGCAACTTCAGGAAACTAAAAATGGGAAGTTTTGAAATAGCAAAACTGAAGCACTTCAAATTTTATTTCCATTTTAAATTATCTCTCAACTAAACATGCAATCATACATCTCTAAAAGGCCAAGTGAAAATATATTGATGTCACCCGCCCTTCTCTGTTTAAAAAAAAAAAGAGCAAAATCAAAGCAGACTAAATCATCTGAGGGTTCGATTTGTCTAGGTTTTGAAATAAGGACATATTGAAGTGAAAATTTTAAATGTTTGGCATTTTTTAATAACTTCTTTTTCACAGTAGAGAAAGGCTTAGCAGTTTTAGAAAAATAACTGTTTTCAAGGCTTAGCGGTTTTAGAAAAATAACTGTTAGGAATTTCAGTACTTCTATAGATTCACTATGTATTTATCGCATAACATGTTTGTTATATTTAACTGCAAAAAAGATGATAGGGTTCAAGAAATTAGAGAAATAAATCAGTCACGACCTTAAATATATACAAATGCAATATTTATCAGAATAGTTACATAATAACACATAATTCATCTCAAGGCAAAAGTAATCAAATCTAAAATTTGATTAATATGAACACTTGAATATTATCATTCAGAAGCTCCAAAAAAGATTCTTGAACTAGAGCCAGAATGCAGCTATGAAAGAGCACTATTTGAGGACACATCAAGCAATATCTCCAGAAGAGATGAGAGACTTGATAAGAGTCACTGGACGAAGATGATTGTCTGACTTCTGAATACAGTATTTCCAAAGGTTCCTGTTGCTGCCTACTTTAATTCTGCAATACCTTGAGCCGGATGTAATTTACAAAGCGAGACCCTTCAATCTGCCTCAGATGATGCAGTAGAATGGATTTGAAGTACAAACAATGATGTCTTATGCTCTACATTATCAAATAGCTTTATTCAGTGATAAAACCTACTTCAGTCTAATATTATACAAGGAATTCAACTCATCAAACTTAAACATGAATAGAAGATTGGCTGACTTTAGATTTTTTTTTTTTTTTTTTTAATCTGTATCCAGTAAATTTCAATCACAAGGCACTATCATCATGTACTAAACATGCTCTCCAGTTAATGTCAAAATTTACTGGTATTAAATTAACCACAGGAGAATTGCACTTTGCCCCTCTGCCTGCAGCACAAACATACTGAACATTACAATGGAGAAAAACAGAATTCAAAGAAAATTCATTCATGAATGTATGCTAAGATCTATGTACCTTTATGATTTTATGCAAATTCAGTTAATTTACTTAGTGCTTTGATTCTGCAATTAAAATAAAAAGCAAAAGAAAACAAGTTTTCCTGTGTGATATACATGATCTTCTGCATAAATATGACACCTATTAAGTTGCTTTCTTTTTGTTTTTCAACATGATCTTAGAAAGTGATAAATATTCCAAGCCTTCACTTCTTGCTCAGCTAAAACTCTTTTTGAAGTTACTAAAATGCTTAGACTTTGATCCTCCTTCAGGATTGCTGGTTAATACATTGAGTCCATACAGAATATCATCATTTTAAGACAATTTCACACAAGGGCACAATTCCAGTAATATAATCATTAAGGCCTTTAGAGTACAATTCACTAAATGTTTTCCATTAAACAACTGACTAATAATTTTCACAAAATTATCTTATTTCCAAATGAACTTTGGTACAAAATAGACTCCCTTCCCATCTTCTATAAAAATCCCAAACAAATAAAATAGCTGTCGGTAATGTCGGGTTGCAGAAGAAAGAGGGATAATTTTGTATGGTTTTTTTTTAATTTGAAAATACCTGAGTGTTGTGGCCTCACACTGCTATCACTCTTAATGGACTAAGATTCTCAAAGAAAATGTACTTTTGCTGCTGAATTATTTTCCTATGATTTCTATAATATACAATGACAGCTCAGCTAAAGATATCCTAAAGTGAAAACTGACTTAAGTGAAAAAGTTTATGGAAAAGACTGGGACATCGGGTGCTTCAGTTGTATTGCCAGATAAAGAATATGAGATTGATTAGGTTTGAATAAATACTACTCACAAACTTCCACAGAAAATCAGAGTAATTTTCAGAAAAATACTAATAGGTATAGTAAGGTTCTGTATAATGAAAATTCCCATTTATTCAGATATGATTCAGGGAAAAATGAAATACATTCCAAATGGAAAATTGTTTACCAAATACAGGGTTTTGTTAATCCCAGCAGGATTCCTATGAACCCGCAGTTGTCTAACAAATACCTTTTATTCTTGTATAAAGAATCTGAGGAAGGCATCAATAGTACTTTACAAATTTCATTTTATGACTTCATTTCTACAGAAATAGAAGAAGATCCTCTGGAAAATTGAGGGCTAGCAAAAGGGAAGAATAGAATGTATTAATCACAAAGTAACAGAAAATTCAGATTTGTAGACAGTTCTGAACAGATACTAAGGCTGAATAGCATGAGGCTGAGCTGGAAGAGATTAGGTTGAAAGATTTTTTTATTTGGGCTTTTTCCTTGTGTCAGGGTGCTGTTGGTAGCTAAAGCTTTCAGATAAACTATTTTACTCAGCTTGTGTTTTAAATTAATGTTTATATACCGTGTGAATGAACAAGTATAAGATGAAAAGAGATATTAAAGAATTTGACTTAAAACTCTCTGAGTAATTTTCATGGTTATTTGTCATTCCCATGGGTTATTGTTGTGTTCCAGTCTCTTTAGGGAAAAAAGTTATTGAAACTTACACAAACACTTTTCTCTGTCCCCTAGGTTTTTCTTACAAGAGGAATATAACATTTGAAAAATTTGTTCTGGTGAATTATTAGAGGAGTGGAGGCTAACAGCATCTCTGGAAATGATGAGGACTCACTCCTTTCTGACAGTTTTGCTTTGGAGCTCTGTGTTTTATATGGTTCATATGACGCCATCCCAAAGAAGGACTAACAAGGACTCACACAGTGAAAGGATAACAGGATTGTCAGAGAATGATGGAAAAACACTGCACCGCACCAAGCGTGGTTGGATGTGGAATCAATTTTTCTTGCTGGAGGAGTACACAGGTCCAGATACTCAATATGTGGGCAAGGTAAGCTTTGTGTTTAAAGGATTCTTTAAAGGAGATGCACCTAACACCCTTGGTATTTTCACTCCTTCTCCACACCTGTTTTGCTCTTTCTACAGCATTGATCCCAATTTCTCCTTATGTCAAAGCGCACTACAGACCACCTGAGGTTCCATTATTGTTCAAAGGTGTGAGAGAAACAAAGAAGTTCAGTGGAAAAAAAAAAAGGAAACTGTTCAGACTAAAATGTTCCAATTTTTTATTACATATGCCCATGCAAGTTTTATCACTTTTTCAACTGTTATACATAAATATTAGATAACAGAATAGAAAAGTTACGATTTCATTCATCTACCTTGTGGCATTTGCCAGTGTACTGGGTTGTGTACTTTCTCAAGTGAAATATACAATTCTATTACCAATAAAATTGCTGTCTCTCCATGATTCTAAGCAGGACTGCAGTGTTTGAGGGAAAAACATCTGATTTTTGTGATTTCTTAAATAAACTGAAAACTTTACCTAATAACCTGAAAAGGCTTTACATTCTATGAGATCTATCTTCATCAGATGTTGTCAACAATGGCACCTCTGAATTCCAGTTGTCTCCAGTCCTACTTTTTCTGATAATATGAAACTCAAAAATTTCTAGATATTTATACCTCTGGTGTTTCACCATGCATAAATCTCACCTATGATCTAGTATAACCAAGTTGTCTTTATCAACATCTAGAATATCAGAGATCTAGAATACATCAGAGTGACTTACAATTAAGGAAATATTTATCTTAATGGCTTAAATGAATAAATATCCAATTCAGTTTCTGTCATTCGTCTACAATGCTGTAACTAGATCTTATTGTCAGGTAACTCTCATTTTCAGGTGCCTAGCTGATTTGGACTTATGCAGATAAAAGCTCTAAAATATTTTTGAACATTAGCTAATAACTCTGGTCGTGGGAGTCATGATTATCTGGAAAAGATGAAAAACATCTCTATATATTGAGAAATAAATGTCAAAAAAGTCAGCCCTGATAACAATGAACTTGATTCTTACCTTGCTCATACCAACACATGTACAATTCTGTACAAAACCTAAAGTTTTCCACAAAATAAATTCTGATGTGAAATAACAGAAAGAAGCCAAAGACAAATAATCCTATTTTTTGATCTGTTTGTCAGTTTGTAAAATAGGAAAGTTTGTTGTAGGCGAAAGGGTCTTCAATAAAGGATGAACTAATTGCATAGAGATATTTCTAAAAACAACAATGTGTTTGCAAGTGTTATTTAATATTGAGTAGACTTGTCAAGGAAACATACAAAAAGGTGCACAACAATTCAAACTCCAAAGCTGTTAAGTCTACCTAGACTGACAGAAATAGACTGATTTTTTTTTAATACAATCTGTCATAGAAGAGAAGCAAATGTCAAACATTAGAGTGGCTTCCAATTTCAGTCCCCTTGAATATAGATGAATGACTTCAAACCACTTTAACGCTCAAATAAATTAAGCTTACATCAAGACCATTTGCACCATCCCTGTTTCACACAAGGAATGCTTACATGTTACATTGCAACAGATGTAAACTTACCAGGGTAAGGTAAGAGTGCATCGTACTTGTTCCAAACTAAAAACTATAGGACCTTATTATCATAGACTTAAGTCCAGAAAGAATTACCATATAGCTGTAGAGATGTTTCACTTCTTATAACTCAAATTACATCTTGAGAATTTTTACATTTCACTGCAAGGTATTACAGAAAGACCCTTGAGAGAGGTCAGAATCACTGATTTCCTAAACAGATGGAAATCACCCCAAATATTACCCTGTGTTCCAAAGAGAAGTTGCATTGAACTGATGAACTCTGTGCGGTTTCATTAATTTTACAACAGTTTATACCACGATAAAATTATCACAATTCTGTCCTCAATGGTATCAAAGCATGGTAAATTCATTTTGAGTTAGTTCAAATTATCCTAGGTACATGTGACGCAGTGCACCAAAAGGGAACTGCTACAACAAGAAGTCAAAGGATTTTTTTTTAAAAGAAAGTGAAAGCACCCCAACAACTTAATTGATCTGAGAAAGGCTTAAATCTCAGGTTTAGTATTCTCCTCTTCAAAGTGATGGTAATTAGCAAACTAGTATGTGTGAAGTAAGAGCACTTTTATTCCAACCCATGGGGACTAGTTCATAGCAAGCATTCTTATCCATCCCCTCTTTAATATGGATATGCACAGGCAGATGGCTACTGGGGTAGAATAAAAAATGTAGTAATAAAATTTAAATAAACTGAATTTGGAAACTTTATCAGAAAATAAATTTCTAGGTGGTCATAGACATAATATTAAAAAATTAGTTTTCCCACACTGTTTCTATTCTAATTCAATTTTTATCTGTCTGGTCATTGATTGTGTTTTTTACTAATGATTCTTCATTGATTTTTTTTATTTTGTTATGACTTCATTCTGTTATTGGCAGTGGGGAAGGATCACTCAGTACAATACAGTGAGATAAAATCTGTTCACTAAGAAGGATGGGTACCCATGTCAGAAAGGTATTCTGTGACATCCCCACAGCCCATTTCAGACCATCAGCAGGGCAACTGGGTATTTACCTTGAGCCAATGGACTGTCCAAATCCTGGCTGGCAGTCTGGCCACTATGAGAGGACTCCTTGTGCTCGGGCTTCACTAAGTTGAAAGTGTCCCTGGAGTGGAGTTTCTCCTTCATACCTGAAATGCTACCTTAAATAGTAGTTTTTATAGTTGGATTGTTGGCAGCTGCCTTCCAAGGATGGGGCACATATGCAGAACAATTGCCTTGTGAATGTGATGGGAAACCAGGTAAATCCAGACAACTCACAGTATGTCCACTTCACATCTTTCTTCTGCAAACTCAGAGGATTCATGTTTCAAATACAGGTGAATGCATAAATGATAAGTGCATAGGAAGTACTTTAATTTGTTGGGCCCTACTACTCATACCTGTAAAAATGCAAGAATTGCTTATGGTATCCTTTGATTTCTTTTCCTTTTAAATTATATTCTGGAAAAGTTTAGGTCAACTAGTAGATCTATCTTGCTATGTGTTGTTTCTAAAATGCATAGGGAAATAAACATTGCTCTGGAGTTTACTAATGAAATATTCGGTCAGACATCTGTAAGGAAAGCAGTACCAGAGTCTTGTTTAAAAAAATTAGACAAGAAGAAAAAAATGAATTCTAAAATATAAAAATGGCTACGTTCTTTCAAATTGCCTGTTGCTTAGTGAGATGCATATCTAAATCAATTATGAATGTGAGGAATTTTCATAGGATGTAGTGAGAGGAACTGTAAAACCTGATTCTGCCTACTAAGAATTCACAGAAAAAAAGGATTACAATATAACATGAATAGTTAAATTTATGAGATTAATTTCTTTTTAAGGAAAGAAAAACAACCTAGTATTGTAATTTTTTTATGAAATAAGAAGGTGTGGAGAAAATAAACACCTGACTGTATGCCATATATGGGATCTCCTTTTCTTTTGCAAGGGTGGGGGCATTGATCCAGCTCTTAGCTGCTACTAATTTTAGGCCCGTTGCAGAATCTGAGAAATGAAAGCTAAACCATTGACCTTCTATGAGAAAAGTGTACCAAATCCACTCACTTCCTAGCAAACAATCCAAAGAGAAAATCATCTTAAAAAAGGGTAATCAATTCAGGAAGTATTGAAATGCTGATGAGAATGATATTTATTAATCACAGGAAAAAACTTGCAAAGAAGGCTCTAACCAAATATCTCTCAAGGAAAAATTAGTTTTATTTTCCAAATATAATATTGATTTTACATGTCTCCATTTCTAAATGACGTAACTGATACCCACTGAATGGACATCACTTGTGCAAAATGCCAAATACCTTTAACTCCAGTCCCTATGAAACGTTCCTAGACAAGAGGAAATAGACCTGATCAAAATCAGGTTTGAAAAACATAGTCCTTTATGCTTTGCAGCAGTATATTGAAGTGATTTCAAGAAATGAAATTTTCCCTCCTTTAAGTTACTCAATTACATTTTTTACATGGAAGGTCTCCTCTCCCTATATCAGATAGGCACTTTGATAATAAAAGGCTGCTGATATTTATGGGCAGATAATGGGTAAAGTACCATACCATATGTGAGACTAATCATAAACATTACAGCCAAACACTTGCCATATCCCAGAATTTTAAAAAGAAGAAATAAACAAGAATGAAATAATTTTTTCCCACAATTTGCAACTTTTATTTCTCATAAAAGGGGGAAATACAAAATCAAATAAAAATGTCACTGCTCAAAATTAGCTGCTCATGAATAACCTCTTGTTTAATAACTTCCATAAAAATAATTTAACGAGGCTCTGCATATCATAAGCAGCATTTAAATTGGATGCAAACTGAAGAAATATCTCTCTTCTATCACCAGTTAACCATGGAATTTGTTTCATGACATTTGTTTGTGTGTCTTAACAAGATGTATAAATTGAAAAGAAAAATAGTGAGAGGGTAGGGGTTTTTTTTGGTGTGGGGCAGAAGTGTTTGGTTTGGTTTGGGTTTTGGAAGAGCAGGATACAGCATATATTTAAATGCAGCCATTTTTTTCTTTTAATCTTCATGTATTGTATTCAGACATCTACAAGGTTTTATGCTTTGGCAGTCTGCCTTATAAGAAAAGAGAGAGAAAAAAATCAAAAGAACTTAATTAAACTTGATAAATAATAATTTAATGACTATAAATTAAAAAATGATAAAAGAGGTATCACTGAATTGCTAACCTCACCAGGCTTGGTCATTTATAGAAAAATTCACTCAGATGTCCCTTTGTACTAAATGGTTTTGAGCTATTTTTTGTATTATTTAATGGAATTGAATAGTATTTTCTTGCAAATATAGAGTGTAAATGCATTAATGGCTGAAAACATTACTTCACATTACTTTGCTCTCTGCTTTTGGTACACCTATCAGTCCAGAATAGGCTCCCTCTTAATATGAAACGCAGCAGAGAAGACAGAAACCTGAGAGCAATAAAGCGTTTTCTTCATGAGTCTTGTCCTCATTCATTCATGTCCTCTGAACATGTTGCTGAGACCTTGGCTATACTCAGTCTCTGCTTTGAGCAATTTGGGAGGAAGAAGCTTGTGGTCCACAGGGGTGACCCAAACAAGGTGTCTCTTGGCAACACTGCAGTGCCCAAACCAACAGTAATCTTAGTTGCTCCATCCTGAAATATAAAGTCTCTTCCACAGCAGCTTTTATTAATTACCTGATATTACTCACTTTATGTGCTGAATTTTAATCTTAATCTTGCATTTGCAGTGTGAAAGAGAACTTATTTTTTGACTTGTGATCTAAATCAATTTATGCAATTTTTTCCATGGGGATTTCTTTACAGCATTTGCTATTTTCCCTCTAGAGTCAGTTCAAGAGTGACCTATAAGGGTAAGAGAATATGCAGGTGCACTATCCTTTCAGAGTTTCAAGTGTGCCCTCTACTTTGTTATAGCTACATTCCTTTTGCACCCTCTGTAAAACTCTTGCAATCAGGACAGTGACTAAATGCAGCTAGAAACAGAATGGGTTTTATATCTTTTAACTTAGCAGTATGGTAAATTAAAAAAACAAAAACAAAAACAAAAACCAACCACCAAAAAACCAGGATCATAAACAAATTGTATGCTTTTATAATTTAAAAGTATAATTTAATGGAGGGAACATTTCATCACAATTTTGATATATTCCATCTAGTATGCACTGTATCCCAAAGCCATCTTATAAATCACTTTTGAAGAAGATCTAATAACATATTTTCATTAGAGTCTCTGTTCCTAAAGTAAAACAAAAATATTAAGATTGAATAAAAGATGAAAAATTAGCAGGGTCTCCTTTTGTCTTTTCTTTCCTTTCTCAGACCTCAAATTTTTCCTTGTAGTTGAATAAATACAAGAAAATAAGAATGTATCAAAACAGAAAGAGGTAAAAAAATAAAGACAGTAAATACCAAAGAAATAAGAAAAACAGTCTGACCAATATTTTAAAAATACAAAAAAAAAAAGAAAACTTTTGATTCGTAAATTAATAAATCATCTCCACTTACACTGCATTCTTCAGTTAGCACATTTTTTCAATAAATACTTGATCTAGTTTCAAACAGATATATTCTAGGCATATAAACCACCAAAATAAAGCTAAAACTGAAACAGATAAACAGAGGGAAAAAAAATTTGAAAGTGCCACAACAAGTCCCTTTCTTAGACACATTCATAACTTAACTGCAATCACCAATAAGAAGACATAGCTTTTCTTTAAAAATAATTTATTTTCTGAAGGCCTCTGACATAAACTTTATTTAAAAATTACGGAAAATAAAACTGATTTTTTTGTCAAAAAATAATAAAAAGTCTAAAATAAATTTTATTATTTTAAAAAGAAGTCTGAAGGGCCAGGGAAAAAAGGATGAAAGACAAATGTTACATCTTCCAAACACAATGTGACTCTTTATTTAATTTTTTTTTTCTTTCTCTAGAAAGTACAGCAGCAATTTCAGACAACCTAAATACATTTCAATTGAAGTTTCAAAAATAGTGAGATCTAATCACATAATGCATAACCCAAGTATAAACAGTTTAAATACGGAATATCTCAAATCTTACATAGCAATAATGGGCCTAAGCTAGAATTTTTCTGTCAAATTTGATCATTATATTTCATATAAAATAAAGAATTATTTTTGAAAATAACTGCAAGGATCAGAGGCTTCAAAGACATGAATAACAAGAGTGAATTGGCATTGTTTGGTACAGATAGAGCAGCTGTCATGAGATCTGACAGCTTCTGTTTCTTCAGCTACATAAAAGGCTTTTAAAAAAACAATCTGAAGTTCTTGTCATGTTCAGGGCAGGAAGTTGAGTTCATATTGTTATGATGTTGATTTACAGTCAACATCAGGAAAAAGTTTTTGATGGTAAGTACAGTCAATACAGTTAAGTACTAGGTAAAAAACTCAATGAGCCAGTATTCTATTGGTACTGGAGGTTTTCATGAAAATACGAAAAGACCACATGCCAGAAAGGTGACAGTGATCCTACCCAGAGGCTGGAGCCCACATATCTGTTTAGGGCCCCGCCTGTTGTGTTCTCAAAGATTCTGTGTGTGTTTTTCAAGTTCAGCTGCTAAATCAGTTAAGCGGGGAAAAAGTTATATAAAACAAACAAAAAACCCTGAACCAAAATACACCCAGAAACATAAGAAATGAGGAAATTCTCAAACCTTTTATTGCAAATTTCCCCTTTCTCTTTTCCCTTGGTTTTCCCATTTCCTTGTCCCTTCTTGCCTCTCTTCTTTGGGGACAGAACATCCAATATGTAATGATTTTCAATTAAAAAAGAATAAAACAGGAACCAACCAAATATGTGCCTTTATAGATACTTAATGGAGAAAGGGGAATTTGAAATGTAATTTTTGAAAAATTAGTAACACTAACTGAAAACTTCATCCATAGCAGAAATGCAGGCATCTAAAAATTACTAAGATTAAGATGCTTTTAAAGCAAAGGTCAATGCAAGACAATTCAACATGGATGAAGCTAGCAATATTTCTTCAATTCTTTTCCCTTTTCCCTCTCTCCATCCATGCTTCTCTCAGGAGTGGAAAAAGTTATGCTCACCCAATACCCAACCTAGCAGCAATGGCATGGAGTCTACTTCATAGTTCACCTCAATGCTTGCTCTTGGCTTAGTAGTCACAGCTACCCTTCCCTGGGGATGTCCTGAGTGTGCTCAGAGCACCAAGGGGGTTGGACCAGACTAGAGGAATGGAGGTTGGGAGCCTGCACAGAGGAAGCCTCCCCTGTGGAGTTCACTGGGATTGAGCATGTTGACAAAATAATAAAAAAACAAGGCTTGAAGTAAAAAAAACTGTTTTAAAGGCACAGTGGGCATGAAGAATGGAGTCGTCTTCTGTCTGCAGTAGTAATTTTCAGATGTCAGTTAAAATATAATTTTCATTTTTTTAAAAAAATGGCTTTTCTGAGCTTAAAAGTCTCTGTTCTTGTAAAGCTCCATATGTGAAAAGTCCTAAGAAGGTCTGGCTTGAAGATCTGTCTGGCTCAGGAACTTGGAACAATAGGTAATTGTTATTCATGGAATAGCTCTATCTTATTAAAACTTCCTTTGCTAGTATTTCTAAACCTCGCAGCATTAAGCCTGGGAAAAGATTAGTCTAGTGGCAATCTGCAGACCTATCATTATCTATTATCAGGCAATCATTTATTGTGTGTGAAAAGGTAGGAGGCTGAAGAAAACGTATTTTATGAGATATTTTTCATTATGATATTTATTTATTCCCTTGATTACATTATGGGAATGATTCTGGAGAGGCTAAGTGCTTTGACTATATTGTAGTTTGCTGGTACCTGCCCGCCCAGTGATAGAGTGCAGAAGCCATCAGAGCAAAGCAGTGTGTGACTACCTAAAAAGGTCGATTTGACAGCATCAGGGGATGGTATTGTGCAATGTCTTGTCTGTCAGGGAGAGGGTTATGAATAGTCATCTTGACAACAAATAGCGAAGCTGTCAGCATGCAACTGCCAAGAACACCAAGTGTTTTCTTCTTATATGTGCCTGATAGATCAAATCTTGTGTGTTGCAGGAATCATCGCATATTTCAGTCTCTGGAAACTGAAAAAAAAATGTTAGTCTAGTCCATGTAATTGACCAATTCAACACTGTTCTGGGTATCAATCAAAAGAGGAACCTGTGTACTCTTATCAGTTTTGGAAATATGTAACCATGGTCCAATCATTGCTGTATGTATTGCTGTAGCAGCACAAACACACTTGGCAAACTTCTGCTGCCTCTTACATCAGCCTAGGATCAAGAAACTGCGGAACTCCCTCGCCTCTTTTTACACAGCAAAATATAGTAAAATTAATAAAAAAGTGTTACAGCCTCCACGAAAATTTCAAAAGTCACAAATTCCTCTGTCTTCCTGTTTCAAACACAAGAATTCTCATTTCAGATAGAAGCCACTACAACAGGTTTTTCTTCAAATTTTGAATGCAAAGAAATGATAACCAGGGTGTTAATATTAATTGAGTTATTTAACTGAAGAGTAAGTTTTGTTACATATTCTCCATTTCCATAGGAGGAACCTAAGGAGGAATGGCACCAATTCTCCCTTACTTTGGTTGTAAAACTCTTGCCAGAATCTCAAAGATGCCTTTAGAATAGTTGATTCAGCTAAAAAAAGGAAATTTTAGCCCATATCCTGCCATCAAAATAATTGGTAATGTTGGAAATAATTATTATATAAAATCTGACTAAATTTTTTGTTTTATATAAATTTTATTTTATTTTTCCATCTGTAAATTACAATTGCCAGCATTTCTGTAATGAAGCGTTTCCTCAGAACATGTGTGTGTACAAGTTGCTCCCACAAAATATTAAAAAAAAAAAAAGCTCTGGAATATAATGACAATAGCCATGAAGTATTGAGCTGGATGATATATCAAGGTACACTAAGAAAGGAGAAAGTTACGAAATATTTGCTCTCTATCTAATTGGGGAAAGTGAGAGAATGCTTGAATTTGTGAGTATAATGGATTTCTTTAACCTTTCCTAATGCATAACTATGACCAAGTCAGAGATACTAAACGGGATGTTATTATACTTCTACTCAAGCATTCAGAAAATTACCTAACTTAAATATTTTACTTTTGTCACCATCCATAGTCATTTTTGTCCTTTGAATTTCTAGCTGTTGCTACATATTTCTGACTAGAGAAGAATTAAACTAAATTTCCAAATATTGAGAATAAATTTCGTTCTTATAAAAAAGTTCTGGTTTACAACTTCTATGCAGTTAAAGTGGAATTAAACACTAATATATCATGCTGATAAAAATCTTTGCAAGTACTGATGCAACCTTTAAAAATGGTGCCCTTTCTGATAGTTCAGTCTTACAGGGATTGTGGAAGTAAACATATTTTTCTTTTTAATAAGCATTTCTGATGAATAAACCCTGTCAAATACCAGGAGGTAACAGAGCATTAAATGTTCATATACAACAGGTAGCTGACTGATAAGAACAAATTAAGAAATGAAAAATAAAATATTGAAAGAATTTGCTTTCTCTTTCTCTCTACCAGCACAATGTTAGCATTTAAAATGGTGAGATTAAAATCCCTGTAAAACAATAATTAAAAAAAAAAAAAAGGGAAAAAAAAGATTTTATGTGTTGCGTAAAACAAGTGACTAAAAGAAATAAACATTTGCCTTTAATTTTAAATCTGTATTAATTAGATTTAAACAAGTGGTGTGGACAGTAAAATGAATTTAAAGAGAAATTCGGCATGGGAACAAATATTTCCATATCCATTTTCACTGAAGCAAATGCAAGGAAGGCTGTTGCAAGTAGGCAAAATAAATCACTAAAGTGTGTTTTTTTGGGGGGAGAGGGGTTAACTCTAAATTTCACAGAACATGCAAATACGTTGATCTCCTTAAAGGCTAGTAATTATGAAATGGAAGAGGACATTGTTTGATTCCCACACACTCCAAATGAAAAATTTAGAATCACACAGAGAAAGGCATGAAGTGAAGGGAAAAATATTTATCTGTAGCAGAAGAAATTCTGCAGTCCCTCAAAATTACGGAGGGAAACAAGAATCATCCATTCTGTTTTCATCTTATTATAGATAATGTAATTAATTATCTTTGTACTTCAGGTGGCTAAATCTGGCCTAACTTCAAGTTGTGTAAAAGAAAAAGAAACAACAACCCCCTTCCACCCCCCAATAATTTAAAATTCTTTTATTGCCATAAAAATTATGAAAATTTATGTGTGTTTATATCCATGTAAAACACTGGTTTATCTTCAGGATGAAGAAGGGATTTACATTGATCACTTTGATGAGAATAGAAGAGAAAAGGATAAGTCAAATGTTACAATCATGATTCTAGGATTAATAATTTCCACTTCTATGAGCATCACTCAGCAATATATATATATATAATATGTTTGTTTGTTTGTTTGTTGCTTTTGGGTTTTTTTAATATTAAATGAACATCACCTCCAGTGAGACAGGCATTGACAAAGCATCTCATCTGAGGAGAAAAATGCAACAGAGTTGCTGCTGAGACAGTGATTTGAGGTCACAGAACAAGTCAATGCCAACAATTTGATGCAGAACAGAATAGCTACTGGATAGGGACAAATTCACATGTCAAGGCTTATCTATTTGGAGAAGTCGAGACAGAAAGAACCACACTCTTCAAGAGTGAAAACAATTTGAAAAAAAGAACCCAAAACCATTCCTGTTCCCTTATTTTAAATAATAAAAAAATCTCAAGTTCTATCTTAAAACCTATTTTCAAATGGTTAACATGATCATGGTCAACATTTGACTTCAGTTGAAGTAGTAGGATAATTAGCAAAACAACCATTTTTATTTTTTGTGCTGTGTCCTTCTCCAAAGTACAGAGAACTTTCTTAGACAAAAATGGATTTCAGGAAAGAATGGAGACAGTCATCATTGAATTCTCCAGTTCTTCCACCACCAAAATTTTTTTTATAGAGTTATTAGAAAATTAGCATAAATGCATTCAGAATTTTAATGACCTTAACCACAAATACTTTGACTATCCTTGCTGTTGAACTAATAATATTTTAACTATTCCCTTATGCACCTTGTGCTGTTTGGGTTTTTTAATTAATATTTGCACTAAAAATCTTTTTTTTTTTTTTTTTAAATCCCTCCTTATTAGCTCCTTCACTATCTAATGTCTCCTTCTTAATCTCACTTCATCTGACCAGCTTGCAGATTCAGCTTTTAAATTAAACATGAAGCAATGCTGTTGGTCTGCAGGGCTTTATGCTTGGTTTGGGCCTTATGCTTTTATTTCTCTAGGCACTACTTCTCTTTCATGGAGTGTTCATCTGAAGCCCCAGGCAGCCTTGTCCTGGCTCCCCTCTAAGCCACAATCTTTATGTTTAATCAGACAGATACTATCAGCCTGTGGACTATGCAGAACCCAAACTCCATCTCAGGCACCCTCCAAATGGAGTTACACTTACCAGTTTCTGTTGCATCCTAGAAGTCATTAAGTGTTGATAACTATTCCAGCCACTGCCTTGTCTTTGCTCTCATTTTAGTAATGACCTTCCAAAGATGTTTTTTTTGAAACAAGACTTAAAAGAACTATATGAGGAAGCAATGCAAATTTCAATAAATACAAAGTGAGTGACAAATAAGAAAAAGAAAAAAATACACTAAACATTTCTATTCCTAACTACTGATTTTCATGACACTCTTCTTGAAAAAATAGCTTCCCTTAGGAAGTTACCTTATCATAACACAGACTCAAGGCTTGATGTTTATTATGTCCTGTCCTGATTAAAATATTTTCTTGAATTTACCTACCTCTGAGAATCTGCTTCCCAGATTTTACCAGGAGTTGGGCATGTGCCTGTCTTGAAGCAGACATGGGGTGGGGGAATTACATTCATATTGATGAAAGCATGACATGGATAACTCTACAGAGTACTTTCACTAAATACTCTTGATCTGGTATGACAATTTACATTTTCAACACAGCAGAACAGAAAAATAATACTTAAATTGGCCAATTGACTTCAGTCTGTATTTTTCTTTATCTTTCTCATTTTTTTTTTTTTTTGGCTTGGTCAACATTGTCAATAAATAAGCAGTAAGAAAGGACCTTAGTGATAATTTAAATAATGACCTTACCTTCTTTCCACTACTGTTTATTTGAAAATTTTGGTTTAAATAAACATTTAAGATATTTAAAGTACTACAACATAACAATAGAATTCTGAAATTAATATTGATGAATGAATGAATTTCTTCTTGTGAGGTATGTACAGTGTCCACAAAATACTTCATTTACCAGTTTGCAAAGCAGGATCTTAGGAAAAATGCATAATTTCAAGATGAATCTTTGTGGTAGAAATCATTGTGGACCAATAAGCATGAAACTCAGCATAATGACTTTTTTAGGTTTGAAATGCATTCATGTAAAAACAAGTATATTTTAAGGAGAATAAATAACCTATTTTGAATATTTCTGGAAACTACATATCCAGCAGCTTAAAAAAATAATTCAGTCAGCAGGTCTATAGTCTGGTTTTGTTTGCTTGGTGCTGAAAACCTGGAAATCTGCTTACATATATAAGACCAAAAAGGACTGATCGTATTGTCTTACATCTCAATATCTTACTATTCCATTATACTGTATGGCTTCCTAAAAACCATGCAGTCTTTATCAGTGCACAACTGTCTATAAATATACATACACACTTACATACATACATACATACATATATATATATATATATAGTGTGTGTGTGTGCGTGTGTGTGTGTATATATATATGTGCACATATGTATATATGTATATATGTGTATATGTATATATGTATGTATGTGTATGTATATATGTGTATATATGTATATCTTTACATCTATATATATCTATATATATCTATATCTATATAGATATATAGATATAGATATATGAAATTATGATCAGAAGTAACAAAATACCCAAGTGTTCCTGTTATTTGATGCAGAACAGAATAGCTACTGGATAGGGACAAATATATTCTTGAGATTGTTGTGGATGAGCCATTCCTGGAAACATTTAAACATTCAGTATATTCAGTTCAATACAGTCCTTGTCCAAAGTTAGGGCAATGGATAACCAGACAAGTTCAACAACATCAGATTCATAAAAGTAAATAGAAGAGAACAAATCACAGACTCAAATGCAAGTCTATTATAATATAAAAGTTCTTAATTTTTGGGCCAGGGAGGCAGTGACACTAAGATAATCAAAAAGTACAGTGGTCAGAATGAAAACTCTCTGAAACCAGCACCTCCTGTTGCCTCTGAGATAAATACTTGTCTAAAATACCATTGGTCTCCCCTATTAGAGTATTTCTTATAAGCTTATTTGCACAGAGCTGAGCTTAGAGCAATTAGTTCTGCAGAGGGTAGGGGATAATCCATGCCTATGAAAAGCTCATGTTGCTTTCAGGCCAGAGCTCTTATTTCTGCCTATATCTGTGCACATCTCTTGGAAGCAAAGGACATTTTGAGTGTCCCTAAAACAAGAAGTATCATGAATAGAGACAGATTTCACTCAGGAGTTTCTGGTAAAATAAAAATCCATGATAAAGATATTTTCTCTTACTGTGAAGCCTTTAAAATAATGATGGATTTAACTCCTGTTCCAGGCATTGATTAAAGTGACAATGCTTGGTGTTATGATGTCATAATTTCTGACCTGTGGACACAATTGATGACTGGATTCACTTCCCGTAAATCTGTAGCTCGTGTTATGGAACAGACAAATGACTGTGTATGACAAATCATAAATAATACTAAAAAAAGTTGGCTATTTTCATCAAGCTGAAAACCTGTAACTCAGCTGTTGATTTGGAGAGTAGAGAGAGAAAAAATTTTATGTGTTCTGAAATCCAGGTCTTTGTGTAGCAGTAAGGATGCAACCACTTTTGCAGGCTTGACTACAACTTATCATAAAGGAGATATAGAAGATAAGAAAGGTAAGGAGGCATGTGAGGATACAGCTCTGGTTTCCAGGACTTCTTCCTACATATGCAGAAGATATATATGGAATTTCCCCATGTTGTGTTTGCATCTTTTGAACCAAAAGACTAATAAGAATTCGGATGAACTCTTCCTGAATGAGAACAAGATTTACCTTTAAGTGCTAAGTAAAAATCAACACCTGCAGCTGATGTCAGCAGTGTTTTTCACAATATCATTCTCTAGAGGATTTCTAACAATAGACAGCTGAACATAAGAACCAGATGCTGGAAAGCAGAAGATAAGGAAAGTAAATGTCATTTGCCTTGTTTAATATACAGTCACATAGGTTACCATCACACACACAGTCCGGTTGTTTAATTAAGAAGTTTGTGCTGATGTCACAAATTCAAGTCAGGTAAATACATTGCCATTTAGCACATACATAAAACTTTTGATTAAACACACATAAATAGAAAATTAAAGCAGTGCATATACTGATGCTTCAATCCACACTAAAGAACTACTGCAGCTATTAAGATGTCTTTAGAGTTTTTAATTACTTAAAATGCTAATGAAGGAGAATATTTGCTGAGCTGCTGTTGATGCTGTATCCTAACTGCTGTGTATCTCACAAAGGTCTGAAATCATACAGTAAGGGCACTAGTTAATATCCTGTCTGTCACTAGCACTCAATGTGTGAGATTCTAGGTTTAGTTGAAATGGTGCCAGCCCTTATTTCAAGCACACCACTTTCGTTTTTTGGTTAGAATTAAATTATTTTGTTTCAGATAAAATTTATCCTCTGTCACAAATTATGTCTTCTTTCCGCCTCTGCATACACAACCTTTTTTAACTGGAGCAAGCTAAGAACAATAATTACAGTCAGATTCCTGGGCTCAAATCAATTTGTGCTTTAATACATGCCGGTATAACTTGGAAAACTCAATTTCTTTCTGTTTCACAGTTTCAGAATAAATAGTATTGTAAAATCACCATATATGAATAGAAATTTGATGTAAATTGACACATGGTTTGTAGAAGAAACATACACACATTTTCCTTTACTTAGCATGTTCTTCCTTTGGCCAGGAATTTTAGCTAAAAACTGTGATTAAAAGATGTTTGTAGAATCCTACAAATAGAGAAACTTTCTTTATTTTCCTCTAGTTTCAGAAAGGATCACTTTGGACACAGCTAAATAGCTTATGCTTCCATGTCCCATCCCATTGCTTGCTGTAATACTTACTATTAGAATTTATATCACTTCTATATTAGCATACTTACTTTTAAATTTTAAAAATATATAAGGATATTTCAAAGAATCATACTAAATCTGTCAGTTAATTACATTTTTCAGGTTGATAGTTCACACTGTGTACAGTCTATTATTCTTTCTCTACCCATTTCTCAGAGCCAGGAGGTCTGGGTACATTGCACGCAAACCCCAACACTTTCTATATGTAGAGCTATTATTATAATGCTTCTATATGTAGAGCTATTAATATAATTCTTCATTATGTTAATTTTATGAAATATATTTTCAAATTGAAGTTACATGTGGCTTTCACCTTAAGCTATGATGAAAGCAATGTTACAAAAGGTAATCTCAAAAAAGACTTTGTATGAAAGGTGAAGTTGTGACTTGCATGTGGATGATGTCCCTGCCTACGCCAGGTGGGATGAAATGATATGATCTTTGAAATCCCGTCCATTCCAAAATATTCTGCTATTCTACGTGGAAACATCTTAGCTGTACCAGGAACTAAGAGACCGGATTTACAGTGGTTTGATAGGGAAGAAGGAATATTTTCCATCAAGCATAAATTGCACATGAAATAAAAATAAAAAAGCACAGAGGTGTATTCATACAGCTGCATTATGGCTCATCACAACTTTAAATAGAAATAAACTTGGTATAATAGGACAAATAAGTTTTCATTTTCACAAGGCTAAAAATCTTTGTCTTTTATAGCTTCCAGTTTTCTCCTGCTGACTCATAATAATCTCAAACCAAAATCACTAGCACCATTTCCTTTTCTCATTTTATTCTTATACCTCCAGCAACCGGAAGAAAAAACCCAGATAGGAAACCCTAAGAAACTCATTTAAGAAAGATCTTTGAATTACACACATAAAAATAAAACATTGTTCTAGACAAAATTAACAAACAGCATTAGGCTACTCTGAACATCTGAAATACACACATAGGTATTAAAAAGTTTTTCTATTAATACTTCCAGTGATTTGTATAAATGCTAAATCTAAACTCTATTGGTGGAAGTGGAAATCACAGAAAAGACTGTTGTAGAACAGATTTCTTAGGAATTCCATCACACAAATATAACGGAAAAGAGATATGAAGCCCTTTAGATTATCGTAGCAGAATCACAGAAATTATGAAAATGCCTTCACAATTCCACAGGATGGAGCTAATAAATATTGTGATGTCTAATGTAACTTGTAGGACTTCTGCTGAAATTACTTTTTACTTCTATGCAACACTAAATACAAGTAAGGATGGACACCAAACATCGTATTGCACAATACACAATATACAAAGCAATGTGTTTGGCAGTGAACACAGGAAGAAAGGTAACACAGCACAGCTGTATCTAACCTGTGGTACCCAGAACTGCTTCCCCATGCCAAGAAAAGACTCAGTTTTGCGTCTTCCTCCCATTCCTCCTTGTCATGGTTAGAGGAGAGGAAATAAAAATAGCTCAGACAAATAGGAACCTCTGCTCTATCCCTTCTCACCAGAATGTTAGACTGTTTGGAGTTTCAGGTATTTGGGTCTGGGACTAGACATGGCCATGAATTCATTTGTCCTCCAGATCAGATTCCAATCACTTACCTACCTATCTATCTGATAAACATATCTGCTTATGAAACATCTGAACACTTCCTCCCCCCTTTACAATATTTCTGACTTTAAAACCCTGCATTTGCGATTTTTTACCCTCTCATGTGTATCTGTAGTCTAACTTTGACTGCTGCTCCATGCAATCCTGATTCATCAATGTACCCTTTGAGAGGTTCACTTCTGGTAGTAGTTCTAGCAGGATGATGTGGAAATTAGCCTGGTCTTCATGTCCAACGAAAATATGCAAATATACCAGTTTAGTGTATTTTCTTTACTTTAAAGGTTAGGAAAAAAATTGTTCACACTTACCAGAAAGTATTTATAGGAAAATAGAGCACAGGACATCAGGATTCTTCTGCTGGAGACAACTGTATAAGTGGAGGCAGTGGAGGCCAGAAATCTGTAGTAACAGACCTTCTTCTATACCAAGATATAGAGGCTCACTGTAAACCTCCTAATTTGTAAGCAGTAGCAGAGTGTCTACCACAACATAAACATGGGTTTATGTGTCTTTGTCTTTAATGTGTCTTTGTCTTTAATTTCCCCTCTCCCCTCGCCTCAAAGGAGATTACACCTGTATTCTGGATTTAGGCAACCAAATAAATGTTTTCACTGTATTTATTCATAACACTAAAAATAAGTAGCTCTTACTGCTCTTTTTTCTCCTTTTCTTCTGCAACAATAGTTGTATGGAAGTAAACTCCAAATGCAATGAAATCTGGCAATTTCTTGCTTATAAATGTAGAAAATGCATTCATATCACTATATAATTTGTTAACTGTGTCTCCATCGATTCTCTTCTCTTCCATTGATTATATGTCTGCCTAACTTGAAAAGAGTTACTGTCTATTAGAAAGAGTTAAGCATGAGATCAACTGCATTTTACTGGAAATTTAGTAAATTAAAACTGAATTCATAAGAACCATGGATCTTTAAGGAACTCTTTTCTAAGGTAATTCTTTTTGTTGTTTGCTTTATATTTTGTTTGACATCCTGAACTTAATAATTAGAGATGTATTTTCACTTCAAAGAATACTGATATCTTGTCTACTGTGTATGATAACAACACTTTTGAGAGAAGTCAGGAATTAGCCTCAGACATACTAAGAATGCTTAATCAAATAAAATACTACCTGAAACCAAGAAGTTATGTGTTATAAACACTTTTTTTGATAAAAATTGAGTACTAAATAAGAGCAAAGTGTAAACTAGAGGAACAAGTTATTTAATTTAGGGAAAATAAAATTATGCTACAGAACTCTGAGATAATCTCTGCTTGATTCCTCATTTATTTCCTGAAAATCAGAATAACAGTGATCCACATAAATTTATGTCAAGATTCTTGAGAATATCAAGATTTCAATTATCACTTCACCTAAAAATTCATTTCACAAAACTGGATGGACAAGCTACTTTGAGAGGCACAGTTTATCTATATAAAAAAAGAAAAAAAAAAAAAAGTGAGAGAATTTATAAGTATGACCATATTTATAAGACATACATTCTTAAAAAAAGTAGGAGATTTTCATTCCCTTAATAATTACCAATATCTTTTTTTCTGATGATCCAGGAAAATCTGTGTTGAGAACTGTTTAGCCAGTCACACAAAAGACTATAAAGAGAGAAATATGTGCAAAGGAATAATGAGAAATCCAGATACTCAGCAGTGCATCTCGGTTATGTTTTCATTCCAGCATGTTTCAAATAAATTGATGGGGATAACATTTTTTGTCAGTGGTCACAATGTACTGTATATATTTATTGAGAAATCTAGTGTATTGTCTAGTTTTGTTAGCAATTTTTGGGGGGGCTTGTTTGGATTTTTCTTTGTAGGTTTTATTTGGGGGGAGTGTTGGTTGTGTTTTGTTTTGGTTTTTATTTCATTTATCAAATTGTTTCATGGTTATCTGACTTGAAGAATGAACAACTTATGATATGAGGAAGGAAATATTTGAAAAGTTCATTTTCCACTCGTGAAGTTTTTGCTTTCTAACCTACCCCAATCCAATTAGGGAAAGATCACGTAGAACAAACAACAGGAGTGAAAGTTTACTTTCTGTAAATGGCGGGCACTCCCAGACCAACTGAGTCTGCAAAATGTAGAGGGAAATTACAACAGTCAAGTATTACTTCAGATCACTTGTATTAATATAATATTTTCCTTTTTGAACATCTGAGCCTCTTTCACACACCTAAACATTTTATTAATGAAAAAAAATTCCACAAACTATTTTGTATGTAAAATGATTTACTGTAACTGGAAACATGAATTAGAAAATTTTTCTGTTCTTGTTCCTTGGTTTTAATAAATAAAAGGGCATAATTATTAAAACACACCACATTTTTTGCATGTGATTTACTGAGGGAATTTTCTGTGGACTTTATGTAAAAAAAAAAAAAAAATTGAAAAGCTGGAATTGTATTTTACATTATAAATTCAAAATATTTTAGCAGAAGATAGCCAGTCATCAAGAAACAAAGTATAGATTGGTCAAAATTACACTGTAGTATCTCCTTACATATATATATATATGTATGTATGTATGTATGTATGTATGTATGTATGTACATATATATATCATATAATTTTGCATTAACCTTCACAATTTTATTTGAAGTTACTCTGTCTCGTAATTTAAACGTATATTTTGTAATTATATAATTCGAAATAGTAAGAAGCTTTTCACAAGCTCTGATGTAACAAAATTGCTTCACAGATAAATGGAGATTCCTCCAATGTGAAAAGCATAGCAAAACATACATAGGAATTAGAAATTGTCACATTTAGGTTAAGTGATAGCTTGCAAATGCAATTTTAGTACTTCCTAATAGTAAATATGCAATAGGAGGTGGAACTCATCATTGCTAGAAATCACATTCTAGTCACAATTTTATCATGCTGGAAACTTCTGTTTATCATTTGGTAGAAACATGAGACAAGGAGGAAGCCTAAAACATTTATCAAAGTTTGAGTTACCTAACATCTTTGTAGATATTTTGAACAGATGGATAAAATAAATGAACCCAATCTCTGAAAGGTCTGTATATTGTTCGGTAGATGGGTAAAGGACGCACAATGGACAGATATGATATTTTATCAGAACCACTTCTTAGCATAAAAAAGATCACTGTTTTCACTAATTGGTTATTGCCCCTTTCAAAAGGTTGTCTATCCTGGACTACCAGCAGAGATGCTCATATGAGTAGTCAAAATGAGGCTGGCAAGTTCGTACTATTTATGTTTTCATCTGCACCTTTTAGTTTGTAGAACCTCTTTTTAGCAGATGAACATGCAATGCTTTATAATTTTCACAAGTATTTATTTCAGATAAACACTGAAAGCAGTAGGTGCTAAAACTTACTATGAGATAACCTACCTTGGATGGTTATCTCATCCAGTCTTATCTCTGGAAGACCAAAACAGTAATCAGATAATATTTGATGACTAGTGTTTTGATACAGTGTTAAAATAGAAGAAAAATTAAAGTGAATAATTTGGAAAAAAAAATCTATTATCATCATCCTTCATACAGGTAGAATAAAAAATATTTACAATGTCTCAGCTGTGAAACATGGAGGTAAACACTGACAGGAATACAGAAACAAAATAATATGTGGAAAAAATAAACTTCTTGTTCTAGTGACTATTTAGAGTAATACCATCATTGATTACTGAACAAGGTTTTTTCAGTTTGTTGATATACTATATTTTTTTACTCAGAGAAGTAAAAAAACTTGCCAAGATAAGATTCTCTCTGTCCATGCTTGAGAATCACCCAAGTCACCAAGTTGTCGCCAGATGTGACTGTAAGGATTTATCTAAGGAAAATATACTGCAGAAGCTCATAAAAATGAATTACAGGGCTATGTAAATGAAAAAAGAGAAATAGACTCCTGAAGAATTTCTTTATGTGAGAATTTCTAGTGCCTGGGTCAGCTTCAATGGCTTGTTTTGATTTTGGTTTTACACACTTTTTCATGATGGTGCAGTATGGCAAATTAACCAGTGCCTGTAAGTTCACAGGGACAGAGTTTTGAACTCTTAAGAAGAGGTCAAGTAGAAAAAGGATTGTTAAAGCCCTTTCTATGCTTTGAACATTTACCTCCTAGTGTTCTTGAAAATTATTTCTTCTGTGTGGAGAGGACTAGAAAGAAGGAAGCAATCAACGGAGGTAAGAGGTTCCTTAAAAAACAAAGTAAGAAAACAATACAACTAGAAACATAAATTACTTAAATCAGAACAATTATAGGTGGTTTGGAGAATTCAGAATCTCTAGTCCTTAAAACTAATTTTTTTTCTTCAAGATAACTGGATGACTTATCAACAACCAGTAAATACAAGGCAAGAGTTATCTTACAAATAGAGATTTTGGGAGTTTTGCAGTCCCTGTCATCTTCCAAAAGGAGAATCCTGGTAGTTTCTGGTCAGACTATTCAAAGAAATGCGTTTTTTTTTTTGTTACAGATTTATTATTTTAAATACTATTGAAGTATCCTATGCATCCTCCTCTGTCCTTGCAAGTTTGTTTGCAGCTATTTTTTGTGTATGACTGAGTCTAAAATTTTCAATTTTTCCAACAGACTGGCAGAAGATAACCACTACTGACCCCAATTATAGTCAAGATTGTATAGAATTATTCATATGTGCTGTATTATTTGGACCATAATAACAATACATATATTTATAAAATTCTTCTTTTCTACCTCTCTGAAGCTCCACACTGACCAAGATAAAGGAGATGGAAATTTAAAATACATATTAACAGGAGATGGGGCTGGCAGTCTGTTCATTATAGATGAAAATACAGGAGATATTCATGCTGCAAAGAAATTGGACAGAGAAGAAAAGTCCCTGTATGTGCTACGTGCCAAGGCTATAGACAGAAAAACTGGAAGACAAGTGGAACCAGAGTCTGAATTTATCATTAAAATCCACGATATCAATGACAATGAACCAAAATTCACCAAGGACATGTACACCGCCAGTATTCCGGAGATGTCTGGAGTTGGTAGGTAAAAACTTCTTATGTAACATAGAAAAAGGTTTGAGCTGATTGGAAACTTATGTAATTTATTATTTGAGGCACTTGTTACTAGCTGCTTTGAATATCCATGGAACAATTTCTGTTGCCAGCAATGTACCATAAATAATTGGTTTCTGCTTTTATTAATTTGTTTCATCTTTATCCACTTTTTAATCCTCTTTGCATACTATAAGCTACTCTTTACTCTTTCAAGCCCACTGGAACCATCAAGAAATGTAGAATATATGTCTGTCTCATCAGTTACTACATAGTTTTGTCACAACTGATGCTATCACTTGCATAAAGAGTATCGTCTTTGCATTTTAGGGTCTAATCTACCAAAAATTTTTGTACCTTTAGATGAAACAACTTTAAGCATGTAAGTATTTAAATCAATTAATACATAAAAATTATGTAAAATATGTTTTTACAAATGTCTTCTTTTTCTTTTCTTTCTGTTATCAGTATTGATAGTTCTTGTTGGTGAGTTGTTTGCTTAGAGACATTGTCTCTAAATAATAAATTATTTTTGTTTCAAAAGTATTTGCCTTTATGGGTAGAAACTTGCACCTATTTATAACTGCAATGAAAAGTAAAAATGTGGAGTTACAGTAGATGTGAGAAATAGAGCACAACAGGAAAATAATTCTCTGAGTTTTGTTCAAATATGTTAAGTGATAATATTCACCAGGACACATTCATCAGAAGTTGTCATGATTACCTAACTGCTCCACTTTTTTACAGTAGAGACATTTTCTGTCATAAGATAAGTAAGCATAAAATCCAAAGGCTGTGGGAAACAGCTAACAGAAAAATTCTCAAAAGTTATTCACTTCTCATGATTTACTGTAATGGTTTGCAAAATCAGCTCTGAATGATGGCATTGTTAAGAGAGACAATAAAATACATGTTGAATCTTGTGATTAATATGCATCTTCACAAAATAATTTGCAGAATGTAATATCTCTGAGAGCAGTAGAAGAAGTATAACAGAATAAGAATTTATTTTATAAACCTGAGAGTATAAATATTATTTTAATTTATTTTATAAAATAGAATATTTATAATATATATACATTATTTTATAATAATAAATAAAACTTTGTAAGCATGAGAAAGGAACAAATACATCACCATGTGTAATGTGAGGACCTGAAGCATGCTTCCTTTAAAGACATATGGAAAATAGAAAAAATGCTTTTCATTCAGAATTTACTTTGCTAATAATCACTGAAAGAAAAATGTTGGCAGTGCACCTGCCATATTTAATTTGAAATGTACTTTTAAGGGAGGAACTCTATGGGAATAGATAGGGAAAAAAATGTTGTCCATGTTTAATGTTATCACTTAGTCCAACTTTATTAGAGTCAATGGAGAGGCATGAATAAAAGAGAAGTTAATATGATCCAGTGCTTTGGCACTGCCTGAGAAATACTAAGTCTATGATATGCTTATATTTGGTGAGGAGGATGACAGCATAAGTACCATATTGTAATTTAAGCTGGGGAAGTATCCATAAAAGACACAAGTAAAGATGACTTTTACTCTGAAGAAGAGTTTGGGTACTTTTCCTTGAAGAAAAAAATATAAACAGTAAAAAATGCCTTTTGGCTTCTAATTTGAAGACAAAAGAAAGGATCTGAGTTACTCTTTCCTCTGTTTAGTTGACATTTATTTGGCATTTAGGAATCTAGAAACCATTGGAATGGGAATTTTTGCATTTGAATTTGAATGAATAATAGTTGTTTTGCAATTTTTTTAATGTGTAATAGAACAAGAATCCAAATCCAGACCAGTCCATTCTCAAAACAGATATTCTATATTTCTAAAATCAGTCATAAGAATGCTAATTCAAGTGTCAGGATGTACATACAGATGTAAGTAAGATTATGCACATATATATGTATTTCTTCTTGGAGTCCTTTCGTACTATTCCCTCCAAATAAGAAATTGGATATGCTAACTGAAAGATAAAAAACCAACTTAAATGGAAGCCCAAATGTTAAGGTTGTCAAAGCAGTAGGCCCACACCCTTTAGTTGGTTCTGTCTTGTAGAATTTAAAGTGTAATTTGAGGTCAGAATGTTGTGTAAAACAAGTCATAGAACCACAGAATCATAGACTATCCTGAACTGGGAGAGACTCTCAAGTGTCACTGAAGTCCAACTCCTGGCCCTGAACAGGACACCCCAAGAACACCTTGTGCCTAAAAGCATTGTCCAAACGCTTCTTGAGCTCTGTCAGGCTTGGTGTTGTGACCAGCCACCTTCTGGGTGAAGAACCATTTCCTAATATCCAGCCTAAATCTTCCCTGACACGACTTCAGGCCATTCCCTCAGGTCCTGTCACTGGTCACCACAGAGAGGAGTTCAGTGCCTGCCCCTTCTCTTCCCCTGATGAGGAAGTTGTGACTGTAGTGAGTTTTCCCCTCAGTCTCCTCTTCTCCAGGCTGAACAGACCCAGTGACCTCAGCTGCTCCTCACACAGATTCCTCTCAAGGCTCTTCCCTGTCTTTGCTGCCCTCATTTGGATGCTTTCTAATAGACACCAATCTTTCTTACTTTCTTTCTTTAATAACAATAAAAAATCAGGTGCCTTTTAATTCTATATTTTCCTCTATAACAAATGGATGAAAAAAAGAATAATATGTTTAAATCAAGACTCTCTGGAAGAGGGTGGCAAACTTTAATATGAGTAACTGAAATGAAAAAGTCAAATTACTCCTGCATTACTTGCATAAGCACTTGAGATTATGAGGTATATTTTTTAGATGGGTTATAGAGTTTCTTGTATTCCTAACCAAAAAATCTTCTGACTCGAAATCACTATATGGTTACACTATACACAATGTAAGAAACAGATACACTCATGATAAGCAGATCAAAAATCTGTAGGAAAATCCCAATTTCTTTCAATTTTTATCTCTTCACAATTTTCTTTCTCAAACCACAATTTTTTTCTTAACTATTATATTTATTATGTTTGCCAAGTTCAACAAATGTGACAGCAGATATTTATGAAAGCTTAGGAAAATGTCACTAAAATTGAGAAATTGAACAGGAATCATCACCAGCAATGTTTCCAGCTGTGTGTATACCTGTTATTCAAATTGCAATCATACTATGTGCTTCTCAGTGTGTTACTGACTGCTTTTTGGAATAACTATGTCTAGAGCACACAAGGGAAAACGGTAAGTCAACACCTCTGACAGAATGTGTGATTTTCAGTACCAATAAGCAAACTTCCGTCATGTTTAACTAGTTTGATAGTAAGAAGAGTGAAAGCATAAAGTGGATTTTCAGCACAACCTATTCAAACCCGAGGGAAATATGAATGCTTATTTGTGCACTTGTTTGTGCAGCCATCAAGTTATATATAAATTAGCCCTGCTATGCCTAGATAGGATCCAATCCAACAGTGTTATGGGCAAACCTAAAATGCTGTGTAGCAAAGTTAGTACTGGGAGTAATCAAAACCACTGAAGTGAGCTGACTGCAGAGTCATTTCAGATAAATTTTATGGAAATGATCATACTAAACTGATATTGACTTAAAAAGTTGAATGAGAAAGTTAGTTTAAAACATTTCAAAACTCAATAACGTGGAATTTCTCATTAAAATCATCTGCTGTACTGAAGTGCTGAAGTATAACTGCTGTAGCTGTAATTCGAACTATACTAGAGTTGACTGGAAGAATCCTGTTGATCATGTCAGATTTAGTTAATTGATTCAATAAAATATAATTTCAACAGAAGAGAAAAAGGGACTTATAAAGGTTAATCAAAACATAATAAAAGAAGAAAATTTACAATTTGTAAAGATGTTCAACATTTTAAACCAACGGAATACCAAAGTTCTAAGATACAGTCTTGGTATCAATGAAGAATTGGTGGATTCCAAATATGACCGAGTCTGAACTATCTATCTAAATCTCAAAAAACTTCAGGCAAGTTAAATATGTATTATGCATCATGAATGTTATTTTTCCCTCTTCATGTAGAATGAAAAGTATAGCCTTAATCACACTTAAATCTACTCATTTCATCTTCAAGGCTTACATGAGTATAAGATCAGTCCAAGTATTTTTCCAAGTGAAGCATTCAAAAAAAAACCTAAATCAAATCAAATCAAATCAACACTGCACCTCACTGACTAATCAATTTTCTCAGGCTATAAATAAAATTATTAAGAACTTTTAGAAAAGGCAAGTTAGCAATGAGATGTCCTGTGTAGTTAATCTCTTTTGGCACCCAGGTCAATATTATTACATCCCTCTGTACCTGCTTTGCTAATTTTAATGAGTAAGGCTTACCAGTTTTATCTCATTAAGCTTCTTCAGCATGTAGCTGATGAGCATTTCACAACAGATTTTTAATCTTTGAATTGATTCTATTAAGAAAAGGGACAATGTCTAATTTAGTTTACCAGTCATTTCTTCAAACTGCTACTTTCTAAATTTATACATCTAACCAAAGACACCTAACATTTTTCAGGATTTCTACACAACAGGATTCATCTAAATATAGAAGAGCATATTTTAAATAGTTACATTTAGACCATACAATTTTCCCACAATATCACTTTTATTAAAAATAGTCAGAATGAAAGAGTTTTTCATTAGCTGGTCAGTGGGGTTAGATTGAAGAATGTTATATACAAAATATAAATATGGTCATTTTCAACTGAGGTATAGAGTATTAAAGCAAGACTAAACATGTCTTGTATTGAACAGCTGTTTTAAATAAAAGATATAATAAAATATGTGTATATAAGACACACACATGATTAAAAGCGAGATGAGATTGCAGTAAATCACACTGGGTAATATGCATTAACATTACCATTCTTATTACTGTGTTGTTGTCTTTGAGTGCAGTATTATATCCTGAAACACCAATTATACAATGATTCTCTTAGAAGTTCTATTATCATTGTTCAGTATTTCTATACTACCTCTTGGGAGACTATAATCATCATGACTACTACATATAAGTAATACTCTACTCCACTCTGATATTATTTTTAGTTACACCATTTTTTCAGCATCAAATAATCCCAAGCACATTTCTCAAGAAGGAGTTTTCTACTTTGTATAGGAATCTCTTAAAAGAACAAATAGGCCTAACGGTTAACAAACAAACAAACAAACAAAAACCTCTAAAAAAAAAAAAGCAGTAATCATTAAATTTTCCATTTTTGAATTTGCTTATGTCAGTAACTATTAATCTACAGATGTGTATAAACAACTAAAGGGAGGCAGCTCTCATCTTTCATGTTTCAGCAGGAAATATTTATATTTTCTCCTTTGCATATTTTCCCTGGTTTCAGATGTTTATAAAAAGAAGCTATGAATGACTGTCTTGACTGTAGCACAAGCTTTAAAAAGTAGTTTGCTAACTTGCAAAACTTCAGAATTCTAATTGTTATGTACACTCTATTTTAAAATGAATTATTGAGTTAGCTTTAAGAGAAAGATACATTTCAAATTAATATTTTATCCACAAGCTCATATTTTACAAGATAGAATTAGAATTCCTTTTAGTCAAACTAAGCATGATGGTAAAAATTCTGTAACTAGAATACTTTCAATATTTCCTTTTGCATTTGCCACTATAACCAAAGAATTTCAAAACCTTTGTAAATGTCAGAATCTTTTGTAAATGCAGATTTTTTTTATCTTAATTTATGTTCTTTCTTATTTTTGCACAAGTCTTCATTATGAAAAAAAAATATATAAAATAGAGTTCAATGTCTAGTAATACTTTCTCAAGCCATCAAGGTAAAAAAGTCATAAACCTCTTTTTATTAAGTAGTCAAAATCATCAATCTTTCCTGGATATTTTCAAAGAATTTTGGAGGAGTTGGGGTTTTTTTCTTTCACTTTTGGGCATGAAGTCTGTTAAGGACATGTATATTTTTTTAATTAGGAAAGTATATAGAAGTATTTATAAGTACTTTGCATTTTGCAAGAGGAAGAACTCTAAAAGAGTAGGATTCATGGATGCTTTGAAACTTCATATTTCTAGTGTTCAAAAGAAAACCATTAGAACACCAAAGGTATCTTATTTAGATCATGATTAATTTTACATTGAATTATTTTATTATTTGTCTACATATTTATCTATATATATAATTTGGACAGTATTTTCCTAGCATAAAGGATGTCTGCAAGGAATTTACTACAACCCTGGTACTGTAAGCAGGTTATTGTGAGTTTTTACAGCTCCACTGATTTCAAACTCTATGTTACAAAGTTGTTAGGATCTTCCAGCATGGTGTTCATTCTACAATCAATGTGTATAATTTCTGTAAAATTTAAATATCCATTTAAAACTACTATTATTCTTTATTACAGACTGAAGATGAAATAAACATCTAAAATGTAATATAAGTAATGGGATCTAAAATTAATATGTATGTATTGTGTATATCATGGTATCATAGAACAGTTTGGGTTGGAAGTGACCTCAAAGATATCTATGTACCTGCCATGGGCAGGGACACTTTCCACTAGACCAGGTTGCTCAGACCTCCATCCAACTCCATTCCAACTTGAATGCTCCCAAGAATGGGGTAACTTCTCTGGGCTCACCACCCTCAAACTACAGAACTCCTTCCTAATATTTAATCTAAACCTATGCTTTTTCACTTCAGAATGATTGCCCCTTGTCCTGTCACTACAAGCCTTTGTGAATAGTCTCTCTCTCTCTTTCTTATTGGGTCCCTCCAGGTACTGGAAGGCTGCAATCAGATAGCCCTGAAGCCTTCTCTCCTCCAGGCTGAACAATTCCAATTCTTTCAGCCTATCCCCATGGGAGATGTGCTCTATCCCTCTAATCTTCTTCACGGCCTACTATGGATTTGCTCCAATAGGTTGATGTTGTTCCTGTTCTGGGGACCCCAGAGCTGGCTGCACAATTCCAGGTGCTCTCTCACCCTGCTGGCCAAGATGCTTTGTATGCAGCCCAGGACACGTTTGGCTTTCTTTGCTCTCTGTGAGTGCACATTGCTGGGTCATGTCCAGTATCTCATCCACCAGCACCCTCAAGTCCTTCTCAGCAGGACTGCTCTCCATCCATTCACGCCTCAGCCTGTGTTAATATGAGGCATTGCCCCGATTCAGGGGTAGCACCTGACACTTAGTCTTGTTAATCCTTATGAGATTCCCATGGGCCCTCTGCTAGAGCTTATCCAGATCTCTCTGGATGGCATCCTGTCCTTCAGATGTGTCAATCACTTAACTGATTTGTGGTCATCTTCAACTTTACTGGGTCTAGACTTGAGCCCTTGTCTATGTCATTAATTACAATATTAAATGACACTGGTGCCAGTACAAGCTCCAGAGGGACACCGTGTGTCACTGACTATTGGAACACTGAGGCATTGACCACTACACACGGGATATGACTGTCCAGCCAATTCATTATGCATCTAACAGTCCACCTATCAAATCCCTCTCTCTCCAATTTAAGGAAAAGAATATTGTAGGGGGCCATATCAAAGGCTTTATAGAAGCCTGGATGGAAAAGATCTGTAACATCTTTGTGAAGATTTCAAATAATTCACAAATTGAAAGTTTAGAGAACTTTTTAGTATTGCAGATAAGATCTCAAACTACAGAGAAAGGTACACTCTAATTCTCCTTTTGGTCTTTCTGGTCATTCCCAGGTGTGTTCTCTTATGTTTTTTGTACTGTCCTCTGAACCAGAAGAAGAAAGTTCAAGGAGCTAAATCATTATAAAGATTTATTGTTCAAGATCAGTATTCCCTTTCTACTATTCTGTTCCCTGGTTCAGATCACATGAGGTTAGATGCCAGAGCCAGAGCTAGTGTTAGGGAAGTGGCAGGAATATGCAAACTATAGCAGGTAAAAGCAGTTGAGATGCTTTCATTCAGCAGTGTCTAATCTTAGCTAAAGAATCAGCTGACATCAAAATCCTTCAACCTAAACAGCATTCCACACATTTTTTTTTTTTTTTTTTGAGATGGGGACAAGTTTGATTTCTTATTAAGACACCACAAGTCTGAGGCAGCACAATGGGAAAACTAGAACCATTTAGACACCCACTATGAGTAAGAGCTAACTCTTGGTGCTACAAGAAATTGGGGTTTTTAGAAGTACTGTCAGCAAGTAAAAGTAACTAGAGTTTGCTGCTAACACAGGAAGGTATAAACAATTTTTCTATTTCTGTCCTGTGAGAACTGAGTCGCTGACGACTCACTGTCAGTCTGTCACCTCCTCTGAGCTCCCTTAGACCTTACACCTACTGACCTTTCACGCTGTTCTTGTCTAAAATATTTTTCATAGGAAGAAATAAGGTGCTAGAAGTTCAAATGCAGCAATAAGCAGGATGGGTGACTTTTATACTATTTATACTAAAGCACTATATGGGGCTTTAGTATTTGTCAACTAATTGGTCCAAACTTTGGAGATGCAGTTTTAAGCTGACTACAAACTCATTTCTACAAACTCATTTAAACTCAATTTCCTACTACTTCATAGAAGACCAGAAGAGTTCTACTCTATAGATACGTCATAACAAGTTCAGCTACTGCAGCAATGGACATTGAAATGATAGCCTTGGAATGACAGCCACTGTTGTATTCCCTTTAGGAATGCTTTTCCCCCAAAACCCCTCCCCAGATTTAGGGGGAGTATTGGAAGAGGGAACTACAGAATAGGGTAGAGAGAGTTGCAAAAGAGGCCCTCTTACCCCAGGATGTATTCCAAGGCCTTTATTCCTTGAAGGGAATCCGGAGAGAGAGAGATCACATGGGGGGAGAGGGGTTTTTATCACCTTTGGGGTCGGGGTCAGGTGACCTATCCGATCCTATAGGTCAGGAGACCAGGGGGCAGGTAACCCAGGCCGGTTACAGTTTCTGGGGGAGGGGTTTTGGGGGAAAGACATTCCTAAAGGGAATACAACAAGCCACCTTGCAATGGAATGTTCAGACTTGGGTTGTATTTAACGTACCTCTCCTTTCTCTTTGAAATGACTCATTGCAAAACTATTTGCCTGGCTACATTACTGCAACAAATTTATTATTTCCCATTATCTGTGTACATTGAAAACACAGCAAATGAAAAAAAACCCCAAAAAGATAAAAACAAATAAACACCCCCCTCCCCCAAAACAGAGACCTGCACCTCTCCTAAATTAGAGCTTGAAAGTAGCATTAAAAGTTCCTGTCTCATGCCAACACTAAAGATTTTTGATGCATTAATTTTCCTTTTTTTTATTTCATTAGATTTTTAGCTATAACACCACAATCTGTGAACAGAAGCATAATGCTCCCAGATTCTTTACATCAGCACTTTTCCTTACACTGCAGGGCAATACAATGGGATATGGTCTGCCTGCTTAGAGACACTGTCCCTCTGACCAGATGTTAAATCCTTTCATCTTTCATGGCTTCACATCTGAAAACCAAAAATACCACTTACATTCTGGAACAGCATGTTGCTTCAGCCAGTGTGTAAACCTCTTGATATGAACATACACCCTTCTATGCATCCTTTGGTATAAACACATCACTGCTCACAACCACGTGCAAGCTGTTGTCAGAGCCACAGTAAATAGAATTCCTATGCATGATGCTGGTTTGTAGGCACCTAATTTATTCCCTTATGAGCCTTTGAAGCTACCAACTACCAAATAACTTTCCTTAAGACATGCTACAGAATAAGACTTGCAGTGAGACTCTTCTCTCATTGATGGGACCATATTGAAGCCTGCAGCAATTGAACTGCTGGTACTAAGGACTGGAATAGCTAGCACTAATTAACAGTACTAATATTAGGAACCCCTGTGCCTTTTTCAGAAGCAACATGTCAAACAGAGGCATATGTGTGTTATAGCCTTCACTACAACTAAAACATGCCTGACATTAAATTAAACTGCCTAGTATTGGAGAGGAGAGATTGTCTAAGGACAGATTATGAATTAAAAGTGCGAACATTAGTGTCACTGTTTATATCAACTAATGCACAGGGTACTTTTCTGAAACCATGAAATTATGTTTCTTGTGCACGTTTAGGTGTCTGAAAAATCCCTTTTCTTCATTTAAATGATTTTTGAGAATGGGATTTCCCAAGTGTTGGTTCTGTAGTTGGCTGGGAAGGCTGGTTACACAGATCTAAGTCAGGAATTGCAATTAACTAGATAAAAGGTAAATCTATTTGAGTTGTTTTTTTTTTTTTTTTTTATCTGTAGCCATAAAAGAGACTCTTCAAATTAAATTGAGGTGCATAATTTTTAGAAATTGATATTATTTGTTAAATTAAAGCTGATCTTGGATGCTTGCTTAGTCTAATCTATTAAATACAGAATATTTTCAGGCTTTTTATTTTTTAAAAAAAAGGCAGTTTTATGAATGCCTGAGTATACACATTAGTTGCTAATATTATGCAGCTGAGTCTAAAATTGTGTTTTTTTTTTTTAATCATGCCAACACCTGCATGCATCTATTTTGAAACTAAAACATAAAAACAGGGTTGTTTCTGTTGGTTTGATTTGGTTGTTTTTCCCTACCAGAATCCTGCATAACTTCTAAGAATCTTTAAAATATATAAATAAAATACAATGGATCATATTTGGTTTAAGATAAAGCACATTTTTTCCAATGTAATGCAAAATAAGTAATCATCACACAGTAAGAAACACACATAAAGTTGCTTTGACATAATTTTTAATCTTCAAAAGAGATAGCAGTCTCATCAAGCAGATCAATCTCTCACAAAACAAAGGTCTAGATTCCAAAACCTTCATTTATCCTGTATGCCTCTTTTTGTGAACTATCTCACACCAACCTAATCTTCAATTTTGATAGGGTTAGTGGGAAGTTAAAACTTCATCTCATGCAATGATTAGTACCACTTCAATTAAAAATTATTTAGTTGCAGAATTCCAGAATCATAAGAGTAGAAAACACAGGAAAAGAACATTACCCACCCCCACAAAATCCACTATTCACCTTAATAGATATGATGCAATATTATACATAATATTATGATACAGTATTATTAAATAAGGGAATTTCTCACTTAAAATATGTCTAAATATGCACACACACATTAGATACATATGTTTTTATATATTACATAAATAGGATTTTTTTTCAATTAAATCATTAAAATAGTTAATTCATTGCAATTGTTTTTAGCAACACAGAAGATGAATTATAGGAATGACAGTTACATCTGTTCTTTTCTTAGTTCAACTAATACTTCAGTTTGAATTCTGTTAAAAAATGACATTTTTCCTTCTTGATAATCATATAGTCATTTTAGATATTTTCTGTACCATACGCAGTCTTCAGAGAGTCATGAAAATGAAGGTAAGAAAAGTCTTATCTTAGACTCTCTTGTCTGACTTCTGCTTGTTTGAAAAGTACTTGATACTATTCCCGCTGTTATTCATCTTTTAGTAAGCATAAGAACAAATAGGTTACAGCATTTCTCATGTATTTTTCTCAATTTCTTGCAAAATGTACATCTGCAAGTTTCCACAATGACAGCAATACTGATGTGCACATTTACTTTATTTTTATGCTATCGTACCAGATGCCTCAGAACACTTTCCAGAATGGCTTTTTCCTACAACCTCATAGATGAGTGACACTGTAAAATAAAGATCAAGCATGATTAAGATCTGTACAAGTATCAGTCTTATCCTTATGGAAGTTTTTCATGTCTTCATACTCAAAATACATTGCTCACACCTAATTGGAGATTAAAAACAAACAACCCCCCCAACAAACCAGAACAATACAACCTAACTTAATGTCCCCTGAAGCACGTAAATGTGTGAATATTTTGCATTTAACTGCCAATAAGCCCTAAATTCTCATCAAAGTTTCATGCCAGAAAGCCATCTCAACAGTTACTTCATTCCACTCCAAGACAAATGATCAATAGTCTGTGATAAATAAGGCTATGTACACAGTAAAAATATTTGAAAGCTTTATTTCCTCATAAAGTCAAAATATGTGACAGCTGTGAAAAAAAAATGCCACACACCTAAAGGGTAACCACCTCTTTAGTTCATAGAGGTGGTTTAAAAGAGAGGAAGGTTAAAAAATAATCATATATTTCATGGTCCAGAAGACTGATACTTACTGACTTCATGACTACAATTTTAAAAGATGCCTTGGCTATCAGGAAAGTGTGTCTATATGAAGAAAATAAACAAAATGTTTAAATGCATATGCCAAATTAATTTTCACTGAGTCCTAACCACCACAGTGTCTAAGCATTTTCAAATTGACTCAGGCATTTGTAAGAACATTTCCCAAGCAAGTAATTTGTAGTCAGCATCTACAGCTAGAGACATGCCCATCTGTGAGATATGTCCAAATGAGATCATCCTCATGACCATTTACTGTGAGCTGAGTCTTGAACTAAATAGCCAATGAATTTCCAATTGAGTTGCATACATAGTGAAAATTCAACAGTCTTTAGCAGAACATTTTTGCCTTTGAATCATTTGACACATTATATTTAAGGCATTTGAAAAGTTTTGAAGGTAAATTAAATGTCTAGAAACAATAGAGGAAAAGTCTCGATTTAACCTACTTAGTATTCTAGACATGTACCTACAACAATATATATTTACATCTGTATTTACTTATATTTACACATGCACACTCTAGAAGTGTTCTGTTTTTGTGTGAAAATGGTACTCCAATTAATGCAACTTTAAAAAGCAAATAATTGAGATAATCCTGGAATTCTAATAATTGGCTTTGTTTTAGACTCCATTTCTCCTCTAAATTATAGGTCTTTATTTGTTGTTGTTGTTTGTTTTTTTTTTTAACAGACAAGATCCACAGACTCTAAACATGACAGAAGCAAGAGATTTTAATGAATTACATATTAAAACTAATATAAATTTGAGGCTGCCATAATAACTTCATTGACTACTTTTTATGGAAATTGCTGTTTTCCACACCTATATTAATGTTTAATGAGATAAACTATATCACTACCCAAAGAGGAGTTCCAACAGATGACAAAAATCATCCCAAGTAACATAAAGATGAGGCCAGCCTGTCATTGTAAAATTATGTACTTTCTCATGGTCATAATAGAGATTTACATGTGGCTTTAAAATTCACCTGTTTACAGAGCTTGCAAAAGTACAAACTCTGCAAAGGTTTCCATTAATGTGTGTTATAGAGTGATTTTGAAGATGCAAATAAAAGTAAGATTCTAGTTCTGATTCATAGATAGAAATTCAAAACTCATAAAGTGATATGAGCTGAGCTCAGAAAAGAAGCAAATGAAAAATAGGTGCAGAAAGTTAACTTGCTCCTTCTCAAAAAGAATCATAACTTTTGGTGTTGCATTGCAAAATACACAACAGTACAGGCATGTACATCAGAACTGAAACTTTGAAAACTGTTTCTTTTAATTTTGTTTTTTATTTTTCTTTTAAGTGAAAACTTTGGAAATTGTTTGAAGGACCACAACTATTTTTGAGAAAAGGGCAAATTAGAAAGCATCTTAAAGCTGTACTACATGACTGAAGGAAGTTAAGAGTAGTGAAGAAATAACATTTCTATGATTAAATCATTATTCTATAAATTAAAAAAAAAAAAAACAACAAAAACAATAAATAAAACGAAAGCCTTCTTTGAAACTGTTGGCTAGGAGTAGGGATTTTTAACCAAGAGATATGCGTGCTGCAGCCTGTATGAACTATTGCTTCTCCTAATAGGATCAACAGGGTAAACTCTTCTTATGTTTAGTCATAAAAGCAGCTGAACATTGTTTCTCTCTTTTGGGGTATTCCAGAAATTAAGATGGGGCAGAGGGTGAAAATTGCTGCTGTCATCTTTGAAAATGAAACAAGTGGCAAAGTTTCTGTGATTGACCTGTCATGGAGGGCAGCTGTCAGCTCATACAGGTGGCTTATTTCCACATTCCCTGTGGGCAGCTTAGGAGTATCCAGGATAATTTATGGCCCTATTACAACATTACTTGTGGCTCCTTCAATATGTCAATTTCATTAACAACTATTTCTAGTTGGGTCTACCCTCTGTACATACAGCAGCTTCAGATCCAGAAACATACTGCCAGTGAATTTCACCATTATTTAGAATTGAGATTTTGATGATAGTTCTGTGATTAAGTACTTTAATTGGAATTTAGTGTATTTTTAAACATAGACTGTAGACACTTGTTCTGCCTTAAAAGAAGGTGTTTTCTAATTGTAAAGTCGTACAGTGTATTGAACAAAATCAAGAAGACCGCTGCAGTTCATTTATTAAGAATGGCAGATCATTTTATTCTGTATCTCTTTAGTCATTAGAAAATGAAATGGAAAAGCTATTCTTCGTTAACACTTGAAAACATCCTCTGTTTCATCTCTGCCCTCTGACTGAACCAGCATTACTGGTACAATAAGTGACTTTTTGGTGAAAAGGGGAAAAAGGAGTTTCACAAAACAATAAACTTACACAGAGTTGTTCGTTCACCAGTCCTTCAAATTATTCCTAATTCTCTTTACTGTTTCCCACTTGCTATAGCATCAATAATGCTTTTCAAATTCTCATGCAGGGCATCTCATAACTTCACAGTTACAATTACACCAAAAGAAAACTAAAATTGTATGAAGGTATTGGACAGCAGGGGGGTGAGGGTTAGAGGCTTTGTTCAGCTTTAGCCATTCTTTCCTAACTCATTTTCTGTTATTATGTTACAATAATGTATGTGTTGTATTCACTGGCAAATGCAGGCAGATTATGGACAGATCAGTTTAGTCACATTACATCTCTCTGTGTGGTGAGACAGAATTAGCTGGTTCCTGCTCTAATGCAAGTTCTCATAACACTATCTAAAATGGGGTTTCTTTTGTCATAGGAAAGGACAGAGTAAACAAAACCCCAAACCATCCAAATTCAACACACACAATAAATTATGAGCATTGTTTCTGCAATTGGTTTGCAAAATATAAAGTACTGTTTCTGAAGTAAAGCTGTGCAAAAATAGCATCTCGTATTTCTGAAATGAGTGCTTTGGTCCATCTGTTTTTATTGATATGGACTCAAATGGAGAGGAAAAAGTGGTTCTGAGGGAAAGTTAGGCTACAGTAGGTAACATAGATTGGTTTTCTGAAGTCTCTCACAAATTACTTTTAGTCACATTACCAGAGATTGCAGTGACTCTTTACCTACACCTCAGTGGTGCAGTTTGTGATTCCTGGGTTGGAGGTCAGTAGATATCAAAAATAAGGGCACAGTAACCATATACAGTGGCTACTATATAAGCTATTTTCTCAATAAAAAATTTTGTGAGACAAGACACACAAAAATAAACCAGCAGGTTTTCAAGTGAAATTAAGCTTCACCTCATAACTATTCAATAGATTATTAAAAATTCTTAGACTTGGTAAAATGTAATTTATCAATTATTTATTATATGTTCTCTTTTAGGACATCTTTTTACCTCCTCTCTTTTGTCTGTTTACAAAATTTCTTCTAAATATATATGGCTGAACTACATTTTAGGGTCCTTTTAACTGTTACATTGTAATGCTATTGCTTTTTTGAGTCTAGCTCCTCAGATTGCTTACTTGCTCTAAGTTGGCTTTATTTTTTTTTTTTTCCTTGGTCATGCCCATTTACTCCTCTTCTGCCTTGAATCATCTATCTATTTACCTGTTGAAACTTACTCATTTTTGGCTTTTATTTGTTCTTTTCCTGTGTTCTACAAAATCTTTCATGCTACCAACTTTTTGGCCCTTTCTACATGAAAGGAAGACCCAACTAGTGAAAACCCCACTAAATTGTGTTCCAGTACAAAAGAGCACAGTTCACTTTGTGGTTCACTATTCTTTCAGCTTTCTAGGCATATTTGTTTACCAATCAAAATGTAAGAGTTCTATCTCAACCTTATTTAGTCCTGTCCCTTACATACAAAATAGTCAGAAGTGATGCCATCCAGTTGATGTAGTAATGAGATACTTGGTGGCGAGCCCAGTGCCTCCCTAAACTTTTTAGGCTCGGGTAGTGCCACATAGCTCCTAGACCATCATTTGGCCAGTTCATTGTCTAAGCACAGACTACTATCCAGGGAAAACAACCTGTTCTCAAAGATAAAAGTAGTTTAAAACCCCTTAAAATTTCTATAGCTCACTTAATATTTCACTCATGTTTTCAGCAGGGGTATCTCCAGGCCATCTTCATAATCCTTGGAGTGATGTTGTCTGAGCAAACTATGTTTCATCTTTAGGTTTCATTCATCTTTAGGCTTCTAGACATACAAAATTACCAATTTTGGCTCCAGAGGTTTTTCCAGAGCTTACCCAATTTTTTTTTTCACTTGTAAAAGTAACCCTCTTCTAAAGTCTTCCCTCCGTAAATAAACTTGATGAACAGCAGATTGTCATTGTGCTTGAAAACAGGAAACAAGCATAAGAGCTTCTCCTTTAGGGAGATAAAGTCCTTCCTGCCTCTCCACTTACCCCAGCTGGTCTTCTATTTCTGAAAATGAAACAGACTTTGTGCACATACTCTTCTGTATGACAAAACTCTTCTGTAAAAGTCAGAACTTTTCAATAATTGCCAATTTTGACAGATGTTGCTTGGGAAAAAAAAAAAAAAAGATATTAAGCTGTCTCATAATGTACAAAACATCCTGTTTCAGCATTTTAGGACTGTTTTAGTTCCGAACTATTTTTTGAATACTTTATACTGGCCAGCCAATACCTAAGCTTTCTTATTTTTTTCTTAAAATCAGAAGTTTGAGCTGTTCTGAAATACTAGTTTTATAAAAAAGGTCAGAATTAAAATGCATTTTGAAGTTACAGATTTCCCTTTTAAAAAAGGAAAAAAAGACATGGTTCTGAATGATATTTAAATAATTTCATTTTTTTTAATCCAAAATTCACGTTAGAATCTTGAAGCACACATTACTAACAATATAATCTGCTCATTTTTTTTCTCCCAAGAGAGAACACTATTTAAAATGAAGGTTACAGTATAAGTTATCAGTAAAACTAAAATTTCCCAGTGGATGCAGATATATCCTTCTGACTGGCAGAAGCTGTTGCTTCTGCTTCTTCTGCTCCAATGCCAGCTGAAAGAGCCAAGTAGGGACAAGAGTTGCATGCTGAACAGCATGACTTCACATGAAAAGATGGCCAAGTATGTGCCTGTCTCATCTAGTAGAAGACTTCTTTTGCACTGCAGCAATCCTCTTCAAGCTTTTACTTCAGTTTTGTGATAGACTTGGGTATCATGTGGGGACACCTAATTACACCAGAGGGACTCTCAAACACTAAAGAGTACAAAGGAATAGAAAGCGTTTTAAACATAATTAATAAAAGCATCCTCATTTCAAATGTTGTGGCGGTTATGCCAAATTTATGTCTCACTCTTCATGAGTTCTAGTAATCTATGTTAGTGACACTCAAGTCTTACACTTCCTAGATATGAAGAGATACTCACTCTAATAATAGTTTTCCTTTTTGAGTTCTACATTTTTGCATGCACTTCCACTAATTTTTATGTGCACAAAAACACACACAGAAGCACTACTTACAGAGATTAAGTATAGATTGATCTTCTCTCAGGTTACCTTCAAAACTTGCCTTCTGCATTCTGCTGCCCTTACATTAAGACCTATCCATCATATAACAAATATGTTATAAATGTGCTAAAATTTCTATACTTAAGAAAAGAGAAAGAGAAGACAAAAAAGAAAAAGAAAAGAAAGAAAAAGGAAAGAAAAGAAAGGGAAAGGAGAAGGAGAAGGAGAAGGAGAAGGAGAAGGAGAAGGAGAAGGGAGGAAGTAGAGATGAAAGGAGAAGGAGAAGGAGAAGGAAATTGAGAAGGCGAGGGAAAGGAAGAAAAGACAAGGAAAAGGAAAAAGAAAGGAAAAGGAAAAGAAAAGGA
>CM031858.1:73994370-74073820 GCA_018697195.1 Certhia americana
ACATACCTCTTGATAACTCTGATATTTTGTCACTGACCTGAAATAGATTAGACTAGCTGGGTTGGATTTGGTTGAAGTGGACTTGGCTTTGCAGAAGAGTGATGTTAGCACTACTTAGACTGCTATTATAGTTATTCTCACATTTTCTGTGTCATCCTTCACACCAATTTGCTCTGTGGCACATTTGATCATGGCTCGCTGCCAGATGCCTGCTCAACTGGTCTCTTACTCCCTTTTGTTAACAAAATTGGGAGAGAAAAGAAAATGGAAGAAAGCTCATGTGTTGAAGTAAAGAGTGATTAATTATCAATTATCATGAGGGCGAAAACATATTTTGTTTGAAAAATTAATTTAACTTATTACACATTAAAATTAAGTTGGATACTGAGAAACAAAGGTAAACTCTCAAATAGCTTCCTTCTCCCACCGACAATTCTTCCAAGACTGTACTTCCTTCCTTCACTCCTGCTATAAGCCTATTTGTACTTTAAATCAAGCTGATTTCCTCTGACAAATGTAGTAAGAGGCTGCTTATGAGGTAATCTAAAGTATAAATAAAAAAATAAATAAATAGATCATCCTGTAGCTACCATTCAAGTAGAATAAAGATAAGGCCCACTTTTCTTTGATTAAAAAGTTTTGCCTCTTTTTTCATAATTCACCTTTTTCGCCTCTTTCACCTCATAATTCATATTGAGCTTCTATATTTCATTGCCTTGATTTCATTGTCATTTCTAACCCAAAAAACTAAGAGAAGTTTCTTGTCTCATGAAAGAAAGTTGTACAAGTACTGTCTATCATTTTTGAGCATCCTTCTTTACAACATGGCAGACTTGGCAAAGAGAGTAAACTGCCTCCTGACATATAATTTTTTGATGATAGACTCTTGTTAATAGTTTTTCTGCAGTTGTACTATTTATTAGTTTAATAGAAAGAAGGAGATTTTTAATACAATCTTTTCACCACATGAAAAGTTTCTGCAGGGTTACATCTTCTGTACTCTTCTCAACAACCATAATTATATGGCACTTGAGCCTCAGGAAACTAAGACAGACATTCCAATGAGACAAACACAGAAGTTTCCCAAAGACTGCCCTAAGTCCTGTAATAACAGTCTTAAAAAAGAAAAAAAAAACTTAAGTAAAAAAAGAAATTCAGCATTTTTTCTCCTCACCAAAACAGTACACTAAGAAAAGAAAAAGGAGCATTAATGTGGTTTTGGTTGCTATAACTGTACTCAAACTTCTGTGTCAGTCCCAAGACAGTGCCTAGATCAGGAGACCATAATAAAAACCTTTTCTGATTAAGGTATTTTGGGTTGGGGTTTTTGGCATGGAAAACAAAATTACTCTTCTTAACTTCTAGATGCTAGAATGTCACAAAATACAAACATATAATTCTACTGATTATGGTCTTTTATAGGCTAGCAAGGGGTATTGTCTCTTTCCCTATTTGTCTTGAGGAGGCAGGGGATTTAGCTTACTTGCTTTTCTGAAGGTAGATGGGACTAATGGAATGGAAAAGATGGAACTTTACCATTCTCAAAGAACCATCTTGATTTTTTTTGTCCAGATGAACAGCTCTGTTGGACACTGTTAGTGATTAAAATATCCTTACATAGTCACTTCTTTGGGATAATCTTTACAGCTCAGCTTGGCACACAGATGACCTCTAGCTGTTTAACCAGGCAAAAGGTAATCCAGATACCTGATGGCAAAATTCCTCTTCAGGGTTTGATGGTCTGTGACAAAGCATTTTTACAACTTCTTTCTGCTGGTTGTTGCAGAGAAAGAAATATTCATCCTCTCTTGACATGCTCTTCCGATAACCTGAAATATTGTAATTCATTGTGTAGGTAAAACTATTATTTACCTACAGTAAATCTGTACTATGTACTATGAAAAATATAATTGCTTCTAACAGGACCTGACAATAATGTACACTCACAAATCTGTTTTGATTGCTCTGGATTTCTACTTTTCCCAATCCCTGGGATATGCTGAAAAGCAACAGTAGAAATTATTCACTTCAATGCCATTAATCATAGGCAAATGAGGGTCTTCTAAGCTTCTAAAATCTGCCTGCAAATTATCTGGGGGAACTTCAATCTAGAGAGACTGAAAGTATAGAAAAAGAGGACTATAGAATTATATTAATTAAGTGGACATTACTTACTAGATTTTTTTCTTTTAAAGGAAGTGAGATGCAAAAAAACCCCCACAAAACCAAAACAAGCAACTTGGCCAAAAATAGGGTAAAGAGCTTCTTTGCAGTCAGCCTTCTTCCCCTGGCAAGGAATCAAGCACCTTTACACCTCTAGCTATTGGACTGCCTGCATCTATCTAGACATTTGTCAGCTCTAGATTGTGTGAGCAAAATGCATTCTGACATCTTGAAAAGTGCTAAGAAAAAAAAAAAAAGCTTGTGAAGGACAAGTGCTTCTTTGTGCTTTTATATCTTACAAGAAAAGCTTTACAGAAGCCTTCATTTGCTTCTAACCTATAAAATACACCAAATGTATTTACTCACAGTACTCATAATCCCATATAACCTCTATTGTCTTATGTTCACAGGATAAGGGTAAACTATTGTCACACAAAATAAGTGAATGCTGAAAAAATGTCAGCAGCATTTAATGTCCTTTGTTTGCCAAACAGGTAGATAACTTTGAACAAGAGAGAAAAAACTAACAAAACCCCATAAATTGAATTTCTGATTACAAAAACAATCTATTTTTAAATAGAACCTCAAAAATCAGTTTAGGATGAGACAAAATGTTTTATTGAGTCAGATTTTGTCATATAAGCAGAAAATGAGTATGGGGAAATTTGCTTTAGGTTTATTTATTAATTAAGCCAAATCTTTAAATGAGCAGTTTCAGCTGAGGTCATGTTATTGCCAGGGAACAATCTTCAAATCTGTTTGATGACCAAAATACTTAATGCTGTGTTTGGTTTCAAAGATGTGTTAGTCCCTCTGTGTTTATCTTGTTAAACTGAAGCATGAATCTTAAGTGATAATGATTTTAGGTCCATTCATTAGGAAGTTGGGACTTTATTTAACTGTCTCTTTGGCAGTATAACTCTGGACTGGTCCAGTGGATCTTGTTTGATTTCTTACTGAATTCAATACTGAAACAATTGTATGTGGTTTACAAGAACTAGATGCCTTCGTAAAACCTGCTGATTCTTTGCTTGGTACCCATTTAGGTACATCTGTTATTCAGGTGACTGCCACAGATGCTGATGATGCCAACTATGGGAACAGTGCCAAAGTGGTGTACAGCATCCTCCAGGGACAGCCTTATTTCTCAGTGGATCCAGAAACAGGTTAGCAATCCATTCAGCCTCACTTTTTGTAGTAACAGAGACAGGATGCAGGAATCAAGACACATTTGACTTCCATTTCAATGCCTGAGCAGATATATGACTTGACACATAGCTTTCTTTAAATGAAAACTGGAATCAAAATAAGTGTCCTTTTTCCATTAAAATAATATTATTGCAGAAAAATTGCTTTACTTGGTATAACTAAGATTTCCAGAAGATGATTGTTAACTGAAAAGGCCAAAACCAAAAACAAAATCAACAAAACAAACAAACAAACAAAAAAACCAAACAAACAACACCCCCCAACAACAACAACAACAAAATTTTAAAATACTGTAAAGGGCCCAAAGATTCATCAAAATTATTCACAAACCTATTTTGCGGCAGTTTCTGGGAATTTCATCTGTTTGCCTTTAGAAACCATAAATAGGAGTGAGGTATTTTCATAATATAAGGTAAAAACAAATCTTACAGGTAATTAAATATTTCTAAAAGTTTGAAGGAGATTCCCGACCATTGACAATATTTAACTTGTTTTTTTTAAGCTGCATTATGATTCCAAGAGTTATGAGAACTGAAGCAAGTATCATTAATTTTTTGAGTTGAAAAGAATGAATTGATGCCTTTTTCACTGTTATGCAAGAAATTGGATAAGAGGCAAACACACAAAAAAAGTATGAATTTTGGATATCTATAACTCAAAATCAGATTTCAGAAAAGAAAGATGCAACCAGAAAATCCCCTCTTCCAGATATCTGATCTTAAGTCACTCAAGACTCAGTAGGCATTGCATTAGCTTTTCTTGCATGTTATCAAAATTATTCTGGCTTGCTAATTGAGAATTTAAGTGCAACTCTGACCAGAATCCCTGAAATTCTTAATCCACTGAGAGTTCTCAAATGATGGATAACTTCCTTCTGAAACAATTTGGGGTTTTTTTCTAAATAAAGCAAAGGCATAATATGCAGAAGATAATCACAAGGCTACAATTTTAAAAGGTAGCATAAAGATTCTGCCTTGGATAAAAGTGTCTGGTTTTCCCCCTTTTTTTCAATCTCTTTTTTTTTTTCCTTTCCTCCAGTCCTCTACTCAAACATCATTACCAGGCAAGAGCAGGGAAACAGGACCAGTACCATATGGACAATAACCGATGGCAGCAGGTGTTTAGGCAGGCAGAACAGTAAAGGAAAGACCTAGACTCTCATCATTGGTTCACGGATTATTTTTCATTTTAATCCAATTTGCTGTTTCATGTTACATGTATTAACAAGCCTAGGTATGATAATCAGAACGTGGTAATCCTGGATCAGACACAAATGTCATAACCGTTAAGCTGCAAAGGGTTTTTTTCTTTATTTCACTCACTTGCTGGAGGTACGGATTTTCTAGCGTTGCCTTTTTTTTTTGTGTAATATCAAACCGAGTCTATAATGCGAACCTTCTTCTGAGGAAGAAAGGGCAGGGGTGTAAATCCTCCAAGCAGAAAAGGAAACTATGCTTAAATTTTCTCACTTCACAAGAGAAAGCTCTCATCAGTCCAGCTTTGAAAAGCCACTAACCTTCTAAATAAAAATAAAAAATTTGCTTGGTTTTCTAAAAGGAACTTTAAGGAAAAGTGGCATACAGCACCACTTCTTGAATTCTCACCTGAGACCCCTATTCTTTTTCTGTAGTGCAAGAGTGTCTGAGACATTTAAATTACAGTTATGAAATTCTTCAAACTGGACACCCCAAAAAAGATTTTTCAAAAAGAATTTTAGAGTCTTGTTCAATTATTTTATTAGCTGTAGCCCCAGCTGACTTACAGTAGACATCACTGAGCGTCACAATCAATGATTTATTATAGCTCAGAATAATGAATCCTGGGCATGTTAGAGTTCACCCTTGTGCTGCAATATCAAAATGTCACCAGGACTGGAGATTACACAATATAGTAAATAATAACTGGGGATAGAAATTGGAAAAATATCATTAATTCAATGAACATATGGACATTTTTGTCATTAAAAGAATTATCAAATTTATGTAGAAAAACAAAAGCAATGAATAGGTGTCTATTATATTTTTTTGTCTTTTTTTTCTTTAAATCACATTTAAGCATCCATAGATTGAAAGACTCATTACTGTATACCTTGTTGTGATTGCTATGTGATTGTTATGGATTATCATCTGCACAGAGTATCTGACAGGAATCCATCTAGGAGCTCTGAGATTATAGTGGATGGTGCTTCTCCTTCACCACTCTGTCTCTCTTTTTTTTTTTTTTTTTTAACTCCTTCAAGGCATAATCAAGACTGCTTTACCAGACATGAGCAGAGAAAACAGAGAGCAGTACCAAGTGGTCATCCAGGCTAAAGACATGGGAGGCCAGATGGGAGGACTATCAGGGACCACCATCGTGAACATCACTTTGACCGATGTCAATGACAATCCGCCTCGCTTCCCCCAGAGTATGGAGCATCTTATAGTTTGGTTTTCCAAAGAACCTCTCACAAATCACCTGGTTTGCTTTGACCATCTGGAAGTTTGTTTTTTATCACTGGTTTTGTAGTACTTACCTACTGCTGTGTCTGTTCATTTTGCACTGTTATTAAGGCAAATGGGAATCCCTTCCTACATTTTTTTTTATATCAAATTATTTGTTGGAATGATTAACTTCTCTTTCTTACTCTGTTTACAGAAATACAAACTGAAACAGTAATTTAGACAAACTGCAAGGACTTCAGAAGAATTTAACTATAAAATATAGGGATATGTTCTTAGAAAAACTTTTAGTTCCATGTGTTTAGGCAAGCAAATACATCACAGGTTTTCTAATGTTCTGACTTGCACAGGCAGAGTTGATCAGATCATATGTTCTACTGGAAGTCTAAGTATTTGGTTCAGGTACTTGTAATCTGTGTTCAGTTCTTGATTGATTTGGATAATCTAGGCCAGTTTTACACAATAAAGTAAGGTTTTTAAAAATATCTTTGTAGAAGAAAAGAAAAAAATTACATATAGCAGAAAACTGCGCAACAGAGAAAGCTTCAGAGTAACATACTACAGATCTTTTTTTATCCTAGGCCAGTGTTTAAATTCAGTCTCATGTTGTTACGGTCAGTGTCTGATAGCTGTTTGATAGGCTGCAGATAGGAGAAATTTACAGCCTCAGTTCAGTGTCTGCCAGAAAACTGTCCACATAACAAAATTTGAATTGCTTGTTCACACTGATGAGAGACCTGGCTCTCTTTACAGATCCACTAAGCACTGAACAAAGAGAGCTGATTTACAAAATGCTCTCCTGGACTTGAAAAGCACTTCAGTACCATGGCAATAAGTACAACCAGAATACTACAAACTGTTCAACCTAATGCAGATTTAAAAAAAAAAAAAAAAAAAAAAAAAAAAAACAGAAAAACTCTGGCAGCATGGAAGAATGGATCCTTGGAATTATAAATTACTGTTTTAATTTCTATGATAACAGAATTCTTTAAAAGAAGAGAGGGGAGGGGAAGTACTGTAACCCTCATAAAGAAAAGATAATTTCAATTACATTCAGAGTCCAGTTGATGAGAATCACTTTCACACGGTAAATTCAAGCTGCAATTTTTTACCAAACTTCCTGTTTGACTTCACGAGGTGATACTTTTAATGATGCAGCCTATAATATTTTGGCAAATAGAAATTCTGGAACATAAACTATAATTTATGGTTGCACATTGCATTGTCAGCATTACTGTTGAATAAAATAAAATAAGCTAAAATAAAGAATGAAGAACATATGGAACTGCAAAATAATTTAAGGTTTCCAGTCCCCTTAGCTTGTATTCCTCATGGTGCTCTTCTTTCAAAATTAACTGAAGCCTCAAGTCTATGAAAGTTTTTCTGATTATTTCAATAAACTTTGAGATGGGTGCTTTTTAGAGAAATTTACACAATTTGATGCCGCATACAATATTCTCTGTAGTATTCTACTTTTAACATCACTGAAACACATTGTTGGCCTACAGAAAGCCTGTTGTGGGATCTTCCAATGCTGCAATTTCAGTCATTCTGGTGACCCTTCCCTCTCATTTTCTTTCTCCTCAGCAGGCTGATTTTTTATACATTCTAGAAAATAATTTTTAAAAAACAATTAAAAAAAAATACCATGTAGATTTGATTTTTTTCTAGCTAATTATGAAGAGGGGTACACCTTCAAAAAAATATTTGTTCTGGAAACCTTCTTTTTAACAAAAAAAAACAAAAAAAAAAACCATTTGTCTTTCATTTTCTCTTTTGTGAGGCAAGAATACTTTGTTGCCCAAGATAGAGTGTGAATGGCAGTTGCAAGCAACAACAACTTGATATCGAGGTATTTAAGAGACAAAAACTTATTTCTAAACCAAATAGCCATGTCACATGCTGAAAATATGTAGCATTCACACAGCACCACAAAAAAAAGAATGCTTTCAAATGAAAAAAAAAAAAAATGAGAGGAGGTATTTATGTGGAAAGAGTAATAAGTACAATTATTAAATCTGTTCTTATGGTAGGTCTGGCTCAGCTGCCAAGCCCTTGAATTTGTCAAGGGCTCAAGGCTTGAAACTCATGGTTTAGCTGCCAGGAATCCTACCTTTAATCCCATTTACTGACTGGTTTGAGGAAACAACATGCATTTTAGTCTGTGTGGATCGCAGTCAAACAGGCTGAGTTTTCACTTGCAACCTTGAATTTGTAACAGCAATCATAATCTCACATCAAACATTAACTTCCATTTTGCTACACATATATATAAATATAAGGCATTTTTAGTAACTTTCTTTTGTACTTAGTCTTTACAGTTGGGGAAACTCATTTTGCACTCTGAATTTTGATATATTCCTTGTATTAAATGGAACATACAGGATCCTTTAGGTGTCTTAAAAGGCAAGGGGTGTGTAAAGATAGGAAAGAGGGCTGTTGCAACAAAGAGAGTTGACTGCACTTTACTGCAAGGTACATGTGCTCTTATTGGATCCTTTGAATAAGGGTTGTGCATTTATTAGGTGCTAATTTTGTCAGATTCTTAAGGTGTTTCTCCAATGCTACTACTTCCCTCAATAAAGTAATATGAATTTACATGAAAAACAGATCAAACGAAACATCAGATTCTGGCATGTTATGTGCAAAATCTAAACCCATCAGATATTTTGGGGGCTTTTTGTTGTTTTTTGTTTGTTTGTTTGTTTGTTTGTTTGTTTGTTATTTTTTGGTAACAATAGAAAATACTGAATTAGAATTTTTTTTGTCTTGCTAGTGATGAAACATCTTCAATGTCTGCTTCTTACTGGTCAAGAAATACATCTGATTAATAGTTTTTCTGCTACAGCATGTTTTTAATTAGATTTTTTATGTGTAGTCAGATTTCTTTCTAGAATACTCTGATTATAAAAACCACAATAGCAATTAACATGAACATGTATCCAAATGCTCTTTTCTATGACTCTCTAGTACGTATTATCAATAACAGATGAATTAATTATTTTCAAACAGAAAACCTACTTGAATATATTCCAAAATAATTAAAAGAAAAGGGTATTCTATTTTAGTCCTTTTCCAAAGTCCTCACTGATTTCTACAACTCTTGTACCTTGAGAGAAAAAAACAAAATGCTTTCCTATTTCTACATATATCTAGGAACATTCCGAGGGGAAAAAAAATAAAGTTAATAAAGAGGCTAAGAAGTGGTACTTTATTGTTTAACACCTTTGTCCCTTAAAAATGAAGGGGAAAAAAAAAAAGAAAAGCACAGTATTAAATGGCTTTGAAGGATAACTTGAATTTTTTTGTGACAATTTGTCAGTCAACTCTGAATCCTGTTTTAATGTTTAGTGTGATGACTAGCAGCATTTTCCTACAGTGTTCAGAACTTCAAGCTACTTAAAAAATCTAGGTGAAATTGAAGATTATTTTTATTCAGAAAAAAAAAAAAAAAAAGTTTCTCGAAACAATAAATTCTTGATTTTGCTCTTCCAGGCTCTTACCAGTTCAGCTCTCCTGAATCTGCACCACCTGGGACTCCTCTTGGCAGAATTAAAGCCAATGACCCCGATGTGGGAGAAAATGCAGAGATTGAGTATAGTATCTCCAATGGGGATGGATCAGACATGTTTGATATCATCACTGACAAGGACACACAGGAAGGGATTATAACTGTCAAAAAGGTTTACTTTTTCTCCCTCTCTTTTATACGTACTTAGCTCTTCAGGTGTTACGGTTATTTTTCTTTTTCCAGGGGAAGGGAGGGTAGATCTCACAAGGGGTCAGGCTGCCAAGGAGCTGTTGTATTAGCTTTGTTCTTCTTTTTCTTCAGCAGGTATCTGTTATTTTCAAATCTCAAGGGAAATTTACTGGCATGTCACTTCACATAAAGCAATATTTCAGTGGCTGCTGTCTGTTCAATATATAGAGTCTCACACACAGAACTTTCAAATTAGGGCTGTGAAAACTTAGAGGGATTCTGTTCACAGTGGGGTTTATCAGCTGATTGTTGTGGTAAGACTTACAAGGGTGGGAGGCTTACCTGGAGTTTGATGAATTTGCAGAGGCTAAATTCTCCCTCTCTAATCTGTTTAACAGCTAGTTATCTCCAGTACCTAAAATCTGTCTTGGTTAAAGTCCAATCTTGGTGATATTTCAGCTGTTACACACACAATATTAGCAAAACTCCCAAGAGCAAAGACATTCACAGAAATTTAATTCAAAATGCCATGTCTGACAGATATATTGGTAGCTTTTCAGAATTTAGTCTGTTAAACTTTGAACACTCTTTATGTTTCTAGCATTATTAAATATATCAGTAACATTAATTGATAACTACCTATAGATAAACTACAGATCTATAAACATATTTGGAAACACGTATACTTATGTATATGTATGTGTGAATGTCTGTCTACATATGCATATATCATGCTTCACAGATTTTCTTTTTACTGAGGAATGCGGAGACCAGAGACAAGTCTGTGTTGATCCTAGTGTCAAACAGGCAAGGGTAGATGGAAATGGGTAAAATAAAGTAAAGAAAAGATAAAAAGGACAGAGCATTTAAGAACATAATTGCTATTTTTACTTTCAGCAAGATGAGGCAAGTAATATTTTGCACAACTCTTTGTTGTGGACTGAGTAAACCTTCCCTGTTTCTTACTAATTTTATATCAGTCAAAGCCTCCTGCTTTTTCAGGAACCTGAACAATTAATAGGCAGAGGAATCATAACTACCTTGTTATCTTTTAATAATCCTTACTTTTTAAATGCCCAGAATAAGACCTAATATACTTCATTTTCATCAAATTGGATTAAAATTTAGAGCTTTTGCTCCTAAAGATGTCTCACCTTCTGACTCGGTGTTGTAAAACTTACATGTTTTTGTAAAGTGATATAATTTTCTTTATTACTATTATTTGCTCCTCAGCATCTGGATTTTGAAAACAAGGTGTTATATACCCTAAGAGTAGAAGCAACCAACACTCATCCTGATCCTCGTTTTCTTCAGCTGGGCCCATTCAAAGACACGGCTTTAGTCAAAATTTCTGTTGAAGACATTGATGAACCTCCAGTGTTCAGCAGACCCTGGTATTTAATAGAGGTAGATGAAGATGCCAAGGAAGGAAGCATTATTGGGCAGGTTGTAGCCCAAGACCCAGATGTAGCACAGAATGCAATAAAGTAAGCCATTACACAATATAAAATTCTTTAGATGTGGGTCAAGTCTCATGCCCAGAGAGTGATGAGAATGCAAGATATTAAGAGGCTGTTTGGATAATTAAGCACATGGGGACTTTTGAAAAGTGTCAAAGAGAAATCTCTATTAGAGCTTGTAAAGGCAACTACAATTAACACAAGTGGTGCAGTCAATGCTTTTGAAGAGTAGTCTATAGGCACCAGGTGAAAAAGAAAGGAGATGTCAGCATTAAATTGACAGCATGTTCTAGTACTTTCACCAAGCTGTTCATAAAATTATTCTTTTATACTATGTAAAAAACTCAAAATGGTGTATTTCTATGCTCCCTGATGCTTGATGACAGTCACACGTCTGTACATAGCAGTCATGTTCCATAGCTTAACTTTAATGATCACAGTATATTGAATAAGAAATGATTGCAAGAAAGTCATGACAATTAGATGTAAGAGTTCAGTGCTGTGAAATTGCTGTAATTGTTACAAATCTGCTATCATTATCTGCAGTGACAAACACAGCACTTAAATTTGTGTATTTACCATGCAAGTGATTATGAAAATTGATCTCTGCATTTCTGAACAAGCCTTCTATGTCCTGCAGCAGAATGCTTTGAGGTAGGAGGTGTGAGAGGAGGAAGAAAATAACATATTTTTAAGCAAAATATGAATAAAATCTCAATTTAACCTGAAAATGACTGTCAACAGCTAGGTTGATTAAAAAACAGCTGTAAAACAAGTATTTCCTTGCTGGATAAGAACAAAACAAAAGCAAGTATTGTAAAACAAGATTTTACAAAATTCATCTTAAAACCCAACTAACTGAAAAATTTTTCTCTTGAGTTTTGTGGACCCTGTGATACCTCAAAAATAGATTTTATGGATTGATGCTTCCTTGAGTCTGCAATACATGTCCTTTGGTGACAGAGTTCTCTAAGAAACAATTAATTTGCAAAAAATCTTATCTAAAAAATTTCACTTTTAGGTATTATTCCAGAATTCACTTTATGAGCTAAAATAATTTCAATTATCAATCTAAAAACTGCCCACATAATAATTTGCTCTTCATCCTGCTCATTAGTCCTAAAATTATATCTAAGTATTTGTAACATACAGGTAGCCATGGGATTGTAAAGAAAACATTCTTGATTAAGCACAGTTAAAATTAGAAAACTTTTAAAAGCAGCTGTGAGCTAAACTGGAGACTGCAATGGGAGATAGTGATGCTCAGTTTTACTGTATCTTGACAGATATTCTGTAGATCGACACACTGACCTTGACAGAATATTCAACATCTATTCAGGAAATGGATCCTTATTCCTCTCAAAGCCACTTGACCGAGAAGAAATTCCCTGGCACAACATCACAGTCATAGCAACTGAAATCAGTAAGTTGAAGATAAAATTTATCTCAGAAGAATATTTGAACTAAGAAAATAATTAAATTCTATGGTTTCTATGACATATTGTTTCATTAGTTTTTCCCTTATCCAAATATTATCAATAGACAAGACATCTTTAAACACACATAGAAGTCTGATCTATTATTTTAAGATATGTTTTGCCTGTTTTTTAAAAGATATTTAGGAACATTAAAAACCATGCACAGTATGCATTAGATAAATTAACTGGTTTCATGAGAATTTATATCAAATAATTTGGCGCAGGTGTGATGCACTAGCTCTATCACAAGCTAAGTCTTTGGGAAAATCCCTGGGGAAAGGGGAAAAAAAAATTCCCTGACATACAAATCCATTAGCAGAATAACCTCTGTAAATGGGAACAAATTACACTTTACCTCAGCTGATTTAACTTATCTCAGAAAATGGCTTTGTTTGAAGCCAAGACTAGAGAAATTCTTTGCCTTCCATGACTGAAGTAAAACCTGGGCCTAAATCTTTCACCTGGATTCTTTACTATTCTCTTAGATACTTTTAGGCATGGATGTGTCTTGCCTAGCTTTTTTCTGAGGCAACAGTCATCAAAGCGGGAAACAGACACTGATTTTAGTGAAAAATTTTTCTTATTTCCTTTATTCTCCTATAGATTCCCCTAGAGTCAATGTGCTTAAGAGTCTGGGAGTTAGGTAATATAGAGAGACGAATCATATGCCCATTTTCAAAAAGATTTATATCTTTTATCTTTTCCTCTTAAGTGCTTTTACTTGTTTGGTCAAACATGTTCTACATTTTCAATATGCATAGTGTGAGAATCCTCTCTGGCAATACCTTGAGTTTGGGGGTTTGTGACGAGTGATTGATGATCATATTCTTCACGTGCCATTTTATTGCTTTGTTTTTTACAGTTAGGGGAGAAAGGATAACTTTGGGGTTTTTTTTTGTTTTGCTTTTTTTTTTTGTGGTTTTGTGTTTGTGTGTGTTTTGGTGGTCATGTTGTTGACTAACACTGCTTTAGTGCTTTATTGGTTGGAAAAGGTAAATGTTCTTAACAGCTCAACCTCATGGAACAAGTTTTGCAATGAATCATTTGCTGAACTGATATATACAACTATATATACAACTCCATAAAAACTCAGTGACCTGTTTTAAGGAATTTTAGGATACTTTATATATATATATATATGTAATAGAAGAACTTGTTTCAATTATAAATTGGACTTTTATGTCTATGTAATGTATGTCATCAGGAAATGAAATATAATTGTTTTAGTATAATCAAGAAAATTAAACATTTCTAATATCTATTGGAAAAAAATGGATTATTTTCATATACCTATATCTTTGTATTGCAATATATTTCTTTTTTTTTTTTTTTTTTTTTTTTTCAGATAATCCTAAACAAAGTAGCCAGGTACCTGTCTTCATACGGATTTTAGACATAAATGATCATGCACCAGAGTTTGCCAACTACTATGAAACATTCGTTTGTGAAAATGCAAAAGCAGGACAGGTAAACCAATACTTATGTTACCAAAGATCTTATAAGGAAACTATCCTGCAGTGCCATCATGAAGACATCAACATGTCATAGTTTGAACAGCAACAGACTGACCCAGCCTCTTCATTTCCTATCTTCTATAGAAGATACAAGTTGATTCAAAATAGGACATAAAAGATGAAAGTTGATATCCTAGTACAATAACAGAGGATATTAAAAAAAAAAAAAAAAAAAAAAAAAGAGATACTTTAAGGTGGTTTCTTTTTCTAATATCAGAAACTATTTTTCAGAATTAGTTTTGCATAAGACTACAAAATGTTTTACACTGTTCAATAATTCCATTTATGTCTGGATTTTATCATTGGCTTAGTTTTGGCTAACTAGTAGTTATATTATTGGCTTAGTTATCATTGGCTAAGTAAGCTTACTCACCTTCAAGTACATGAGGCAGGAAAATTTTTATTATGCCTCAGTAAAGAAGATAGGAAATGAAGGTAGGAAAATTTTTATTATGCCTCAGTAAAGAAGATAGGAAATGATAGGAAACTAAACTTTTTCAAAAATAAAGGGCAATACAACTGTTTCCATTGTAGGTTAAAACTCAGTTTGGTATTGAGTCTGCTCAAGGGTCATAAATATACCCCTATTTAAAATACCTCAGCAATTCTGTAAAAATCTAAAAGAAAAGAAAAAAAATTGAAGATAAAACAAAGGGATAATTTGGATTTAAGTAGGTAGATAAACCAACAGAACTCAGAGATAACATATTACAGAAATATTTTAATATTGATGCCATTAAAACATCATCAATGTATGCTAATGCCAGTCAGTCCTTCAGTTTTAAATCCTGTGAAGAAAGATTTGTAATTCTGAAAGTATTTACAAAAGAACTGGATTTACTAACAGCTAGGGTACTTAAAGATTATCTTTCCAAAATGGACCTGAGACCATCCATGAACCTCTTCTCTAGATTGATTAATTTTTGACTGGAATAAAGACTTGAGATCATTATTTTCACTAGCACAAACATGAGTGGGTTCCTCCTCTAGGATAGAATAGCCAGGATGAAACCCTAAGAACAGATTAGGTCTATCCTCATTTCCCACTAGGTTTAGGCTGTCATCATCCAGCCAAAGCTGGCTTGCTTCACAGAAAATATGTGGAAAGGATCAGAATGTATAATATTTTGTTTCTCTTTAGATCACAGTGACCATGCAATATTAACAGACTTTACGAAGATGAGCGTTATGGATACGCATCAGGAACCATGCTCATTGTCTTAGCTGATTTTCTGCCCAGTGTTCATTTACGTCATTTAAGAGGCTTCACCGAAAGTAGTATATATGGTACCTGAGATGAGTTTAGCTTTTCAGGTACAGCAGAACTCTATGCACAGCAAGAACATACAATATATCAGTTGCAATTCAAGTGATGTTTTATGAATTGTTTAACAGATACAAAAAGAAAAATAAAAATGGAGAGAAAAGAGGATACCCTAGATTTTTGGGAGACTGCATTCTATTCTATTTTGTTTTCATTCATTACACATAATATCAAAATTCAGGCAAAATGAGTTAGAATGGCAGAGGATACTCTGATAAAAAATCACTTCCCTTTGAAGAGGAATTTGACATTTTTCTTTTTTTTTTTTAAAGAAATTTTTACTATTTTTCTTGTAAATTATATAAATAGATGGATATACATATCAAAGGCAATGATGAATTAAATTAAAACAGTGGAAGGAACTATCATATCAGAAAAATGAAAAAAAAGAGTGCTTTTCGCAACAACTAAGGTTTGTGATCACATCATCCTGTCTTAGCCAGTGACACAAATTGCCACTTAAGAATACAGTTCAAGCATTACAGAATGTGCAGAAAGTCTCCAAGCTTTTGGCTATTACACCAATAGAGTTTTAGTTTATGGCTTATAAGCTGTTTTCTTCATGTTGAATACATTCAGATGATTCTAGCCATTAAGTTCAAACAGCTGCCATAGAATTTAAATTCTGTGAGTGTAACAATGTCTCATTGCACAAGACAAAATTGAGGTAAATAAATCTTAAAATCTCAGTGTGATAACTGGTAGAAAAGTGAGTCATGTATTTTAATTGCATAGCACAAAGAAAGGTTCAAAAGCTTAGAAATAAAGATGTAATTGAAATTAATCCTGCACAATTTTGCCAGCCAGCAAATACAAGTTTTGTCATATATGTGAAGGAGTTTGATCCAGGCATACTGGCTGTCAATTTCTTTAATCCAATTTCCATCTGTTCCAGAATACTTGATGAAATATCCATGACTGTATGAAATTTTATTTACCTTTCTGGTAAATTTTGTGCTTACCTAACAACAGATATGACAGAGACATATTAGATAGATAGGCATGCTGTTTTCCAGACCTCTCATGCATCTAATTTACCAATGTAATTTCAGCAATCACTTTCCCTCATTGAAAAAAACCACAAAAATACTAGAAAGACAGTGTGCACCAAGTGTAAAAAAAATGAGAGATACATTTTGGTTTTCTATTTGTTAACAGCTGGGGCCCTCAAGAGAGGAACCTGAGTTCATATCTGGACATTTAGGCATAATTGACTTAGTAGTTCAAAAGAGAGACTACCTTCAATACATGAGAGTATGTTTATTTTGGTGCTGAAAAATAGCAATGAATATAGAAGTAGAAACATGAAAGTTTTGTACATGGATGCTAAGTTCCAGAGAATCTGTACTGCTCATGTCTAGCACTCCCTGTGTAATATAAGAAAAATAGAAACCTGTGTTCATTTAGTACTACTCCAACCTATTTTAGAGATCACTTAAACCATTTTTTTTTACTATAACCATTATTGCTTCTTGACACATCACAGCACTGCTTCTACACCTGGCACCATAGCAGAAGAATAAGACTGAGAAGATAAATATATTCAGGTTTTTTTTTGTTTTTTTTTTTAACCAGGACCAGTTATTAGTCACACTGCTCTCTAAGTCTCAGGTGCATCAGGAAGCATCAGAATGAGCAAATTTTGTTCTCTGTCACCAAGCAACATTACTCATTTTCATCATCAACAGATATTAGAGGCTTCACTCATGTATTTCAGATAGCCTTAGGAAGGTCAGAGGAAAGAAAATCCGACAGTTTCTACTACTCTTTTGTCTCCAAACAATGGTATGACTGGGGAGAAACGTTATCACAAAAGGTGAATAAAAACCTATGCTCATTAGGCTGTAATATATTTGTCGCCATAAGAATCTTATTCCATTGGCTGGGGAACAGGCTAAAGAAAAGTAGGAAGCAGGTTTCCTCTCATGCAATTTAGAAACCCCTAATCCTGAAACCCCTGGGATTGTTGTGGTGAAGGCTTTGATACAAGTTGTCTCATGCCCTTGCCACGGGAATTAATTGGGTTTTTTAGCTGGATTAGAGGATGAATACTCTCCATGGAAACCAGGAAGATATACTTGAGTAGGAGACTGACTTAACTGAACAATTTGTTTGTAAAAATTTAGCTCCATAGTTTATTGCATAGTTTTTTGTTGGCAAAAATTTAGCTAATTTCAACACCCATCAAGAAAACAACCTGGGTCACTATTTTCCCCTTCTTTCCTGTCATTCACAGGCTTTTAGACATTAGCATGTAGAAAGTTTGTTTCCTCCTGACATGGTTGATTTTTCTTTCCCTTATTTTCCATACCATCCCTCACTTTTTAAAATAGAGCAGAGAGAGATTTCTTTTTCTCAAGTGTGCATTGCTAATTATCAGTCGTGACTTTTTATATGTTGTACTGCTTCACTAGGTAGACACCTTTAGGTTACTTTTAGTGAGAGCCCCATGCTAAAAGTCTCTTTTTAAGTAAGAATTGAAGTGAGAGTTTTCCAACTTTTGATAAGTATTCAGTCCTGCTTAAAACTGCCAACATATTTGTGGAACAGATCCAAGATCTGGAAACCAAACTGCTTTGCATTGCTGAACATGAAAGTTTGTTAAGTGGCAGGCATCTATTTAAGCTTGCGCATGCGTGATGGGGGCTGTTTTCTGCAGCCAGCACCTTACAGGTGTATAGCCTAGAATTGTGTCTGATCAAGTGTACAAGCCACATAACAACAAGATGGACATCCACTGACAGCTGGATTGATTTTGAAATACTCTTATGGGCCATATCATAACATCTTTTATATAATCTTCATCCCACATATTTACATGTGCTGTTAGTAATACGTTCAAGGTTACTTAGTGACTGACCTTACCAGATCATACAGGCAGGAAAAGGGGCAAGAGGAAGTAAGAAAGCTGTTCTTCCATTATTTCCCATGACATTTGCACACACTCTTCTCATGATTGCCATAGTTTCTCTCACAGGATATTTTTCCCCATAGTTTATTACAAAGTGGTGAGATCTTTCCAGATTTTTAGAGAAACTCTTACAATGCCAAACAAGTTCAATAACTTTCAAGAAAGCCAGCACTCCAACACCCAGAATTTATTCTGTTCTCTTCTATACTACTTTTAAAAAATGTTAGACAAAAATATACACTAACACTTATCAGACATTCCTTTCTCAAGTGCTTAGTGACATTTTTAAGGACTACTTCTTTGTTGTACAACAACCAGGTTTAACTAAGAGCATGATATAACAAAAATGAAAGGCCAAATGATTCAAGTGGATTAAAGACCTGCTCCTCTTTTCTGTTACATACAGAAAAAACAAAATAAAAAAAAAAAAATAGTTCTACTTTAACAATATTTTTCTCTAGTGGTCTTTGTGACTGGAAGGACAATTTTTATGCTGTATGATAATCATGTTATATTAAAACTTCAGAAAGACAGTCTGCAACACTGACTATCTTTAAGTGTCTGTGAAAGTGACAATTTATTTTTATTTCATTTATAATGAATTTTGAAAGAAGAAATTTTGAAAAATAAAAAGGGTTAGAAATAAGATACAAGCAAACAATACATTACTGTTTTGAAAAGAAGTAGCTGCAGAATTCTTTGCAAAGAATTCTATATATCTCAGATTTTGTTATATTAGTAGAAATGTTTAACCTGAAAATATATCATATGTGTCCACCCATGGAGCTCATCTTGTTCATGTTTCTCCAAGGAACTTTTCAAAACATGTGGCTGTATTTTTTAAAGAGTACTCCCTGGAGCCAAGGTGCAACAGCCATTTATTTGCATGACATGCCAAGCCAGCACACTCTGAAAATCCCATCTTAAAAGCATACAGATGGTGCTGACCTCCGTGCTGCTTAGCATTTGCTTGAATGGTTCCTATATTTCTTTTAAAAGCATTCCCAAGGCTGAGTTGATGACCAAAGCCTTTTACTTGTGCAGATCTCTGTGTATACAAATGCAGCCTCAGGAATACTCACAACATGCTCTGAAGTGCACAGAGATCCTTCTTTTTTCAGAATTCCCCCACCTAGCTTCTATTTGTTTGCTGTCTTTAAATCAACTTGAAGAGCAGCCTTTGCCTAAGGATGTATGAGACACATATAAGGAATCTGTTTCTAGGCAATCCACTCATCCCAATCACTTTTTCAGATATGAATACAAATAACTATAAAATAGCCTGAACATAAACCACAATCATAGTTTTGACTATGGTGTAAATCATGGCCTGAAAATCACAGCATCCAGGACAAAAAAAACCCAAGCAACATGAAACAGGATTATAATCGATCCATTTCCATGTTTGAAAAAAATTATTTCAGTGGGAAATAGGTCCAAACCCTTTAGCAGAATCTCTGTCTTCATCATGAAAGAGATAAATGGAATCATGGAATCATACAATGATTTGGATTGAAAAGGATCGTAAAGACTGCCTAGTTCCAGCCCCCTTGGCCATAACCAGGAGTGTGACCCACTAGACTGGTTGGGTTCCTCAGGGCTCCATCCATCCTGGCTTGGAACACTTCCCATGGATGAATCATTTGCAGTGTCTCTGAGCTTGTTTTAGTGCCTCACTGTCCTTTAAGTGAAGAATTCCTTTCTAACATTTAATCTAAATCTTTCCTCTTTTAGTTAAAAGCCATTTTCTCCTGTCCTATTCCCATCTGCCTGTGTAAGAAGTCAATATTCCTCTCTTTTATAAGCTCTCCTAATGTTCTGGAGGATGCCAATAAGTTCTCTCTAGAGCCTTCTCTTTTCCATGCTGAATACCCCCAACTCTCTCAGCCTGATTTTATAGGATAAGTACTCCATACCCCTATGTCACCTCTGCTTTTGCATGCTTCTTTCTAGCCTTCTGATGTTTTCGAATTTCTGGAGTCAGATCCCACACACACATCTCTGTAAACAACAATTGTTTACATTCTTTTCTTAGAGGAAGTGAGAATTGATGGACCTTTGTATTGACCAGTGTGATTAGAGAGGTGGCAACCTTCTTTTCCAATGACTGTTCACTTTTGCAATGCTATATAAGTCGTAGTTTCATAATAAACTTTCTTCTTCCTCTCTCCTCTTTGAGAAGAGCTGTCTGCATGTGATTTATCTCGTGTCATATATTGACACCCCTAACCATATTTGTTGCCGTACTCTGGAATCACTCCAATAGGCCTGCATCTCTATAATAGTGAGAACCCCAGACCTGATTGCAGTACTCCAGGTGGGATCTCACAAGGGAAGAGTAGAGCAGTAGAATCACTTCCCTTGACCTGCTGGTCACTCCTCTTCTGATGCAGCCCAGGATACAGTTGGCCTTCTGGGCTCTGAGTGCACATTGTTGGCTCATGAACTACTTTTTAACCAGTGGAACCCTCAAGCTATTCTATGCAAGGCTACTCTCAATGACATCTTCTCCCATTCTGTGCTCTTGTCTATGATTGCCCTGGCCCAGGTGCAGAACCTGGACTTGTTGAACTTTGTGAGACTCTCTACTTCTCAAGATTTCCCAGGTCTCTCTGGACAGGATCCCTTCCTTCTGTCATGTCAACCACACCACTCAGCTTCGTGTAATCTGCAAACTTGCTGAGGGTGCACTTGATCTTGCTGCCTATGTCAATGATAAAGATATTAAAGAACACGTCTGTCCCAAGACAATGGTGATTGTCAGAGCACCAGTAAACAGCATGGCTAAATGAGCTCTGCTCCCAAGACCATTAAGAAATGTTTCCATTGGGAATAATTCTTGCTACTCCTTTAACTTTGTCAAACTGCAACAAACACTATGACCTGAAAGTAAAAGAGAAAATTTCATGTCAATGCTTATCTTTAAATTTTCATTACCCTCAAAGAAAAGTGACCCTCAAAAACTTGAATTGACCTATTAAGATCCACTCAGAAGTATGAAACTATTTTAAAAAATACGCAGAATTGTTCATGCACATGTGTAGGCAGCCCTCAAAATAGTGACAATACTGCAGTATTTTCTAAACTGTGCTTATTCACGTGGGGAAGTATGAAAGAAAGTAATGAGAATGATTTTATCTTCTTTAAGCTTTATATGCTTGAAATATATTTGAGTAAAAATAATTTTATTGAAATAATCCTTCTGTCAAAAATCTTACAGCATCAGAGATCTCCCTCTGAAGTCCCGAAGAAGAATAATTATAACACAATGTCCATAAGTGCATCAAAATGAGTGAACATATCTCCAAAATGAAATCACAAAATATACACCAAAGAGCACTACCTTTTCTTCATATAAAAAAGATACTTAAAAATAGCCAGCTCGCTTTCATTTCTGTGGTGATTATCATTGACATCATTGTCTTTTATTTACAGCTGTGTAACTGAAGAAAAAATTTTAAAATCTTAATTAGATAAGATTTCTAATTTCCTTTCACCTGTTCATCATTTGGAACAATTCACCTGCAATCATGGTTTCTCATTGTTCTTTTGATCTCCCGTTTTTTCTGGTAGGTGAACAGCTGGTCCTCAATTTATGTTGCCAATGGTTAGATCAGGTAATAAGGTTGGGGTTTTAATTCTTCAGCCTTACTCTCAACAGTAATTATTTGTTGTAATTAGGGTCCTCTGTACCTGGTACAATTGTACTTCTCCATGTGATTTGCACATGAAGGGAATCAAATCTTACAAACACCCACTGATTACATCTCAAAAAGACCCAAGATACTCAGCTACAGTTTCTGATAGTTATTACAGCAGGATATTTTCTCCTTGAGTTTTTCAGCAAGTAATTGTAAAATGCACAAATGTTGTCACTTACTCTAATTCTCTCTTCTCCCTGGTGCTTTTCTATTTCTTTTGTCTTTTCAAACTTGTGCTAATGTGGAAGGAAAATTTTCTCATTTAAATTTGGTATCTTAGCCTACTGAAAATGTTTTGGGGTATTTTTAGTAATATTTTTAAACTGTGGAAAGCTAAAATTAAACCAAATCCTGGTCTTGCTTTCTGTATTAGCACTCTAAGAAGCAGATTGCAGGGAAGATAGCAATTGAACATTGGAAAATTATTGATATAAACTGCAACTTAGAAACACACTGGACAAGATACTTCACCATAAACAAGGATTTGACTCATCTTGGGAAATAGCTAAAAATTAAAAAAAAATAAAACCCAAAATATCAATGATCATTAAATGCTATAAGAATGAAGAGATTTTTATAAGTATTTATTATTCTAATTACATTTAGAAAAACTACATGATCCTGCTTTGAGCACAGTCACATCCTTTTGGGCAAACCTGATGTTCACAAATTACCTTTCAAGTTCTTCAATGTGCCTCAAAAATGAAAATAAATTAAAAAAAAATTGTGTTTGTTTTAGTAAGAGCTTCTGGAAAATGAATGATTTAAACTCAGACCCCTAAAATGTTTCTGTGTTCTGTTTTGGATTTGTTTTTTGTTTTGGGTTGTTTGGGGGTTTTAAAATTATAATTTAATATTATTAACTGCAATCAAATTATCCCAAAGTTAACTAGAAAAAATGAGTTGAATATTCATGGTGCAGTACAGCAGTAGCAGTAGCAAGTTTCTGAATGGTAGAGCAAAAAACCATTTTAGTATATTTTTTAGCCTTATAATTTTGTTTGCCTAATACAGTGATCCATCCTGTGTGATAATACATACCTTTTAAAATTTAACTGTATCATCAAGTCTCACTCAAGATAGTGTTCAGAGACAGTACATAGGAAAAAGAAATTATTTGACTGTGGCACAAAGCTCACAGATCATGTTACTGCTACTTTTCAATTACTGTCTTTCTGGAAGAAGTCAAGCTGCACCTTCACTGGAAATAAGAAAAAAACAAAGTCTTTGATAACAAGTGGCTTTGATATCTGTGGGATTTCAAGAGACCCTGAACACTGGAAACACCAGAAAACTCAAGAGAGTTATTGGCTCCCTCTTGGCTTTGAAAGAAGAATGTCTGACTGCTGAACACATTCTGCCTCTAAGTTTAGTGAGTTATAGCATCCTCAGTTGAGACTTACTCCTATTCTTATGCCACCAGTTTTGTCATCTTGTGATCGAATGTAAACCTGTCCTTGCAAGACAAGGTGGACTATGGCTTACTCTCTAGTGTGACACCGTCCAGGAAGGGCAAAGGACAGAACAGCCATTCACTGACTCACGCAGTGTGGCATGGTGTTAAATGTTGCAAGTCAATTCATAAACCACAGATGTTCCCAGGTAACTTCTCCTTCCTCAGTTTTGCGGCTGTTTTCTTTAACCTCTCTCTGTCAGTCCAGCAGCAGATAGATAAAAAGAGTCAAATTGTCAGCATTTATGTGTGTCTACATAAACATGAGTACACACATTTGCATGTTTTGATGCAACGGGAAAGCTGATATAATCCAGAGGTACTGCTGAAGCCTCTCTTTTTTCAGCCTTCTCTGCTCTGACCCTATTCTGGCCCTATTATCACTCCTTCCCAGCTGGGCTTGAGTGGCCTTGTAAGGGCAGCTATTAAGCTCCACAGCCAGAGGTTTCAATTTAGGAGGGAGTAAAGCTTCTTTTTTTATTACCCCAGGAGAATCGAGAATCCTGCCAGTGCAGTACTCCAATTTATCGCCAGGAGCAGATGAGGTGGATTGAGAATTAGACCCACTTGACAACTGGTTTACACAGTACTCTCTGTCATTGCTACATGAAGCCACAGGAGGTTTATGGCTTATTCAGAAGGGCAAATGTTTCTGTATCACTGCAAGATACTGAGTACAAATCAAAGCACATGGCTGTTCTGCAGTAAGGACTGGACGCTTTTTCATCCTTTGTTGTGTGTTTAAACGATAAAACAATTTGTTTACTGTAACTTTCACTGTGTTTATGTGGGAAACATTTGGCTTAGGACATCAGTTTTTGTCTTCAGATAGTGATTCATTGGATTTTTACTGGGCGTGAAAAGCCAGTAAAAACCCAAAGAGAATTGAAACACAAGATTTCTAAAATAGCAATAAATACTCTTTTCTTTATAGCTAATACAGACTGTGAGTGCAATTGACAAAGATCAGCCTCCTCGAGGACACAAATTTTTCTTTGAGTTGGTGCCAGAATTTGCTGTTCATCCAAACTTCTCTGTTGTAGACAACAAAGGTAACTGCTGACCCTTACACCTCTCTCCCGGATATCACATAAAACTTAATTCAAAAACATTTATTGATTCCATGTTTCCGTTCCAGATAACACAGCAGGAATTATGACTAGAAGAAATGGATACAGCCGTAGTAAGACGAGTACCTATCTTCTGCCAATCATAATATTTGACAACGACTACCCGATCCAGAGCAGCACGGGCACACTGACCATCCGGGTGTGTGCCTGTGACAGCCGGGGGAACATGCAGTCCTGCAGCGCCGAGGCTTTGCTCCTCCCTGCCGGCCTCAGCACCGGGGCACTGGTGGCCATTCTCCTCTGCATCATTATCCTGCTAGGTAGGCACTTGTGATGAGATGTTTACTTGACCAGACAAAGATCTAGTTACTTTGTGAGCCCTGATATTCTTAAAACCCTTATTCATACGACCCTGAAGAAAAATATCATCATTACTCTTTAGAAGATTGTGTGAGAAGAGTGAGACTCTGCTACTTGATTAAATGCAATTGAAAAGATAGGGTCAGTTTTAGCTAGCATGTTCATTTGAGTAATGTTCATACTGTAATCAGATCTTCACTTAGATCCAGAACTTTAAAATCATATTTCTGAAGCTGAGTGTTAATGTTTTCAAGGATTAAATGTTATGAATTATATTATCTATTTAATTGCCAAGACATTAATGATGAAATATTTGTGTTTTTTTCTGTTCAGAAAATACTTAGCTCAAAACCATAGGAAAGAAATATTCAATTTCTTGCAACTAATAGCGAGAACAGCTGATTAAGTAAGTGTGAGCACAGAAATCAGATGAGCGCTTGGAAGGTAGAAGAATTAGAAAGATGTGGTGACATATGCAGAGAGTAGAATAAATGCTAGCTCATTATCAGGCATTAAAAACATAAAAATTTCAACATGCATGTTTTGCAAGAAAAGCGCCATCACCTCTTTTTTCAGTAAAACTCTGCAGAAAACCTCTTTCCTTTCCCACCGGTCCTAGCAAAAATAGCTTGCTAAAGGGTCAGTAGGAAGCTACAGGTGGCACTTTATATAAGGGGATTTTTTTTCAGCTTTTATCCTTTTTATTCAAGATAATTCTGTGATCCTCCTAATATTTGTTATAGGTATTAGAAGAAGGGCAATCTCTATAAAATATATCTGTATTTGGCTTAAAACTGAGAGAATATTTGAGCTCTGAAAAACTGATAGATAAACTTAATTTTAGGCATTGCTGGTGGCCTGATTTCAGCATCAGCTCCCTTGGATTCCCCAGCATGTTGCTCAGGCGTAGTCTGAGAGGCAGAACTTGAAGGGCACTGCTTTCAGGAGAACATGATGGTTTGAACTCTGCCAGACCTAGCTCTTCACCATGCATAGTTCTTAACATCATGTCAACAAGCTCTGCATTTTTAAAACCATACTGCCCCCCCTCAGAGCATGAAAAAGTGGGTTATGAAACACATGCCCTTACTCGCTCACAATGAAAACATTGCTCTGATTGGCTGCAATGGTTTAGTACTGATTGAAAAAATCTATACTAAACTTTGAACATATAGAAACTCAAAATGAACCTTAGGGCCATGGCAATAGGACTCAGAAAATGAGACTCAGAGGAGGATCAGGGACCATGGCTGTACAGAAGAAGTATGACCACTTTGTGTCTCTCAGCCCCAAGGAGGCCCTGCTCTACTTAACACTACCGACGTATATGAAGTCAAACAAACATGTGGCTGTGGAGCATCTAAACACAATTTTTAGTCGACAGCTAGTGGGATACTCATCATCTTATTTAATTTTTTAACAAGATGCAGTATGTTATAATAGTAGATTGGTGTCAACATGTCCAGCATAAGTGAGACATATTAAGTACCAGGCTGTGAAAGACACTTCATAATCACCTTTCAGTGATCTGCCCTTTTCTCCTACATAGAGTTCTTAAACTTATTAAAGTGTGTAGTTTCTCATCTAGCATTATGAAAAAAAAAAAAAAAAAGGCTTCTGTACAGTTACAATGAAGAAAACCCAAAAAACCCAGAATGGAACACCCTTTATATTCATGACATTATGCCATGGCAAGTGGAAGGTTTCTGTTCCTCTCTCCCACCTGCAGCATGTCCAATCTTATCTTTTATTCACCAGTACTCAGGTAATTCAGAGTAAAATCTTAGCTCCTAAGACTCAACAAAACCATTCAGAACTATTGTAATTTATGGCTCAGCAACCAGTGTTGTCTGTCTCATTGACAGATGGTCTTTCTGGCCTCTCTTATTTACTCCAGCAACTGAAGAGAGTCAGATCTTTCAATGCACTTAAGCATTGAATTGCTGCTGAAATCAATAGTATTTAGACACCAGAATGTATTTACAAATCCTAACTTCATTTTTCTTACCTCCCCTTATAGAGCTTAATTTTTTGTATCAATCCTTACCTCTTCAGAAGAAAGAGTTATTCAACTAGCACTTCATAAACTAACAGAAGGGGATCATGGTTTTTCAAAAGAAACATTTAGTAACAAAGACTGGACTTCAATTCTCACAGTCATTGAAGCAAAAGTAGTTTTGTCAATAGTAGTGATAGCTTAAGGTCTTCAGGTTCTTATTTTCACAGGGTCTTGTAGATCCCATATTCAGAAGTGAATTAGACTCTTGGGAATACCTAAATCACTAGCTTTCAAGAGTGTGAATAACTTTTTCCAAGGAGATTCAACTGCATTTGATGCAAGGACCCTTAGTAACTGCCAGAAAGGTGATGCTTACAAAATAAAAATCAAAGTCAAACCTTATTAGGAAAATACTGTATGATATTGTTTGCTTTCCACTTCAACTTAGTTGCAAATTTATTTAAAATATAAAATATTTTGATTATTTCTCACATAGGTTTAAAAAAATAATAAGTTTTTGGCTTCTATCAAATCATTAATACTTTTCCTTGTTAACTTCAACTTGGAAATAGATTTTATCACTATATTCCTACTAAAATTACCATTCCAGACTTAAAACCTTTCCAGGTTCAAAAGGTAAGGTAAAAATTTGGCTAATTTATTTACTTTTTAACTATCCATTTCTTCATTCATTTTTTGTTTCCTTTTAGTATTAGTTGTCTTGTTTACGGCTCTCAAGAGGCAGAGAAAGAAAGAACCCTTGATCATCTCAAAGGACGATGTTCGGGACAATATTGTCACCTACAATGATGAAGGAGGTGGGGAGGAAGACACACAAGCTTTTGACATTGGCACACTGAGAAATCCAGAAGCAAGGGAGGAAAGTAAGATGAGAAGAGATGTTATTCCAGAAACAATATTTCAGATAAGGCGGACTGCACCTCTTTGGGAAAACATCGATGTCCAAGATTTTATTCATAGAAGGTTAAAGGAAAATGATTTAGACCCAGCTGCCCCTCCTTATGATTCATTAGCAACATATGCCTACGAAGGAAATGATTCCATAGCAAATTCACTCAGCTCCCTGGAATCACTTACCACAGAAGGCAACCAAGACTATGATTACCTCAGTGACTGGGGACCTCGTTTTAAAAAACTAGCAGATATGTATGGTGGAGAGGACAGTGATCGCGACTGAGAAAATAATTTGTGACCTGTGTTGGTGAAATTCCTGTCTATGTTTCTAGATAAATAAAGTGGCCTACTCTCTTATCTGAGAATAATAATTTTACAAAAAATAGGTGTTGTCTTAGTAAGGGTTTACTTAATCAGTAAGTCAACGTGAATGAATATAAAAGATTGAGATTTAAAAAAATACTATAACTCACCCTCTCTGCCTAGAAACCTCCGATGAAAGGGTTTTATTTGGAATTAAAAGAAAATAAAAGGCTTTTTGCGCCTTTAATAATGACATGGAAACTCCATATTTTTAAATTGCTTTGCTTTACCTTTCCTACTATGTTGGATAGTGTGCATCTGCATTGTAACTTAATCTCAAAAATATACTTTAAAAAGATTAATATTACTGCCATATTTATTGAGTTAAAGAATGTCTGTGTGTTGATTCATCCTGATATTTTTATATATGTATATTTATATTTTTGTATTTTTATTAAATAAATTAGAATTTATAAAAACACCTCTTACTCACGTACTTTGTTAATCATGAAGAACTATCTAATCTCTTTGAAAAAAGGAAACTTCAAATTGTGCAATAGTTAATTTTTGAATGCATCTTCTTCTATTGGATTAGTTATTGCAATGTACTGTGCAAGAACAATACAGAGAGAGTGCTTTGTAATGGGAATGCAGTGTAGAAAACAGAAAAAACTATTTTAAAAAGTTGATTATAAATAAATACACTCTGACTTGCAATGTGTATTACTATATGGCATAATAATACAGTTTCATGGTGAAACTTACTCACATATACCTTCTTATGTGAACAGATGACCACTGAGAAGACAGCAGATAGATGCCTGCGGATCTAAGGAACTACTAAAGTTTATTCTGGTAGATGCGAAAACAATTTTTAATGTACCTTCAAAGAAATCAAATCATTAGCTAACATCAAGAATGAAAAGAAGGTGGTTGTTGTTGTTGTTATTATTATTATTATTATTATTAAAAACAGGCATATTACTGGTAGTTTCTTTTACATAAAATGGAGTCAAGAAATAGAAACAAAGTCTAACTAATATTAAGGACGCTAATGTTCTAGTCCTTCAAAGAAGTGTGTACATTTTCATAATTCCTAAAGCCTTAATGACAGTCATCAAGTATATATTCTTGTTTAAAATATATTTGCTTTTATGCAATGCACACTTTTTTTCACAGCATAGAATAAAAAGAATATAAGTGGATCATGTGATCTAACAGAGTTGAAGGGTTTATCCACATTTGTTTTAGAAAAGAAGACTATAAAACCTCAAATGTATGGAAAAAAAGAAACATTTTTGGCAATATAGGAAGTACATTGTCCATAGCACTTCCATTTTTAATATTGACTTCAAGGAAAACCAAAACCTACAGATGTCCAAAATAATAATGTTTCAAGGTTTTCTCTGTATAAATTAGCCATTTTTCAAGTCTTTGCTTAAAGAAACTTAAGATACATATTGACAATGTTATGTGGACTATTGAGGCACTCATCTCTTACCATAAAAATAATAAAGAGGCTGTAGCCTCAGAGACCCTCCAGCAAGACATAAGAACACACTCCTAATTATCTTTCTACTATGTTGACTTTCAGATTGTTTATCATAAATATTTCTTTATTATTCTGTGTTTAGTCCTTCTGCCATACTCTTCTGCCAGCCCCTAAGATACATTTCAAGTTTCCTCCCAGCAAACTCCTTTTTCTTGGGAGAAGAAATGTCTGTGTGATTATGGTTCCAAACAAGCACCTGAACAGCTTGCTGTGAGATCTGTGTCAGGTCTGTGACATTATGTTGAAAACAAAAAAACTGTAGTGTCACAAAAATGTCAAAATAACCAGTAAATATGTGGCAACTGTTTACGCAGATGTGATGCAGTTACAGGGCAAGAGTGTATAACTTGATGGCATAAGAATGCATATTTCTGTTTTGTGTCTTTTGGAGGTGAACACAAGAGTTACAGAGTGGATGTTTTCAGCCTGTTGCTGGCAAAGGGAAATTATACAGGAATATAGAATCAATTTCTATAACTTTAAAGATGGGATAGAAGAAAAAAGTAAAGGGACAATAAAACCCCATGACCATAAAAAGAAATTACTGGGGGAGAGGGGAGGATTGAAACTTAAATAAAAACAAAATAGAAAGAAAATATAGGATAAACTTCTCTGACATATAGAAGTTGTACACCAAACTTCATTCTGTACAGTACAGGAGGTCTTTCGGCAATCTTGTAAATTGTGATCAGAAGTCTGAATATCAGACAGTGAAGAAAAATGACAGGGGAGACAACGAAAATCTACCCTCAAGCAAGAACCATTACAGGCAAGGTGTATGTCTGTGGAGTTGACTAAAGTTTTAAGTTTTCAAGACCTGGTGCAGGACACATTAAAGAGTACCAATGTGACTTCAAAGAGGCTACTAGCGAAGGCAAGATAACAGGGACAGGATGTGAATATGTGAAATACTTTAAAAATTATATTTTCCACATAGAAATAATTTTATTGTTTTTTTTTTGTTTGTTTGTTTGTTTGTTTTGGTTTTGGTTGGCTGTTTGTTTTGGTCTGATTTAGTTTGGCTTGGGATTTTTTGTTTGTTTGTTTTTGCTTTAGATTTTTGTTTGTTTGGGGTTTTTTTCAGTGACAGAAAGCAGAAAGAAGTATAATAGAAGTCACCTCATAGAAGGCTCTGCTAGAGACATGTTCAGTATCATTAAGTTACAGTATCACCATAGTAATTTGGGAAGAGCAGAAAATCAACAAAAAACATACCTCCTTCCCCTTCTCTGACCCTAGGATTTGTCAATCCCTGAGACATAGCCACTTAAAGAGATAGAAAGAGCCTTTGTTTTCAACAAGAGAATGAGACTTTCCCACGTTTCCTTTTAGTTCAGTTTTGAGTCCAAGAGCCCTGTAATACTTGACTCAGTATGTGTTTAAAAAATTACCTACATGGATTTGCAGATCACAGAAATTCATGTAGTTGATATAGTAAAACAAGTAATTTCACAAAGTTGTTGGCAATTTCAAGCATTCTTACAATGAATAAGAGTAGTTGACAAAGTTGATTCCCAAAGACACAGAAGAGGAAAAGAAGGTTATGAGAGGCCTCAGAGTTTGATGGCTATTGATGGTTTAACAGGTCCACATTTGGAAAACATGGATACTCCTACCGTGCTGTGGTGGAAGGAGTTAACTGACGCAGAAAATGCCTCTGAGTTGTCCCATACAAAATGGAACTGATTAACTTGTTAGCTTCCTTTGGCATTTCAAGATGAGTGATATTGATGTGTAAAATTTACAGAAGGGCCAACAAAAAATGACCAGTAGAAACCAGGATTCAGCTGTGTAGGTAAATAATACAGGTTCAATAATGGACAGAAGTGCTGATTGACAGTGGGATATGACATACTAGTCAAGCATCAAAAAGCAGGGAGAGATGAGAGCTTAGGATTCTTTTCAGTGATGCTTCTGCAGATTTTCCTCCCTTTGTGAGAGAACTGAGACACTGAAGTGCTGGGAATTTCAAATTTATGCACATCTTCATCCTCTGTGAAGTCGACTGTGCTTGTTGACCAAAGTTCTGGGTCCATGGGACTGACTAATATGTCAGACATCTCTCAATGGGGAGCTCAAGGCCTTGGGACCTTGAGAAGAGACTCAAGAGAAAGGAGAAAAGTAATTTTTATGGTGCTAATCTCACCAAGGATCTCTTTTCTGCCACTCAGAACCACTCTGTTGTGGTTCACTGCAAAGGAGAAGAAGCAGTTGGGAAAACTTAAAATTTACAAGACTAACTCAGTCTCTAGCAGAAAACCTACTTGTGATTGCTAAGGACCAAGATAAATTTAGTTACTCCCAAGGAAATACTGTTACATTTAGAGATCATTCTGAACAGACTTAAATCGATTTTGAATGGGCTGTCTCCAGGGTTAAGAACAAATAAGTTGAGAAAAAGAAGTAAAAATGAATACAGAAAAATGTCAAGTGAATGTTCCAAGGGAAAAAAACCAAACACCCCCCCCCCAAAAAAACCAACAAAAAAAAACAAACAAAAAAACCATAAAGCCATTCCAGCTTATTGGAGGTCTTGTTTTGTAATATATATGTATATTCTATTTCTTTTCACTTAAACTGACTTTTGTGCTATTCTCACTAGCTTACTCTGATAAGTACTCTTAGCACAAAATAATGTTGGAGATGATCTCCCACAGAAGGTTACATTTTCTCAGTAAAATGCCAAAAAAAGCTCCTCATTATGCCTGGTTAAGCAGCCTAAATGCAACCACCATCATACATAAAAATGCATAATTTTTTTTAGTCCTTTCATTAAATGACTGGTTTTAGAACAGAATAGTCACACACAGGAAAAAAAAAATAAAAACAAAAAACGTGAAACTTTCATCAGCATTTTCTTATGCATTGATCACAACAGACATTTACACCTTTTGTTCTACCAAAGGCATTTCAATTACTAGTGGTTTAATTTACAGTGAAAGTCATATTTTAAAGTTGCATGAACACTTAATTTCTCACTTGTGCTAAGCAGGCAGTAAGTGTCTGGGTCATTGCATATTGGAGTATTGTTACATTTTATGTTTTACAATTGATTTTGCAGACAGAAAAGATGTTTCAGAAACAAGAAAGGAAACAAACAACAGAATGGGGATATCACATTTTTTGCTTCTGCCAAGGAAAGATGAATGGGAAAGAGAGGAATTCTAGGAGAACTTTTCAGTAAAAGGCATAGATATTATTTTATAGGCACCTGATATTTTCGTTCTACATGCATGCATGAGTGTATATGTATGCATATATTTTAAAAATCCCCACTTAATTATCTAAAACGTTTGCCAACAGCAACCTTTAGGTACCACACCTCATCAGAGATGCCCATCTAAAAGGAAAAAAAAATCTATGGCAGAGTACAACACATATTCAACTAAGTGCAAACTGGACGATATAAAATAATCTGATTTCACAGATAGTTTTATGCTGTTCTGGCATCCTTTTGTTAGAAGGTATATTTTACACTTTGGTTCAGTTTCAGTTCATGAATCATAATTCAAACTAGGAGAGATCTGGCCTGAACTCTACTTAAAAATCACTTCCAAATTTGGGATTTTTCAGCTTCATTAAAATCTCACAGGAACTAAATGCTGAAAAGAATGTTGTGAATATCAGCGTTATTGTGTTCCAAAGAAATCATGTTGACGCTAGTTCTACAGGGGAAGTGAGTGATTCCTGCTTGGAATCAGCCCACTGGCTGTCAGAGGGCACCCTTCAGCACAGGAAATCAAGGAACATGTACTTCTTTTCTTTTACTTCCCACCCCCCGTCATCCCCATTCAAAGCAAAGCACCTTTCTCCCACTCCAGCAAAATTTGTTAGAACACTTTTTAGAAGAATTTCAGATCACCAGTAAGAGCAGAAGAAGTGACAGTGTCTTGTCACAACTCCAATGTCTTTTTCTTGTGCACTGTTTTAGCAGGAAATACATTTTCATAATAGTGCTGTATCTTAAAATATGAGCACATTCCTGATTTGTTCATTTTATCATGGAATTTGACACAGTTCCTGTCATAACACATATTAATATACCTTTATCAAGCTTGGAATGAACTCTTATTTTAAAAGCATTTGCTTTTAGAGTCTGTGTGGCAAGCATTTCTCCCATCACTTCTCACAAGGGAATGACAGGAATGTACAAAGTATGCCTGCACATACACATATCTTGATTTTGGTAGGAGTGAAATGGTAGCTTTTCTCACTGCTTATAGCTCTGTCCTTCATTATACTTTTCGAGTTGCAGGTAGACATTTAGCCCAGACTAGAAACAGTTTATGATCTGTTTGAACAGTGCAAGTATATCTTTGGAGGAACACAGAATCCCAAAACCTGTCTGGGATCATTTCAGCTGTCCCTTCCAGCCAGCAGCTGGAGGCAGAATGACCATCCCAGCCACTTAATCGTGGAAGTAGATTTTTGGCACATAGTAGTGGAAGAAGGGGTGAAAGTTTCATGAGTAAAAACAGTGAGAAGAAATTCAGGGCTGAGATTTTTGCCACCTGAGACTTGCTTTTTCAGCTGTCAGGAAACCGGCTGCTAGTTGCTAGGGGCAAAAATAATAATACTTACTTCTTATATAATGCTTTTATCCCTAGTTTTTAAAGCTTTCTTACAAAGAAGGTCAGTGTCATTATCACTGCTTCACAGGTAGAAAAAGCTCTTATTTGTGCACCAGTTCCCACCAAAACACTCAGCAGGACAATACTGAAGACAGAAGCAAAAACCTGCTCTTCTCTCCACAGGCCATACTGCCTTGAGGAGAGCTAATGATTTAGGAGACATTAAATTATGCACCTTCACTGATAAAAATAAGCAGAAATTTTGCTTGTAATTAGATTTCACTGTCCCACAAATTTTAGACATCTTTAAAGAAGAAAACCTTCCTTGTGACTGTGTATCAAATATTATTTCCAAACTAAGTTTTTCTTCGGACAAGTATGTGTTTTGGAGACAAATCCAAGACAGTTTTAAGAGGACAAATTCAGTTGCTTTCCTGGGCTTGCCTTGAGCGGGAAAGTGAATGAAAGAGGCTTTTAATTCCAGGCACAAAGGAAAAAGGGTAGATAAAGAAATGTACAGTAAACCCTAAGGACTGCAGGAATATGCTCAGATTTGAAAAGAAGTAGCTCTATCCTTGATCTTTCATTTAATACAGATTACAGTGGTACTGAAAGCATGGACAGTAGAAGAATATCAGGTTGTAGTACCCAACACCAGCTGGTCTTCACTCTTTCAGAATTGATTGGGTTTTATTTCTAAGGACTCTTTCCATGCCTTTTCATTTGATTTCTTGATGAGACATTATCTTTTGATTGCTGAAAAAAAAAAAAAAAATTCTCCATCAATTCCAGATTTGCAATTTTATGACAAATCTTTAGGAACAAGCCTGAGCAGCACATGGCAGGGATGCAGAAAAAAAGAAATACATGAAGAGGTTTTCAACCCCATCCACTGTGTAAATGAAGGCCTTTGTTTCCACTAATGCTCAAATTAGGATACAGAATGGGCACCAGGCAACACAGCAACATCCATGGGGAACCAGAGTGAGAGCCAAAGAGAGTAAACAGCTTCCCCACCTGCTAACACATATGCTGCCATCTGCAACTTACTGACCAAAGGGGAAGTTTGATCTTTTCCAAAGCAATGCCAGTGTGTTTTCTTCTGTGCCATGGATGAGTGCCTTCAGCCATCCTGCACAACAGTGCCAAAATATTTGTTGTCACTGATGTTCAGCCAACCCTGCACTGTTTTACAGACAGCTTTTGCACAGCAATAGCAGTAAGGGCCAGATTTCACCCACTGCATTTTTCTTCCCAAGTCAGTGACATGCTGCTGTACATACCAACACTAAACCCATTACAGAGTATTATGAATACTGTAATTTTTTAGAGGTTAAAAAAACCCAAACAAACCATGTGTTAAAGGTCTTTCCCTAATTTTTATGAAAACCCCTTAAAAATAAAACAAAAATGAGATTTGTATTACATCATTGATACAAACACTTTTTTACTAGTGATGCAATCCGACTTAATTAATACATTTATACATTTGCAATAGAGTGAAAGACTGAGGAAAGAGGTAGTATCCTTTATCCAACTATATTAGCTACTCTCACAAAGCCAGACATGCTTTTAGACTTATGAATCCCTTCTCATAGTGGCATATATCTTCATTCTTTAGGGCTTACTGCACATTTCTGTGTCCGTCTTTTTTTTAATAATTATTTTTTTGCTTTCATACAATAATCACACTTGGAGAAGGAGCAAGACAAAGAAGGACTATTTATATACAAGTTTTTTACTAATTTCTGTGGATCACAGATGTTAAGTTACAACTTGGGAGTCATCAGAATATATCATAAAAGGGACATATATATCAGAATGATAGCATGAAAAAGGATAGATATGTGGAAAGATGAAAGATGAGGGAAATTTGGGAGCAAAATCAAAATGAAACATTTTGAGTATATTTCAAAACAAGAGTCATAGAATGCAAAAAGACTGATCAAGGGACCAAGAGTGGAACGTCAGAAATATGGTCTGTGGCAAAGAATAGAAATTGGCTAACCAGAAATCGGTTTATGTGTCTATTAGGTTCTTGGTTTTAGTAATAGGGAGAACCACAAAACTATAAAAGGCTAAATTTTTGAATTGGTATTGTTTATCATTGCATCAACAGTGATTGCTTTCAAACATCTTTCCACCATCAGTCATAAAAAATTATATTATTTGTATTCAAAAGATTAATAATTTTAAAAAAGATTTTTTTTTTTTAAACTAACTTGGGGTTTTCTTAAGGACTTTGTGTAGTTACTTCAAAATAATTTTTAAGTACAATTTCTCCTTCTACAAGAGTGTCTTGTATTTTGTGATTGTTAGCAGGCAGTTCTAGCCTGCTAGTTCTAGCCTAAAAATAGTTCAACAAAAATGGGGATTCCAAATTTATTAACTGCCAGTGTATTCAAGATCATATTTTCTCAGTATCCTAGTAAAAATATTGTTTTCATTCTTAGTCGTGCCTCAAATTCAGCACAGAAGCAGAAGTCAAGCTGTGTTCCTTTCTCCTCATGTATCACCCATAGTTCTGCAATTAAAACTTCTGGAGTGACAAGTGAAACATAAGGAAAGAGAAGATTTTGTGGTATAAAAAAATAAGTCAAAAGGTAAAGCTTTTTCTGATATCACACAAGTTAAGAAATAACTCAGCCTGTTAGTGAACTATAGAATGCTTAAAAGAATTTAAACAAATGAAACAAGAAGTGTCTTTAAGCCCAAGCAATTTTTCACAGTAGAATTGCACCATTCAAATTTGAGAAGAGTAGAAGGAAAAAAGTCTAAATAACAGACATGGCCTACAAGATACTTCACTTCAGATACACAGAATATTCAATACAGACATATTAATAGGGAAATATAGATGGACTATAAAGAAATTCAATATCAAAGTACTGATATTTCTTACACTATATAATTATCTCCCCAAGAAAAATGTAGATGCTCATTTCCTCCTCACAGTTTAAATTTACTATGAAAATAGCAAACTGTTATTCAGTAGTGAACCATTGTGCTAGGACATAAGGAATGGAAACAGAATGAAGGATTAAGGAAATATTACCCTTTTACAGAGTATCATCTGCGATATTAAATAATTGCACATAGATTCTTTGCACATAGATTTTTTAATTGCATAAAATAGATAATAATTTCACATAGATTTTTTAATTGCATAGTACTGAGAGGCAGACCTGGTCCTGAAGAGCTTCTGCACTGAGAAACTTTTCTATACATCCAAAATACCGCTATTAAATTGTCTTTACTGGTCAACATCCTTTAAAAAAAAAAAAAAAGTCTTCATTTCTGAGCGTTGGTACATAAGCATAAAGCCTCTGGGGCATGGGAATGTCAGACTTACAACCCTGCTGCGATTTTTATGCATACATTTTCAAAAAGAAATGTCTATGCTAATACAGCAATATGCTTGAATCAGCCCAGTATGTGTCATTTATAGGTTCTCTTGCACTCCTAAGGAATATTAAAAAAAATATGATGTTTCATTTGCTTTAATTTCAACGTTATACAGAAGAAACCACAAGAAAATATTAAATATTTTGATTATGTTTGAAAAGCATTAAACATGACATTCAATGTATCAGCTGTTAACAGCATACATTTCTTGTGCTGCATCTCGGGATGTAATCAAAGAAATACAAATCACCAATATGTCAGATATGGAAATTTAAATCTCAGTAGCACAAACACATTTTGTACACTGCATTCATATATAAATATTATCATTCCCATGTGGACTTTTCCTTTATCCTTTCCCATTTTTTGTATAATACAGCACTGAAATTATTTGCTGTACTGCCATTAACATACTGAGATATATAGAGAACAAAATCATGAAGTGAAAGCAAAAAAGGAAGAGCGTTTCATTGTTCTCTGTAGGAAAAAGATCTACCAGACCTAGGCTTCTGCTGTTTCCAGTTCCTCTGCCACCCAGAAGGCTACCAAAAATATCATTCACAGACAAAACTTCTAACCCTAGTAACAATATAAGGTGGGCTTCTGCATTCAGAGAAATAGACCCAGGGCTCACTGCCCTGAAACACAGTCTGTGCCACTGGGGAGAATGGTGAGAAGGGCGAAAATAAAGCAGAACCTGAAAAACACATTAAGAAACATGGATTAGTTCTTCATGGAGCTTCCCACACTGAAAGCTGGAGGAAAATTTTCACTTTTTTTTTTTTTTGCTGTTGGCTTATATTGACAACAGAATATTTGAGGCCAAATCCTTGCCTTTGAAGCCTATTTCGTGGTGGATGTTGTTGCCCACCCTGGAAGGAGAGGGTATCTGAGGTTCTTGTTAATTGAGCCCTTAGACAGATTAGGAAAAAAAAAAATATATATATATATATATGCATGCAGTGGAAAGATCTGACCACACACAGAACCAAGAAGAAGAACTGATTGTTGCAATTTCAATGTTTGTTGGTCAAAGTGATGGTTACCGTCTTGATCCATTGAGGGCAAAAAAACTAGAAAAATTATCTGCTATAAGACATCACTGAATAAGAATGTGTTTTCTTCAAAAACTTGTGTTTAAAGAAAAGCAAGTGCTCAGAAACTTGTAATTGTCAGATCCATCAACTGAGCTACCATATGACATCATGATCAGCATATAAAGCTGTGTGAGGAAGAAGTAAGAGGGGGACACATGGATTGATAGTGTTTGTCTTCCCAAGCAACTGCCACACATGATGGGACTCTGATCTCCTAGGAATGGCTGAACACCTGCCTGCCCATGGGAAGCAGTGAATTAATTCCTTGTTTTGCTTTGCTAACGTGCACAGCTTTTGCTTTCCCTGTTAAATTGTCTTCCTCTCAACCCATGAGTGTTCTACCTTTTGCCATTCCTATTCTCTCCCCCATCCAGAGGGAGAGGTGACGCAGTGAGTGAGTGACTTGTGTAAGGCTCATTTGACAGCTGAGGTTAAACCACAATGCAGAAAAAAAAAAAAAACCACAAGCAAGGCCTCAAGCACCAACTTTGAGCTAAAATTGGCATATTTAGGCTATTTCAATACATTTATTTCCCTCTTTTAACCTAGTCTCTAGTCAAGACTACTGCTTTCCCCTAGACTTCTACATTATTTCTGATTTTTTTTTTTTTTGACACATATTTCTTACCAGAATCCATACTCAAATCTGTGAGATTGTATCCCAATACAGCTTTCCAGTTGAATGAATATTTAGATAGGCAGGCAACTTCAGAAATACACTGCAGAACCCACTGTGCCTGCTGTGCTCCTCAGAGACATTTGGCAGGATATGACATTCCAGTCTGCCAGTTCCCCAGATTCATGGAAAAGGATGTAGTTGCCCTTGGCAGGGATGTTCTGCCCACCTGGAACAGCTTGTCTAAAAAGAGGATACTAGCCAAAGAGTCTGCTACACAGCATCATGCAGCTTAGGCAAAAGGAACACATGTGACCAATTTAGAGTGTGGTTACTTCATGGTCAGAAATCAGAACTCTCAATGCCAAACAGTTCCTCCACAGTCAGTCTTTATGTATTCTCTAGGCATGTCTCTTTTTGTAGATAAAGGGTGTTGTTTTGCATTTGCTACACAAATTTTATATGCCACTTCTCTTTACCACAGGTGGTAAGGACATATTTCCTTAGCTTCAGCCTCGTAGTTGGACGTAATGCTTAGAGAAGGAACCTGATATTAGGAGATATGTATCAACAATATAATAAATGTATTATAATATAAATAAATAAAATATAATATAAAAATCTAGTTGGGATTTTGTTAAATTGTGCTGCATAACTTGATGACTCTTCTGAAATTTGAAAAATCAAAATAAAACAAAATGAAATTATAAAATCTGCATTTTTAGGTGATGTTACACCTAAATCTGTCTGTAAAATATATCTTCATTCTTCTTAAAAAAAGGACATGTCCACCTGCATATGCATCATGAGGAAAACTCTCTTCAAATTTTTATGCAATATAGGTTTTGTTAATCTTTCCTATTAGAAGAAGTTAAATTTAACTCTCCGCTTAGAAGGGCAACATCTCCCACTACACCATGAAAGGACCATAGATTTGAGGATACACTAATAAAACTCTTAGTCATTATTAGTTCAGCGAGAATTCTTCCAGCATCCTGGTGATTTAGTAATACTGATAGGATTTGTTGAGTAAACCATGAAAACTGCTAAACCTATGCTATCATAAATGTTACTGCCAGAACATTTATTCCAAAAGGCCATATGACCACTAACTATAACCTATCACAGGAAAAAATGTGCCTAGATGAAAAAAAAAAAAAAAATTAAGTAACCACTTTTTAGCTAGCTATTTTACATTATTTGCATATTCTTCCACAAAGTTGCCAATTTTTTATGATCTCATGTCTTAGTAATAATTCTCATGCCAACAGTTAAACTTGTAACCTGGTACTCCTTTCCTTGAAACATGTAACGAGCCACTCAGAATTTATAACTGCAAAACAATAATGGAAACCTTCAAAATATAGACTAGGAAATCGAGGATGGCTGTATAGCTGGAATGTACAGCAGAAGATCATAAGTCTAACTTTGTTATGTTATAAGCAGAAGGTTTTTCAACACAAAGAAGTAGGACAAAAATGGGTTAGATTGGTAGGATAGGATTGCTATGGAGATAATTAAGGAAGATCAGATTATCAACAATGTGAAATACTGAAATCAAGTTGAGGATTCTTCATTAGCAGAGAATAAGAGGACATTAACTACTTCAGGGAAAGTGGTTTCTACAGACACTACAGAAGAAAGCTTATTGAGTTTGGACAAATAATTTGGCCCAGGGTAAGAAAACACATCTTAGTCTGTGATGAACAACAATAGATTTCACACCCCAAAATACCCAGAAGTTCAACATGAGAGAATTTCACGGTACTGTTGTATGCACAAAGCACCCTGAACACCATGAGCAAGAGTGAAAGAGAATAATAAAGAACTCTCTCCCATGTAACTTTGTTTTCTTCTTGACCTTTCTTTTCACATGCAAAATCAAGAATATAAGCAAGATATTGTTAACAGATAAATTAAGAGAAAGAAAATGTAAGAGAAAAAGAGGTAAGAAGGAAAGGGGCTGTAGAGAAACTGCTGCAAGCTCCTTGTATTTTTTCTAGGAGTTGTAGCTATGGAGGAAATTTGGGTCAGAAATAAGTCACAGGAAGACAGGCTATTTAATTTGTCTTTTTGAAAGACTTGTAAATTAGATTTTGTAGTTCATAGGAGATACCTGTGGGAGATTCTGGTAAAAAAAAAATCACACCTTACTCTCCAAAGCCAATTATTTTATGTCAGTATTTAAAACTAAAGGTCACGAAAGTAATATACATTAAATATATTTACTGTTTATTACCCATTTGTGAACCACATTACAAAACATAAGGAAAATCAATGCCATAAGATCTCATAGTTACAATGAAGTTGCAGAATTTTTATTTATAGTTTAATATTTACTTTCAAAAGGCTGGGAAATTTTAAAACTGATGTGTCAGAAAATGTCTTTGGTTTCACCCTCAAGCATGTTCTTTCATGCACTAAGCGAGAGGGTAGCATACAGGAAATTCTGGTTTATTGGTAAAGCACCATGGGAATGTTCTCAGATACCATGAAAACTTCAATTACTTCTTACAGTTGAGGAGTGCAGTCTTCATTTACTGACATCAATCATAACACTAAGGTTTTTTTAACTATCATTAATATTATTATTGCTATAAGAAAAAAATAGTAAAAAAGATGAAAGAAAACCTGCTATACTTCTGAAACCGTGGATAAAAGACTTACTATGTTGCTGCTTCTGCTGCTAAGTAGCACATTAAAACAGTCTAACATAAATATACACAGCAAAAGAGGATCTAATTTTCTGGGCTAGTTAGTTATGTGGCAGGAACTTTACTGATATTTTGATTGAACTATGACCAGTATTGCTGACAGCTGTATAACTAGATAATGACATTAAGGTTACACTTTATTTTTAGGTGTTTTTCTTGACAGGATGTTCTGCTCTAACAATAAAGAAAAAGTGAAAATAGAAACTACTTTTTGTTTGAATTTTTAAATTTCTGTTAAGGTATATTTTACCATTATACTGAATAGCATAAGTAAGTTCCAGATATCACAAAACCTGAAATCTAAATGTTTTTAGAAACATATCAATATCTGTGAGTATTTTTGTCATAATAAATGCACAGTTTTGAATGTCCCTGTGTTTATTAAATTCTCCTCTGTTTTATCCAAAAGTATTAATCTGGAAGAAATACATTTCAAATGTTTATCAAGTTATTGATTTTGCTAAACAGCAGTCATTAGTACCATATTTCTGAGAAAACAATGTCCTCTTTCTCATTGTGTCTAAAACTGGCAAATGCAGAATTTTTTGTTACTTTTAATAAAGGAAATATAAAATTTATTGCCAAGCTACTCTAAAAAAGAATATAGAAACATCTGTACTAGCCTTATAGATTGCATACTAAAAAATCCAGAAAAACAAAACCAAAAAACTCCAGCACAATTAGTACTGAAGATGCTGCTAATACAAATGCAGCAAAGATCACTATTGTTTTCTTGGGAAAGGTTTCTTCTACCATCTTTAATACAATGTAGGCAAATCTATTAATGTAAAAAACAAAACTATTTCAGAATTCTCTATAATATATATATTTACTGTGAGGATGATGAGGCACAGGAAGAGGTTACCCAGAGAAGTTGTAGGTACCCAGTGTTCAAGGCCAGGTTGGAGGGAGTTCTGAGCAACCTGATCTAGTGGAAGGTGCCCCTGCCCATGGCAGGGGGATTGTAGCAAGATGATCTTTCAGGTTCCTTTCAACCAAAACCATTCTGTGGTTACAGAAATTGCTTATCAGTCTGGAAGAAAGTTAGTCTCCTGGAGAGCTAGGAGATGGTACTAAGAACACCTGCTGAACTTATATTTTATCCCCTAGTGTATAATCATTACAATACAGTATTTAATTGGTGTTTATATAGTGCTTATATACTGTTTTCCCAAAGGACTCTCTCTACCTTCCCATTTCCCCATAACTAGCTTCATAAAAGAAGAGCTCTTTCATATTTTCTTATACTGTCATTACTTAATATTTGCCACATAAATCATCTGCTGCATATTCTGCGGATAAAACATCAAACATAGAATTTTAAATTTTCTCACTCTTGATTCTCTGAGATGGATCTGCTATATCAGATACTTTTATTCAAGAATTCTCTCAGGGTAGGAACCAATTCTTTAAGCTACCATTGACAAATGGTATACTTTGCATATTATGCACTTCTCTATCTATAGCATACTAATTGCAGTATACCTCAGCTGTAGGAATCATCTTTCCAAGAGGGTTTGCATAAGCACTAAAAAATACAAGAAAAGAAGACATGTTTCAGCAGGATGCTGCTGTGAATTGATATGATGCAATAGGGCGTTACTATATATTCTCTTTTAATCATGCAGGGGTATAAAATCAAAGGCTTTTCAAGATAAATTTTAAAAAACATCTTTAATCCAAGGGGTTTTTTTTGTGACTTCCTTGAAACAATATTTGAAAAAATATAGGAATTGTTTTGAGAGAAGAGAGGAATTTGAGCTTGTCTTTTTTTTAAACAGATGCTCTAAAAATATAAGCTTGTTAACTACACTCCATTCAAATCACTTTCTCCATCTCAGGGAACTTAGTTTTGGGGTTTTTTTGTTGGCTTTCTTTTGACTAGTACTGATAGAGTTTCAAATATACAAATGAAACATTTCCATTCAATTTACTGTGTCAAACTTGTCTCACATCCCCTCCCCAACCATGCAAAAGGGTTTTTTTTGGTTATAGCAAGAGATAGAAGATACAGATATGGCAATTCTCAGCACGTGGAAACATAACCTGGCCATGGAGCCTGGCAAATCCACTATTAATTTTTATTTTTATTTTTTTAATTGCAAATATATAAATATGTATGTATGTATGTATATATGTATGTATGTATGTATGTTTATTGCACATAAATATATAAAATCTGCCATTACCTATCTTTTAGGAGAAAACTAAGATCTCTGTTCAGTTCTGTAAAAGAGCATTTAACAGATGACTACCTTCCCAGCAGAGGTGGAAGATGCTGAGGCCTCCCAAAAATACATTTCCTGTTGCTCTGCATCCCAGTGCTGTGAAACTGTGCTTCACACTGCATTTGTCAGCTTCAGAGATAGCTGAAGTCTCTATACGTGCACTGCACAGTTAATCAATACACACACCTTGTTGGACAGAAGTTGAGAACACAACTGAAAAGTTTATAGGAATAGAAGTGTCAGATCCACCCTATTTCCTCTTCACACTCTTCCCCTACTCCCCTCCTACAGGAGACAGTCTTCCGTGAACTTCCCCAATGTGAGCCTTTCCCATGGGCTGCAGATCTTTACAAGCCGCTCCAGTGTGCGTTCCTCTACACAAGGTGCAGTCCTGCAGGATTAGACTTCTTCAGCATTATTCCCCACAGGGTCACAAGTCTTGACAGCAAACCTTCTCCAGCATGGGCTCCTCTCTTTCTAAAAGTCCTGCCAGAAGCCTATTCCAGTGTGGACTTCTCAAGGGGTCACAACTTTCTTTGGATGTCCATCTACACTGATGTGGGACCCTTCCAGAGGCTTGCTTGTGGATATCCATATGCTGCAGGCGAAAGCCTGTTTCACCATGGTATGCACTACGGGCTGAGCAGAACCTCTACTTCAGCAACTGGGACACCTCCTTCCCCTCTTCCTCCCCCTGACCTTTATGACTGCAGAGCAGTTTGTTTCACATATGTTTCACTCCTCCCTTCCTTGGCTGAAATCTCTCCTGAGCAGTAACTTCTCCCCTTTCTTACATCTGTTTCTGCAGAGGCATTACCTCCAGCGCTGATGGTCTTGGCCATAGCCAATAGTGTGTCCATCATGGAGCTGGCTGGCACTGGCTCTATCAGACAGGGGGTGAAACCTCCAGCAGCTTCTTGCAAAAACTGTCCCTGTAATCACCTCTGCTATCAAAACCTGGCCATCCAAACCCAATACAAATATAGTACAATATATACAATATATACAAATATATACCCATATAGTGTGCATATGGGTGGCATATACACACTAGCTACAGCTTTATAACTCTGATAAATGTCATAAATTTTTTGTGCTAATGGAGTTAAAATATTGTCCGTAATCTTTCACTTTGCATATGTAGTGAAAGGATATTACAGGAATTTGGCTTGATGATAAAGGAACAAAAGGCATGAACAAAAGGCAAGGGTTCCTTACTGCTTCTGAACACTAGGCTATGTTTAATTGAACTATAATTTGATATTCTGGCTGTTGTGTTTGGGAAGGCTGCTAAACAGTTGTATCTCAGAATAAGCTGGTAGAGAAAAAGAAACTAAGAGCCATTTGGGTTGTCTTCTTGCTACAATAGATTTGTGAACTTTCAGATTTGCAATATGTCAGAGGCAAAACTTTGAGCAGCTATTCAACACTTATAAATTATTGAAATGATGTTTAGATGTTTAATTCCTTCTTGCATAATATTATTACTATGGAATCTAGCAATTCTGATCTGGTGAAGCCAAAACTACTTTAAAATTTCAAAATATTTCCATAATGTGTTCGCGTTTTTGTTTGTTTAAATAATGCATTTAGACTTCTCATGTTTCAAAATGTTGGAATAATGAGACCATGGCATAGTAAAAAAGTAAATGATAACTTGGGACAGAAAGATTGCAAGAGCCTCTGATAGAAGTCTTTGTTGGCAGTTAGGACATGCAGCAAAAGCATGTGCCTAATCCAAACACAAGTAAGGACATCTACATTTGTAAGGGTGTTAAGTCTAAGGAATTAAAGCCACACCTTGACACAGGTAGTATAATATTTTTTCCTTTTCTTCTGCCTATTTGTTTACAAAAAATCACTTTTTCTTTTTTTTCCTAGAAATCGTCATCCAATAATTTGGTTATGAGGCATTTGATGAGAAGTGAATTGGCTTGCTTCTTATGAGGAGAAGATACTTAATTTGTTCACAGTACTCTCTTCCTCTTCTCCTGTAATGGCTATTTCTTAGAGACTCAAAACTTCATTGTAACTCTTAAATGAAAAACTAAGTATTCCCTCAGCATTTCCTGGCTTGGTCTATAAGAAATATTCACTTTGAGTCAGAGTCTGCATTCCTTGTAAAAGTAACTTGCTTGATGGCTTCAGTGGGAGTCTAACTTGCAGAGTTCAAGATAGAGCTTATAAATATGATGTGCAGCACTTCTGTATTCCTCATAGGGCAGCTAGAAATATGGAACTGTACATGCACATACCTGTTTTCAAAGGCTAATTAATAGAATTACATTGAGTTTTTATAAATCCAAACTGTGCCATCTACAAAACATGTTGGAATCAATCTCTAGGAAAAATACTGTAATTTTTTGTTTGCTAACATTAAACACAAGGAGAGAGGAAATGAGAGAGGAAATAAATGGCACCATAAAGCAATGCACCTCTCTTTGAAAACCTCAGTAGATCATAAAAAGCCTTATGGACATGTTAAGTATACATAAGCGTCTAAACACTTTTATGAAGCTGTTACTCATTTCAACACTCTGATAATATTTAAAAATTCAAAATACAGCTCTTACAGGCTAAATAATTTTGATATATGTGAGTTTGGAAGAGACAGTGAAAGCAACTTGATTCTGTTCCTTATTTGTTTCTTTATAGTTTCATGTCTGACTTGGATAGCTATTATCCAAGTTATTATTATCTCTCAAACAGCTCAAAAATCTTCTTAGACTCTTCCTGGCTCCTCATTGCAAAGCACCAAAGGACTCTGTCTCAAAATCAGCCACCACAGACAAATTAGAGGATCTTTCGTACTCAGTGCAGCATACTGTAGGAGCTATTATGTGATTTTAGGTGCAGAAAGTGGTGGAAGAGGCACCCCACTAATGGCCTGTGTAGGTTTCACAGGAAGACTCCAGACCTGACAAGACAAAATCCAGTAAGCAGGTACAGAAGATTTTAGGGTATCAACATGGAAAACATAAAGAAGCAGAAATTGTTTTTTAGCAGAACAGAGTAGCAGCCATTGGTACTGTCTGTGAGTGCTTGGGATAAATTGAATTTTGAACCAATGAAATCGATTCTCTCTCTGGGCCAAGATAATCTGGTGATAAAGCAATTGTGACCTATCTGAGCACAAGCCATGAATGGTTTTGGAAAAAAACATAAAGAGCAACAAACAGAAAGTGAAAGACTACACAGAAATAAGTTACCATTGGAAATTCATTGCTGTTTTTGGGGAAGGTTACTTGCATCCACCTACTTGGACAATAAATATTAATTATTTATTTCGATGTAAAAAAAATATTTTTAATCTCTTTTCATCACTTCGACAACAATGTAATATTTCAGTTACAAACACACAAGAAATTCACATATAACTATTAGGTTATTGCTTTGCTTTGCATTGATTGGGGTGGAGGTTGTTGTAGTGGGTTGACCCTGTACAGGGTTGACCTGTAGTGGGATGCCAGGCATGCACCAAAGCCTCTTTACCCTCTGCAACTGGACAGGGGAGAGGAATATAACAAAGGATTCCTGGGTTGACATAAGGACAGGGAGAGATCAGTGTACCAAATACCATCCTGGACAAAACAGGTTTGAATGAGAGATTAATTGAATTTATTGATAACAAAATTGAATAATAGAGAAGGATAATGAGAAGTAAAATAATATTTTATAAACATCTTTCCCACAACTCTCTCTCATTCCCAGTTCCACCTCTTTTCCCTAGTTGTGCAGGGAGACAAGGAATGAGGGTTATAGTCAGTTCACTACATTGTTTCTGCCACTGCTCAAGGAGAGGAGTCCTTCCCCTTCTCCAGTGTGAGGTTTCTCCTATGGGGAATAGTTCTCCATTAGTAAATGTGAGTCCATCCCACGGGCAAAAGTTCTCCACAAACAGCTACAATGTGGGTCACTTTCCATGGGTTACAACCCTTCAGTCACAGCCTACTCCAGCATGGGCCTCACAGGTTCCTCTCAGGCATCCAGCTGCTCAAGCATGGCTCTCCTTAGTGGGCTGAGGGTAGCTCTTGTGTCCCTGTGTTCCTCCAAGGGCTGCATATTTATGTCATCATGGCCTGCATCATGGGCTGCACGGGAATCTCAGACACAGCACCAGGAACACCTCCTGCCCTCCTGTACTGACCTTGCTGTGTTCGGAGTGTCCTTCTTACATATTCTCACTTCATTCTTCTCTGCATCCAATTAAAACTGCACAATAACTTTCGTTTTTCTTCATCTTAGATCTGTTATCACAGAGGCATTACCGCTATTTCTATTTGGCCCAGCTTTGACCAGCAGCAAATCCGTCTTTGGCACTATCAGGCACTGGTGCTGCCAGACATGGAGGATTTTTCTGGCAGCGACTCACAGACATCACCCCAGTAGCCCCTCTGCTACTAAAGCTTGGCCATGCAAAGCCAAATCATGGCATGTTTTTGGTATGTTTTTGTGACTTCTTTGTTTTACATTTTTAAAAAAAAAACTTCATAAACATAAAACTTGATCTAAATTTAATCTGACATCACCCCTTAAATTAAGGTGAAAAAAAAGAAAGAGGACTGAAAAATGAAGATAAAGATGCAAGCTGAATAAATAACTCCTTAAATATCCTTAAAGGCATTGTAATTGCTTAGGAGGGAGTGCACTGAAATCCCAAGTTTAGCAGTACTCTCACCATAGTAAAACCGAAGGAACTCTTCGAACTGTCAAGTGCCACAGTGTAAGCCTGTTGCAAATACTCTGTGGAACATTTATAAAGGGACATTTAGAAAATACCTAAATTTCACATATAGTTTTAGCCTAAAGGCAATGGGTGTTCTGTTGTTTCTTTTAATGACACGCTATATCATATGCAAGTTATAGGTACATATCAACATCTTGCATTGTATAATCCTACCATACTTCACTGAAATGTTAAGCTTTCAGCACTTTCGCCCACAATATGATAATTACAGCCATTCAAGCACTAAAACTGGCACATTTCTTTTCCACAGAATATCATGGGTTGTTCAGACATTTCACACCCCACCTCCTTCTACAATTTTCTAAGTAGCACTAAGATAGATATAAAAAATGAATATGGCAAAGAGTGTGTGCCAGATAAGACGGTGAAAAGCAGACCTTTATCCTCAGTTCTGTTCTTCACCTGTGACACCAAATTCCAGAAACTTTTTCTGCCTTCTCCCCCCCTTCTCCTTTCCCCATCATATGATAATGTAAGATATTCCTCTTTGATCTTTCCAAACATATTTCAAGTTCTTTTGATGATTGTGCATATGTAGTTTCTTACAAATCCTTTAAATATTTTATAGTTTTAAATGCTTCCTGAAGTATGAGAAGCTTTTAAAATTTAATGTTCAAACGCCCCATCATCTTGTGTCTACTTCCAGAAGCCTGTGAAAAGCATGCTGAATGCCCTTATTCTTTGTGATACCCTCCTGGAATTTCATGGCTCCTTGCATGCACAGTAACACAAATTTAGTAAGTAAGGAAAACCTTGAATATATTCTGTTAGGATGTATGCCTCTGTAATAGATATCCACTAATTTTAGAAAGCCTCAGGAAAGGGGTGTGTTATTTCTATTTTTATTATAGCAGATACATGGGTTTACCAAAATATTTTTTCTCCTTTCTTAAACAAAAAAAAAACAAAAAAAAAAAAAAAAAAAAAAAAAAAAAAAAAAAAAAAAAAAAAAAAGAACCAAACTAAGAAAAAGATGAGAAACCCCACATCATTCTTATGAAAGTGTTCACGAGTAGCTGTTGAGAAAACTCCTGTATATGCTAAAGACTTAGAGAGAAGGTTAGAAAAGAGCTGCATTAGTTCTGCTACTAGCTTAGCTATCATTTGAGTTTGAATTATATATTTAAGTGTTTTAAGTTATAGAAAACAATATATTCACAGACATTCATAGAGTCACTTAGGTTGGAAAAAAAAACCTTCAGTATCACTGAGTCCAAATGGTGCCCTACTAAAACAGGCCATCTTAAAATGCAAAAACATCTGTGAGGAATTTTAGGTGCCATATGCAAGGCAGAAGAACTGGGGTTAGGGAAATAGTGAACTGAAATTTTATGTGTTTCAGAATTTATGAAGATTTGCCAAAAAAAACTTGTCTTAAATCTTAGAAAAATAGCATCAGACATGAGTATGGTAAAACTATAATGAGTACGATAAATTCTTTGCAGCTTGACATCCACAACCCACATAAGCTACAATGATGATATTCCTCTGTTTTGTGATTAAATGGACAGATGCAAATCACAGTTACAATGATCACAATAGAGATGGCTATTTTATATCTTTTTTGCAGAAATATTGTTGTCTTCTGCAATATCCTTACAGTAAATTGACTGAGATATATATAATCACATGTATGCAATTGAAAGAAATTTGCTGGTCTTGTAAAGAAGCAGAGGACTGAACCAATGAAGACTTTCATGAATCACATACAATGCTCTTTGTACTTCACTGCTTTTAATATGACAGTCAAGAGAAAAATAATTTGAAAGTTAGAACTTTTGCAATGAACAAAATAAAAGCAGCATGGTGTGTTGATTTCCTATTTCTCCTAAGAATATACTATTTGGGCAATTTTGTTATTTTGTAGAAGTTCTTAAAATGTTTACAAAAACTCAACATGAAGGAAATTTCTTCCTGCAAAGCATCTCTTCTATACATAAAAAACCCCAAAAAACTAAAAAAAACCAACTTAATAGAGGTAAAGGGACTCAAACAGTAAAAGTTCAGAGAGCATTATGCACTTAAACTCACAAAGAAAATGATGCATTTTATAGAAATAAATAGAAAAAATATGCTTATATGAATGTAGCTTAATATTCAAAACCAGCACAGGACAAAGTGCTTGGATATTCCTTTCCAGTCGCAAATGGAGCAGCTTTTAAGGGTAAACATAAAAAATTGGTAGAGGAGTGACCAGAACGAGCTAACACTCAATCGTTTGAAGCCACAATTATCAAGGAATGCTGCTTCTTCCATACAGCATTTAAGTCATCTACAGATTATTAAATTCAATGGCATCCCATTACATATTAAGAATTGAACTAGGTTAACTTGATGCTTACCTTCTCTTTTTCCATTATTTATTTCCATTATATATATGACACTAGGTCTCTGTAACAGCTTATTTTAGCATTAAAAGGAATAAGAAACCACACCCCAAACAAGAAAGCCAAGTTTGCAGGACTGTGCCAGTATTAATTTTGTAAACTGTCCTCACATTAGTCATCAAAGTCAGGGGTAACTCGTTGTTATCCTAATCATCTGCTGTGAGCCTGTTTATGACTTTATTCCTCTTTCTTTTCATTCTCAGCAAAGGGAAACAACTGGCCCTTAACCAGTGACTTCTTCCCACTCCTACTCTGCCAGCAGCTTTGGGAGGCTGCACACAAATACAGGGCTGTGGGATTACAGTCCAAATAGTTGAGAACCATCTTTGTTTTGCCCTGCTGCTTGCTAGCCAAAGCTACTATTAGTACATGTCCCATGCTGATTTAATGTGTAACAGACCAAGTAAATAATGACTTTGCTTCAATCCAGCAATTGCTGTGATATTTGTTTAATTTTCTACTACATATAAGAAATCTCCATATTCCTCATTTGTTTGAAAAGCTCCTTCATATCGAACTATCAAATCAGAAGGTTCTTGGTGCTGTTACCATAAGTGAATGGTAATTTACTACAAGGCAACAGAAATTTATTTCCACAGGATTTATCTGAAATATTTCATGCCGCAATGATTGCTTTTACTTTGCTGCTAGGGATTGTCGTCTTTCTTTGTAAGCTGAATCCTTATTTTTTTACTTCTGTACACTGAGATTTGCAATGTGTCCATTGCTTCATTACCTACCAGTGATATTGACTCCAGCAATAAGGAAAGTAGAGGTGGTAGGATTTTCCTTTTCAAGCCTGGCAGCACCAGAATTGCAAGTATAAGCTCTATCTATTAAAAGAACTCCTTTCTTTTGTGCTGAGAAGCCAGCCAACATTTGTCACTAGAGTTACACAGAGATGGGAGCTGCTTCTTTGTTGCTGAACATTCAAAGGTATCTATTTTCTCTTCAATAGGTCCAGCAACTCCCACTAAAAATCAATGAAGCTTAAGCAGCGCCCTAGGATTTCTTTCTAAGACCAGGACCATTTCTTAACTGGCCCAGAGAAGAATTGGTTTCTTTTGTGTTGATTTCTTTCACAAACTCTTAATAAGTAATTTGGGATTACTTTGATCAAAAATGATGAATTTGCAAATTAATTTGTGTGGATAAATATACTAAAAAAATACAAGAGTTAGCTATTTACAGTATCACTTACTCATTTTCACTTCAATGATATCTCTATTAAACAGTATTAAAAAGACTAACATATATAAAAAATACTTTTAAAACTTAAAAAAAAATACATGAAAGAAATATAAATTTATTTGAATCCTTGAAGAATTACTTTTCCCCATGTAGATTAGAAGCATTCATTAAAAAAAACCCTCATGAAGTGAAATAAGGGTCAAAAATACAGCACATGGACCTACACAGCATGGATATTACAAGGAATCAGGGACATAAGGATTTTTATCATTGACAGAGCTACATATTATTAATCCACATGTTCTTTTTAAGTCTGATGATGGAAAAGAGGGGAGGCAGAAATGTAAGTTAATGTCTATTAGTTTCAAAGGGGTTTTATACACCTTTAATTTGGTTATTTCTTTAGCCCAATTCTTGCATTAGCTTTTATTTACCTGTCCTCATTTTCAATGAGAATTGAATATATATGAGATTGATTACAGTCTCAGATTTTGATTGAGATGGAATATAACAAGGCAGAGAAGAGTTCTCTGTACAGGGAAAAATAGAAAGACATAAAAGAGAACAGAATGAAGAGAAACAAATGAAAATTAATTCTGAACCTAGTGCTGGATAAAATATGAAGAGTTTCAGGTAATGTTTTGTAGAAAATAGTAAAACACAGGAAATACTCTCTTATGGCAAGCAAATTATCTTTTTCACGTGTATATTCCTTAAAGGCAATATTTCAGTACTTTGAGAACCATGCAGAACACTCTTTTGATCTGTTCTCAAACTCCATGTAAATACTTTGCAAGCTTGTGAGAAATTGTCTATAAGGCTTCAGCTGAATCAGTTGTTTGTGGACAAAAAAATCAGGTTTGTTCGAATCTTATTGGATTCAAGATTTCTGGAAAGAAACTTCCAAACATTTCTTATAAAACCTGTAATGTTTTTTCACCTAAACCACCCCCCCCCCCCCCCCCCCCCCCCCCCCCCCTCCCATGCATTTTAGGAATAGTTAGTGACATGACCAGTTTACACAAGATCATTGGTCAGGCTGTATATAAATGCAATTTTAATTTTCACAAAATGACAGAAAAAACTTGTGAGATATACTCATGCAAAGGTGGCAAAGACTGAGGTCTGGAATGGAAGGTTTTTGAAAGTAAAAACTACAAACAAAATAGAACTTTAAAGGAAATAAAGGATCTCAAATCTATAGCAAAAAAAGGAACGATTGGAAATATTTGACAGAAATGACAAAAAGAGACTCATTCAATTGTTCAAACCCATACTCATCTACTTCCTTAGTCTTCATTTCAATTGCTCTAGCATTTAATCTTCATCCCCAGAGACAAGGAAGAACATTGTTGTCAGAGATAATTATGCCATAGCTTGTTGGAAGCATGGACTTGTCTCTGAACATGCTGAAGATGTTGAGTGTTTGGAAAGTTAGTTGATAAAATTTATAGATGATTGCCTTTGCCTCATGGGTAGAACTGATTGATGATTTTCTGTCTTCCAGTCACATCTAAAATCTGATAACAATTTAAGAACAACAGTTCAAAAATTACTGATCGATGAAATATGAGTAGATAACCTTAGTGCCATAGGAAATCAAATTTAAAACCCTTTGGAGAACAAAACAAAGACAGATACCATGCAGAGACCTTAAATTGTACAGTGCAGTTGACATGATCACCTTGGCATTCATAGGGTACTAAAATATAAAAGATTCAGAGTTTGTAATCAATGCCATCTATGTCTTGTTGAAACCCAGAAACAGATGCTTTTCAAAGGTACCTGGAGAAGGAGGAAAGGGAAAATAAGAAAAAAATCTATGGGAAAGTAGTGGAATATCAGCAAAATTACTTTAAGAAGATGGGGAGTATGTGATGCTGTATGGCATCTTTACAGTTTCCCTTTTTTATTCCTATATCTTCCTCAAAATTTCTATCTTATGTTTGCACTGGATGCTCATCTGCAAATAATTAGAAGGTCTTTATGATACATCTTTCCAACATATCTCCATTCCCTTTGACAGACAGTCAAACCAAGGCAGCAAGATTTGAATTGATATAAGATTCTTTTGTCTTACACACCACAAAGAGAACTAGATAATTCAATTCCAGTTTTGTGCTGTTACAGGTTGACCAAAGGATTTATCACATATCTACTAAATATTTTTAAGAATAAGTAAATAATTAAAAATGTAACATGATCCTACATCAATACAACAAGAACAAAAATAATCCGACAGAATTAACAAAAGAGAACAGATACATACATTTTCTGTCAGGAACAGTTTCCAACAGGGCCTTATCCCCTTCCAAAGCAAGGGAGCTGTTTTACCTTCAGCTCTCAGCCTCCTCAGCTTCCCTTCATTAGTAACTGGAATAATTAGCCTGTCTCTCCACAGTAAAACAAACACCACTTGAAAAATCCAGTCCCACTCCCTCTTGATCCCAAGACGTAACAATCCCAAACAGGCAAAAACAAACAAAAAAAAAAGCAACCATAAAACTGTCTTTCATAATCCACACAACATTTTGCTCCCTATTACAATTAGTGCATCTCCTTTTGCAGCAAGCAGACAGTCTGTGACATACTTACTAATGCGTGCTATGTACAAAAGAGTTTTCTGGGAAATCTTGAGCTTCCCCTTTATGTCCTTTCAGGTACAGATATGCGAGCGGGTCTTGCCTTGGTCAAGTAGAGAGCTGCTCTTGATCAGTTGCTTCAGCATAACAGAAAAGGTGTCTCACTGAGGCAAAACTTGGTGGAAGAACAGAGATATCAAGTTCTATTGTGAAAGAGAGGCTGTATTAACCAAACTAAGCAAGCAAATTTTAAAGTATGAAAAATACTGCACTTCAAGAAGGAATGTACCTTTTGCATAAAGTTAACAAATGTCACTGTTTATTAGAGCTGCTCTAAAAATTAAATTAAATTAAAAATTAAATTAAATCAGAAATACTAGGCTTTTGTTTTGCTTTCACTTTTCTTGAATCATAACTAAGCATTGCTGCTGAAGAGTTTCTCATGGAATAGAAATTCCAAAGCATTTAATTCAGAGTCATCAAAACATGTTGAGTCATCATTGTCAGAGAGGGACAATAACAGAGCCTAAATAGAACTTATTACTCAAAATAAAACATTACCACTTCCTCTACTGATAGAGACATTTCCAGAAAAGCCAGCCATATGCAACTGATCAAAATCCTGACTATTGCAAAACCTGACCTGCAATACCTTCTGCATGAATCTACATTGCAGTGTGTAAGTAACCTTGAGGCCAAGATAATCCATAATATTTACCCTCAGAAACACAAGGGTAGGACTTAATGTGAATTAGATTGTATGCACAAAGGGAAAACCCAAGTTACACCCTGTGTTTAAAAGGGCATGCTGTTACCTGCCACACAGGTAAGGTTCCAGAATGCATGATCATATACTCCTACGCAACATTTATAACACCTTCATGGGATCAATATCAAGCTAAAATCACAGTCTGGCATGTTTCATGTAAGGGCACAACATCATCTGCTGTGAGGAGTGGAATTTCCTGCAAGAGCGATATTCATAGCTGGAGCTGTGTCTTGGGAGTACAAAGGGACTTTCCAGCCCAGAGACCCTGAAATAGTTTATTTCTAAGTAAACAGTCACTTATACTGTTCTGTAACAGTATATTTTTTACAGCTATCAACTGAAATGTACTCAGCCATTCTTTCTGGAACAGTGATACTTGAAACAATGAGGATTAGGGCTAAGCAAAAAAGAAACATATTCTGCATTGAAATAACATTTTCAAACAATATTTCACTGTGTAAACAGAACTCATGGTGTAATTCACCTGCAACTAATGACTTTACAGTAAAATTAGTGTTACATTTAACCTAGTTTATAAAATTTCTGCTTTCCTGAGGTATGTCATAGTTTGAATACAAACACGAGCATGCAGGAATTGCACAGTATTTTTGATGGAAAAAAAGAAAGAAAGGACACCATGATTCTGCACAACTGACATAAAAGTTTTGATAGGGATTTGGAAGAAAAAAGAGAACTGAACCTTTCACCCTCAGCCTTTGGACAACCTCAATAACTGCTGCCATTGACATTGGCAAAAATGCTCAGCTTTCATCTTAGTTTTAGAAGTGAATCTTCAAGCACATTATTACAGTTCAAATCAATGCTGCACAGCTGGTAATTCTTCATACGACTTAGCTTGAACTGGAGTAAAAAGGAGAGCAGCTCTAACAAGACTGAAAAGGAATTGCAGTTGTTTTTTTAACAGTGTCCTCTGAACTGAATAGTTTTGCAGCTGCTCCTTGATGATGAATGGTCAGCTTGTTTCACAAGGTCTGAATAGGAATGGAGTGAGCAGAAAGTGGAGTAGCAGACGTGGTGCAGACCAACACACCCCTCCCACTGAGAGTCACAGGCCACCCAACCACAGGAGCAGCTTCCAAGGGGAAACTGGAGGACCATGAAGTGCGACCTCAAATTACACAAATCAGTGGACACAAAGTCACAGCAAGTGTCAATGGTGCATAAACTGTGGTTTCAGTTACAGAATGGCTATGTAGATGTCTGGCTGAAGTGGGTGAACAGGATCAGAAATAAATGAAATGGTTCAATTCTCTGTGCTAAGTGAAAAATGTCTTTCAAGAACTACAGATACCTCTAAGTTATACAAAGGACAATGACCAAACTTTTTATGACTAAATTAAAAAAAGAGAAATTTGATTCTGAAAAATATATTCACAACTTCATATCCTCTTTTTCTCTTCCCTTGTACAACAGACATGGGGAAAAACCCCAAAACCCACAGACACTAACACTACACCAACGCAGTTTAAAAGATATTTTGGTGTTACGCATTTGGGCATTTTGGGGGAGGGAGTTGTAGGATTTTGATTATTTCTTTGTTGGGCTTTTTGGGGGAGAGGCTTACCAGATGAAATGGAGGGTGAAAATGAGAAAAAAAAAAAAAAAAAAGCCCTGAATATATTCCATGTCCCCATGATATCGGATTATCATGAGAGTGAGTAAATCTTTTCACATCCTTTCTGGCAATATTTTTATTATGAATGACATTACCACAGATGGTGGTTTTTCTCTTTGTGATCGTATTTAGCTAGTAAACTGATAATGTTAGAATTAAAAGGCAAATGTTTGGCATAGCATCAAAAATTTAACTCAAATAGAAGTTTCAAGGCATTTGACACATGCTAAAGTTTATTGAAAGAAGAAAGAGTGATGTCTCTTAATATCATAACACAATGACTTTGATTTCCACAACACAATTTATTATTCTTGCTCTATCTCAGAATGCCATCACTACTTCTTTTATTTTTTTCCCTTCTTCATATTTTTTGTAATGCTATTTAAATTATAAGTAAGAAAATTAAATATGCTGCTTCTTTACATCCATCACTGGCTTCAAGTGGGGAGAGTAGAAAGGAACTAGGAAAGGGGAAAGTAGGGAGGAAACTTTTCTATGCAGTAACAATTATTTTCAAACAATATTACACTTGATTGCAGGAAACACCTCTCATTCATTAACACTGAAGTGCATTGTGTATTATCATGACTGATTTAATGTACATTGTATACTTGCTGCATACTTGACAGCAGCTGACTGCCACATTTGGACCCAATTACAATATCAACAATTCTAATAATTCTACTGTAGGTCGTAAATATTTGGTCATCTTCTTAAAAACAGCACACTGAAAGAAACTGTTTACACAGAGGCTCATTTAAAACCACACCAACTGCCCAGTCCTTATGCTTTCAGAGAAAAGCTTCAAAACATGTTTAGAATCTATTATAAAACTTCAAAATAAGTAAAAATAACTATCAAAACCCGATACTAAAATATATTTTCTTCAACTCTACCTCAGTATTTTATTATACCCTGATTACTTTGAAGTGACTTGATATGCAGATTATTCTTCAAATTTAATACAATAGTAATTAAAAATTATTAATCCACACATTTTGTCTTACCCATTTTGTTGGATTTTTTTTTTTTCTTTTTAGGAACTTTTCCATTTATCAGTTTTCTTTTCTCCCAAATATGAAGAAGTAAGTAATGTCAAAGGTGATAGTGGCAATTTCATTGAAGTCAGGTGCTAGTAGAAGGAAAGAGCCACAAAGATGTAACATATCCTCATTTATCAATCACTTAGAAGTGGAAGGGTGTGTGTGTGTGTGTGTGTGTAAATCAATTAAATAGCAAGTATTGTTCGTGTTCCACAGATTCAGATATTGTTTACGATAGGGGAAAATCCCCAATACCATGGGTTGTCTTTATTAATGGAACTCTGTTGTTGTGAAAAATAAAGGAAAATGTGCCAGTTACTTCAGTGAGCAAACAGCACTGACTTTGTAAAAGCTGACAAGTTGCATTGTTTAAAACTGTCCATAGATTGAACACTGTGGTAGCACGACCAATCACCTCCTTTTTATGCGTAGCCAGTACCATGAAACCGGAATACTGTAGAAAACAAGGGGAATTGGGATACTTGAAATTTTACATAATCACAATCTTAAACTACAGATGATTTTACCAGCAGAGGACTGCCAGGGCCTCTAAACATAAAGTGTCAGAGTTTCATTGCTGGGTCAGCTTTCTTGGCTCTTTGTCTTAATCAGGATTAAATGCACGATGTCATTTTGAATGATAAAAATCTTTGCAAATGGGATCTTTGTGAAAGCAGCATAATGAAATTGAACAATTCTGAAGTAAGTTGTAAGCACAAAGGACAGTAATTAGTGCTTCCAACTTCTGACTCTAAGAAATTTACATAGTCATTGAGCTGGCATTCAAGCTTTCATGGCTGAATTAAAATTAAACATTTACAATGAGGTTATTGGCATGTAAGGCAAAAATTATAGTCTCCTATAAAAATCTATTTACTTGTAAAATGAAAAAAAAATCATAACACAATTTGTTATAGATTTTTGAATTTTTCATCAACCATATACAGTTGGATGCTCCCCCCAGGAAAAAGGCCTCCCACAGTTACAAGTTGCCAGAAAAACAGAGAAATGCCTTAACATCCCTAGCAAAACTAGTATGTAAAATGTAATGTACTGGTTTGTTGAAAAAAATAGGCTTTTCATATTATATAAACAATTTTTTTGCTGCTGTTACAACATCTCTTAAGGATTACCATAATAAGCATGACATCATCTCAACGACACAAAATGTTTAGAACAAAATTTTTCAATCAGGCCATGCTCAGCTAGTGAAGTATGCTGATTCATGCAAAACTTCCGATTGGCTACTACTTTCAGAAGATTGGCTACTACTTTCACTATTTGCAAGTGTGACACATTAAGATTTTTTTCATAACCAAGGAAAAAACCTGGCTTTTGGACAACAGCGTTGAAAAAAATCAATATTTACAAAATACAGAAGCATACAAGCAGTATGAACTTGATAGAAGTACAAAAAGGGCAGAATTGATAATTCCCTCTGTTTTTCAGTGCAGCTGTTTGATGGAAGAGTTCAAGCGCTACTGCGTTTGACAACAGCAAGAGAGGAGACAATAGCCATCTTAGAGATGGATTTCAGAACAAAGAGAGAGGAACTAAATGTTTCCATGGCAGACATGTTTTCCCTTGGCCTTCTGGCCTGTTTTCTACCAGAGGAAAAAAAAAAAAGACTAGAAGAAAATCCAAAAGGGTTTTTCAAAAGGAACTCAGTACTTTTTTTCACAAGCAAAAAGCTGTCAGCAACAAGACAACTGAGATGGCTTTCACCCAAACCCAAATACAGCAAACTGCTTATAAAAACTCCTCACTAATACTCCTCTTATGACATCTGCCTTTAACATGCAACTCTTACCTGGTTTGGAGTTACAATCCAGAGGTATCTGGCTTACTAGATGCAGCTGTTCATGCTATTCAGTAGAAGTATCACTCCTGTTTCTAGGGCCACTATGAGCCTTCAATGACTAACAAGATGCCTTGAAGAAAGAAGCTTTATGTAGGAATGCATAAAACTTATTTCATCAATCATTCTTTGTTACCCATCCTTTCTTTTATTCCTCCCATCCTCAAGCCCTTGAGCTCCTCTTGCATTTCTTTCTCCTCATTTAAGATGTTTTATGTTTTTTTTTTTAAGTAACAATCATCAAGGCATAATTTCCCATAATCTCATGACAATGTATGAACATATATTTTATCTAAGGCAAGTCAATTATCTGCTTTATGTCACATTATTAATTCTTAATCACATAAGACAGACTAAGCACCTCCAGAAGACAAATATCTTGTAAAGCTTGTTATACTATACTCATCTTGCTATATGAAGAAGACATTAATTGAAATGTGTTACCTATCTTTCCAACCAAGAGTAATTCTGATAAAAAATAAATTATGCTGAATAGGATGAGCACGTATAAAGTAAGTTAGGACTTTTTTGTACAGTCAGCTCCTTAAGGAATCACTTAAAATTTCTCCTAATATAAAAAGACTTGGAGTATTCTCATGGGGTTAATGACTTTACTGGCAAGCAACATCATAACATTAGAATATTTCTGTACAATTCCCACAGGTCATATGATATTATTTCAGATTCATATAACCTGATGTCAGCCTTTGGTGATCCTCTTTTTTCATCAGCCTGTACACAAGCTCACACATGTGTCTCTAAATATTGTTTTCCAGGAGAGAATAATCATATGCTTTCATCTCAATTATTTTCAAATTAAAAAAAACAAAACCAAAAGTCACAAAAAAGAAATGAAACTCCATTGAGAGTTTTCCAATTCCATTTTCCTAGATTTTTAATTACATTTCTGAACCATCATTACTATAATAACTAAATACCTCACAGACTTTAATATGATTGTCTTCACATCACCACTCTAAAGTATAGCTGTGATATTGTTTCTGCTTTACAGGTGAGGAATTAGGGCATAGAAACTCTACATAACCTTAACCGTACCACTGGGTCAAATTAAGAGTACTGAAGTCCTTGTAGCCACTGGTAAGCACCCCCCTGGATATCTAGTGAACTGCTCATCCACCTTACCAACAGGCAAACAAGTAGGTTGAATCTTAGAGCAAAGTCCACAACAAAAAACAAGAAACTAAACTCCAGACATGCAATGATTAGCTATCTGAAGAAATGTTTTTTCCCATGGCTCTGGAACTGTTGCCAAAGAATCCATAAACATAATACATAAACCAAGGAAAAAAACTTCCACTTTACCCAACATCTTGTTTCTCTTGTACATCTGCCTTCTTTTTCTTAGTTTTCAATATATAAATGGAACATATGGGAAGGACTGGGAAGCCTGCAGTTTTTAAATATGTCAAGACCAAAGGCAGCCAATTCTGTATCTGGGTATCAATCACCAACCTCCGCAAATGACACATGAAATGCTTTGTATACATAGGGCCCTAAAAACCTGCTAAATGACACAGAAAAAAAAAAGATTTTTTTTCCTTGTAGTCAGCAGGAATAAAAAAGAATTAGAAAATGGCATGTTAGGGAGGGTGCTTGCTGTTCATCAGAGTGCATAATCTGAGATTTTATCTTTTCTTTTCTTTTCTTCAATGCTACATAGAATCAGCAATAGATCTTCCACCTGCATGAGGCCAGGAGACACATGATGTGGTTGTAATACTTTTCAAGAATGAGAACAGGACTGGAGAAGATGGAAGAGATTCCAATGCAACACCTCATATATCTTCTTTTGTAATCTAGGGTGATTTCTGTATCCTCACCATGACATGTTGAATGTTAACCTGTCTCTTCACTGAATGTTAAATAGAATTTAGACTTTTACCCATAATTTGTACTCTTGCAACTGTTAAAACTTCCACAAGTAATTATTTTGTGTTAAGACACATACTTAAAGGTACTGCTTTGTTTAGCTTTTCTGTCAGTCAATGTGACAGAGTGAATGAAGAGTAAAAAAATTAAACTTTCTCACACAAAAAATTCTTCTGCAAACACTTCAAGAGTTTTCCAAGGAAATAAACACTTTCCACTAAAAAACAAATCAGTAGAAAATCTAAATTTCTTCTGAAAATACAAAAAAAAATTGATTGAAAACTTTGTTATTATCCAAGCTAGTTTATACGAATGTTTTAATATATTATAGTTCCCAGCCTTAAAGTTTAAGAATGTTTTTAGGTTTTGAAAATTGCATTAATGACATCTACCCTGGAAAATGGCTGATAATTTGATATATCCTTCTGTCCAGAATTACTGATTTTACATAAGAAGAACATAACGACACAGAAGGATATCTCCACTCTGATTTTGGGGTACTTTGTTCTAGAAAGGGATAAGATAAAGAGTAGATAAAACAAAAAGTTTGAAAGTGAACTGAAGAAAAAAAAAATTAGTGAAGAGCTGTGCTGGCACCTGGGCTCCTGGAGAAGAGCCCTCACTCAGCTGGGTCTGTACACAAGCAGCAAAGGCCACAGATTCTGCCTCCTCCTTGGTAACACCTCAAACAGAACTTGTATGAGCAGTACTTGAAAAGGTTAGCACATGGGAGGTTAGCCCTTCTGCAGGACACCTGAAAATGAAGCAAATTTCTTGTGTTTGCTGTCTTTCTTACCTCCCAAGAACCTACAGAGAGCAGAATCACCATCTGCTGCTCCTTTGGGAGGAAGTGTAAAAGTCAACTTCAAACTTCAATGGCAAGCACCTGCTGTGTGTTTGCTCTAAAATACTTATCACATAAAACCAGTTTCAGTGGATTGAGGTTTAAGGTCTAAGCACACTGAGTGGAAACAGATTGCTCACAGCTATGTTTATTTCTGTATAAATGTCTTTTGATTACTTTTGCTTAATACGAAATTAAAGACTGCATTGCTCTTTATGACAACACTCTGAGGACCTGCTCTTTTGTTCTTACTGTATTAGTCCAATTTCTTCTTTGAAGCAATTAAAAACATAACCTTTCCATTTGTGCCAAATTAGTAGGAAGATGAATCTGCTTTTACTCATAATTGGGAAGCATTTTATTTGCTTCTCAATCTGAAAAAGTCCTAAACTCCAACACAGATGTTTCATTATATGACACCTGTGTAATTGTTCCCATGTTGCTATGGGAAACTCAGCTTTTTATACCTTTGAAATAATTAGGACTCAAGCAATAAGTGTTGCTTATCGTAATGCCCATCTAGATAATGTTTGTCAAACAATTTAATGAATTACGCCATAATAATCTTCTGCATGAATTTAAGGTTGATGGATTTTCTATTTGTTGAAATGTAACAACCAAACCAGCATGATATAGCAGACAATCATGACAGTGTGAGAGATATTCGTATGATACATTTACCAAGTTTAAGATTACACAACGGAAATAAAAGTTTGTTATAAAAGGACAGATGGATGTCCAAATGGATGAAGCTGAAAAAAAAAATCAGTGGCTTGGATTTTCAAAAGATCTACTAGATTTAGTCCATACCGAAGGTAAGTCAGAGGAATATATGCTTAGTTTCTTTACTTTGTCTTTGGGAACACCACTTATATTTCAAAAACAAAATCAGGAGCTTCACTGGCATCCAGTCATGAGTCTCAGCAGAGGGCATTGCTGTGACTTTTCGTCTCATAGATCATCACGTCCTGATTACATAGTCTTTGAATTTTTTATGGATTTTTTGTCATTAGTGAATATTCGTTTCAATAATCATTATTGAACTTTGATCAACACTTTTTTTTTTTTTTTTTTTTTTTTTTTTTTTTTTTTTTTTTTTTTTTTAGCACCGATTCTATATAGATGATTATTCTTCTCTTTGGTTGCAGGAACTATACTTTGAGTCAATGCAGCAAGCTACCTCTCCACAAATTAACCCAGCACTGGTAGCATAGGAACAATACGCGTTCAGCTGCCTAAATTAAGTCTAAGGATACCAGGAAGATTTCATCATCTGGATCCCAGTTGCATTCCAAATCCAGATACAAGTTCAATCCTTGTGTTTTTAACTGATTTCTCCTGTGAAACCAAGGAAGCCATTTCATTATGTCTGTTCAACAATTCTTCATCAGTGAAAGGGAAGAATGATCTCCACTTCTTATGAGCAGAGCAATTACCATAAAAACTGGTTGATACACAACCAAGATTACAAAACTGATTATGACATTACTCCATTATTAGAATAATTACATTGGAGGAAAGTATTGTTTAGAATTTGCAGTCAAGAATTTTTCATCAATATTAAAATATTAAATCCATGGATAAAAAAAAAAAAAAAAATCCTGAAACATCTATAGAGGAACACAAAATCACAAAATTCAGGAATGTTTATGTAATTAATACCATAGAAGACAAAATCCCCAAGATCCCCTCTAACATTAAAGAACTGGTTTTTTGATACAAAATTCAAAAGAAAATTTACTGAGTCTTCCCAATTCTTAAATTTTTACACATAATAGTCATTGACATATAAATATTATTTTATTGATTGCCACAAGGCTAGAAAACTTAAAAACTTCCATAGACAAAAAAACCTCAACCCACCCAACAAAAAAAAAAAAAAAAAAGAAAAAAAGAAAAAAAGAAAAAAAGAAAAAAAAGAAAAGTAACCCAAACAAAGAAAAACATAATAAAGGTCAATGAGACTGGAAGTTTGAGCATCTTTACATTAAAGAAGTAAAAGTAAAAATCAGTCTCAATTTAATTTATTAATTTTTACACGGAATCATTCAAGACATTTTATTTAGGTGATGTAGACAAACTTCCAAGCTGAATAACAAGTTGATTTTTTTTGGGTTTTTTTTTTTTTTTTAAGATTGTTAGTCTCAGGTGTCCATTGTAGTCTTCATATTTCTCTGTGAAATTTGCATGCTGTTTTTTTAGTTTTATTGAGTGGGTACTAAGTTCTTCTCAGATAAATAAACAAACACTCGAAGGCGTAGATTGATCTAGTTACTAATTTGATCTTTTAATTTTACTTAAATAAGTAACAGACAAAATTGTGGAGTAAGAGATTATTTATTTTTTATTTACTCACATATGGCTCTCATGCATTAAATTACACCATTTCAGTTTCAGTGTCAGATTTTTCCTTAAAGAATATAAAAGATCAATACAATCAATTTAAAATAACAAAAAAAAATTAAAAAAAAATCAGTTACAGGCTAATGAGAAATAAACTTAATCAGATTAAAATGACTTATGCTAAAAATAACAGAGAAAGTAAAAAGTACAAAAGTACTGTATCAGTTTCCCAAATAATGGAGACCTATTTTGATTGAACAAATAATAAAAAAAAAAAATCCTCTGTTCAAAGTCAAAGTTAATAATATCTAAAAGCTTTTGCCTGGTTTTGATCTTTCTTTTTATTCCAAATTTGGTTTCATTCCTTTTCTTATTGATGTATATTAGTGAGGCTGTGAGTTTAGGTTGGGTTTTTTGGGGGGATTAAAGGATCTTTTTACTTCCTGAAATATAGACCTAATAGATATTGATTTATATGTGTATATGTTTTTTTTCTTAATTTCTGTTTGTGTTTTCATTCGTCGTTTGTTTTTCCAAAGCAACAAATGTATGTTTATCTGTTGCTCTTATGATGGTTCAGCATTGATTAGATTTTAAGGGGTTTTTTTTGTTTTTGTTTTTTGGGGTTTTTTTTGTGTCATTCTTTCAGTGTAGAATTCTCTCTTAGAAAAAAAAAAAAAAGAAAAAAAAAGTATACCTAGTAGTCCTTATACTGAAGGAAGAATTTTGTGTCAAATCCTTAAAAATTCTGTGAGCTTAGAGAAGAAACCTGTGACAGGGAGGTGTTTGTGATTATCATTTTTTTTCCATGGCAATTACTGCAGAAAAGTGAAGAAACCATGGAAATTCTTCAGGCATGTCCTGGGGTGACTTTGTGGTGTTGAATTTTATCCCCATTCAGTTGTTTAGCCCAGAAATAAGTTCTGCACCTTTAAAACCAGACCTGAGAGTGAAGGGAGGGTGAAGCAGTGGTGAACATTTTGTGTGTGCAGAAACCTCATTTTCACTCCCCCGGAATTCCTTTTCTCTCAGTGCTTGTTGTCTGTAGCACAGACAGACAGTGAGAGAGAGCTCCCTTTTAGTTAGTTTGTTTTTAGCTAGGTGAGGCAGAAAAGTTCCCCAGACTGTCTTTTTCTTTTTCTTGGATTTGTTTAAACCTGCTCTGGACTGAAAACGCAGCAGAACACCGGGAGCTCACACCTGTGGCCCACCAGGGCCTGGGACGTGGCATTTTCCAGCACTTGAGGGACTGGTAAGAGACTGAGGGAGGTGAGCTACACCCCATGACAAGGACTTTCTGAATTTGCCATCTTTTCAGAGCAACAAGAAGTTCCATTGTTTAATATTATTAATTTTTCATGTTTGTGAGTACTTTGCTTGTTAAATAAACAGTTTTTCCATTTTTCTCAAAGGAGGTTTACCTCCCAAACCAACTGGGAGAAGGGCATTTGAATTTGCTTTCTAGAAAAGACCACTTTAGAAGTTTCCTCCCAAAATTTGCCCTAAACCAGGACAAAACATTACATTGCTGAAACTAAGAAGCTTCAAAACCCTGAGTATGCTAAAGCTAACACTGAAATACTTAACTGAAAAATGTATAGTTTCCTACTTGAAAACTTTTACTTTTTTATGAGAAAGAATAACATCATAAAACAATTAGATTGGGAAATAATACTTAGAAAAATCTTCTGATCATCGTAGGAAGTTGGATTAGTTTCTCCTGTCTTCATACTTCAAAAAACATTCCTAATCACATTTTTATTTCCCATAATGTATTCCAGTTTTGTGTTTGAAAACAAATCACAAAAATCACAGAATATTTTGAGTTGGAAGGAACACAGAAGGATTGTCAAGTTCAACTCTTAAGTGAATGGTCCATAAAGGATTCAAACCCATGACATTATTAGTACCATGTTCTAAAAAGGAAAGAAGCAGATATTTTTCACAACTATTTTCCGTGAACATTCAAAAAAGAGACTCAAACAAAACGTTTAAATTTCTTTAAAAACCCATGTAGAGATGTATTTTTTGAAAGTCAATTATCTCACAGATCTCCTGTAGTTCAAGACTTGATATTGAATTCCCCTCTTTCAGAACTAGTTTGAGATAGGGATTACTATCTACATGTAAGGAATTAAGACCATTTTTAGGAAAAAAATCTATGTTCCAAAATAGGCGTAACTGAACATCTAAATTGTATGTTCTGACTTAGAGTGATAAATATTCCATCAGTTTTTGAAAAATAAAGTGGAGAGCCTTTCCAAAATATCCTAAAACATTCTAATTTAAGGCTTTCTAAGATTCAGGCAGAGGATGGATTTAAAAGATGTCTTCTACAGGTTGAGTTTCCAAAATACTTGACTAACATATAAAAGCAAAAAATTCGTCTAGCACAAATGAAGTCTAGACTCCTTATTTCCATTGGCTTTCCTTCTGCTGAAAGTGCCTGAAACAAAATGCCTAAGCCTTGTTTCATGTAAAATGAAACCTATTGTCAGTGTGAAGCTAATTTATTTATGTACCCATTTTAGCTGGGACACTCCCTTCCTTCCCAGATTCTTCCCCGTAGCCCACAAACTTGGAGAAAACTGACATCCATCCCACAATCCTAGTGAGAGGCGCCAGAACTGAGAGTGGTTTTGTAGCTGTTCAGAAATTGTCAAAGTGAAATTGTTTTACAGCTTGCTGCTGCTTTGTTTCCAAGCTCACTTGGTTTTGTTCTGTGCTAGCCTAGAGCATGTCAAACATGGCTTAACCTGTTATAACTCAGCATTTTGTCTGCATCTGCTATTCCTTCTCGCTCCCTGACTGCCCTGTCCTGTTGCAGTGTCAGATCTCTCATACAGTTCAATCTACATGCTGTGGACACAATTTGTTTTATGTGCAGTAGTACACATCAATGTTATGTCAGCTCTAGGATCACACAAAAGAGCATTATTAGAGTATTATTTTATCTTCACAGGTTTCAGATGGTTATATCACAAGAAAAAAAATACAGGGAAAATAGTATACTCCTCTAAGGAGACATTCCAGACTAAAAGGATCTACAACATTAATTTGAGACAAAATGTTAATTATGTTTTTATTTTTGAAAGAAAAGATGAGTGAAGACCTAATAAGTTCAACCCGTCTGTGTTGTTCTTTCTTCTGTGTCCCTAGTGGGTGGAATTTCATGTCCCTGTACTGTCAGAGGTCCTTAGGGTCCAGAGCTCTTGTTTTTCCTTCGTGTTCTTCATCATTTTACATGTTAATTCTGTACAACTTCTTTTAATAAAATCCTCTGTGTTCCCTAGTAAACATAGCTGTTCGATACTGAAAGTGCAAGTTCAAAGAAATTAGTTGAATATCTTCACTTTTCTTCACTTCAAAGAGACACCTATTAAACTGGCAGTGATAGAATGATGGCACATCCCTTGCATACATTATCTCAGTGAAAAGATCTGGCATACCATTTGGTGAGAAAGTAATTACAATCTATGTTAACACAATGCGCATGGTATGTCACTGATTGAACACTGAGTTATGTTTGGTGTCAGTCATTTCTGGATTTTTTTTCCCTTATTATGAAAGCACTGAGAAAAAAAATGAAACAAAAATAAGATGATAGGCATTTTATTTTGTTACAGATTGTAGCAACTTTGTGGATTTTTTTTCCTTCAGATTACCCATTTGAAGGGAAGGAGAAAAAATATTAACAGTGATAATAAATTAAGTTACATTTAATGACTTTTTCTTCAGAAGATTTAAACAACAAACATAACCCCAAAACATTGTCCCAAGGGAGGATACACCCTACTGTGAGGCACTCTAATACTTTTGTTCCGTGACCACCATATGTGGAATTCTTTGCAATAATTCTCTGCGTCCTGGGAACAAGTTTGGAATGGCGTTACTTTTAGGACTTCAGAATGTAACATGAGAATTTCTCAGAACTTCTGATTTCATGCCTAGTCCTTAAAAATGTTTATTTAATGTTTCTTTGCTGGTAGGCCCACAGTTAGCAATGCCTATTTATTTTATGAAGAAAAATTCTATCTGTTATTTTTCTGGTTATGATAAGAAAAACTTCATACCCACTATTTTGACACTGAACAAGTTTTCAAAGTAACAATTTCAAATTATAGAGGAAAAAATTAAAGTATCTCAGTTTTTTTTCAACTGAAGCCTGTTTCATTCTTGTTCATAACAGATGGGAAGAATAGTACTGTGTACCTTTTCAATTTTCATATTGCTTAAACTAACCAGTCTCTTCAGAGATTTCAAGGTTATAGCTGTTTTCTTAATTACTGTCAAGCTTTGTGGCCAGTTGATTCTCTGAGGATATGTGGTGAGTCAAGATGTACTGAAAGCTAATGCCTTTTTCATCATTTAGATGGCGTGGTGGTGTCTTGCTCTAACCACATGCAGCCACCTGCTGCTGAGATGGCTAGGAGAATCATGAAAAAAACAACAAACTTGTGGGTTAAGATAAGGAGAGATTAATATTTGAAATAAGGAAAAAAAAAAAAAAAAAACACAAAAATCCCCAATAAAAATCTGCAGCAACTGCTGCAACAACTACCACTAGTAATTTAATAAATAAATAAATATTTTTAAAAATCAACCAAACAACCAAACAAACAAAAAAAACCCCCAAAAAAACCCCCAAAAGACACACACTTAAATTGCTTACCGCCTGCTGACAGATACTCATCCAGTCCCCAGGCAGCAGCTGGTTCTTCTAGTCAAATTACCCCTGTTCATATGCTGGGCATGACATTCTATAGTATGGAATAGCCCTTGGACCAGTTCAGGCCCGCTGTCCCACTTATGTTTCCCCCAACTACTTGTACAATGGCAGACCATGGAGAACTGAAACCCTTTACTTAGGGTAAGCACTACTTAGCAACAACCAAAACGTCAGTGTGTTATTAACACTTATCTCAAACTAAATGCAAGACAGCATTATAACCTGCTACAAGGAAGAATATTAACTCTATGCCAGTGGAAACTAGAACACGTGGGTTAACCTTGGCTGGATGAGAGGTGCCCACCAAAGCCATCCTATCACTTCCCTCCACAACTGGACTGGGGAGAGAAAATATAACAAAAGGTTTATGGGTTGGGATAAGGGCAGGGAGAAATTAATCTTGTTTATTATCACAACCAAAAGAGACTTGACTTAGGGAAATCTGTTTAATTTATTACAAGTCAAACTAAGGTAGGACAATAAGAACTAAAAGCAAATCTTAAAACATCTCCCCCTCACCCCTCCCTTCTTCTTGAGATAACCTTAGTCCCAAATGCTCTACCTCTTCCCCTCAGTGGTGCAGGCTCCAAAGACCAGGTCTTGTGGACCTTGTAGCACATGTTGTGTGTGGTGTTCCTTCTTCCTCAGGGAGACGATTTCCCACATTCTTTCCCTGGCTGCAATTGCTATTTTTCTTAATTATCTTATCACAGAGACACTAAGAGAGGCACTATGGCTGATGGGCTCAGCTTTGGCCAGCAGGTCTATCTTGGACCTGGCTGACATTTGCCCTATCAAACATGATGGAAACTTCTAGAAGCTTGTCACAGAAGCCTCCTATGTAATCCCATCACTGCCAAAATCCTGCAACACTAACCAAATATAATTGTGATATTGTTTATAGCAATATTCAGTAAAATGAAATATGATAAAATGAGATTTTATTAGAAAATCATGCTTTTGGTAACTATGAAAATGTCTGATTCTCAGTACAAAATCCTTAATTCTTTAAGTACTTCAAATACTTTCACTTTTAAGTAACCAGACCCAATCTTCTACCACGGAAAAAGTCCTTCAAGAGTCCTTGGCCACTTAGCATTACTACTTTTCCACCATAATGAGATTTCTTGTATATCACTAAACTCCATATCCCTTAAGACAGTCTTATGGGATTGCCTTTTTCCTGTAACTGGGCATTTTTCCAAATATCTAACAGAATGGGTTCTCAGACTTTCTGGAAAACAACCACTGAGCATATTTTCCTAACAGTCCTGAGCATGTGAAGAACATGTAGTTAAATGCGCTATACTTTCTTAATTTTCACATAACATCCTGTTTATCAATCTTGTAATAAGAAGTCCCAATGCTGTGCCCAGGAAAATCAAAACTCTTAAACTAAATTTACTTGATTTTCAATAATTAAGACTTATGATTCATCATGGTACTAGAATATATATCATGGCCAATTCAAATGAGAATGGACATATCTCTGTAAACTCAGAACCTCTAGGATTCTCATTAAAAGTGAGGTGTTCATCAGACTATTTGACTCTGATATGAGCAAATTGCCTAGAGTTAAATAAATTCATTTTAATTTGAGATCACACTTAAAACGTATGGAATATGGATTTGTTATCTTTTGAGTACTTGTGAATTAAAACCTGTGATTGACTGCCAACTGACCTTATCAGAAACATTACTGTTCAAAACCCCAGTTCCTCCAATCATGCCATTTATTAAAATTCTTGACATTTGTTAGAAAGGGGTGTGGATAAGGCTATCAAATTTGACTACTTGAGCATAACAATCATCATTCCCTGGCACACTGCATTAATATTGTTGTTTCTGGACAGTTGATTTCCTTTCACCTCCTACATTTCTTTCTCATACACTGTTACTATGGTGTATCCTGTCAGAGTAACATCTTTTGTCTTCCAGAATAGATACCATGTCAGAAAGGTGTATCAGAGCACCATAAATTCCAAGAGTTAGGCCATTTTGGACCAAACACGTATTTACATCTCTACTGCAACTGTACCTGCCTCCCTTGCTCTGGGACCAGTAAGACTCATGGTAGTTTTTCTCAGACTTATGCTTTCCTTCAAAATATTTTTCTTAGTGTTTATCTATCTATGTCCAATCCATTATTCAAGCTGACCCCTTGAAAACACTTGATGTTAAACTCTGAAAATTCAGTTTCTGGATGTGATGAGATTCAGAGCATAATAACAATGACACCTAGCAAGAAACTAAGTACTTTGCCTGAATGATCACTGTCTGGAGCTTCACAAATATTTTCTCTGCCATAGACATTGCAGATCTTAATTATTCTTAGAATGATTACTGAATGAGAAATTGTTTGTTCTGCCTCCTGGGACATTAATACACATCTGTACCGGTCAGGAACTATTAAGAGTTGGCCAAAAGCATGACATCAAATTGGCACACAGTTTAAAAAAGGAATATATGTATTTATTTCACTACCAAGTTGCATACTAACAGCAGTGGAGGTGCCCATAAGTCAAAAAGTGCTGTAGTGCTACTAATGATTTATGTTTTAGGTAGATGTGAAAACTTACATGTTTCATACGTTCATTGTTTAAGACATCAGTAATATGCAAATAGAAGTTCACAAGTTTTAGCAAAAATCATGTCAATAGTATTTATTTTTAGAGTAAACTTTTAGCTCACATACTTTAATATAATTTTTTTTCAGCTTAGTGGTTTAAATTGTTGCAATTTTTTCATACTCATATCTTGATTCCTTAGCAAAACATGCAAACTTTATCATCATCAAGAATATTCTGAAACATCAGAATTTCTGTAGAGAATATAGCCTCTATAGTATATCAACAAAGTTTACTTTATTAATTATGATAAAAGGACTCAGATTCAAGGCAGAGCTTCCAAAAACCCAAAGGTGATGTCTGTGACACCAAATAAATTTCAACCCCAATCTGTTAAAACATCAAAAATAGAATTCAGACAGATGCTAAACCACTACATTTTATCTTCATAAAAGTCTTGAAGAAAGTCTCTGTCTTCAACAGCCCCAGACCATTATTCATATATTACTCATTATATGATGCGGACACATTTCTATGTATAGCAAAACCTAAACTGTGAATAGTGAGATTAGATACATATTCATCTCTTCATTGTTTCCAGATATCCAAAATGTGGAAAGGAAGGGCAAAATGTGGAAAGGATGTAAAAAAAAGGACACTGATTTCATAACTGAATAGAAACTACTGCTACAAAAGAGAATGTTTGAGTCATCAACACTTACTGACAATATGGGAGAGAATATTTGAAAGGAAAGAAATTTATAATGGACAGAGATGATTTATTGTAAAGTATTTTCAATTTATTTTAACTTCAGGAGTCCAATGGTATGTTTCTTTTCTTTCAAGACTATAAATATTGTGAAACATCTAGCTAAGTGTTTGTAATGACTAGGTTCATTACTATAAACCCTATGAATGTATTCTATCCTATCTTCATTATGTGTCTATAATTGGGGTTGTTCTCTGTACTGTTGCACTGAAATTAATAAGGGAGTTTTAAAAACATTAAAAACATTTTAAATACATATTAAAAAGTCTGTACAGAAAATAGAAAACTTCAGAAATAAAGATAAATTTTGCCAAGATAGGGGATTAGCACTATACTTGTGCAGAAGAGCTGACAAATTGCTCTCCTCAATTTTAAGATGTTGATTATAATGTGTATTGTATGGGGACTTGTAAATGTGCATGCATATATCTTAGAACCATGTGTATGTATTTAATTAAAGGAAGCAAGTATGGTTGTGTAAATACCCAGAAGCTGTAACTACATTATGGTATTATGTTTGCCATCTATTTTCAAAGGTTTATCTTGACCTCCCCATGCCACTTTGATGCATGGTGCAAGAATGTTCACACAAGTAAACAATCATAAAGACTGAAACGATGAGGTGAACAGCACACATGCTGGCATGATCTGCAATGGGGTGATGTGAAGCAGTGCACAAGGGGACTTCCTGAACCAGAGGAAACCTCAGTGGAGAGGAGAGATTCATCAGGAGCCAGTGTTTCATGCAATAGTGGCTCACAAGATGTAGGCGAGGCTAGGAGCAGTGGTGGACAACAAACTCCATAACTGCTGCATGTAAGAGAAACCCCTTGGGAGTGTTAGGGAGCAGGGCAGACAGACAAGGTGTGGTATGCCAGCCAGGGTTGTAGGGCAGCAGTTTCCATACCCCTGGAAGGGTATACTCAAAGAGTGCTGAAGGCCTGCCAGCTCAACCAGGGAGCAATGGTAACCATGTGGTAGAAGCCACAGCCACTCTGAGTCTACAACTCCACAACTCCACAAGAGATTCAGATTTGCAGATAGCTCCCATGGAAGCATGCAGGGCACATCCCAGTGCCAGCTGCAGGGTGATCCCTGTTCTTACACCAGGAGAGGCTGGCAGCCATGAGCCTCCCTGTGGGAAATGTGCCCAGGAGCAGGAACTCCTCTGCTCAGTGATAGAGCTCCAGGAGGAGGTGAGTAGGTTCAGGAGTATCAGGGAATCTGAAAGAGTGATAGGTGACTGGGATCACACCCTACCTTCCCTGGGAAAGGCCTCACAGGTAGACAGGATGCACAGAATTATTAAGGCTGGAAAAACATCACTGGCACAAATCATACGGGAAGCAGTGGAAGGAGCTGATTCTTTTAAGCCTGGAGGAAAGGAGGCTTGAGGGTTATTCAAAGGAGGCTGAGGTTATCGCTGTGTACAACTATCTGAGAAGAGGCTGTAGTGAGGTGGGAGTCAGTCTCTTTCTCCTGAATAAAAAGCAGTAGTACAAGAGAAAATGGACTTAAGATGCACCAGGGGAGATTTAGATTGGATATTGGAAAAAATTTATCACCAAAAGGGCTGTCAAGCCTTGAAACTGGGTGCCCAGAGAAGTGATTGACTGCCCATCCCTAGGGTATTTAAAAGGATTGTAGATATAAAATGTGATTTAGTGGTGGGCTTGGAAGCAGGCTAACAGCTGGAGTTGATCCCAAAGAATTTTTCCAACCTGCATGATTCTGTGATTCCAGTTTCCTCTAAACTGTTTGCAGGGCACAGCACAGCACAGCACAGCAAGGCAGGTAAACAACAGGCACTTGTAAACAACAGAACAATATTGGTCCTTTTCTGTTTTAAGTAGTATAACCATGTCAATGCAGTTCGAACAGTATGTTAATGATTCAAACTGTTCACTTAGAACCTAAAATAAAGAACAAATTCAAAACTGGCTAAAATCAAACGTTTTTGCCTTATCTTTATTTGTACAATTGTCAGGCTGATAGTGTTATCTTCACAAGCTACAGGACAACTAAATTATTCTCTCATGTTTTCCTTGTCATTCAAAAATAAAGAAAGGGGGGTTAGATGGATATTATAATTGAGGTATTTTTTCAATATACAGATATTATCTGTCAAAATAATCTTGTCAAAAGTTTGATTGTTTCAGATAATACTTAGCTAATTTAACCACAGTGCTAAAACTGTCAGTGGTACCCTTTGTGCAGTAATTGAATGGTGCTAAGGAGCTTCATGACCTTTGAAAATGCCAGCTCCCAACCAGGGCCTGATGTAAAGTCTTTGCAAGCACACACATCCTTCCACAAGATGTAACTGCTGCAGCTGTCACACTCAATTTTTTTTTAATGTCAAATTCAGTTTGTCCTATGTTTGGTATTTTGAATTCTGTGCATACTGGTAGATGACAAGTCCTTTTATTTATTTCATTTAATGGTTTTTAGAGACTTAATCAAAACCATAGTTTTGGAAAGCTTTTGTCTAAAGGGTGAAGAATAATGTCTTGTTTCTGACTATTTACTGAGGATTATATACTAGAGGTCATGACCTGAAATGTCTGACAGCTCCCATTTTCTGTTAAAATAGTATTACACCTGAAGAATTTCAGCATTTATTTTAGAACAACATATAATGGAATAGGTTATTCCAATTTTAGGGTCCTAAAATTGTTGATATTCCTATTATAATGACATTCAAGAGGGCCTTCTAGACAAAGAGGTTGAACAGTGTAAAAGATCTATTTGTGGTCCTATTTATTAGTATCATACACATATGTTTCTCCACATTATTATATAATAAACCAACATTTCCACACAAAGAGTAAAATACAAAATTACTCAAGAATATGAATCATATATAAAAGGAGGTAATATTCCACACAGCAGAATCTGAGCTCAGCAAGAGGTGTTTTAGGTAGATCTCAGGAACACCGAAGGAGTCAATGTAAGAACAGGTTCTTACACATTGATACTGCTGAAAAAGATTATGAATTACCCTTAAGAAAGAATGCAAATAGGCATGTGTGTTTATCAGCAAAACACATTTTGCAGGGAAGTCTTCTGGCAGCATGTGAGACAGACTGCAATAGAAGACATAAAGATATACAAAAGTAAACAAAGCTGAAGTACTGTTTTTCAAAAACATTATTAAAAATAGATTTTTTTTTTAATTTAAAGATAGGCAAAATATACTGAACACAGACACATGTAATTTCACTCTTTTACTTACTTTTTTCCTTGTCGTTTTCCCAAACCATCAGTTTTCTAATTTTATTCTCAGGATTCTCTTCCCAATTTCATCCAATGAGAGTGAGCAAGCAGCTGTGTGATGCTTAGTGACCAAGCTGGAGTTAAACCATAATATATCCCAAGTGGAATTCAGTGGAGATTTAGAAAAGTACAAGATAAAATTACATTATTATCTCTCCATACAATGCATTCTCTAGGTGAATAACTAAAGTACTTCATGGGTTGTTCAGTGTCCCTAAGACTGAGTAAGATCTCAGTTTTTGTTATGACAACAACCTAGAATGCCAACAGAATTTCACAAGCCTTCAGAATATCTTACAATTTATGAAATAATTTCTTATTTTTTGCCTACCCCACCCTATTTTCAATTTTTTCTTCAGAACTATAAAATATTTCTTGTGTACTAATATTACTGTATGACTTTTTGTCTATGCAAAATATCGATACATTTACTCTTTTAAGTAAACCAGATTCATATTCACCTTTCTTCCTTACTTGCAGTTGTCTTTGAATTAGGCTACCTATCAGTGACCTAACCATGTTGATTCAGATTTTATTTACAGCAGTACTGTTTTTTAAAAGTATAAACACTCTCTTCTGGGTTCTCTGCAGACTGTGTTCAGTCATGAAATCATGAAGTCTTTTTCAGTTTGAAGAAAAAACAAGGATTGTAAAAGGTTTAGAGAAACACTTTCAAGTTAGGAAACTATGTGACCTTTATTTGAGCAGTCTATGCCATTCTCTAGAAATTTCTTCAGATAATCAGCTTTTTGGCTGAGATTTCTCAGTTGTATTAGCCTCTGTTGGGTTAGAAACTGCTGCTTAAAGTCTCCTTTAGGTAACAACTTGCATATCTTCTGCCTTCCACTTGTATTTTCCTATATTACATCTATGATAGGTATGGGTAAAAATGCAAATATATAAATTTGTTCAATTTGGAGCTAAAAGACAAATTTATTATTATAATTTTCACCAGATTGCCTGTATATGTTCCTATTTTAGTATCTGATTTGTGGTAGAAAAAATGTGTCATGATGTGAACAAAAGAAGGAAGGTGTAAGCTAAACTCTGGAACTGTAAACTGTACAACAATGTCATTCAATCTCTGTTGTGAACTGAAACCTAGCACTTACTGGAAGAAAGGAAAGAAAAAAGCACCTGGATTTGTAATTTAATTTATTAAATTTTCTGGCAAAACACCCACGTACATGTTGTATGCGTAAGTTTTGGTCTGCGCCAACTTCAGAGATGTAGTAAATACACTAAGGTTATATGCTGCTATGATAGTGTGTATCCAAATTTTGGGTAGACATCATGTCCTGAATATTGCCCTTTTATCTTCTCTATAGCAATTGAGGTTATAGAAATAACAGGAGCATAAATCTCCAACACAAAACTTGATCACTAAACCACCCTTTTTTTCATTTAACCTGACCTATTATGGGCCTAATAACCATTTTAATGTTAATAATAAGAACATGAATGTATCTCAAATCCAAGAGTCACAATGATGCAAATTATTAATATTTTCTACTAGGAAGTTCTTTGAAGTTGTTATTTGTTTTAATCTATATAAGAAATTGAAAAGGAAAAATTTAGTCGTTTTATATGCAGAGACATACAAGCACCTGCTAGAACAAAAAATACAAAAATTAAAAAAACCCCATCAGTCTTAGGCAAATTGCAATTTATAATTGCATGTATTTTCTGTGTGTTAACAACACTACTATGTGAACTAACATGGAAGCAAAAATTATTTATCACTCAAACAGTACAGACCTAATCAAAAACTCAATCAAGTTAATCAAAAGGCACTACTCATTGATTAAGTATGTCTTGGGACAGGCCCTTTGTTTATATAGGTAATACTTCCATAGTTTTGCTCCTAGTCTTTAAAAGGTAATTTGCTTATTGCTTATCAGAAAGGCTGATGTATTAAAATTACTAGTTTCTGACACTGGAATTTAGTCTGTAAGATTTTATGAACAGTGAAATGTTGCATCACAGCGACTTCCTCATAAATGTGACACTTTATACTTTATTTTCCTGCAATAAAATGCAAATTATGCTTTTTGTTTCTGTATGTTTTCAGGGTGACATCTGGGAATTTAGTAAACTGTAGAATGGAACTCTGCTTCTGTTGTTTTGCCAAGAGCTTATTGTTTTGATATTTACCACTGCAGCGTTTGAATTCTCATGTGCTGGACATCAGATATCATTTCCAGGGACAAAAAAGAATATTTCAGAGTATTTTAGAAATAATTTTGGTCTTCTCCATTGCCTCAGAGACCATTTTCTTTAAAAGTTAACTGGAAATCAAGAATGTCTTCTGAACAGTGTCACATTGCTCTGCTAGTGGTCTGAAAGCTGTAGAGCTGAGAATGGAAATATAAATTATCTGATTAAAAGTATTCACCCTGTGGAGCACATAGGTAAACATCATACCCCTGAGAATTTCTTCAGAGGTGACTGCTGAGGTAAAATGCCTGCTGCTGAAGATTTAGTTTCCTTGAACGTGAATTTCCTTGAAATATTGTTGCTCCCTCACAAGCTTAAACTGCTACAATTTTGCCCTGATTCCTACTTCAAGCTCTGTTTTACAGACCTGACTGTCTTGGTTTTGGAAAGACAGGGACCAAAGAAAAAGGGGAACTTC